>OZ026619.1:92354910-93093009 GCA_964020975.1 Hermodice carunculata
GATACAAAATAGAACCGATGGCCCAATGAACGTGAAGCAAAGACCCAAAGTAATCGAACTCGTACCAAGCGACTCGTACTATCCCAAGTTAGAGTATAAACGTATCGACTGGTGTCAAAGCTGAAAAAGTAGCAACAGTGCTAGAAAACTTATCCCTTTTTAAAATCCACCCTTGATACATATAAGCCTAAGCACCCGCTTCATTGAAATGCCTTTCCTTGGATTACTTCCAAAAGCTCTCCTATAACACTGCCCAGTTTTGAATAAGGGAGGATTTATGTCCAATCCTATTTTGGCCATTATGTTGTGTTGCGTCCGGGTGTATGATCCCTGCATAGACTTGCTACTAACTATCAGTTTTGGTCTATGTGGTTCCACTCTGAGCTAGAAAATCTTTTTTAGTATTAGCCCTTCACCTGTTAAGGGCGACATTCCACGCTTCTCAAAATTTCCTACGCAAAGATCTACTTGCACTCTGCAAGAGTGTTGACTTTAAATAGAGTTAAACATGTGGTGCCAAGTGGCACAAAATAAAAAATGTGTTGAGTCAGGCCTGAAATGAGATCAGTATTCAAGGATTAGCGTTGTCCTTTCGACTATGCCTGTTAGAGAATATATATCTTGCATCGTTTTGCTTTCATTAACAACTCGTTCATTCCCTTTTTATTCTTCGATGATTCGAAATCATTGATTCGCCACCTGCTTAATTTTAATGCTTCGAATGGTTTTAATTCGTTTAGATTCTCTACATTTTTAACACAAGGCTATAGTGTTGATTTTTACCAGTCTCCTATTCACCCTTCGCAATGGGACAAGTTCTCCGTCGAATTGTATCATACTAAATCCAGTCGCATCCCGTTACAATTACAAATACATTAATTCATGCACATGTAATGGGCCTAGTGTACACATTTATAATTGAATTTATAACTTGCTGGCAATTCTGTTGACAACGAGGTAACTTATTTTGGTGAAGCGTGTAAAAAGGCACTGCAATTCACTGTTAGTTTTCCAGTAGTTGACAATTTATTGTGTAATTACTATCATGTGGCAACATACAGGCTTGAAGGAGATATATCGGTAGCAATTTTGGCACTGAAATATATTATGATGCTTTTATTCTTATTTTAATGGCAAAAATGTATTTTATAGCAACGGTGTTGACCATTAAATGACAACGTAGGCCTAATCTAGACCAAAATATACCTATACATTTACATGCGTCAACGTTGAATCTTTGCTGACATCACCAGAACATGATGTCACGTGGGCATAGAACTAAACCTCCAAAAGTTTTAATCGGAATGTCCTGGTTGAAAAGTGAGTCAAACCCAAGATATTGGGCCTCAAAATTACTTCATTTTAACAACTTTGGGAGTCTCAAACTCGGGCGACTCGCCAAAATTAGGAGAGTTGACAGGCATGCGTGAGTGTTTAGGATCCCTGAATCCGACGGGAAATGCGTCTTAATTTCCTGCTTAAATAATCTGACCCTGTGGCTAGGCAACGGTGATAATCGGCCGCCATGGTACGGGCGTAGGCCTACCGATGGAAAACCGAGAACCAAAATAAACCCTACTCGGAATATTTTCTTATATGAAACTTGTTAAGAATGGAATACTAGTATAATGTAAAGATTATGCAGATGAGATTTCAGTAACAAACAAAAGTTAAAGTAGCTCTAAGTGTTACATCGAGGCCTGGACTCTGGAGGATGGCATCTTTGCAGTATTATATCCCAGAATGCAGCAGTGATGACACAGCAACCTCTCATGGCTGGTTTTAAACTTTCGACAAATAAATATCCGTGATCTGTATTTAAAATGACAGCATATCATAATTATAAATGGTAAACGACCCAGGCCACGTGCAATCAATAACACAATTTTTTGAAACATTGTAATTTAGTAGGCAATTGAAATATTGATAATTTACCTCTAGCGCTAGGGACACTATGTTGTCACTGTTGCATTATGGGATTGATATTTGGCCAAAATAGCTGACTGCAGTGTAGAGGCAAAAAAAAATGAAAGATTGTCGTATTTCATTTCATCCTAACTTACGCTATGCTGCTCTGATTTGCACCATACAGGCATCATGATATTTCTATTTTCAGTGGGTTTCCTAATAAATCAAGGTTCTTGTTGGGCTTACTTTCACATTTGTGGGAAATTAGGAATGCTTATCCCAAGCACACGATCGCGAAGACCCCTTCTTATATCAGGCTCTGTGTGTTTGCAAAACACGCCTGTGATTTTTTTTTAAACAGTCAGTTTTATGCAAGTTGCTGGTTCGGCAAGATCAACATATTGTGCTGCATTTGATACAGGGATCTGTCCGTGTACATGAGCACCTTCTTTGTTGAATGATACGTGCCACCAAAAACTTTTACGAACGTTCGAATCGTGTCATGATGATAATAAGTTCCGGTTTACAGTCAGTTTAAAGCCATCCGCGACCGTAATGTTGTCTTTAGACTATTAGGAGACTGTGCTTTACTCAACAGGCGGCATGTCTGGCCCGCTTCTTTGTTATGCCTTCATTTGTCCATCATTTGGGTGGATGCAGAATGGGCACTCAAATGTGAAAAGTATATTGACGCAGCCATCTTTTTTCTCCCTCTTTAGGCATACGTGTCTACATAACCAGTGTTACTTTAATAACACTTTTGTATTGAGGGATGAGACTGAGTTTTTGCCATCCATCTCTTTCTCAGCCAGGGTGCGTAACTGACTTTGATTGGGACGTTTTGTGACATTAATGCTGTACCTGGTGGGGATCGAGAAGCCACAAAACCATTCATTGTGTCGGCAATCCTTCTGTGTAAACTTCCTCGTCAGATATTGTCCCACGTTTGGTCCAAGTGCAGCTAGCCATGGATGATGATGATGATGATGATGATGATGATGATGATGATGATGATCAACTCTTTGCAGCGGAAGCACCAAGGGAATAGGGTTAAATCCGTGGTGCATCCAACATATTTGCACTGGCTTTACCTGACACAATGTTAATTTAGACGATGGTAATTATTAAGGCGCCTGAAACTGCATGTAATAACACGCCCCTATTGTATTACCGTTGCATTTACGCATGTTATATATTTCATATCCTTGCACTAAAACTGGTGATAAGCCCGTCACTGCAAAAATCTTAAGACCGCGTAAGGACCGCTACATTAAAATTTTCACATGTAGTGCAACAAAATTACATTTGTAATCTGTATCATATTATTGTATTTGTGCCTTTTTGCCCAAAACCACTTCCTAGTAGTATGTAAACTCTGCCCAGATTTGTCAATTTATTGACCTATATTGGTCATGCCCCTAAAGGGGTATGATATGCACAAGGCTTTGAACATAGAAGGGGTAGGGGGTCCCGGTAGACCGGTATAGGAGATAATTTTGCCCTCAGCACAGGAGATGGAAAGTGAGGAAATCTTGAAATAATGGCTGCTAGGAAGTATGGAAAAGAAAGGGGCTTCCTGTGCATGGGCCTCCAGTACACATGTACGTTAAAACTTATTTTACGCACAAGGTCATTTAGAATTTGTACTGTACTAGAGGAGTTGAGATTCTTAGTAAGACCTATTTCTATAAAAAGTTTGGATGAAAAAAAGTTATTTATCCACGCATAGAAGTGTGTTTTATATGCCCATTATGATTTTAACCCACAGGTCATAGGATTGTGCGAGTCTCGTGGAGAACGCCGACCGACAGCACCGGCTGAATGTGAAGGGAATAAAGAACGATACACTATTCAGCACCAACCCACTTGATCCAATATACTTTCAGATCTTTGCATCTAACTTATATTGAAAAGCTATGCACATCGCTTTGGTCCGACGCCAAGTTCGCTAATAAATCACAAAAGATAAAGCAATGTTTGACATTATCACCGTATATCCATTCGTCATCGATCTGATTACGCTTCATCTGCATTTGCTATTGAGCGACAACAAGCTAATTGAACAAAAGCACAATAGAAGATTGGCATGAAAATCACGTCATTGAATTTCTATGGAAGGTGGAGTATATTTACTGAATGAAATAGTGAAAAAAACTAAAAATGGTGATACACATAATGATGAAGAAAACCAGAGTCCTTGTACCCGCTGTTACAGCGTCATTTCCAACAAAATGTTCAGTTATCCACTTGAGGCTTTAGCAGCAACAAAACAAAGAAGAAATGTGAAAACTTTTTGATATGGTCTATCTATCTATCTATCTATCTATCTATCTATCTATCTATCTATCTATCTATCTGTCTGTCTGTCTGTCTGTCTGTCTGTCTGCCTGCCTGTCTGTCTGCCTGTCTGTCTGCCTGTCTGTCTGGGCGCGCGCGTGCGTGTGTCTGTCTGTCTGTCTGTCTGTCTGTCTGTCTGTCTGTCTGTCTATCTATCTGTCTGTGTGCTTAAGATCGTATTTTTGTCTTTCTTCATTTATGATCAGCGACCTGAGCCTGTATCCCAGGTTATGCTTCATGGCACGTTTACTCAGAATGCGGGGTTGTTGTTTTTTTCTTCACAAAAAGGGTGTCTTTTATCATCGGATTTGAAGGGTACTGCCCCCAAGGAATCCTGGTCAACCCTTTTAACTGGCTGGGTCGGTGATCCCAATTCCCTCTGCAACATATCTTCTCATGAATGGGATGGGGGGTTCATGATCGTCTGAACTTTAAGGAATTTCTGATTCATTTTTGTTCTCTATTCAGTCTCTGTAGAAAAAGAATCGCTCTGCTATTCAACTTTGGCAGAAAAAAATGTTTCTGTCATAGACTCAAACCCAGTGCCTGTGGTCCGCATTTTAAAATGATTTTTTTTTCGCATAAACAATTCGATTATCAAAAGCACAAGCACAAAAATAATTAACAGTCTCCTTGTAAGTGTTCTGCCTTTTGAAAATAACTCATCGATTCCGTCGCACGAGTACGGGCATATTTTAGCGCATGCACGCACAAACACATACTCACGCACACACTTTGGGTGATATTTGCTGCAGTTACAAGCGTAGGTAGGCATACGGTTTCGTTGGAGAAGGGATATTGCAGGCCTATATGGCCGACATACGAGTGAGCGTGTCTGTTGGAATTTTTCTCAATAGTGACCATGAATGACTGTGCACATTTGATGGACTCACTCAGTGAAAGAAATGCATGTATGTATGTATGTATGTATGTATGTATGTATGTATGTATGTATGTATGTATGTATGTATGTATGTGGAGGCCTGCATGGAGGTAGAGTAGAGCTCAACCATAAGCAACATTGGGGGTGAAAGTGATATCCGTCCTGATAATGTCCTGTGTTCACTTAAAAAATACAAAGTACTTATTTCAAGAGTTAAAGAATTCACTGTGCAAATAAAAAGGTGATATCAAAATCGCAAAATTTTATACATGTAGGTAATAACCTTTCTGATAAATATATGTAGAACTTATCTTTTTTTTTCATTATTACATGTATGCTATTATTGTCTTTTTTATTGATGTCATCACGAAGCAGCCCCGATATATTCTGGAATTTCTGTGATCTGATGCTACAAACTGTTCAGCTAATAGAAGCGCAGCCCTATTCAGGCCCGGATAGGGGTGGGTTAACGGCTTTCACAGGACAGGGGCAAGCCCGTCACTCGCCATATGGGCTGTTGACTGTGTACGAAAACGCATTGCTCGATCCGCTGGTCGGAGCATGCATATTTCAGAAAGGCATAGTCGTGAAACACCAGCTCTTCTGTGTACGCGTATTCATCTGATTTCACGAATTTTATTTTCTCTTATTTCGCAGATGCTTCAAAACGATAAAATAAGAACCCAGTGAAAAAAAAAAAGAGTTTTAACATGTTATGGACAGGAATTTTAACAAAAAGGTGAATTTTAAGTTTCAGTGAAAGGTCCAAAATGCAAAATTCACCAAAATTAAAACCAGTGAAACTAAATGTATCCACAGCATGTGTATGTTCCATTTTCCATTGTATGTTAAAAGAAACAATTCACCTTTCATGCTTTAAATATACAAGCAAAAGTGTCAACACTTTTAAAGTGTGGTCAAGGCAAAAGTGCCAAAAGGTCACGTATATTCCATAAAACCAATTAGTATAAATTGAAGTTATAAGAGTCTTGATTACAAATATGAATACATGTGTATGAGTTCTTCATTGAAAAACTGGAACCATGTATTGACACCGACTTCTTTTCCCCAGCCGAGCGTTTTCCTTGATGTCTGTTTTAACTTCCCAAGAAACATAACACTATTCCTTTCTGCACTATCCATGTAGACACTTAGACGAAAATGATAGATCCAGTCCATTTCGATCACAAAATTTGAATTTCACCATTTTCAAAAGTATACTCAATAACCGCCCTGACTGAGGATAACAAAACAAGACAGAGATGCCGACATTCAAAATGTAATTTCAGGGACATTTAAGATATGAATCTTGTTTATCCATTCCAACTATGGTCTACATGGGGAGCTGCATTAAACCGAGGCCTAATTCGATGCAATGAGAAGTGCTGCTCCCAACAGGAGAATAATTGTGATAAGGTATGGAGAGACGCTCCACGCGGAAAACTTCGTGGTTTAGGATTCGGAGTCAATTTTCTGGAAATAGTGACAGCCTTAAACAAGGATGTAGAAGGCACTCTTTCATTGGGAAATGTTGTAATAGAAAATGCACAGCTGTACATAGGCTTAAAGCAAGGGTGTGTGCTTTCTCCAATTTTGTTCGCTCTATATATTAAGCACTTAGGTGAACAGCTAATGGATTGTAATAAGGAAGTAACCATAGGACACCAGAAAATCCCTGGGTTATCTTTTGCAGATGACATGGTGCTCATGGTCGAGTCTCAAAAAGAATTACAGGATATGTTAAACATTGTAGGGGAATATGGGAATAAATGGAGGCTACAGTTTTGCCAAGACAAAAGCCAAGTTATGACACTAAAAAAGGAACCAGACGGCAATAGAAAATGGAGACTTTGGAAATTCAAAATTTTCAGAGGGTAGAGAGCATCCGCTTGAAATTGGAGAGGTGGGTGAATTTGAATATCTTGGAGGAAAGATAAAAGCAACATGTAAAGGTATGTTCAGGTACCATACTGAAAAGATAAAGCAGAAGGTGACGGAGGCGGGGGGGGGGTACTCCCATTACTAAGCTTTACGGGTAGGCTCTGCGGGAAAGAACGCCATTTTTTGACCACTTGTCGCTCTCAAAGGCACCACCATCACCCCCCCCCCCCCCGCTTTTTTAAACCATGGATCCTAAAGACTTCATGTTTTTAATTGTCGCCCAAATACCTCCGTAAATTGTACTCGAACTCAATTACGGCTCCTTTTCTCTTTTGGTAGCTCCCAAAGACCCCCTTATTTTATTTTTTTTTAATGATTCAGCTCCCATTGGGTCTGGGTTTCATGCTGTCAGTGGAGCCCCCCCCCCCCATGAATCTTACAAAGGGAATTATAAAAGCTACAGCAATAAATAGTTTAAATAGGGCATTCACAGCAAAATAGTGCCACAGGATTGTTGTTGTCATTGTTGTTCTACTGTTAGCCATGTTTTGGCAAAATATAACCTGCGCAAGCCAGATTTTCCTTTCTGTACTTTGCATTTCTTGCTGAGCAGCACCTATTCAACACAAGCCAATCAAGATATTTGTTCAACAGACCCTTTCAGCACCCCAGGGGCAGCACTTGATGGTGTTATTTGCATACATTTTACTTATTTGCATTTCAATAAATCCCTTTGAATTTTTTATAATGCAAATGAGCAACCTTATGCAAAATAACACTCCAAGTGCTGCCACCTGGGGTCCTAAATTCTTCAGCTGACTCATTGATGAGATAGGTGTGTCAAATTAGGGATGCTGACATGCAGTATGTACTCACACAAATGCAGAATATGTTGAAACCAGTGAACGTTTGTGTACGACATAAGGTCAGTATAACCAGAGACTTGCACGTCTCTGGTATAACCCTCATACTGCTGGGACACCATATATATGGTCTTCGTGTGATTTTTTTCTGTCTTTTTTAAGATCGACTATTCACTAATGTACTGACTCTTTCATATATGTTTGTTCGTATAAAGATATGATAATAATTCACCTTGCTATGCCTATATAATGAACTGCTTTGAGCATGGGTATAATAAGTCACACGTAAAGCCTAACACCAAATTAGGCAAGGGGCGCAGCTACTCTCACGCTGAGGCCGTCTACCCGGGAAATAATTAGGCCACACATTGTGTATTAAAAATCATGTAACCAACCAGCTTCTCGATATTTGTCTTTTTACCATAATTCAATATGTATTGACATTTGTACGTTTGTACGAATAAAGATACGATAACGGTTCACACTTGCTGAGCCTCCACAATGCATTGCTTTGAGCATTTGGGTGTAACAGTTTCTCGGTAACAGTGCCCAAACTAGGCCAGGGTAACAGCTGTTTTGTTTTCCTGAACCCAATTACCTAGGAGCTGCTCAATGACATGCTTCTAAATACACTATTTGTGGCCTAGGTATGATAAAAATTAATCAGATAGGTGGATAGCTGTCTACTTAAATCTGTGAAATCTGATGACTTTTCAAGAGCCAAAAATTTATTTTTGTGCATCTTCTCATGTTATTTTAGCTTTCTTCTTCCCCTGAGCTCGCTGCCATGCCGCACCGCTCATAAATCGTGGTAGTAAAACTAGCAATTTTTTTTGTAGAATGACCTGACAGCTAGAGAGGCCACCCTGGAATTACGTGTAAACTAGAGGACTGTGACAGTCCTACGCTCAGCTAACCTTACATAAAGAGACTGAAGTGGTCCTGTGACCTTTGAAATAGACCAAAGTCACTTTTCTGTAAGACTATCATCATCTGTTTGTAATATCAAAGTCTTCACTCACTCATAGAGTTGGAATCATCACTTTTGAGATGAAATGTGACAGGATCCACCATTACCAAGATAAAAGCGAATATGTTTGACCTTTCAAGGTCACTCAAAATCAAAATTAAGAACGCTACAAGAAACCCTATTGGTAATTTCTGAGAAGTGTTTAACAGTAACCATGGACCAAGGATCTACCATTACCGTGATATTATAAGTCAACATATCAGTTTAACATTTTAAAGTTAAAATCAATAACACAAAAGAGAAAAAAAAGAAAAAGAAAAAAAAGAAAAGAAAAGAAACTATAAGTACTTTCCCATTAGTGTTTAACAGTAACCATGGGCCTAGGATCCACCATTAAGAAGACATAAGCCATTATGTCACAGTTGCTGATATTCCTATAGTGACAATGCCAACAAATATATATCTTCATCGATAAATCCTCATTTCATTAATTCATTAAAATAAGGAAATGCCATTAGCACCGTGCAATGAACAAACATAGTGCAGGTTGACTCAAGGTGCATTGCCACCAAGTTTTAAGAGAGTCCAACCAGTCTAAAATAATTTAAAACATAAACATTCATTTAAAAAATATTTTAAAAAGTTACTGTGCCACCAGTCAAACAAGTTAAGGTCTGGGGTACCCCAGATGCGTGCCTGTTCAATTTTAAAACAATGTGCCAAACACTAATGGATAAGAGCATTGTTTTTTGGGTTTTTTTTTTAGATTTTACCAAAAGTTGAACACATAAATTCATGAGAAAAAATGAAAATCACAAGAGCGTGACCTTTTAATAAACGCATTATATACCCACCTAAAGTAAATTCCAACCAAGTTTGAAATCAATATGGCTGGTGCTTTTGAAAAAGAGGTCAGAATTATGTATAACCCTGGCAATCCCCGTTGACTTGCATAGACATCAATAGGATGGAATGTACCAAAATTGAAAAAAATAAAAAGTCAAAAATCAGGGTTCCGCATTTTCACCACCTAATGAATAAGCTTATTTGATCCTTCCACAAGGTACAGTTCCACAAAATTTCAGCAGAATATGCGGGTTTGTTCTGGGGAAGAAGTTGAAAATAGATTTAATATACAAGAATTTGTGATCTTTTATTTTATCCAATCGCCACTTTTTTAGTAAATTAAGGTCTGTAAGTTCCTAGACGTGAACCTATGCAATTTTTAAACAATTGGTCAAGTGGTTTTGGAGAAGAGTTTGCCTTTAAGATTTTGACCAAAACAAAAATGATGATGATGATGATGATGATGATGATGATGATGATGATGATTCATTGAAAATACAAAAATTAATGGAGAATGACCATTTGTACAGACTTTATAGAGACCCACCAAAAGTGCACCCCCGCCCCCCCCCCCCCCCAGTTTTAAGCGAATCTGGTTAACAGTTTTGGAGACGTTAAAAATATGAACTAGCATTGCAGTACTCCTTGTCTTACATAGAAATCAATGGGAATGTGGGCATTAACTGACAAGGAAATGACTTGAAAAATCCGTTAAAAGCCAGAGATCCACAGCACAGCAACATTAACCGGTAAACAATTTTCTTTGGCACTTCCACAAGCTACATTTCCATCAAGTTTCAGAACAATATGAGCGAGGGTTTTAGAGAGGAACTCTAAAACTGCAACAACACACAAAACATCGTTTTAAAAAATACAAACATTATAGCGCCCGCATGGCGAATAAGTCAAGGTCTACGGGTCTCCAGAAGCGACCGTGTGTAATTTCTAAACCATTGGCCAGGTGATTTCGTAGCAGATTTCAGATTTTGCTTTAAAAAATGAGCAAAAAGAAAAAAAAGTAAAGAGAGACCAACCCAGAATAGACCCCCCCCCCTCTTAGTTTGAAGAGAATCTGGCCAAAGATTTTGGAGAACAAGTCGAAAATGTGAAATGTGAACAGACGACGACGACGGACGGACGACTGACCATCCTCTGAGCTGAACTGAACTGAGCTAAAATGATCCTTTTTCTGTTCACTTATCTTAAGTTTGAGTAATATTTACTTCTGCCTTATCACCTTGCAATGGTTTTGGTGATTGCCATTACATCCCATCGTGATCTAAAAAGGGACAATTAATCCCACGGAAATCTTCTATTAAACCAAGAAAGTGAAAGCATGTCCTCCTGTTTAAACTCGGCTGCAAATAAATGAAACGATCCCTCGTGAAGAAACAATAAATGATCGCTCCCTTATATTAGTGCGCTTGCGCACAGGCTGAATCTGCCTTTTCCGGTATCATGGCGGACACATGAGTCGATTTGCAGTTTGGCACAGGCGATAAATTGAATAATGTCTGTGTATCACGATGAAATCGAGATCGAAGACATGGAATATGACGAGGAGACTGAAACTTATTATTATCCGTGCCCTTGTGGTGATCGATTCCAGATAACTAAGGTAATACACTAATGTTCGGTCGTGTTGGCGCCGGCATGGTTTCAAATTCAATCATTGCGTGAATGTTGTTTGAATAGACCAACCTTTTCAATGTAACACGTATTGAAACAGCCCTGTGGCCTATACAAGCAATGTCAGACTTTAGACTGAAGAAGGAGTAGCGGTGTAGCCAATGGTTGACTGAGTTTATAGCTAAAAATAACGACAAGGCCAGAGCGTATTATTGCTTTCGCAGGCAGACACTCGCACTGACAGTGCCAACGGCAACAGCAATAGCCGTGGCCATGCAGTGATCACGCACCCAGAGTGACTCAGAGCACTGCCGGTAAATTGTGTACAAAGCTATGTTTTAAAACTTACTTTGGTCAGGCATTGCCTACTACTGTCAGTGATCTGCAGTGATAAATGAATGCATGTATTGCCTGCTGTGCATTGTACAACATTGTGTGTGCCACTAGGGACTACACAGAACTCTTTTATTTATGACCAACAAATGATATAATACATAAATATTGATACAACAAGAAACTGTCTTAGTTGGTCAAGGGAGACTCTTGCTATAACATTATGCATGTTGCTGTCGCACGAGCCACCCTTGTGACAAGAATTGTGGTTATGAACATGATGATATTTTAAAGAAATATTTTATACATCAGGATGACTAATGAATTCTTGTAACTATCTTAAAATGCTATGGTGTACAAAAACATTTAGATTATTATTATTACCAGTTAGTATTGTGCACTTTGTCAAAAATAAAGTAAAGCAGGGTTGTCCATAAACCAAGAGTTTCCCAAGTCGAGTGTCTGTGCTCACCGTTGAGTCATGGTTTGGAAATTGGAAGGCAGTTAATTTGTCATGTTGTGGTGCCGCACTTTTCAAACTATTTCACTATCACTCTCAATCTGAAATCAGTGACCAGAAAGAGAAGAGTGTCCACATTAAATTGTTATTCCCAGATATTGATATAGTCAATCACTAACATCCATTCTCTCGATCTATGTATTTATGGATAAGAGTATTTACCACAATGCATCAAAAGTTTCACATAATCAACTTCATGCCTGGGTATGCTTTGTTTATCATCTGGTCTCCTAGAGTCTATAAAGTACTATTTTGCTAAATTTATGCAATGTCATCTTGGGAGATATTGATATAGAGGCATTCTTCAGAATACTGCAATAGTGTTCTACAAGAAAAGTATGGCATGTATTATTAAAAGCTTTTGCAGAGAAACTATCACAGGTTCCTATATCAGCTGTTAAGTTTAGTATCTGTGTACTTTAGATTAGTTATTTTCCACTTAAGTATAGTACCCGCAGCGTTCGTTGTCTTCTTCATGCACCATATTGGTACCATAGTATTTTTGATTCTCATTAGACAGCACTCCTCAAAATCACAGTCCTTGCTAGCTCAGGTGGTAAGAGAGGTGGGGTACGGGAAAAGGTTCCATCATGTGTGAGTTCGAGTCCCACACAGAGTAGCAGAAAAGGTAGCCCAAAGCCCCCCCCCCCCCCCAAAAAAAAAAAAAAGAAAAGAAAAAAAGAACAAGTAAAATGCCACGTTTGTCAAAAAATGAAGTCCAAAGAAGCTTCAAAACACTGGTGCTGTGTTCTGAAGAACCTCCTGATATAGGACTGGATCAGAGAGTTCAAACTGGTCTCTTCAAAATTGTTATCATATAACTCATGTCAGTGTCTTTACTAGACATAGAAAGGTATCGATCAAGAAGGATAGTTTCCACAATGACAGAATCATCACCATGCACTGCTCTTTTCCCTGCCTTTGCATCAGGAGAAGATCCAATAAAACACTCATCTGTCAGGCTTTGGATCAAGTTATTGAACAATTTATTTGTTTATAACACTGCATTTTATTTTCACTTAGCAATTGTTTATGGTGCATGAAGAAATATTAAACAGGTACTACTGACCCGAAATTTCCTAGATACCCAAGGTTGTTATAACCATGTTTTTGACACCATTCCTCTCCATGCCTTACATAAAATCAAATGTTGACTACTTAGATTGTCCTATGATTATAATCACACAAATTATATTTGTTGTATCATTGTTACCTACTCGATGTTTTTCATTCTAACAAATTTAAATTTCTCTGATATAATTTAGATGTTTTTAAGACAGTAACTGATCAGCTTTTATTTAAATCCATGTTAGATTTTTATTTACATGAAAACACAATGAAAGGCTGTATTTAAAGATGTTCTTAATTAGGTTTATATAAGTTAAGCATGTATATCCCCAAGAATCAAACTTTCTCATTTAATATAATATTTAGCCATGTAGACAGTGACATTTAACACATATTGCAGACACATTTTTTTCAGTGCACCATATGAAATGCTTAGCCTTGCATGTGGATGTACAACAGTACAACTACTCTGGTCCCCTTTGAAGGGCCAATGTGATGATAGAACACCTTCTCTTTTAAGAATGTATTTATCAGGTCCCTAAGAATGATCATTTCTTATTTGTCCTTTATTGCAGGATCACATATCTTCAACTTATGTGATCACTTTTGAGTCTGAATATGTGGTGGTCTCTCAAAACAGGGACAACTGTACACTCAATGTTATTTTCACCCAAATAACTGAAAGTGATGGGGTCATCACTCTCACTTGAACAAAAGTGTGAATATTTTATAATGCCAGGTCAGCTGGGGCCAAAGCTGACGTGGTTGTAGAACTCCTTTATGAAATCAATACCTTCAAACAAGAAGCCTCCACTCAAAGGTTTCTTGCTTGAAAAAAAAATTTATGGACAGGCACATAGTCAGGTTGATTTAAGGATAATTGCTGCTGAACAGTGGATTGGCAACAATTTCATCAAAAGTTTGAGAATTTGTAAGGCACTTAGACAGTAGGAAAGGGCACAAGCATCAATTACCTTGACTGCCAGCAGTACCTTTCCAGGGACACACATCTAGGCCTTCAAAATTTGAAGCCAAATCAGGAAATGAAACAGTAATCACTGCAGAATTGAAGCTATCTCATATAATGTATGTTTAAATAAATTAGCCATTTGCAAAAAAATTTAGCCTAATGAATGAAACATCAGCATTTGCCTAATGGCACTGACCATCCTTGCTTGTGATTCCTCTGTGTCTTCAACACTAATTCAAACAAAGACTCTCATATAAAGTTTATGCGAGTGTCACAACTACCACCCACCCCCTGCCCTTATTATGAGTTCTTGAGATTTGGACATTAAGTGGTATGATGAAAAGGGGGGATCTCTTTTAGGGACTGTGAATTTTATACAATATAAAATTCACAGTCTTTGTACCAAAATGGAGGTCTTGTATAGCTTTCTTGGTATTAAAGGTGTTACAGATGAGTGAACAATGAATTATGTAGTTTCCTCAGTAGTGCCAATATATAGCAGGTTTAAAATCACAGAGGACTTTGATCTGCCCTAGCACAGAGCAGAAACTTGTCATCATGCAAAAGAAGTTCTGCTTAGAACAAAGGTGATTTCAGTGGCATTGCTGGAGTGTAATGATTGTCAATCAAAATTTGTGCATGTACATTTGCATGTCAGATAACAAAGTTCATATTGTTATGATGGGGAACATGCACTGTAAAGTATGAAGCTAAAGGTAACAAATGCTTTTGTGTTTAACTGCAGTCATAAAATTGCTTTCCATGTGTACTGACTCAGTAATTTTGCATGGTATACATTAAATTTCACTTTTGTAACTTTTATGTTTACTTTTTTTTTTTTTTTATAATCTTAATGTTATTTTGGTTTTCCTTTTTGTTGGCAGACTTTGTATTTTAAGTTGGAAACTCATTTGGTTTGTAAATTTAGTAACACTGCTCCAATTGTTGCCCATCTCTGTTGTTCAATGAGGGGTGGGTAAATAGGCATGTTGGCTCCCAAAATCAGCTGTATGAACACAAAACAGGTCATGTGTTTCAAGGCTATCCAGTATTATTTCGCATGAAAGATAATGAAACTCTCTAAATGTTTATACGGTAAATCCAAATGTGATGTGAATAATTATTTTCTCGATGTAAATAATATCATTAACAGATCAAGAAGTTCAATCTTGTATATAAATACATGTACATGTATATGTGAAAGATAATGACATGCTATTAACAGAAAGAATGTGTGAACTTTCATACATTGGAGGTTTTAAGGACAAACTACAGAAAATGTGACACATGAGACATGTTTTTAGTTTGCTTTGTCACCTTGAATTGTCCACAATAAAGATTTACGGTCATTTTATACATGCTGTAGTCAGCAGATGTATCAAATTTGGCAAGCATAAAGATCTGTATCTTTTCTTTCCCCACCAGTAACATTTTGAGAAATAATACCTCAACTATGGAGTTTTCAATAAAGGACACTGAAGTGTCCAGTGATTTTAGTGAAAGGTTCCCAAGTTAGCCTCTAATATCAGTGGGATCACCTCCAATATATATACATCATGTGCAAAACTATATATAATTTTCTGAAAGCTAACATCTTTGTTGGTATAAAAAATGTGACATTTATGTCTGAAAATTAAAATGTGAGTGATTCTAGGTTGGATAGAACTTAGTATCCAAAGTAGGAAATATTGCTACAATAAATTTTATGAAACATTTTTTTTTTCATGGATGTGACACTTTGTGACAGATGTGACCACAGCAAGAATGTTTGCCTGGTTACCTGGCCTAGATAGTAAATTAAAGCTCCCTTTGTCACTTGCTGTCATCCTATTTTCTCTGTGTATAGTGTCTTCCAGCTGTTCTCTTCTCACCTGGTCTGCTGTATTCAGCATTTTTTCAATTTTGACAGGCTAAAGTGTACTTATATATCACTATTACATAATCTTTTCATTGTAAAAACAAGAGTGGGTGTAAGTTTTTATACCTATTGTATGCACACTGCCCTATCTATATGAGTACAAGAAGAAAACAGGATAAGTCAGTGGTCACTAAGTAATCAACAAAACAACATCTTTAGCTTTTGAATGTTTCAGCTCTTGCTAGTTAATTTTTATTTCAAATCACAGTTACAGTCCTCAATGCTGTCACAGTTAAGTTTAACTGAGAATTGGCCAAGTCTGAACAATACCAGCAGGGTCTGAGTACCAGATAGAGCGACTGACAGGGCTACAAATTGGTCACTTTCTTTGCCTATCTTTCAAGTTTCATCTAGTTCGTGTGATGCATGAGAGTCATCCAGCATTGAAGAATGTGATGACAAAAGAAACGTTATCATGGTAATCTAAGCTGATAGAGGAGAATTTAATGAACGCTCACAAACACTAAATCCCATTCACATATACCCATATTAGATTTACTTACCCTCACACTCCCTTCCCCTCCCTCGCCCCCCCCCCCCCCCCCCTACAAATGTTGATGAGAAGTAACTTTGTGATATCTAAAAAAAGTTTGATCCGAGAATATCAAAAGCAGGACACAAGGAGCAATGGTTTTCAAGACTACTGCTATTTATCCCCCAGTATTGTCAGATGTGGGGCCATACTTAGTCAAGTCGGCATGGTGGTAACAAGTGTGGCAAGTCTCTGACCTGGATGATGATGAAATCAAAGTTAACTTTTTAAGCAGCATCGGGTGAAAGTAAGAAGGTATTTTCATTCGCCGAAAATGTGGACAAGTCCTGGGTACTTCGTGACCAAGTTGTTGAAATTCTGAACACCCCAGCTACGTACAACTGAGAAAGTTGCTGCCATCTGCAATGTATTTGAAAATGCACTGCCAGTTACAAAATAGTTTTTCATTGGAAACAAATTAGATTATTATCTGAGAGACTGCCCCTGCTTATATAATTAATATGAAATTATTCCATTGGAATATTTGCCAGATTGGCACTTTTATTTGTCATTACAGATTGTGCAGCAAATTTGAAATATTATTAATACATGACAGCAGAGCAGTATTCCTATGGGTCTCTTGTTATATCATCATGAAATATGCAGAAAGACCTTCACAGAGAGAGATGATTGTCCCGTGTGCTTGAGATTCCAGACCTATTAATCCAATTCATTATTTTTTGTTAGACTACAGTTTCAGGCTTTTTAAATATTTCAGGTCATTTGGAAATGTGGTGAACAGGTGCCATCTTATGAACACAAGCATTGATGAGATTTGTGGGCCACATTAACCTACAGTGGGCAGATCTGTCAACAGAACCTGTTGATGCTGAAGTGTGTCCTTTCCAGATATAACTGCTATTTCAGAAGATCAAAAACATGATGAATGGCTAACCTCTCTCCAAGGTCCCCCCCCCCCCCATACACAAGGGCAGATCTTATTTCAGCACTTGACCAATTCTATTGCTTTAATGTTTTTTTTTTTTTTTAAATACACTTGTAGTTTAAGAATTTTCAGCATTTCGAAGATTATAAAAACCGGAGTTCAGGAGATTAAGATTACAAACAACAGCTTGATTTGTGACAGTGATGATACCAGACTTATTCAAATCTCACCACAAAAGCACTTTGACACCAGGTTGTCCAAAGTGGACAACTACAATGTTTTGAGGTGTGAATTCTCTAGATGCAATAGAATAGGGTGCAGTTGTTGTTCATTTGATAAGTAGATATTACTACATGGAGAAGTTCCTTACTTGTTTGATCTAACATGCGGAGTGGTGGGTCTGTGGGCACAACTGCATGAGGAATACGGTTCAAGTTTGGTGAAATTTTTAGTACAGGTATGGGCAGTGAGTCATCAAGGCTGGTTTACAAACAACTGTAACAGGTATGGCAGTCTTCAAGCTACCCTGGCAGTTTGCTATCATAGGTGTCAGAGACAGTTAACATTGTGTCAGGTGTGGCGAACACAACCAACAGACTGTTGAGCTAGCAGATAGAGCGACTGACAGGGCTACAATAATTGGTCACTGATCTTTGCCTATCTTTCAAGTTTCATCTAGCTCTAAGATGCATGAGAGTCATCCCGCATTGAAGAATGTGATGACAGAAGAAACGTTATCATGGTAATCTACACTGATAGAGGAGAATTTAATGAACGCTCACAAACACTAAATCCCATTCACAAGATCGCCATATTAGATTTACTTTCCCTCGCACTCCCCACCCCCTACAAATGTAAATGAGAAGTAACTTTGTGATATCCAGTAAAAGTTTCATCCGAGAATATCAAAAGCAGGACAGGCAGAAACACCTAGAAAGACAGGACAGCAAAGTTCACAAGTGATGTAAAGATTAGAAATTTATGTTTAAATCCATTAGGTCCGGGGCTTGTTTTTCAGCAGCAGCTGACTTATCAATGAGGGTTTGACATGGAAATGTCATAAATCACTCAGAAGGGTCCCACAAGGACACTAACTGGTAACATCAGCTTTCATCTGCAAGTGCAGAAAACAACATTTGATACACATGAGTAGAAAGATGCAGCAAATCACTCCTAATCTTTATAGGTTCATTTTGCTGGGTTCACAAATGTGCTTTCCACAGACATTTGTCTGCTCAGTGGTAAATTTGAATCTTAAGTGCTTTCATATCGATTTGTGTATTTCATATACGAGTATTGATACGGGGTCAACATTGGGTCAGATACACATGCCAGTGCTGGTAACGACTTACTCGACGTTGTGTGCTTCTCAATGGGTTGCACTTAGGCAAAGTTTGTTGCCCGTGATTAATGTTGCCAGCATACAATCTCAACACTAGTTGTTTTGAAGTTTCTTTCAGTCGGGTAAATATACCCATATAGTATTTCTCTTGAGAAACCCGCATATATCATGTATATTCCCACACAGAGCAAAGAGCTGTTCGGTCAGATGCTGGTGAAAAACACTGCCCAGGGCCTCCCCATTCAGTAATACTCAATTGTACAGAGCTCCAAAATGGTGACCCCAAACAAACAGCAAATTGTGTACACCAGTCTCCCCACCTGATGTTTTTTCGATACTTTAACACCTACAATTGAAGATAATTTGTACATATGTCTGTAACATTGTGGCACATGTCTTGTGGGCCCCCATCAAAGGGCAGTGATGATCACAATCACTGGACAGGTTGCTGATAAGCTCCACGCCTTTGAGTCCACTGGGCTTTTCCGTTGCTGATGTTCCCTTTAATTTGCTGCCAAATTAAGTAGGGGTCTTTTTGCCAGTGTAAATTTATCTAAGCACAGCCAAGGGAAAGGATTTACTGGAAGATAGAGAATATCATTGTTGGCTGCCATTGTGAATTGTTGTGTGTGAGTCACGTAGAGCATAGGCAGTACTCGTGAAGCAGAATGAAAACAGGTACATGCTTTGAAGTTTTCAAAATAAGTCTTCAAACAAAGTTACAGCATAATTGAGAAGTTATACAGGTACAGTTTGGGGACCTGGGAGTAACCGCATTGTGTCAAAATTCTAACAGAGACACTGGCAGGAAAACATGTTTGTTTTTCCGAAACAGGGTCAAGACTATCTGGCATCTGGTAAATTACCCCCCAACTGGGGTTTTGTACCAATTGGACTACCCTGCAGGATCACCATCTGACAAAGAATAGAAAAGTAGCGATAAGTTCCCCCTCATATTCCATCTCAGTATAGAAAAGTGCATAAGTTGCTCTGGTCAGTGTGAATTTTGATAGTAATATTAAGAATTGTTGGTTATGCATCCACTGTAAGAGGTGCTCAAAGATACTCTACTTAAAACTGATTGTAATTCATACATGTGTATTATAATTTTCTTTAAAAAAGAGGCATGTACAAGTAGTATATTTCATGTTCGGAACGAGCGGGACTCAAACCTGCAACCTTTGGCACCAGTCGCCTAGCTGAAATGGGAAACGCACATATCCACTCGACCAAATCCCCATTCCTATATGTGAGAATCTCTGTAATAAGCTTGGTAGGCCTGGTATTATCTGATGACAAAGTTTGATGCTTGGCACAGCAAGGACAGAATAATCCATGACCATCAGGACACACAAATTGCTATTTATGCCAGAACAAGTGAAATCTTCATAAGGACAAGTGACTTTCAAAGTTCACTTGTCCCATGAGCAAATCAAAATGTTTGTGATCTCAAATGAGATTGTTTTTGGTTTTGTCACCTATACTTTGTCTGCATTTACAACACAAGTCCAACATGTTTGGTAGATTTCTGTGCCAGTTTGATACTGGCATTATTTGGACAATATGGACAGGTGGCATTATAATGGGGCAAGTGAAAATAAGAAGAATTTTCAGGCCCTGTCATTATATCATGGAATAACACCACATCCCATATTGAGGTCTGTGGTCTTTTTATTGTTTTATGCAGACTCTATTGAAGGTAGCATAATTTTTTTATTTTTTCATTTCCCTTTCCAGAATTCTTTATCCTACAATGCAGTTGACCATGAGAGAGTGCATATCTTTTTAAGGTGACCCTTTCATGACACTAAAGTCTATTTGTCTGGTAAGTCCACCTGTATTTTAAGACCCCCCCCCTCCCCCCAGCAACATGGAATTATCACTTCAATTCTCGGTCAATGTGACCTAACATATCAGTCTGTGCATCACATGGGCATCATCTCTGGTTTTATTTGGCATATTAAGAATGTTAAGAATTGTGGTGGAAGGCAGATGTTTGTGGTACCAATAAAAAAAAAAACTGGTAACATAAAGCCATAACACTGGCACTGCATATCAGCTTACACACATGGTGACATACAAATGTAGGTACATATACAAATACCTTCACACCAAACTACATGATAGCTGCCTAAAGAGAAGTGTTTGCATTAAAGTTTGGCAAATAAATCTTGGCTTGGTTGGCTGGATTTTGTAAAAGAAAATGAAGGTATTCAGGTTAAAAACATAAGCACAAGATACTGCTAGTGTGTTTGTAACAAAATTTATTTGGGCTTGATTTATGTTTTGCAGTTATACTTGCTGACTGCTTATTGTTCATTGTTGAGATTAAATTAAATGTGCAAAGTTTCAAAACTTTTTTTTTTTTCAGTATTTCAGAAAAAAGTACACCTGTATTCACAGGAACCAGTCTGGCATAAGTCTTGAATAAGCCAGAATGTATACTTTACACTGGTTAGAATCTTGAAAGTTATGTGCAGTCTCAACCAACAATCCAACACCGTAATGACCACCATGAAAGCAATAAAACACATTTCAAAGCAGATGTGTTAAAAGATACAGAAGAGTTGTGCATCTTTTGAACTCTGGGACATAGAAAATTCAGCCGTTGCCTCAAAGTCATTGGCTCACAGTACAGTCACAGGCTTGCTGGCCACACACATAGAGACACCATTGATCAAATGGTCTCTATTTGCTGTCTAGGATAGAATAGGAACTTAGATTGCACAACCCTTAGGCCAGGTAGGTTGTATCAATTTAATTCTTTCAGGTATTTCACACCAAAGTGGGACATCAAGTTTCTCTATTTTGCACATGCTTATTGTCATGACCTCTTTCTCTGAGAAAGGTCAGCTCACCAGAGCATGAAATGATCCCTTATGTCTTGTCTCGTCTGGACAAACAGGAAGATAATTAACGCTGGAGCATCGGTACACTGTGACCATTTGTTTTCATGCCCTGAAAAACAGGTGCAATAGATGCACTCGTCCCATAGTTCACCACCTCAATCAGTCTAAGCTCTATCTGATACTGATAGATTAATCACTCTCAGTTTTTTATTTTTGTTGTTATTTTTTTTCCCCCTTTAAGAGACAACATACGTGCAGGTACATATACCTGATGTACTTGGTCGTGTCTTCTGCCAAGAAACAAAACTTGCGTGCAGTTGGGCAGCTTTCACTGCACAGGTAAATTTTTTAACAAAGAAGTTAAGTTTTGTGACCATAAATGAACAGGTGACCTGTCACAGTAGCAGTCAGACAGAGCAGGTGTCACTGGCTGCACTGGTGTTCTGTTCTCTGGACACTTTTCTGTACAAGAAGAAATGCAGCCAGTGATGTTTACGATGTGGCTGTGAATCTGGACATACATGCATTGTAGTTAGTCGGAAGACAGTACAATCAAACACCTAGAGAGACTGACCTCTCTTGAAAGACTACCTTTTCAGGATATTTTTCTTAGCACTTTTCATCTCTTCTATACCTCTTATGACAGAGCGCCTGTGTTGAAAGACCAAAATTTGGTCAAGCCCAAGCGGTCTTTCACCATGTTCACTTGAGACCTGTTTCATTGTATATTATTATAGTACATGAGGATAAATGCGGTAGCAGTTATCATATCTTTCGAGAGTCTTCTGCAAAATGTCTTTCCTATGTAGTTTTACGTCCAATGAGAGACATCCTGATGCTTTGGGAGACTGCTGCTTTTAGACCTGCCCTGGAGTGGTCTCTCAAAAAAGGGACTACTATATATATTATATTTAAACATATGTATATGTGACTTGCAGATCTATAACACAAAATACCTCCCCTCATCCAGGCTACTAGGCACATGTACTTTAGTGCAGCATGTTGGCTGTAGATGGCACTATAGGTAACTCCCCCCCTGATATCCACCTGTTGCAGGTGGAGACATCTTTGGGAAAAAACAAAACCTGCTTAATGATCAAATGTATTGGGCATGCTCTAGTTTCCACAAACTATTTTCATGATCAAAGGGATGTGAAAATATGATTCCCATGATAACTCTATCTGGATGCCGATGAACCACCACAACTCTGGAATGAGTTTAAATCTATAGACAAACTGGTAAAGGATTGCTCAATGTGTACTCGCAACAGCGGAGACTGCACTTACCTACACTGTACATATTTACCTAGAGTGACCAGAATTTTTATTAAAAGATGATCAAAATCAAAAGGAAGTTCAACCTTGCACATCAGTGACTGAAAAATCTTTAATGGTGGAATGGTTACATGTGTCGTGAAAAGAGAAAAAAAAAACATCATTGTATGAGCTGAAGTTTTGTCGTGTCACATTGTATGCCCCCCCCCAAAAAAAATCAAGGTAGTGCTTGAACAGGAAGGAGCCAGCCACTGTGGTCACAAACTCGTTGGGCAGTGCTTTGTCTGTTAATGCCAGCAAAGAAGCAAACTCATGAAGTCTGCAGTAAATCCTATACTGTGGCATAAGCACAAATTAATTTTTCGGGGGGGGGGGGGGGGGAGCATGCAGTGCTTGAAGTTACTGTTATCACGTTGGAATTTAATACACAAAATAGAGGTGCCACTGCCATACATTGTTGCTCAAGTAAACCTGGGATGCACCAGTCTCGTTCGCTATGCTGTTCACATTGAGAGATCTTTTTACCTCTTCAGTTATAGGGCATGCTTCCAATAGGTTGTAGGCGCATACATGGCACATTCAGGGTACACATGTTTGCATGTTCGCTGGTACAGGACAAGTGAAATCCCAGTTGGGACAAGTAAAAATTTCATGACGCTTGCACAGGGATAATGATGCAGTTTGCGTAATTTGCAAATGAGTCATGAATGGATGCACAAGTGCATTGTAGCAGGTAACAAAAAGTACATCAATGGAATGTGCCCTCAGCCGCAGAGGACCAAAGCACATGCAAAGAAAAGAATATTGTGTCCTCAGAGAGCTGGGGTTTTTTTTTTTTTTTTTTTTTTTTTTTTTTTTTTTTTTTTTTTTTTTTGGTTTGTTTGTTCTTGGGTTTCCAGCCAAGAACTGGTAGAGTTCTCAGTAGTACTGTCTGTAAAGACCACCCCACCAGCCTACCAAAAGTGGGCCCTAATGGCAGGTGTCTCAGGTGACAGGTAAATTTGACATTGACACCAAGTGCTTTGTTTTGAAACAGCACACACAAGGTATCTCATGAGAGGTTCTCTTTATAATGTGTTCAGCAAGAACTGCCAGACTGCCTCAGGTATGTACATGTACTACTATGGCTTGATCAACTGGGCCCACAAGTTGCTGAATAGTAAGGAACATCTGCCAGCTAAGAGGAGCAGTCAACTTGGTCCTGTAAGAGTGTGTCTTTGATACCCTACTTCATTACATTTATTAGATGTAAGTGGCAGGTAACCATTAGATGTACATAATATACAACATGACAAGCTCGTCTCTGGGTGACATTGGTGACAAAAGAAGTATATTTGTCAAAGTTGAGTTAGCTGTCACTCTGAGGTATTACCCAGAGGGCACAGGGCTTGGAAATGGTCGGGCTCTTCCCCGAAGAGTGAAGAGCACACCCCTGGACATCCAGAGGTCTATTTCACGCTTGATTTCCTGTGGCCGCCACGAGAAACGCTGCATGGGCAAGTGACAGAAGTGAGCGGGCAACTTGTGCTGTTTTCAGTGTGAATGGTGCTTGTACACTGATCCCTCATTTCCTAATAGAATTTTTTTTTCTCCATTTTTTATTTTTCTTTAACACAGATTGAGATATCAGTGGGGATGGTAATCTGGGCATTTACAATATTCAATGAAAAGGAACCACATAAGCTCTATACTCACACTAATCATGCCAACTGGCCTATAAGTAAGTTGTATGGTTAAAAAGAAAAAGCTAAAAGAATTAAATGAAAGAATTTTGAAGTGAAAGTGTGCTGCCCAAAATTTTGGAGGGCTTCCTTTGAGGGCTATTGAGCTGGACTGGAGAGCTCACTGTTTAGTCAAAGCACAAAGAGCAGAGTGGTGTCAGTGGATATTTCCCCCCACTTGTGCTCGACAGGCTGTCAGCTCGGTAGTTGCACTGCAGCGGCTTCTACCCGAGAGCTGCTCATCACTTCCACCTGAACAGCCGTCAGGTATTCCCCAGATACTTTATGGGCGTCTTATTTGCTCTCAGATTCTCCTCAGTGTTACTCCAGAACCCTTAGGTAACAACTTTCCTAATAAGATGGTTTCATGCAGCATAATTGGGCTGTTAAATGAGCCAAAGTTCCCTGTGGGAGAATGTTTTATGGATGTACATACACATCGCAAATGTGTCTCGTGTACATACAAATCAATGTCATACATGTCTAATTGCAAAATTATTATGTATGCTAAGTTTTGATTTTCTGGTCAACCAATTTAACCATTTTCCCCCCTTTGACTAAGACTGAGTGAACAGCTTTCTTTGGCACAGGTTGGGCACTGAGTGCCCAAGTCACACCATCAAGGAAAGCTGGAGAATTGGGGTATGTTATCTTGACAGGTCTCATCTACAATTCTTCATTCAGATTGTTTTTATCGCTGTAGAAATTGGTGTAAAACATTAAAGCAGACAGCACGAGACCACCAGCCTGTTTTGGCCGAGTTAAGAAGGAACGGGTTAATCCAGAAAAGCTTTAAGGCACCAAGGAGTAAATTTAAGGCTTCGGGTTTATATTTTCACAGATTTACTTTCAAATCCAACTTTCATGTGTATAAAAGCAACACTCCCAATGGCTTCCTTTCAAATTTGAATGCATGTAATAATGATGTATACATATTACAGGTTAAGCCTTTTCTCCGTAAACAGCCAGAACTGATTGACATTCCAATGACACCAGCTTAATTTTTTGGAGCAATTTCAACAGCAATGAAAAGCAATACAATTTGAGTGAGTATTGTAGAAAAGACCTGTTCAAGACAGACTGTCCCAAGTCAACGACTTCCATCTTGAACTTAATCCAAATTTATGGTAGCAATCGCTTAACATATGCTTAACCATAACAATGGTGACTTCTGTCTTGTCTGTCGCGTGAATGCTTTTGTGTTGTTGTTGTTGTGGTGATGTTTGATAATGTGTGTTTACTGTTTCCAGGAAGAGCTGGAGGATGGTGAAGATGAGGCAACATGTCCCAGCTGTTCGCTTGTAATCAAGGTCATCTACGATCCTGTGAGTGTATTAATGGTTAATCTCATACATGTAAATGTACACAGTCAACTGGCTGGATTTTTGCTGTAAATTTTTATCTTTGCATACTTTGCCAATGGCACAAATCATGCAAATAAAACACAATGGATTAGTATTCTTAGTATTTTAACATACTTTTTGATAACGATTATGTCCAAAATAGTGACATCAAAACTTCAGTTAATTTAAATGCAACCCCCCAAAAAGTGAAAAATTGATGCACATGATAAGAAGTACACATTGAGTATATTTACAGTATACATGCACTGTACTTGACACACATACAGGCACCCCATACATGCAACTGATGGTTTCATTAAGTATAGACACATTTGTTGTACATGGATTGTGAAAGAAGTCAAGCATTGACTTCTCAAGTCACTCTTCATGGCACAGATGTTGGCGTATACTTCCTACCTTGTCTGTGGTGGAGGGAACCGAAAAACTCACAGGAAACCACCATGCACGGTTAAAGTGGTAGGAACTTTTCCCACATGCTGCCCAGGACGAGAATTGAACCCGATACACTGTACATGTCTCTACATTATTTCAAATGAAAGAAAATCTAAATGTGCAGAAGATACATGTATGCCGAACTATATGCTTTGATTGGGTCAGCTATTTTGTGTAATGTGCTCCACATGTGATTGTTGCATTCCAGTTTCTATTCAGTTTGGTGACGTCCATAAATGATATGGAAGAATGCTATCTGCCATCTGCATTTCTACCGAAGTTGTGTTTTCGTGAATAGTTTTGTTAACGGTAACGAGTTGACAACCAGAGCTAAAGTACTTGTATCAACATTTTATGTTCAGGGAAAGATAGTTCAGACTGATTTGTGTCTGGCTACAGTTGTAAAGAAGATAATACCTAAAGGGTAGTAGGAAAGAATGGCTTGTGTGGCTTATGTTTATGACATTTATGGGTGCTTTTTGGGTTTCGCTTCAAATAGCTGCACAAGGCGCAAAGTAAAATGTGTTTTGTTGCTTTCATATGATGGGGGTCAAAGTTCACTCCTAGAGCTTGGTCCTAAGGAGTATATCTATCTAATGTATGCATGGACACCGTAAGTCAAATCTATATCTTGTGAAAAAGATGTTTTATGGCCATCCAATGGTTTGCAAATATGTACTTTAACAGGTCTGTCTTATATAGACATCACGTGCTGACAGATTTATCACAAACCAACAGGTAAAGGTGTTTCCTGAGTGACAACTATCCTCTTAGAATGCCATAGATCTGCTGATAAATCCACTCAGAGTAAATTCCAGGCATATTTCACAGACAATTAACATCCAGCCTCCCTTCATTTGTAACAGTTACTCAAACATTGTTTGTGTTTAGTTGGTAAAATGCCCGCAGCAAAGAAAGTTGTGCAGTCATAGTCAGTCAATTCTTTGAAATGAGGAACAAGAGGTTTAGGCATAATGCAGTATCTATGGACTGCTGTTATGTAAGAATAAATTAAGTGAACATTTAATCCTTAGTGACCCAGATGTAAGTGTAGCCTTGTCTCTGGACCTATAAGTATCGGACATTTCCTCATAGTGAAGTCCTATGTTACCAAGTCAATGAGGAGAGCGTACAGGTCATAATTATGGGCTGCTTGTCGTCTGGGTCATAAACAATATTTTTGGCTAGTATCATACTTTATTCTCTGCATTAATTACAGACCACTTATTAAGAAATATATACTTGATGCATTCATTTCATGTTGCGCATTTAACTGTCCTTAAACCCTAGAATAGGACTATGCAGAATTGGTACATTTTATCCTGAAATCTAGGAAGTTTGCTCTCATGGTAGATAAATTACCCATTCTTTACGGCTAACTCCAAAAGACACTTCAGTTTACTTTCTACATGTCAACAACCAGCACCACCCACATATGACCTGTCCACCTCGCCTTATAGGGTGGTCACGCAGGCCACACAATACTCTGGAACAAATACTCACTCCGGTCTGCCTCATCTCCAGCCACTAGCTGTCTATTTTGTCCTTTTCATTTGGGACCACCAGCTTTCTGTCCGGGATGCATGAGGGGAGTGTAGCTTGTGATTCTGAGTGACAGCCTTTTTACTTGTATAAAGGAGTGAGGTAGAGACCCCGTCTCATATCGGAGTCAGCCTGTATTTAGCCGGGCTAATTGTGTAAACACACAGGTGGGGTATCAGTGGCACAAGTATGGATTCTTCGTGGAATTTTGGACACGCAGGTACTATTTGCATTGTCCATTAACACTTCAGAAACTTTTGAATCAAGAGCACATTTCAAAAGCTTTGATGTGATGGAAAGTAAAGACTTTTGGCATGGTCAAAAGTTCATGGTAAATACACATCCAACTGGAAACAACTCATTTTGCTACAGGACATTAAAAAATACCCAAACTGTTAAATTTCCAAAAAAAAAGTCAGGATCTTGATCCCCTGAAAGATAATCACTTACTGATTTTGGTAAAGTGTTTGACCAAACTGGTGTGAGGAGACAAACAGGTTGAGCAAAAGTGCCCTGAGTTGATAAGTAAACCCGGGCTCGGCTTTTCCTTTGTGAGCTTAATTGGCTTGCTCAAGATTGCTCTATGTCTGTGCACGACCCGTGCTCTTGTATAAGTTTGGTTTAATTTTCTTAACTGTAGAGACAGGGGTCCATGCACTTCCATACAAAGCTGGGGATTAGGAGGTTCCGTCCTCGCAGTCAGCTGTTCACCCAGGCATTGCCGAGGTTTATACTCGGAGGCTAACTTCATGTCTGCTCTTTATATTTGCCCCATGCAGAGATCGGGTCCATTGTGTCAGGACTTAATGGTAGATGAACACATAAAAGTCAATGCCCACTGCCCGGTGAGAAGCTAACACCTCTGGTCCTCTGGCACAGTCCTCCCTAATTCCTCCTTGACCCTTTGCCATTGTCATATTTTTGTTTGACAGGGACACTGATCAACTGTTTTTAATATCATGGCATTGATGTCTCATTTGAACTACCCTAAGATGGTTGCGATTTCAATCAGACGGCTGGTCAAGGGGAGCCAGAAAACAGCTGCAACTAGTTTGTTGCCTTCCTTTTTGGCAGGTTGCAAGGGGTTAAATGGATTAGCTTTATGAAGATAAGCAATGTAAGGTGATGTAAAGATACCATGTAAACAGCCTTTTCTGTAAGTTCTGAGAAAGAAACATCAGTTTCAAAAGCGGCCCGTTTGAATAGAGACATAGACTTAAGTGTTTGCATGGCATCTTTACGTCACCTGTACATAGCTTTATGAAGGTTTAGTCCAAAAAAAAAAACAAAACGACTGGTGTGTTACTACTGTGTGCTAACTGTTTGCATAAAGACAACATTAAGTTATGTTATATTAACTCTTTCAGTGTGAGTCACGTCTTAAGTTAATCTACTTAAGTCAGACTAGTCTGAATTATCATTAGGATCCCAGATTTGTATTCCTGGTTAAAAGACCTTTCATTCAAGTACCAGTATGACTATAGTTCCAGAGAGAATACCCCAGGTCAACAGCTTTTCTCAGTGTGCATTGACACATTGCACCCAATGCCACCAAGAAAAGCTGTTGACTCAGTCCAAAATTTGGCACTGAAAGGGTTAAATGATATTAAAAAAAAACGAGAGATCAAAGAGAAATTTATGTTCCATTGCATGCAGTTGAACCAAGTGAGAACATCACATGTACATACCTGACAGGTCCCACTCTTTTGGAGTAAGACTTACTCTTTTTAACCTTAAATTTGCACAGAATAGTATCAAAGCAATAAAAAAAAATCTTCCTCATGTTAAACAGTAACTTGGGGATGACCACACTATGGTTTCTCAAGACAAGTGGTCTCTCAGTGGAGATATAAATAATAATGGAAAGTACAAAGCAAATTATCGGGAAGAGGTAGTCTTTCAAGACAGGGTCTGTCCCCCAGGGGTATCTCAAGACAGGGACCATTGTAGGCACTAGTAGATTCTTGACATAATTGCGCATTTTAATCTTGCTTGACAGAACACTAGGTTTGGGACAGAGTGGGCGGTGTCATGCTGTTGAACAAGGCCAATAAACTTGTTCAGTGGGCAACAAGTCATTCTGCTAACTGGCAGAACCGTATTTGTATTTTTAATACAAATGTCTCGAGCTGATGTGTGGTAAAATGTCATCTGCTTTACCCATTTTTTCTTAAATTTGCTTTTTTTCTATCAAAAATGCGTGTGGAATTTGTTACAAGGAAATACCTATGGAATCATATGCCATGGGTCAACAGTTTTCCTTGGTGCATTCTGGGCATATTGCTCCCAGAGTGTGCCAAGGAATGCTGTTGACCCAGTATTAATTTCACCATGAAAAAATTAAGGTATTGTTAGTCACTTACAATGGATCATTTTTGCCTGTAGGTGGCACCAAAGGTAACTTTGTCCTGGTACTGTAAATTGCTGTAATTTTGCTGTATTCTTATTTGTGACTATTTCACTGACAGCACAAAAGCACCGAATAATATTTTAACATATTTTGAATATGATTTATTGCCAAAATAGTGAAATTAAAACTACAGGAAAATGTCAAAAATACAACCAAAAAAGGGTGCAAATTTAAACACAAAAATAAAACAATTCACAGTATCCACCTGTTCAATTGAAAGACACCTGGGAGATAAACAAACCTTGCTTCATTCATTGGTTGAAAATGTCATGTGACACAGGAAGCAGGTGCTGCCACCATGCAGAATAGCGTATCTGACATGCCTTATTTGCTTGCCGCCTATCTTGGCTGTTTAACTCAGAGCAGTGGTGGTCTTTCAAGACAAGATTCACTGTAAGTTTCCTTTCAGACAGTATACTTCATAACATTTATGTGAAAGTACCTATACAGTAATCCCTCACTAGAAAGGCCACCCCTATGACAAGTCCAGAGCTGGTCACAGGGGGTCTCTAAATGGAGGTAAAATAGCATGTAAATGATAGTCAGGGGCCTGTTTTTAAAATGTGGCCCTAGAAGGACAGTGATCTCTCATCGGAGGGGTCTTTCAAAGGAGGACCTACTGTTTTGTTTATTCCACCAAAGATTATTATTTGAGTCATGGCTGTATCTCCATTATGTTTTGTGTATCTCTTTCAGTTTATGACTTTTCCCTGTAAAGATACATGTGCCCCAGACTAGACCCTCCATGCAGACGTGTAATTTAGTGCCAATTATAGTCATACAGGCTTCTCAATGCCTTATGCTTGGCTGGTACTGGATCCAGGTGAAGTCAGGCTAATACCCAAGATGTTGAGCAGGCAAATGAGCTGTCAAAATCTGGAAAGGGACCAACAACCAATGATTGATGGTTGCTCTTATGGAGCAGCAGTTCAGTCTTGCCAAATCACAGAGCAAAACGCAGGGTCTAATTCATTCCATCGTTTTTCATTTTTGCACAACCACTGATGACCCCAGACTCTGCCAGACAACCAAAGGGTCCTCTGCTGTTCCTATGGGCCAACCGTGATGCTGTAACTTGTTCTGCCCAAACAGAGTTTGGGGGGAAAAAATCCTACAATAATAATGATAGTTCTTGGAGGAATTGTAGTAATCTGATCGCTTGCCGTGAGTCAAGGCTATATTTTAGTCAGTTGTGTAGCTGTTAAGTGGAGGTGTAGGGGTTCACAGCACAGGGCATTTTGTAAATGCAGTAACCGTTTCCCCCTTAAACTGGCTGAATCCGGCTGGTAGTCGAATGTCATGTGCTTCTGATCAGTGTTTTTGACAAGTTTCATAATAGCAATGAAACACGATTTCACTGATAATTGCAGATGAGACCCAACAGGATAACATGACCTAGGTCAACAGCTTTCCTTGGTGTGGCTTTGGGGCTCATTGCCCAACCCAGACCAAGGAAAGCTGTTGGTTTCAGCCTTAATTCATGGGGGAAAGGGTCAAATCTGTGCATACTCTTTAATTGGTAACCTGTGTACTGCGTACCTTTAGCATGATAAGTGTGTCTGTTATGTTTTCGTGGGATAGTATTCTATACATGTTTTCTCTACAACTGCTCAGAAAAAAAGAGTTGACATTTCTCATACATTTTTCATCAAGCTGCTCTTTAAAGACCATTGTAGACTGTGTTATCTTTGCATTAGTTGCTGATAAATCAAATGCAATTATGTTTTTTTTTTTTTCAATTTTTTCATTCAAAGTCAATCAACATAGTCTGTGAATGACGTGTCTATGCTCGTACAAACTATTATACACATGTGGACAAGCCCTATTGTGTGAAACAAGCACAAATTCTTGGGTTAACGAGGATGCTGGCCATTTCACTCAGCCGAAATACTTTTTAAACTTTCTCGCTGAAAAGTAAAGGAATCAAAACCTAAACACTAACCTCAACTGTGGAACAGGAGTGGAGCATGATTCATACTGAAACTACAAAAATAAAAGATATTCTAACATGGATACAGCTGTACATAGCAGTTCTGTTTTGGACTCACAGCCTCTGATAAGAGATGAATATGTGTAAGAATGTGCATTTGGACAAGTGTCTTGGTGATAGACTCACCCTATAAAGATGGGAAGTATATAGGTGATCTTACTGGATGCGTAGATGTCTGCAAGGCTCAATGTATAAAAATATGGGGTGTATCACTGATGGAAAAAGCCCCTGTATAAACATGGGATGTGTACCCGTGGAACAGTACGCTCTAGCAGTATAGGATTTATACTGGTTTTCTAACGATTCACTGGTACATGTATATTGGGACTTATGGTACAAATCACAATTTTTTTATGAAAGCACGATGCAGTATGACTAAAGATCACATGCACTTGTAGACTACAAGTGTTTTTAATAAACCACTGAAGTGTAAATTTGCCCGCGGGCCCCCCCCCCCCCCCCCCCCGGCCAAAAAAAATCTAGTTTGGAAAGAACAATCAATGTTCACTATAGGCAAGTTATCTAGTTTAATCTAGTTTAATGCCAAAATACTGAATACTGATGATATTTCAGTGGAATTCCCAGGTGATGCTTTCAAGTGGGTACACCAAATTCTAGTGGGATGAGAATTATGAATTTTTTAGTTAATCACAAATACAGCAGCCAGCACTTATAAGGTTTTATAGACTGGTCTGTAATGATGATGCTCTCAATATTTGCAGCACTATGATTGCTTTAAATTCATCATAAACAATATCACACTGCAGGATCTGTATTGGGGTACATATTATATGAAGACATTATTCCATCACTACACCTGTAATCTATAGCAGAGCCTCCAAGTCTCCCCCCATGCCAGGAGATCTCCCACTTTTTGTACCTTTTTACAAAGTCCACAGCTCTCCCGTTTTTTATCAAATGTCTCCCACCTTTTATAAAATAAAAAAAAAAAGTAGCATGATTCTATTGCTAGCTTTAAAGTTGTACTGTTTTGCCATGTTGTTGTACTATGTACGTGCAGGATATGTCAATGATGATGCCTAAAGTGGTTCAAAATGCAGGAAATGAAGGTGCAAATTTCAAAATTTTCCTGGGGGATTATGCCCACAGACACACAGACAAATTTTGAGCAAGTGAGCATCTAGCAACTCATCTGGAGGTCTTGTTGAAGGTCCTTCAGGATTTGCCCGCATGCACAGACCCAGTGCCATGGCTGTTTACTGGGCTGTAATGTATGAGGGCATGACTGAAAAGCCCATCTCTCAAAGGGCACAGGACCTTCTGAGCAACCGAGCAGGCAACTTGAGGCCTACCCTGGTAATGAAAATGAGCCCAGGCAGCCCTTGCTGTGAGCTGGTGACAGCTCCCTGAAACTTTGTCCGATCAGCTCCCAGGGGAGCTGCTTGTGCACAAGATTACAGCAAAATCTGCTCGACAGGCAAGTGATCATTGGCTCAGGCAAAGTGCTTCAGGTATGTGTGGAAGGGTGACCAGTGGTGACCCTTGACTTGATGTGGCAGAGACCTGAGCTGCATCCTTGGCTTAATGTGCGATTCTGTCAGGGCGCTGAGAGTAGTATGCCTGTTGCATGGGGAGCATAAAAGTTCGTGGGGTCTAGGCATGTGGACAGGTCAGGTTGACATAAGTCTGATGACCACTGCCCTCAAAGGTGGCCAAAGCTCCTCAGGCTCTTGACACAACACGTACAGCTTAATTGCAAAAAGAATCATCATAACCAGTGTGTATTAATTTGTACATGTGTATTACACAGATATAACTCTTTCACTGCCAACTGCCACTTAAAGTCAAACTACTAAAAGAGAACTTTTCTGAATTATAATTAGGGTGCTAGATTAGTGTTCCTTGTAAAAAGACCTATCATTCAAGTACCAGCAGGGTCACATAAACTATGATAGTCCGTGTCGACAACTTTCCATAGCACACTTTGGGCACACTGTGCCCAAAGTGTGCTATGGAAAGTTGTTGATTCAGTCCAAAATGTAGCACTGAAACAGGTATTCCTTAGCTAGAAGGTAATACTTACTTTATTTCATTAATAATTATATTCAGTTGTCACGTATTGCCCAAAACAAAGAAGATTGTGCTGCCACCTTAAAGACCGTGTGACATCCTTGGCCTGGGTGACTGGTAAAGGACTAATGTTTAGTTTGCGCACAGAGAGTTGCTGCACATGTGTAGAATAAGCATTTAAATAGGGAGGAAATCACAACATGCAGCAGAGAAATACCTGTAGACCTGTATACAGTTGGTACCTGCTGTGTGGCGACCCTTTCTGCCATGAAGAAGTGACCACGTACAGCAGGTGACCTGTCACCACAGGTAAATTAACAAAGAAATCGACTTTTTTAGCCAGGAAAAATGTGGCTGCAAACAGCAGGTGGCCTGTCATGGCAGTGGCTGCACACAGCCGGGACCACTGCAGCTATGAGGATGTTGAATGACCTTGAGGTGTGGAATGGCTGACCTGTTTGATAATATATATCTGATACAGATCTCGTTTTTATGTTAGCACTTGAGGTTCTCCCGTATGCCATTGTGGTTTCTTTCCTTTTACTGATAGCAGCAGAACACCGTCAACTGTAGTCCAGAGGTGTAAGGTGCCCAGGGTATAGCAGCAACAGATGTTGATGATATGGGCATATAGAGTAAAACCTCCCTATACTGAACACCCTTGGGCCGGAAAAAAAGTGTTCGGTGTAGTGAGGCGTTTGGTATATGGAGGTTTGCTTACATTGGAAGTGTATATTTGGGACTGAGAAACGGTGTTCAGTTTAGAGAGTTGTTTGGTATATATTCAGTTAGAGTGGTTTTACTGTAGTTCTAGAGGATTGTTTGCATGACTTGAAATAAAAAGATATAAATAATTGAAGGGGGGGGGACAATAAAGTGACTTCAAAATCCTGTTGTTGACAGAGTTCCGGTCAGAAAGTGTCGGCGCAACACATACTTCACAGAGTACAAATATTTGTAAGCTGAACAATGAACAAATTATTTCGCAACAAAGTCAGCAAATTGATGACATTTATGTGTCAATATCACTCAAACTAGAACAAACATGTTTTGTGGCTTTACCTTCTGTAAGACTAGAGCAATTGAGTTGTAAAACCGCGCACTTCACCTTGGCAGGGTCTCAATTGCAACCAGCAAAACAAAGAAATGAAACCAATAACCTGTGTGCTGAAGCTGTTTAATAGTCACTACAGGATCTTTATGTCAAGACCTCCATCTTTCATTGCTTTGCCGCAAGACACTGCATGCTCGAACACAATTAATGCTCTTTGTTCGTATTGTTTGAGCATTCATTGCTTTGCTTCTTCTGAACAACATATTTGCTTCTCTGGGCTCAGTTAAACGTGGTTTTACACCCCTGTTGAAGTTCTGTGTTTTCATGAAATAGACAACTGACTTTTTCTTTCATTCGAAGTGAAGTAAAAATGATTGAAAATAGTTGCATGGATTTGCACTTCCATTCAACTGCATTTCATGAAATGAACAAAATTTTATAAATATTTCTCTTGTTGCATTATAAAAGATTCAAAACAGTAGCAGCGACTTGCACTTCATTTTGACTTCATTTTCATGAAATCGACAAATAAACACCTCTTAATGAATTATAAGTGCTTCAAGATACAGTAGTACCTGTTGTATGTGACCACCCCTGCAGGCAAAAAAGTGGGCTCATACAACAGGTAGTCTCTCACTAAAGGTAAATTTACAAAGAAATGGACTCCTCCAGCCCCAGAAATGAGGCCACAAACAGCAGTTGTTCTATAATGGCAGTGGTCACATACAGCAGGTACCACTGTAGAAGAAAATGTCTGGTGCACAGGTATACGATACATACCATCAGATACATGCGACATTAGTGATACCATGACTTATGTTCAGTACTCATGACCAATGTCCAAATCGTCAAGTCATTCTGGATGTTCGTAAGCTAAATACCTGTGCTAGTTAACCTGTCAGGAACCGAGGTTGGTTCATGTCTATACAATTACACAGAGCAAGGTATTATATACCAGCTTGTCTAGACAGCGTTTTATGCTGGATGACAGCCATGTGAGCACTGCTGATCAACATATGTTCCTTTTCTTAAATTGACCAAAGGGATAAATGGCTTCCCATGCAGGCAAAATCCCTCACTGCTAAACCTTTTCCTGATCAGATTAAGACCAAGTCAATAGGTTTCCTCGGGACAGCTTGGGCACATTGTGCCAAGGAAAGCTGTTGACCTGAGGCATGCATGTGGGATTGAACACAATATTTTAACTAAGAAGAGTATAGCACACAACAATTTACGACTGGGAGCTTTTGATCAATTTGGGCAGAAAGGGGTCAATCACATCAGCGCGACCTCAGGCTAACTAACCTATTTCAATTAAGGCATCCTGAAGTAAGTGAAACCTGAATTGTTTCAGTAATTCAAACGTATTGTATGCAGACAAAATCTTTCCACAGTTGGGCGTCCCATCCACTGCCCAACTCTATCAGAGCTAACTAACTGGAGACTGACTGCAGCAGCTTTCTGCTGTGTGCTTAAAGCATTTTTACCTAGGCCTTTGGGGTTTTTTTTAACTGTATCTCAGGTTTACTTGATTTATAGGTCCTGGTATATGGTATTTGAATCTGGAATCATCAGAATGATTAAATGGTCACAACTGTGTTGTTATTGGCATGGAAAGAGTGAATGTAGATTTTTTTTTTTTTTTTTCAAACCACATTTATCTGCAAGCTTGTGAGCTTTAAAAAAAAGGTGATCTACCAGTGACTTTTCTTTGTTATTCATTGTTGACATTTTCGCACCATTTCCTTCATGCATACATGTGTGTTGAAAAAAAAAACTATGCACCAAGTTAGTTATGAACCAGCACAAAGCAGATTAAGCTTTAAGGTCACAATAACAGCTACATAAGAGATTGAGGATTGTTGACATTTACAAATAAAAGTGGTGTACAACTCATTGCATTTAATCTGACCCATTAGGCATCTTTCATAGACAATTAGTGACAGCAGAGTTGTTAAAATAAATTGTATCTTTTAGTATTATCATGGATATATTCAGTTGAACTGCAAGATAAATATTAATTTTTGTTTAGAGACAGCACAGTCACTAAAATAAATATATTTGTGTCTCCGTGTATTCTCATGGTAATACTTAGCTGAATGACAAGGTAAAAATTCTATATAATTGAGAGACATATCGGAACTAATATTAAGTGATTGTAGCATTGATCAGCAGTTACCCATTATAACTTGTAGTATCATGATCCAGATGTGAACAGGTACCACCCAAAAACCAAAAAAACGTAAATAAATAAATCATACAATTCCTGTCTGCCCCTTGCAATATTGTCAACTCATTGCACAAAAACCGTTCACACATCCAGGCTGCCCCCCCCCCCCCCCCCCCAGCCTGAGTTTCATTTTGCGTTTTTTCCCCGTGAAATTAAACTATGGTAAGCAAAATACTTTGGATGGTACTCACATACTGACTGTGATGTCCTCCATGCTGTAATATGTCGTAAACTGAACAGGGATAGAGCTGGTGGCTCCAGGACTAGATCCAGGCTGACCCTGTATTTCCGAGCGGGCACCAATAACAAGTTACGTTGCCAAGATATACCTCCACATAGTCAATTATTCACACCAAGTTGACCTAAACTTTCTCATTGTCAATGGATGGGAGACAAGCGCCGCCTTGTTCCTCATAACAACGACAACATCATTTGCAACACATCCCCTTAATAGAGCCCGATTCCAACAAAACACTACCTTTTCATGAGCAAATAGTCATTACTCTAAAATATAAGGTTCTGTGCATTCTCAATGTTCACCAGGTTGCAATTTAAGGGCCTGTGTGTCAAAATTGGTCATAACTGTTCCATTGTAACAATACGCAGTGGGCTCTACCTTCAGTGGGTATTGGCTGGTTGGAAACCTCCGTTGACAAATATCATAACGACAGCAAAAAGACTGATAGCTCTAGTAATAAGTCACTGGCAAAGCTCGGATGGTTTTCGTCAAAGCTGCAGTATGTATAAGGCCAGTTATCGCCACACTCGGTTACCCTCACAGAAAGACCAGTCAAGCTGACAATATACTTAAGGTGGTTCCCACATATAGCTGTTCTGTTCCAGGTGGTTAACTAACAAGTAAAACCAACAAGTGTTTTAGCTGATTGGATACTCCCTTGTGTGTACCATGTATACACACAGTTCCACTATAATAATGTTTAATAGACTATGGATACAGCTAAATACATGTTGTGCGTAGCGCATATGTACCAATTCCTAATCCGATTTTCCCTCGATCGATTTCATAAGCATGGTGGAATTACAGGTATATATGGTAAACCCCCTACTTCTCTCTTGCATTCCCTCTGGTTTAATTCCTTGATATCATTCCATTAATGAGATTGTTCTTGACGACAAATTCCCCATTCCTCATTACCCTGACTGCAGGCCAAAATTGGCTCGGTTACACCAAAGGGGTGTGTACCCCTTTCCCCCAGAACAGCATGCTATCACCCCCTTTTGGAATGTCTTGATGCACCTGTCAGGCCTTCGAGGCTGAAAGTAAATGTTCAGATTGACTTCAATCACAACCAGCGTGATCCTTCCTTTGTCGTGATTACGAGGTACGGAGACAAGTCATGTTTCAGCCACAGGTACTGGACAGCTGTAATCCTAAGAACCTTTTGTATCTTTTCAAACTTAAGTCTGCAACACCCTGCCCAACTGGACGGCTACAAAAGGTACATCCTGTTGTGGAAGTGTTTTATTTTGCCCTTCTTTTCTGAGTCGAAGCATTTAAGGTTTTTTACCTCAAAATATGATTTAGAAAATGTCAGGTTCCTGGAAATTTCTTACAATTGAAGTTCAAGCACATTATGTAAAAAATATATATAAAATAAAAAAATCTGAAAGTCGACCTTGTCCTTCAGAAATTTTTTCACATTATGGGGCAACCAGTGGGTTAAAGGCCCATAGAGCTCAAAATTTTAAACTTGGTTGCCCCGCACAACCAAGGTTGCCCCGAACAACCAGGCAGTCCTCAATGGCAAGCCCTGTAAATATATATATATTTCAAGGACCCACAAATGTGGCAGGCTCTTCAGTCATAAAGCATTCATTTTACATAGGTGCTCAGGGCAAACAAAAAAGCCAACATGGCTAAGGGGCAGCATGTTGCTTACAAAATGGAAGCGAGAAATTTCCCTGGGCCGATCTTGATAGTGCAGCCAAATTTAGAAGCACACGGAAAGGGCAAATTTATAAACTTATTCTATGCTGATGGTTCAATAGTCTGTATTAAATTAATTTAAATGTGCTTATATTCACATATATATATATTTCACAATTTTGGACATGGTTCCTATTATATTAAAAAACTATTTTATTGCATTTTACATGTATTTCCATATTTTCAGTTTCTGTCAAAGGAAGATGAAAAAAAAAGTAAGCGAATGATGTATTAACAAACTTCTACAGTCAAAATCAGGAATCATCGGGTTTGTGTTTGTCAACCAATGATCGGGGTGGTTCCAGATTCTTATGCAGGCAACAGTGAAGGCTTGTTTGCAGTTACCAGGGTTACCTTGTCCAAGCTTCAGTGCAAAAGTTTCTGTCTAAATCTAGTGAGGTCAACAAACAGGCAACTTGGAGTCCATGTGCCAAATAAACAGTTTACTTTGAGGGTTTGGTCTTGTGGAATATGACCGCTAATTACTCTGCGCTGTCTGGGAGGACAAGGAGTTCTCTGTTTAGGGTGTCCACATCTGTGTCTCAAGTCAGTTTTTCTTGTCATGGAATTTAACACTTTCAGTGCCAATCATGACTAAAGTCGGTCTTCTTAAGTGAAACTAGTTTGAATTATCATGAAGATCCCAGATCTGTATTCTTCATAAATAGACCTTTCATTCAAGTACTAGTATGCCTATAGTTCCAGAGAGAATATCCCAAGTCAGCAGCTTTTCTCGATGCGCATTGGGCGTAATGTGCTCAATGCACTCCAAGAAAAGCTGTTGACTCAGTCCAAAATTTGGCGCTGAAAGAGTTAAAGAATACCTGACTAATTTTCTTCAAATTGTGTGTAGCAGCAAGAGATAGACTGACCAATGAAATTTCTGGTCACTTCAAGAGATAGACTGACCAATTATTTCTGGTCACTGTGACTTCATTGAATTACAGGGGAAGTCCATCAACACATATGAGCTTCATATGTGGACAGTTGCTGCAGAGAGAGATTATGTATTCCTAAGTGGCATTTTAAAGGCTAAGCTCTTGTGAAAATTCAAAACCTTTCTTCAATGAAATTGTCCAGCAACACAAGAGACTTAAACTGAAAGGAATTGCTTTCATGATGAACTGCCACAATTCATGTACTGCTAATTACGGCAACCATTTTGAGGTTCATCTACCCTCTCCTGCTCAAATCACCCAGAAGTAAAATGTCGTCTGCTCAAGTGTTTCTGCGTAAATTTCTCATTCACATGAAATGTTTTAAATGAGGACTGTAGACTACACCTTTTGGAATGCTGCTCCAGGTCAACAGAGCTCTTCCTCGTGCGCAGGGTGGACACAACAAGATGCACTGAGGAAAGCTGTTGACCCAGTCTTGTACAATAAGGAAAAGGGGGAATATCTCGCATCAACAAAGACCCTTAGGTATAGTAACAGACTTGACAATTGGCTTCTTACCACAGCGAAGTAAATCTGTGTAGAAGTAAGGCATTGGTCAGGGCTTGTAGCTAGCACCCTCTTTTAACCCTTTCCCTCTTGAATTAAGACTGAGTCAACAGTTTTCCTTGGAATGGGTTGGGCACTAAGTGCCCAACCCATGCCAAGGAAAGCTGTTGACCTGGGGCATGTGGTCTTGATAAGTCTCATGTACATTTCTCAGTCAAATTGTTTTTCATAACTGTTGAAATTAGTTGAAAACACTGAAGCAGACTACATTTGACCACCAGCCAGTTTTGGCTGGTTTGAAGGGGAAAGGGTTAAGATGAAGGCTACCTACCTACCTACCTACCTACCTATCTACAGTAAAACCTGTCTATTGCGGACACCTGTGGTTCTGGCAAAAGTGTCCGCAATAGACAGGTGTCCACAATAAGCAGGGGCTGAACTTGTGGGATCTCAGAGTACTTTTGATCTCAGTTTTTGTACATTATGCCCCTGACACTTTCCACAAACGCATCTTAACTTGGGATTTTACAGTTTTTATCTTTTAAGGGAAAAATTGTGTATGTATGGGCTTACCAGGCTGAAGAAAGTTTGCGTAATTTCTTTTACTGACAGAAAAGAAACAAACAACAAACACACCACAGGGATATCCTTTCCTCTGAGTACAGTATAACTGTATGTGCCTTTGTTACAAATTGTGAATAACTTCACATGAGTCTCAGTGGGTCCTTTGTTTTAGGCTTAATGATTGATCTATGGAGCTTAATTGTTTGATAGACAGAGAAAGTGTGAGCAACCTCACTCAACAGGAGCACCAGTGCTCAGAGACACCTGGCATGTTCGTTGAGGCATTGCAGCCTAACTGCTTGGCTGAGTGAGCTTATTATGTGTTACAGGCCACTGAACAATGGATTAATTAGTCTTTGATTCCAGCTTAACATGCACGGCATTGTTCAGGCATTACAGCTTGGAACATAACAAGTTGCAAAAAAAGCACTGATATATTGTGTCCGCAATAGACAGGTTGTTTTTGCATTTGGTACCCCAAAAAGTGTCCGCAATACACAATAGACAGGTGTCCACTGTAGACAGGTATCACTAATATGAAAATGACTTAAAAATATTCGGTTCTGGCCAAAACTGTCCGCATTAAGCAGGTGTCCACAGTAGACAGGTGTCCACAAGGACAGGTTTTACTGTACATCTATCTGTCTGTGTGTCTGTCAGTCTGTCTGTCTGTCTGTCTATCTAACTGACTGACATGTGAATAATGGAACCTTCTTCCACCAGGTCCCATTACTTCCTATGACAAGTTTTTTACTGACAGCTTTTCACATGAAGGTACTGATAAATCTGTGGATTTTGACATAAAGATCATAAATATGGTACTTGGACAGACTTGTTTTTATTGGACCCTAACCCATTGGTGGCTAGAATAAGAGTATTAAGACCGTCAGCAACCTTTACTTCATTGTGTTGCTAAGGGATGGTTCAACATTTTCATCATTTTTTAATTAGTACTTACAGTACACAAGGGAGAGGGGGTTAAATGGGTCTGTACACTTTCACAGATTATGGAAAATGGTGGTAAATTTTTATCCTGTTTTGTGCATTTTTTTTTTTTTTTGAAAATCATCATTTTAAAGTACTAATTGGGGGGGGAGGGAGGGGGGTTATGAAATTTAGTACCCAAAGTACTTATTCAAAAATGATGATAATGTTGAACCACCTTTAAACTGGATTTAGTTGAATGTAAATCATTGACTTCAGTCTGGAAATTTGTTTAGCAGCTTGTGGGCGCTGAACACTCGTAAACCAGGCCAAGGAAGGAAGGCTTAGCCACATTGATCCTAAAGCCTGTAATTATAAGAAGAAGAAGAAAAAGAAAAAGAAAGAAAGAGAGAAAGAAGCTGTAATCCTGATGCTGTTGGTTATTTTTGGAAATAAGGGTTAAAGATAGGTCAGCAGGTGTTCTTGCACAAGTTAGGCACAAACACCTTCAGGCATTTCTTCATGACAAGGATATCAAAGTTGCCTGCCGCGATGACCGATAACAAGGCAAGAAGGGTACTGTGCTTTTGACAGGCAAGTTTTGAAGAGCGCTGGGACAGCCATTGGTCAGGCTTTCTAGTTTTTCCTCAGTCTGCCCAGTCGACCCTACCCGAGATGACTGGCGGCCATGTTGGCTGTGACAGACTCACCCAGGTGAGCAATTACATGACTTGTTGTGCAGGGAATCCTTAATGATCACCAAGTGCAGCCCCCTGACAGATCCTCACATAATAGTTTGGCCCGTACACAATGAGAGAAAGACAAGTGCATGTGGTTTTGGTGGACCAGTCGTCGGTCTTGCCAAGAATGCCTTAGTGATGCGGGATTCCTGCGGGCATCTCATGGAATTTCACTGGTACACTCATTCCTTCTTACAAGGCCCTCTGAAGGAAAGTCACCCCAGCTTCAGAGATCAATTGACTGTGCAACAGGGGGTGAGATTTTCATCATATTTTCACCCTCAGGAGAGACCACCTTTCTTATCAGGCCACAATTCTTGTGCATTGTGGGTAGCCTCATAAGAAGAGGACCACTGTACATGTGTATTGGCAGAAAAGGGAAAAATATGCATTGGCAGAACATCACTGAATAGTACAACTGATGATAACATTAGGTCCGTACACATACATTAACATCAGTTAAACATTATACTCAACTGTGTGGTAACAACTGGGCTTAAGTTTGCATATATTTTTCTGTTCAGATTATGCTTTAATAATATGTATGTATGTATGTATGTATGTATGTATGTATGTATGTATGTATGTATGTATGTACATGTATGACTTTATTTGGTATGGGTGGCTTGGTGCAGATGGTATATTACTAATCTCCCCTGAGGCCCTCAAGATGCAGTGGTAGCACCTTGAGGGAGCCCACTAGTGTAAGTTTTCAGTGATGCTGGCATAGTAGTGTTACTGTTTTCTTGAATTTGAGATCTTCCTCTTGAACTCGCATATCATGTGATCTACCTAGCTGTGGGATACAGTTTTTGGTACAGCGGAACTTGCCCTAAAGACCACCTCTTATGAGAGACTGCAAATCTTTTTTAGACAGCCATTTTATGACAATAGAGTCTATTCCTCTTCTAAATTTTTTAAGTGAAACATCTGTTAAAACAGATGTTTCACTCTCCAAGAGAGAGCAAAAATCCAAATTAATCATCAAAAGAGCTATCTTTCAAGTGGCAATTCAGTGTGCCCAGTCTCGAGTCAGTAGTTCATGCACGTGATGTACTACTTGGTAAGTCATGCCATGGCTTCCATGTGAGAAGCTGGAGCAAGATGTCCCGAGCAGACACCACTGACCAGTGCTGTTGTTATCGCTTGACTGTGGAATGAGTTCAGTGATTTGAAGAAAGTGTGTGGGTGCAGGGTTGGCTCAGTGGTAATGTGCTTGCCTTGCTCGTTTAGTCTCCGGGTTCAATTCTTGGCCTGAAGAGCGAGTGGAAAGAGTTTCTGCTACTGTGACTGTGCATGGCAGTTTCTTTTTTTTTTTTTTTTTTTGCCCAGGTCCTTTACCTTTCTTCCATCACAGTTAGGTAGGCAGTGTATGCCAATACCTGTGTCTCGGAGAGTGATTTATATAGGGTTGGCTTGCTTCACAATCCATGTAAAACATAGGGGTCTATACATGTACTTTTTTTTTTTTTTTAAAGAAGGGAAAAATGTTGCACAGTACAGTAGTTTCCAAAGTGTCTTAGATCCTGGAATTTTTACCACACATGCGCTTTTATTGAGGGTGGAGTGTCCGGGACCTCACGTGAATTTAACAGATTAATCCATTTATAGAAGTTGTGAAGAGTAACCTTTCAGGTTGAACTTTGACCGCACTTTACTTGAGAGAATGAGCTGGACTTTGATAGATGCAATTCTCACAGGTGGTTAGGCATTTTTCTTTCACTTAGTTTTTGGTCAGTACATTTTCCTTTCAAAGAGTATAATTAAACATGCTGCACATTATACCTGCTAAATGTCAAACAGGCCATTATTATTACTCTGTGAGCACAGGAATAGCATGTTGCCACAGACTTGGAGGCCGATCCATCATGTCAGGTCAGCTGTCTGCAGAAAACTGTTTTCAGCCAGTTCACACAACTTCCAACCAAGCATGTCCTAAACACCTTCATTGTTGGGTAATTTCTCAGTAACCTGCAGTCTGTGTGCTTTATATGGTACTCTGTCCACAGTTCATGTGCTGTATATAGTACACTGTCCACAATAAGCATGCTTATATAGTACACTGTCCACAGTATGTATGCTTTACATAGTACACTGTCCACATTGTGTGTTTTATATATAGTACACTGTCTACAGTATATGTGCTTTATATAGTACGCTGTCCACAGTATGTACGCTTTATATCGTACACTGTCCACATTATGTGTTTCATATATAGTATGCTGTCCACAGTATCTACGCTTTATATAGTACGCTGTCCACAGTATGTACGCTTTATATAGTACACTGTCCACAATACATGTGCTTTATATTTGAGTACACTGTCCACAGTACATGTGCTTTATATTTGAGTACACTGTCCACAGTACATGTGCTTTATATTTGAGTACACTGTCCACAGTATGTGTGCTTTATATTTGAGTACACTGTCCACAGTACATGTGCTTTATATTTGAGTACACTGTCCACAGTATGTGTGCTTTATATTTGAGTACACTGTCCACAGTACATGTGCTTTATATTTGAGTACACTGTCCACAGTACATGTGCTTTATATTTGAGTACACTGTCCACAGTATGTGTGCTTTATATTTGAGTACACTGTCCACAGTACTTGTGCTTCACTAAGTACACTCATGCAGCTGTTTTCCTGTAAAAAAAAAAATTGTATAGAAGTGGGCCAGGGTCATAACTGTTACTTGTTTTCTTTTTCTCTCAAGAATGATAGCATGAGTGATTAGTCAACAGCTTATCTCAGCACATGGCAACAAGGAAAGCTGTTGACTCAGCCCCAGGGGCATAATGTACATTTAGAAAGTTTTCTGTGTGAATTTTATGGGTCCGCCTCAAGGGCAGACCTGCTATGTTTCAGGTCTTCCCCCTGTCTGTCTGCCTGTCCCTCTATATGTGGTTCTGTCTGTGGTTCCATCTGTCTACCATTTGTTTGGGAACATGATATCTCAAGACTTAAGGGCCACCTAAAACTCAAATTTACCTCATTTATACCTTTTACATAATTTTTGACCTGGTTGCCACATTTTCAGGGTCACCAAAGCCATGTATGTGCAAAGTTGGACATATTAGTCAGTGCTGTGCGTTGAAGTGCCGTAAGGGTTTTTTTTTTTTTTTTTTTTTTTTTTGGTTTTCAGTGCGTGTGTCAGTAAACCTATACACATTGTCAGCACAGGTTCACTTAAGGGTAAAACCCTTAAATCTCCCATCCACTGTGTCCTTCAGTACAACATAAATGAGGCTTGTGTATCTTAAAGGTTTGTCCTAATTTTGTAAGTGGTACATGTGTATAGTAAACGTGTTTAGCCTCATAAAGCGCCCCGCTGGCCATTAGCGGTCATTTGTGGGTGAGGATCTATGGATGATAATGGACACCTTCTATGACATGTCATTCCTGTTGGACAATTCTCATGCGATCAACGTTTGAAGCTATCAACAAGCTGTCTGTCTATTAATATTGCAGGCTGTCCTTCATTTAATCTCCTTAAATTTTGTAAATATTTGTTAGAAATGAGTGCTTAGCTGTCAAACAACCGTCCGCTTGAATGGGTGTGTGTGTGTGTTCATGTCGCATGAACGTACAGCTGTCCCGCTTGTTTACGAGTTCATCTGACAAACAGGTTGGTCACTCCTTGGAAAGGAGCAGAACATCCACTCCAGAGCTTTATAAAGCATTAGAATGTATTGATCTAAGGGTACCTAAAGTGCCCACTTTCAGGTTGGTATTATCATGAGCCATTACTGCTGCACCGATCAAAGTTATCTGCGTCAAATTGTCGAATAAGTACAGTGATAGTGCAAGTGTCTGTTTTAAAGCTTTTGTTCTTATCACTGGTTGATCAAAATAGCAAACCTGTAACAATGGTTTGTTTACCTTCTTAACTGTAGTACTGTTTTTTTGGGGGGGGGTTTATAACCTGGGTTTTTGACGGTATAAACACCCCACCCCCATCCCACTAGGTTGTACTCTTTCAGTGCCAATTGCAACTAAAGTCAAACTGCTTAAGTTGCACTTATCTGAATTATCATCAGGATACTAGATTATTTTGTATTCCTTGTAAAAGGACCTTTCATTCCAGTACCAGCATGTCTATTCTTCCAGAGAGAAAAGCTGTTGACTCCGTGCAAAACTCAGCACTGAAGGAGTGAACTCTCTAAGTGCCAAATTGTGGACTGAGTCAACAGCTTTTATCAGCTTGCGTTGGGCACAATGCGCCCAATGCATGCTGAGAAAAGCTGTTGACCTGGGATATTCTCTGTGGAACTATAAACATGCTGGTACTTGAATGAAAGGTCTTTTTACAAGGAATACAAATCTGGGATCCTCATGATAATTCAGACAAGTTTGCACTTTTTTTCACTATCATCTAAAAAAGTATCTAACCTTCTTGGGTTTTTTTTTTTTTTTTTTTTTTGTTGTTGTAAATTTCATGTGGTAAAGTTGAGAAATCACTATGGTCATATGATTGGATGGCATACTTGAGCTAAAAAAATCACAATAAAATATGAAGTGACACATATGAAAAAAAAACATGGATTTTTTTTTAATTCAAAACCTTTGGCACTTTAAATTTGGTTTGTTTTAAGAAAAGTGACAAAAAGTTTTGCTTCAACGAACACGTGCAGCGTGGGGGGGAGGGGCATGTTTATATGGCACTGTAATAGCACATTAATTTTTCTTACGACAGCATGTTCAAAGATACAGATGCTAGGTCAGAAGATTATTTAAACACAGTAACTGAGTCAAATTAAGTGCGATTACTAGGCATTTAGACATTAGCAGAGTGTTACAAATGAGTAAACTGTCATTACAATTTTCTCATCATTGCCACGTCATAGTTAGGAAGTTTGATGGAGTCGGATCTGGGGGCTCAACGTTTGTAGACTCAAGTTTTGGTGTGTATTCACTTGACGACCATGATAGACAAATAACCTAAATTGACTTATTTTCACTGTGTTCTTATTTTCCTCTATTTTCCTGATGGTAGCTTAGCATGAAAATAAAAACACAATGAAAAGTTTATGCAGGAAATATTTCCAAAATAGCAAAATTATAACTTCAGATAAATGCCTCAGTACAAAAATCATGACTATATGTATGTGGAAAAATAAATTGCATGTACAGTAATTAGCATACTGATTGGTCATCTGTGACCATGTGACTGCTGTGTCAGTTGCATGTACAGTAATTAGCATACTGATTGGTCAACTGAGACTATGTGACTGCTGTATCAGTTGCATGTACAGTAATTTGCATATTGATTGGTCAACTGTGACCATGTGACTGCTGTGTCAGTTGCATGTACAGTAATTGGCATACTGATTGGTCAACTGTGACCATGTGACTGCTGTGTCAGTTGCATGTACAGTAATTAGCATACTGATTGGTCAATTGTGACCACGTGACTGCTGTGTCAGTTGCATGTACAGTAATTAGAATACTAATTGGTCAACTGTGACCATGTGACTGCTGTATCAGTTGCATGTACAGTAATTGGCATACTGATTGGTCAACTTTGACCAGGTGACTGCTGTGTCACAGTTCAAGGGTATCAAGCAGTTACAACTAGATTGTGACAGTATGGAATGTTTCACAAGCACGGAATTATTGAAGAATTGCCAAAAAATTTATATGTTGGCGGTATTTTCTGCATGAATGTGTCAGTTGAACATTGGAAAACAAAGAAGACAGAGAGCTTTTTGTGATAAGAAATAATGTGCATCAACTTAGTAAATCACACATCGAGACAACTGCTCAAATTCTGAAGTTGGTGAAGAGCTAAAAATTGCCACAAAAGTAACTGTGGTCAAAGGCTCAACTGGATTACACAGCATTAATTAAATGGAATGATGTTTTGACGTGTGTCTTGCAAAGTAAAGTTTTAGTTTCAATGTCACCGTCGGCCAACAAGTCTGGACTACTTTCTCATTGTAACACTCTGTGCTAAATAATCTGCATGCGTACGAAATATAAGACATGAAACATAAAACTTTCATAGTAACTTAAATTCCATTCCCTTTAATGGTGCATCCATAAAACTTAGTATCCGTGTATAAACTTTGCAAGGATCTATGTCTTTTTAGAGACAGAGCTGCTCAGTGGTTTAATCATACACACATGGATAAGCCCATACAAAATTTCTGGTTATGTTGATCATCAAGCTGTCTTGGTCATTAAAATGGTACAAGCCTGTGAGTTTTACAATTTCATGTGGTCAATAAAAGATCGTGAAAGTCTCCCATTCATTAACTTGAGAAATTCCTGCTCATGTCTTTTACCCTCTATTTGCAAGAGTGGCATTGTGAGAATGACACTCCGATAACCTGACCTTGTGAACTTACTAACTGTCCACGTGACGTCATGCATCTGATAGGAATAAAGACATCCCAGAAGTCTCTCCAGTGCAATAACACCTGTAGTTGTTTGCTACTGCAGGTTTCTTTTCCTACCTGAAATGCAAGATAAGCTTATGTGCCTTTTTTAAAAAAATATTTATGCTAAATTGTCTATGTGTCTGGGAAAAAAAAAAAAAAGATTAAAAAAAATTGTTTGCATGTCATGTCAGAGTAGCATGCTCAAGTATGAATGCTGTGAAGTCAGAATTAGGAACCCTGTGGCTTCTGCCCAAATTTTCACACGAACAACAATCTGTAATCAAATCTTGATTTTATGGCGTAATGTGCCAGGCGGGGGCGGGGGCAGGGAAGCAACAGACTGAGAAGTATGTCTGGCATTAACTCCCAAATCAGTTTTGGAAGCTCGTTGATTTGATGTAGCCAGTCATTTTACGGGCTGGCCGAACTGTTGCCACAGCCAACTGTGACCAGTGGGACTTGTCTCCCCACCATCACATGGGCGTAAACATGACCAACATGTGTGTAAATTCTTTACAAGATGGGTTACAAAATACTCATGGGGGTGTGTGTTTATGTTTTTGTTTTTGTTTTTTTTTTTGTTGTTGTTTGTAACTGAAGTTCTACATGTACTCATGCAATCTTTCCAGATTTTCAAAATTGTTCGGAATTAATCCTTTCCCCTTGAATTAAGTCTCAGTCAACAGCTTTCCTTGGCATTGGTTGGGCACTAAGTGTTCCACCCATGCCAAGGAAAGCTGTTGACCTGGGGCATCTGATCTTAATAGACCTCATCTGCAACTCTCAGTCAAATTGTTTTTCATTACATGCACTATTGAAATTAATCAAAAACGCTGAAGCAGATGGCATTTGGCCACAAGCGGGTCTTGGTTTAAGGGGGGAAAGGATTAACAGAAATCCATGTAAAACTACATGCAAACTGCAAGGATACTTGAAGGCAGTTTTTCAGTAATGTTTGACACGGCAGAAAATCAGGCAGGGTTATAAAGCATGATATGCAAAAAAAGGGAACATAGTTCTCCTTTCTGCGATGAGATTTAAGAGTTCATGGGCAAACGGATGTACTGTGGCCTTGGACATATGTTGGTGGTCTTTTCACCACAAAGTTCGTGACTTGAGTATGCTTTTGGTCAGTGAACCGCTGAACCAGTTCTTGGTGCCTTTAATGTGCATGTTTATGTCTTTCTATTATTGTGTTGCATTTAACCATTTCGTCCTGAAACCAGCCAAAATTGACTGGTGGTCAAATGTCATTTATCTGAACATTTGTGACTAATTTCAGGAGCAACGAAGAACAATTTGGAATCAGAATTATAGATGATACCCCACTAAGTGCCCAACCCATGCCAAGGAAAGCTGTTGACTCAGTCTTAATTGTAAGAGAGCGGGGAGGTGAACACATTGATGAATATCTGCAGAAGCCTTACAATAAAGACACGACAGTATTTTTAGCAGAAGCTACTTAAAAAAAATTCCTAAGGATGATGAAATTTTACCAGAGATGTTTCCTATAGAGGGCATGTGTAGCGTAGCTTCATGTTGCCCTTAGAAACTGTTGACCTCCATCTCTTTTTAAGGTCACATGGCTCCTAAATGTGCAGCTCCATACAGCCCAATATCTAATAAACCACTTAAGATAGAATGACACAAATACAGTGGTCCCCCTCATATAAGGCCACCCCAACTTTAGCTAAAAAGTGGCCATATTAGAGGGGTGGCCTCTCTTGAGGGGGAGAGTATAATGGAAGCACCCTACTTTCTGCACAAGAATGCTGGCCTTTCAAGAGGGGTGGCCTCTGGTGAGAGGGGCCTTATAAGAGGGGGACCACTAGCTGTAAGACCATAGTGCATCCCATGATGTGGATGGGAAGCATCGTTTCATGTTGACCTTGACCTTGAAATGTTGACCTTGACCTCTTTTCAAGGTCACATGGCCCCTAAATGTTACAGGTCCGTTTGGCCCAATATATGCTGAACCACTTAAGATAGAATGATGCAATTTATACTATAGTGCATCCTGGATGGGCACGGAAAGTGTTGTTTCATGTTGACCTTGACCTTTTTTCAAGGTCACACAGCTGCTAGACCTAATAAAGCAAATATAATCTATACCTTATCATACATGCATTGTATCAAAGGCATGTGCAGCATCCCACGTATGTTGACCTTGACCTTTTTTTCAGGGTCACTGGTACCAGAAGGTCACACAGCCACAAAATGTTGACTTTGAAACATATCCAAACTGTGCTGTGTCATACACGTATCATATTAAGGGCATGTGCATCATCATTCATGCATTAACCAGGTCTTTTTTTTGTGCAGCAATTTGCAACTGAATTTTAACCCAAAGATATGATGTTGCAGTCTCAAGAAAATATGAGGCTTGGTGAGGGGCATAGATCCTTTGGATCATCATACTTTTTTTTTTTTTCATTTATTCTTCAAAACCATGACATTAAGGACACAGTGGAGGCCAAAAAAAAAGCTTTTAATGTGGCATTTATGGAAAAAATGGATACAATAGTGAGTTTAAAGTCTCATTGAAAGGTCCAAAATGGAAAAAAAAAAAAAATATGAAAATTTTCATAAATTGAAAAAAAATGTATTCACAGTGAATCAGACCCATGTTTTTCTTGGCATGAGGGGAGGGGAGGAGTGTTGAATCTGGTGGCCTGTTTACTTTCTTGTGAATGTTTTATAAACCTGTGAAACATTTGAACATGTATCAAAGTAAATTTTTTTCTCTTGAATTGAAAATGAAATGACCATATGAAATATGAAGAGATCACTAGACCAAGAAATTTAAGTTATCACACAAGCTTAGAGTCACTGTAAGTGAACTTGTCCAGGTTCATTATTTACCTGCAGTTATAGATTCATCACTGCGTAATTGGCAATATTTAATCCTTGAAGTTATTCAGCTCATCTTACCTTGAGCTAAAGAAAAAGCTTTGAACTTAAATGTCTATAAATCCAATGTGATTGTGATAAACTGAAATCTGAAACTTTGTCAACATTCTTTCTGTCATTAATTTCTCAGTTTTGTCGCTACAATGTCATTCAGTTCACTTGGACAGAACATGTGGCCGTTTTAATTGTGCATCTGTGCAGGTTGACAGGGTAAATGTTTATGGGGGTTATTCCAAGCTAAGCCCAGGGGTGAGTTCTCCCAAAATTCCCCCTCAATTGGGCAATTCCGCAAGGAGTACATGACTTGCCTGGGCTATTAATTACTGAAGCACCAGGAGATGCCAGGGTTTTCCGTGGAGGCCCCTGTTCTGCGGTGAAGATGAAAACATCACAACATGGTATCATTGTGATAATTCAGGGTGGTGCATGGGGGGGCGGGGTATTGGCTTTTTTTCATCGGCAAACCCTACATGTGTGTGGCTCTGAAATGTAAGTGTCCAAGACTGAGGCGTGCTGAACAAACATTTTAGCAAAGTTGATCATTACTTGTAATAGGTGCGCTATCACTTCAATCTTTGGTGATGCCCTGCTGTTCTCTTGTCTCTCAGCAGCCATAAATCATTATTTTGGTGAAGGTTTCTCTCCTGCCACAACTGTTAGACCACGAGAAGCTTGTTTGTTTACTAAGGTTGACACATTTTCGTTTCGTATTTTTTGTCCAGAATTTAGTGCCCCACCCAAATTTCAAAACAAAGAAATTACTGTCCACTTTAGGAATCGTTGCTGTCGGCATTTGTGACAGCGATGTGTATCATTGATTTACACGGGACTGATAACCAAGATCAGACAAAGGCTGTCCTTTCTCGTGGAACATCCTCTTAAACTTAATACCTGTAAATTTACAACTATGAACCGTCCACATTTATGAAAACAAAAGGAAATTTGGAAACTAAACTCGGGTACTTTTGTAATTTGAGAAGCCAACGACTTGTAAAGAACCCAAAGGGTAGTTGTTGAACCCTTCTTCCTTTGTTATCTTTTTATTGTTTCCTCCTACAGATACAAGCTCAGCATGTTAACCTATAACCCTCTAAACCTGCCGAAAACGGGCAGGATATTACATGTCATCAACATTAACGATTTTCAGTAAATTAAACATTAATGAAAAACAATGTTGGCGGGTGGACCCCATCAGAATAACCAAGCCCAGGTCAACAGCTTTCCTTGGGGTGGGCACCCATCCCAAGGAAAGCTGTTGATTATGTCATAATTCAAGGGGGAAAAGGGTTAATCCTTATCTTACCACAAAGAAACTTGAAGAGGCAATATTTTTGGATGATTCCTTTGAGTATGAGCAACAAAAAGGCAACTTGACCCTGAGTAAAGGTGCAGTTTAAATTCCACCCATAAATTTCATCAGAAAATGAAGCAGTCGGATTCTAGCAACTGTATATGGGAAGCATTTTTGAACCTGCTTTATTGCCATTCAACGCCCAGTGTGCCCTACATGTGAGATAAAGTCCCTGGAGTGGTCACCTCAGGGTCTCCTCAACTTTATGCTATTTCTTCTTGATATTATTAGTCTAGCTCTCCATGTCTCATCGAGTCTGGTCCATTCATTTTATGATATAATGAGTGCTGATGATGGATCAGAACAATTTTTGTGATTAATTAATTAAAAGAAAAGGAGAAAAAATTTACAATGTGTCATGCCCTTATTTGGAATAAATTCATTGCCTTCCTGATAACTGTCTGAAAATTCAGGATGTTTCCGAGGATAAATTGCGGTTGAGAAAAAAATTATTTTAAAGTATCTTGCACAGACACAGGGCCTCCAGTGGTAGTGGACTGCGGTCTTGGCGCTTTGTAATTACCAGTATAAACCCTCCCACAGGAGTAATTACTGGGATGCATAATGACTGGTTGATTTACTGCTTGCAGGAAGACTTTATGGTAGGGGAGGAGGTGGCTGCGCCAAGCAAGAAAGAATTGGAAGTGGCATAAATCTGACGCAGGTGGCCAGCACAGGTGAGTGGAACCCTGGGAAAGGGGTTTTTACCCTAGTAACACCTACATAACCCTACCATTCTACCCCTTTGGCAAATGCCCCTCGATTGCCTTGATTCTGGTGTAATTTTTACGATTTGTATTTGCTGTTTTTTTGTTGATGCGGCAAAAGTGTCAAAAAAAAAAAAAAAGAATCTCACTGAAAAATACTTCCACAGAGGTTTGTCAGAACTTCATTCCAATGTGATGAATTTTAAGTCTTTCAGTGCCAAGAGTGACTTAAGTTGATCAACATAAGTCAAACTAGTTTAAATTACCGTAAGGATTCCAGATTAGTATTCCTCCAAAAATACCTTTCATTCAAGTACCATTATGCCTGTTATTTTTAGAGAGAATATCCTAGGTCAACAGTTTCCCTTGGCACGCATTGGCCACATTGCACCCAATGCATAGCCAAGAAAAGGTGTTGACTCTTTCCAAAATTATGCATTGAAAGAATTAAAAGAAACATCTTAACCCTTTGAGTGCCAGTCACGCCTTAAGCTGTGCTGATGAAGCTGGATTACTGTAATGATTCCAGATTCATATTCCTCATTAACAGACCTTTCATTCAAGTACCAGCATGCCTATGTTCCCAGTGAAAAATTTGGTCTAGGTCAACAGCTTTCCTTGGGGCACTTTCCGCGCAACGCGTGGAAAGTGCCCCAAGGAAAGCTGTTGACTCAGTCTCTAAATTGGCTCTATAAGAGTTAAGTACAAAACCTATTTGTAAACGGACTCCTATGCACTCACAGCACAACAGGACATTCTTTACATGTGTTTTACTAAAACAACATATGGTTGAAGTTGTTTGACACCATTGATGCATTTTCATATGTACAGAACTGAAACAAACTGAGCGCTGTACTGAAGATTCTTGGTAAGAAGGGCTTTAATGCAAGTTCCGATATGCCTAGTATGGGGGGGGGGGTTGGCATTGCCTTTCAAATAATACACAAACCGGCTGACCAAGGTGTTAGCCAATATCGTACAGAAAGAGTGGACTATAATCAACTCTTCTGGTTCACATTGGACTTTTCAATGTCCAACACTAGGCCTATCAGTCCTAACATTATGAGGAAAGCTGCCGACTCAGTCCAAAAACAAAAAAAAGCACTGAAAGAGAAGAGTGGTAACATTCAATGGAGCTTGTCCCCTTTAGGTGGCACTACAGGTAACTTCCCCCTGGTCTGCACCTGGTGCAGGTGGAGACACCTGGGCATATTAAGCAAAACCTGTTTCAGTCACAGGTTGAAATGTCATGTGACCCAGGAAGCAGGTGCTGCCACCATGCAGAATAGTGTGCCAGGTATGCCCTAGTGGCAGGTTTAAAAGTTAATTTCAAGTTTGTTCTATAGATGAAAGTGGTAGACAAACAAATGAGCATAGCTTTGAATGTAGCATAACTACTTAAAGATGGAAGTTTAATGCGGAAAAGTTGACATCACTTTTGACACCATGAAAATGTGAATCTGAAGCAAAGGTGAGACAAGTGCATTCAAAGAGGAGTGGAATTTAGGAACACGTGTAAACTTTTGATTCCACGTGTCATGGAGAATTGTCAGTGGAAAATAAGTAAAAGTACAAATTCCGCTTCCTTTTTCACATCTATAGAAACAGTTATTAATTCAATGCTTTTAAAGTCACTGTTGCCGCCAGTTGGTCTGAATTTGAAACTTGATTACAACTTAGAAACTCAATCATGTCATGCATTGAAAAAAAGTCTGGTTGAAGGTAAAGATATTGTATATTTGTACAAATGAACCTGCTTTCATGGATTTCTTTCTGTGATGGGCTTCTTCCCACACTGGACACTCCTCCAGATGGGTTCAATATGCCCTGTATCTCCATGTTATTACAATTTTTCATTGCAGGCATATACCTACAGTAGGAAGTGGACACCTCGAATAGACATTTATATACATTTGTAACAACATTTGTCATTTTTACATCAATTTTTTCACACCTTGGACATAATTTATTCAAATATTGTAGGTGTCTTGGTCAGTGCATTGTACTTTGCTTCTTTGAAAAAAATATCAGTTATCCAGGTGAGAATAGTCTCACCTGTGACTGCCCACAGGAGTCCGTTCTGCTTGCGGGAGGTTCTTTCTGCCAATCTGAAGGTTGCCCGCTGTGCACAGCTTTTATTTAATGCTTTAGTGTGCCTATTGTGCCCCATTAGTTAGTGAACAAGTTGACTGCCCAGGGATAAGTTGTTTTTTTCAGGAGCGGCTCTTCTCTAACTCTTGTGTACTTGCCACCATTCATGCACCTATGCCACGTAATTATCTGTCCTTCTTCAAACTGACAAAACATTTTTGAAGGAGCTTGACTGTGTGTGGACGCAGAACTCTTCATTGAAACACGAACCTCTGGGATACAGGTCATCAATCAAAATGCATGAGAGAAAAATATCATGGACACATACTTTTGTGGACGTAGACACCCCGGTGGCCACAACTGTTGTGTCACTTGTGAAGATAGCCGATCGATCATAATTTCTCACACCATGACATGACGGTTACAGGTGTGTAAAATTTGTCGACGTCATGCAAACAACATGAAATATAGCTTTCCTAATTGTTCTGATGGGAAAAGATGAATGTAATATCATCAGACACTTTCCACTGACACGTGGAATGCTGACTGCTGAATAGTCAGAGGAACCTTTCAAAGTTCAAAAGCAGGATGTTTTTCCTGAGGTTGTCAATTGTTGTGTAAAACCCAAAATGAAAAAAAAAACAAACAAACAAAATGTCTGTTTTTAGGTTTCCCACAATTTGGATAGCAATGTATGTGTGTTATCCAGAATGTGCCAAAAATCTGGAAGTTATAATTTTGATATAATTATGCAAAAAAAAAAAACATGAACACTGTTCAAGTTCCAATTGGTATGTCTTACACCTGTCTGCTGTAGACACGGCCCAGCAGGGGGCGCTTCCTTCACACCTGCTCCGTTATACGAAAGAAGGCTAGCAGTATCTTGTGCGTGCAACATTCAAATTTGGGATATGCTTGTGTAGTACGCGACAATTTTGATTCCAACATATTTTGGGGCAGAGAGGGTCAGGTTAAACTGCTGATGACAAGTATTTGTCTGTGATGCCCCATAACAATTGCATCTTTATCCTTCAGGGTCATATATCCAGCATAAACTTCCATATCGTCAATGCCAGAAATCTGTTCCTCGAGATCTATACTCTCACAGTCCCTTCCTGTCACTGCTTGTCACTAACATGTAAATATCGATATTTTTTTGGGGGGGAACATATTTTTACCGTAATGTGTGTGACGGGTAACTTTCAAAACAGGCTTTATCAGGCTGAAAGATAATCATCGTGGGTCTTCAGCAAATAACAACAAGGGTATGTTTTGGAGCCTGGGATACCTACATGGTATGCAGGTATCTCTGCTGCTGGGTCTTTGTCTGCTGTTCTAAGTCCTCAATAAACTAACAACAAACCTTGTCTAAAGCCAGTGGTGGCCAGTGGTTTTTGCATTGCCAGGCTAGTCATGCTACAGATGCCACTAGGCAGCTGAAGCGTGATTCGTTGTGCAACATAGAAAGAGCTGAGCAAAGTCTTTACCAACATTTTACAGAAAGTTTGAAAGAGCCAATAGATTTTTAGCTCTGCTGACCAACGGTTGCAGAGCTTATGTGATCACTCGCGTGTCACGCTGTCCATCCGTTTGTCTGTCTGTTAACCTTTGCTGCTGGACACGACACTGTTCACAGTCTTCAAGTTATCCCCATGCAACTTTCAGGACTTATTGGGTGTACAGAAATTTGGGTCCCTATGCCTGGCACCAACTACAGTACATGTATTATTATATGATATATGGGGCAAAATGCGAGAAATTTGTGACCACTCTAGCCTTAATTTTCTATGGATCTATATGACATTTCATGGGATTGTGAAAGAAGACAAAATCTCAGTTGCATGACACTAGTGGTGTTGAAAGACATAAAATTCAATATCTTAAAAACTAATTGAGTTAACAGGTTAGACATGCCAATTTTTTTAGGATATACAGGTCATGGCCAGTGCTAATATGTATAACTAATGTCAGTTAGTACCCAGGCCTGTAAAGTTTTTTTAGGGTCACCATGACCCAATTATTATGGACTTTGGTGCATGGCCAAGTTTATCCTTTTTCTTCAGTAACTGAAAAGGTTACAATATGATTCACGCAAACAGACCGTGTGTAGAAAGTTGAATGCAGGGTGCACACTCTGAAATGAACATTTTTAATCCGAGCTGAAGGTCAAGGTCAAATGGCCAGTTGGAGTGTAAGGGCCAAAGTATCAAAAACTTGTGAATGATCTACCCTCTGTAATTGTGACTGGATCATTATGAAATGTGGCAGGATTGTGGAAGATGTCAAGGTCTCAATTGATTGGGATACCCATGATGCCATCTGTACTTTGACAGAAATTATGAGCCAAGGTGTGTTCAAAGAGATAAAATTCTGAATCTGAAAAAGTAATCAAGCTAAATAGGCCAAAATTGTACCATGCATGATATTAATCATGACCTCCACGAATATATTATGTAATATGGATGATCTTGTTGTGTCTTTATCCCAGGTCACTGGCACTGGAAAGTTAAAAGAGGTAATTTGCCAATGGCTTTCAGGAATAGCCAAGGATAGAAAAATTTTAGCCAAGTTCAACAATGGTGGCGCCATCTGCACACACTCTGTGTGTGTGTGCATGCGTGCATGCGTGCGTGCGTGTATGTAGCAATGTGAAAATTATGTGAACAGTCTATGTAGCGTCTAATTTTTAGTGGATTTTCATTTGTTGAAGGAAGAAGTAAAAATCTGAATTAGCTGTGGAAAATAAGATTTGTTTGACAGCAAATCTGTATGGATGCCTTCAAAATTATAAAACTTCAAAATGGTGCGACATATCTTCAAGTAACATACCACACTGGAAAATACTCATGTCCTGCCTATAGATGGGAATTTAAGTTGAAACTATATGATGACATTCAAATTCATGTCTCTTTCTACATTACTGGCAAAGAAGATATTCTATTTTGCCTCATTGTTTCCCAAACAGGTCAGAAGAGCACCAGGTCCATGGGCTTTTTTCTTATTTTCTTTTTTTTTTCAAAGTTTACTTAACCCTTTCATCCTTGAATTAAGACTGAGTCAACAGCTTTCCTTGGCATGGGATGGGCAGTAAGTGCCCAACTCATGCCAAGAAAAGCTGTTGACCTGGGGCATGTGATCTTGATAAGTCTCATGTACATTTCTCAGTCAAATTGTTTTTCATAACTGTTGAAATTAGTTGAAAACACTGAAGCATATGACATTTGAACACCAGCCGGTTTTAACCGGTTTGAGGGGGAAAAGGTGAACATGCATCCTGATTGTTATAAGAAACAGTGGATGTAGCAAAGTTTTAAAAAAGGGTACGAGTCCAGTGGTGGCCAATCCCTCTTGTACCACAAAGCTATCCAAATGTGGATCAGAACCTTGCGTGTGCAAACACCTTCTGAAGGTCTAAAAAAAAAAAAGAAGTCACAGTGTGGGGTCAGCTACTGCCTGGGACATTGCAGGTAAGATCAAAGAAAGTCTTGTCAACATCTCTTATAGTGAAGAGAGAGAGAGGAAAAAAGTCACTTTTTTCGTGGCAGGTCAGGATTGTGTCAAACTTCAAAAACATGCCCAACCCTTATGGTCCCCCAAAAGTAGTTTTTGCCGACCCGACCTTGTCTGCTTTGACCCAAGATGGACATTAGGCATTCTATGCAGGATTGCATCAATGGCCGGGGCATGTACCCCTCAGAATTAGGCAGATAAACGTGTCTGTCCACTTTAAGACTTGCCGAGCCAGCTCATACAGACATCAGTCATCTCTCTATATGCTCATCTTATAAAGTTATCTGTCCCTTTCACATGCACCATAAATGATCTCTGTGTGGAAGCCTCTGTAGTTTGTTCCCCTCAAAGATAATAGGGAAAAGGGAAGTGGATCATTCTGTGGGGTAGACTTATTCGTCTCTACCTTTAATATTTTTTCCTTGCCTTTCTTACAATAGACACCTATTTTTCCATTCAGGTCAGGGTCCTTGTATTGACAATTGGAATTCATCAGAAAAGACCTCATAGACATGCGGTTTGTTTAATTCTTCAGAAGTCAGCATTCGTACTGTTACTTTGATTGAATACACCAGAGTGTGATGCCTTTAATGGAAGAAATTGCTCTTTCCTGTAACTGTGCAAGTGTTTCTCCCTTGTAATGTAATATTGAGGAAAAGTATTCTGCATTTTGAAAAAAAAAAAAAACTGATGGAAGTACCCCAAAAAGAGAGGAAAAAAAAGTCATGCATGTATCTCTGTGAAAGAAGTGCATTCTGTACAAGAAACAAGAATGTTCAATTTGGTTAACTACGGTGTCATGTTCCAAATAGCCATGGCATTTGACGATCATATTCTCAAAGCAAAGAGCTTGGAGTGCCTAAATGACATATTAAGACATCAAAGGAGATTAAAAAAATGACTACTTGCAGAAACATTACTTCGTCCTACTACATCATAGTCGCCCATAATTTATTTACCATTCTCGTCTTGCTTTTGATCTTTTTTTGCACTTGTTGTGGTAAGGTGTCCCTTTGTAAACAGTGACAGCAAGGCTCGGTGGAAAGCAGACAAATGTATGCCACGCCCACGTCACAGGTTAAATACTAGTAAAGTAGCACCTGCTTTATAAGACCACACCTATTACTGACGAAAAATGGTCTCATACTGCTGGTGGTCTTAAAATACCGGTAAAGTTACGTGAAAAATAGCCTCGATGGAGTCATCGAAGGGTGGTCTTGCTGTTTAAGACCAGCCCAAATGCCAACAAAAAAAAAATCCATCTCACGTTTCAGATGGTCTTCAAATACAGGAAAATTTGTTCAAGAAATAGAATCCAAAGTCATCAATGGGTGGTCTTGAAAGGATATACCATAGAGCCTGCTATTAAGACTGTCCTCCCGCCCCTAATGCTGATAAAAAGTGGTCTCACTTCGCAGATGGCCTTGACACAGAGGCTGAGTCAACAGCTTTCCTTGGCATGGGTTGGGCACTTAGTGCCCAACCCATGCTGAGGAAAGCTGTTGACCTGGGGCATGTTATCTTGATAGGTGTCATCAACAATTTTATTCCAAATTATAATTATATTACTGTTGAAATTAGTCCAAAACATTGAAGCAGATGGTATTTTTTACCACTGGCGAGTTTTTGCCAGTTTAAGGGGTAAAGGGTTAAAATACAGGTAAATATATGTATATACATGTACAAGGAAGACTTAACAGTCATCGAAAGGTGGTTTTAATAAGGTATACAGTCTCTCACGAGAAGTGATCTCGTACCTGTCTGTTCTTTGATTGTTTGGTGGTAACACAATAATTGAGTCATCCCCCAGATAATCACATACCCCAGCTAGCCCTAGTTTTATCTCTTTATGATAGTGAGAAGATAATAATGTAAAATTGTTTTCTGCACGTGCCTGGTAGTGAGAATCCAGGTGCAGGGTAGTGGATTGCTGACATTTTTTGTGAAAATTTGCTGGATATTTTTTTGTTCAAGTCACTCGGGTCTTTGGTTGATTTTTTTTTCTACTTGACCTGCTCATTTAATGCAATAAAATAGCCCCAAATTAGTTCGAAAGAAGACAGAAAAGCTGAGCTCTTTATCTTCAAATAAAAGTGAGGAAGAAAGAACTGTCTGCGGGAATGGCATGGTGATGTCAACTTGTAGCATGAGGAAAAACCGCCTGCCGTGAAATTGGTTCTTACTTAATCCGTTGTGTGCCAGGGCAGGGGTGCAAATTGGCTAGGGTTTTCAAGAATTTTTTTACGAGCTGTCTTGGTGGTTGAAGGGTGAGAAAGGCACAAGGGCAAAAGTTATGACATGATGACACAAACTTTAAGCCTTAAGTCTGTGTTACTGGCATACAGTTTGACATCTGGCCTGGCACTGACTTGTCAAGATAGCAAGCTGTCCGTGGTACAGGAGTCACTTGATGGAGAAAAATTTGTCAACCAGTGATAGAGAGAGAGAGAGAGAGAGAGAGAGAGAGAGAGAGAGAGAGAGAGAGAGAGAGAGAGAGAGAGACAGAGAGAGAGAGAGAGAGAGAGAGAGAGAGAGAGAGAGAGAGAGAGAGAGAGAGAGAGAGAGAGAGAGAGAGAGATCACCTGTCTCTTTAGACCATGTTTTTCATGTCCCTTTTGCAATCTTCCCCATATCATTGCATCTCTATTGAGACACCACCTGCTTTATGTGACCACTTTTGGCCTGCCCCGGGGACAGTCTCTCAAAACAGGTTTTACTCTCTCTTCTCTCTCTATATATATACAGTGGAGCAACATTAATCCGAACACATTTGTACTGCAGTGAAGGATTACTGAATTGCAATTCCTTGAAATGAACAATTCTGTTCTAGGAGAAGTGTTCAGGTTAATGAGACATATTATGTATTAATGGGGTTCCACTGTGTATATATATATATATATATATATATATATATATATATATATATATATATATATATATATATATATATATATAATAAAAGGTGACTACTCTTTTGTAACCATCTACTAGTGACATGAGATTTGTCTGACATTTGTCAAAGTCAAAGGTTAATAGTCAAATATTCATGAATGTAATTTTGTAACTGCTTGTACTGTTGGTAATTGGGGGAAAAATTCTTTGGTTTGCACTTTTTTTATAGTTTCATGGTGTTATGCTTCCAATACATGTACTGAAAATGTACTTATTTTATGGTTATAAATTTTCTTCATCTTTTGTGCATATCACAAATTTAACTGAAGTTTTAAGTTTCACTATAATAGTCCCTTTTTGGAAAGAGTCCAGTCTTTTGAGCAACTACCTGCCCGGCCATTTTCACTGTGCAAAGACACCTTGTAAAGATAATTTATATGTACACTGTACCATTTTTTATGAGACCGCCTGCAGAACCTGACCAGTGACCACCCAAAATGACCCCAAAAAGACCACTTATCCGTCCACGACTTCCCCATATAAAATAAGTAAAACCCACTTATTTTGTACAAGATGCCCCCCCCCCCCAAAAAAAAAAATTGTCAAAACTAGTTTACAAATTTAGAATATTTTTATGATACCAACAAGCTGCAAGTTGGAATGGGGTCTAATAAGTGCACATAAATCATGTTTGAATCTAAATTACGGATAGAAATTCAAAGTAGTGGTTGGTTGTTGGGCAGGTGGTGCAAGAGTCAAAACTCCTTTGGGAGACCACCTGCTTTATGTGACCACTTTGAGGGTGGTCTCTCAAAGGAGGGACTACTGTATTTTGGACATAGTTCCTATTAAATGATGAACAAGACTAGGCAAGTAGCCGTATGGCAGAGACGAAAGGTCCTGCCGGTTTCGAACCTCTTTGTTTCTCGTCAGTAACCGAATAAAAACTACTGATACCCGTTAATGTAGTGGCGTACTGTTGTCTTTACATTACACGTGGGTTTTTGTTTACGAATCAACAGCACTGTGACGGAGTACAATGGTACGTACATCATAGTTGAAATCTGGTTCCAATTCAGTGTATGGGGGGGGGGGAGGGGGGGTCCCCAGCCAGGAATCTGCTTTATCATTAAAGTGTGTGTTTCAACACACACTTTTCTGTTTTCCCTAAAATTCTTTCTTTCCTTCTTTCTTTCTTTCTTCTTTACCAGCAAATCTGTCCGACACTTTTCTAGGACACTATTATACATAGAAACTCCAAACTTGCCATGATTGTACCTCCATACAAGGAGTTTGACTGTTTTATACAGAGGAATGAAGATGTTTAAAATTAAGCAAATTAGGGGCATTTTAAATTTTAAATCTTAAATATCTTCAAAAGTATGATAGATAGAGATGACATTTCAACTTCTGCTAAGGGATTGTTGACCATTGCACATGTAATGAATCTAAAACCAAAGTTGTAGAAATTTGAATTATGCTGATTAGCAGTATTCGAAATTTTCAATCTTGAATATCTACAACACTATAATAGATACAGATGTCATTCCAACTTCTGCTAGGGGGTTGTTGACAATTGCACACCTAATGAATTAAAAAAAAGTTGTAGCAATTTAAATTATGCTAAATAGCACCATTAGAAATTTTAAATCTTGAATAACTTCAAAGCTATTATAGATAGAGATGCCATTCCAACTTCTACTCCTGTGTTATGGAATAGTGGTAAATTGCCATACCAATATGCTTTGAACACACACACACTGATTTGCTATGCAGCAAATCATCTTTCCAAGTTTCTACCTGGGTTGGTGTGGAAATTTTTTTGTTGGGTTAACTGGAAGGGACAACCTGTGGTTAGGTGGGTCCTTGCCCTGTGTAGAGGCCTAGGAAAGTATGGTGGACTGTTCCTGGAGATAAAAAGAAAAATATAGTTCCAATCAAAGCCATGTTAAAATATTTTATTGTCCAGTATTGTGCCCAGAGGCCAGGGCACCTAACTGTAAGAGGACACTTTTGAGCCCACAAAGATAATCAAGAAGGGCACCCAAAAGTAGCTGTCCAAAAACTAGACATTTTTTTTTTTTTTTTTTTGGAAAGAGTTCCAAATTTGTATCATAAACTCATGGCCAGTAGATAGATTGAAAAGTTGGCTTCACAGTTAGCCTAAATTATATATATGACACAAAGCAGGTAGTTGCCCAAAATATGGAAAAATGTAGGAGCGCAGGATCGGGAGCCAAAGAAAAAGGCAGGGAGCAAAACAAAAGGGCAGGGCAAATCTCCCTTCCATTGTAACCCTTAAAATGCTGATTTAAGACTGAGTCAACAGCTTTCCTCTGGGCACTTTGCATGCAATACGTGCAAAGTGTCCTGAGGAAAACTGTTGACTTGACTAAGACTACTTTTTGCTTTAGACTAGGCTTGCTGGTATTTGAATGAAAGGTATCTTCATGAGGAATTTGAATCTTTTAACCACTATATGTTTGACGGTAATGAGAAAATGACTATAGCAGTGATTAGCACTTTAAGGGTTAAGTTCCAGACAACACTGATTATGTTTTTATTTTCTTGTTTTGTTTATTTTTTCTATTAACAAAATAATCAAAAATAAAAGTGCAACAAAATCAAGTGCACTTGCAGGACATTATGTTTAAATGAGAAATAAGTTGTTCTGAACCTATAAAAAAATCATCACCGAAGGACAGAGGCAGATGACCCTGTTTTGTCTGTGTCCTGGCAGGTGTTTGAGATCTGTTTAAATATAGGACAAAGACAAATTACACCTGTCAAGTGTATGGCAAGTGGGAAGGTGCACTTATCAACTATAAAATGTACTAGTCACAATGAGCCAGAAACATTAAACTCAGAGACACTTCATGTCCTGTACAGAGCAGCTCATCTCACTTCCTGAAATGTAAAATGGTTTTCCACATCCCTGTGCAGAAGTTTGTCATGATGTTTTGAGCAACAACACTGAGGTTGCTTCTGCGGTGGACAGCACGTCAGAAGGTTTTAACTCAGAGGGACTTAATGCTGATGTACGTGCATCAGCGTGCAACTTTTTCCCATTATGACAATGCCAGAAAGTGTCCAGTGTTGTGTCACAGGCAATTACTCCACTGCTGTCCTGGGCATCCCTTTGGCACAAGACAGTGCCAAGTATGGCTGTTGACTCTGTCCCTCAAGGGTTCAAGACCCACCCACCCACACGTCCCCACAAAAAAAGGGGCGAAAAAAGAATGAAGGTTGAGGGCAGTGGCAGTCAGGGGGTCAAGGGTGCCCCCCCCCCCCCCCCCCAACCTTCTGCTCCTGAGTATAGCACTGACTGACCTGCAAGTATACACTCTGGTAAGGTGCGTGCTTCATTGGTACAATAAGACATTTTTGGTCCTGTTTACATGCCCTTTTTTTCGGCAGAAAATATACATTCACAAGGTATGTCATTCTTTAACCCTTTGTGTCCTCAATATTATATTTTGACATGAGCAAATACGGTAATGCCTTGGTTCAGTTTGAGTGGGAAGTATAAATAAATTATGTTTGGATAAACTTGGGGGTAGAACATCCCCATCTGACTTCGTACATGAAGGTGACTTTTGTTCCAGACAGGGAAAGTAAAAAAGCATGCTGAGCGTGTTCTGTAATTAGCTATTTGAGCCAAACTGTACCACTCATTTCTTTACATGAATATACACTGCTAAAGTTTTGTCATGTTTATATTGCATATCAACTACATTCAGAAAGCCCTGAAATGTTGAGACTAAGTGTTTGATTGAAGGCACTTGAATAAGTTTGGCTCCAAGAATATAATTGTCAAGCAAGGTAGCTACTTTTAGGAAGCATTCATTCCATCTTTTTTAAAGTCACTTTCAACTGTTCAGTCTCAAAAATAATATATACATGTTAAGGAACCCAAACAGATGGACGTGTGTTTAAATAAGGAGGAAATTATGCTGCAATAGTCAATTTCCTTTTCCCTTTCAATTGCTGTAATACATTAATTGGGGGGGGGACTATATTTTCATTAGAAAAAAGGGGGGTTGGGGTTTTGTTTTTGTTTTTTTTTTTGGGGGGGTGCCTTTTTGTCTCTTTTTTTTTTTTTTTTACGATCACAAGGAGGTAGGATCTTGTGTGGACCCTGGCTATGTACTTTCTAACCTGAAGGCACAGTTTGTAGTGACATTTATTCCTCTGTGATTTTCAAGTACCAGCGACCTTAATTCAAAAATAAGTATTTCGGTGAATTGAAAAAAAAAAAAAAAGTGTGGAAAGACCATCTGCGGAGATCATCCTATTATGGGCTTTCAACACAGTTTATCATGGGAGGTGCTAAAAGTATAAAGTTTTTTTGTTTTTTTTATGAGTCTTACAAGACAGGTATTGTCATTGTCGTATGACCCCCAGCCTACACTGGAGGACACTGCACGGCGGCTTGGATTGTGTCTCGATGGGTATTGTGTCAAACACGAACAACGAGGACTCAGACAAATTTTCGTAAAATTTGTGGCAGGCAGCAACATGTTCTGAGCTCAGGTCAAAACTTTACCATGGCAACCTTCAGGCATAGGAAGTTGTAAAAATTATCAGCCTAAAGTGGTTAACAATTGTACTAGGGTTAAAGTCGGCATTCAAAGCATTCTTTTTTGTTGTGCCTGTCTCTTGCGTGTGACATATTTCATGAGTACGTGAAAGAACTCATGTAGACATCTCACAGATTTTGTAGGATCATAACTATAATTCAAGTGGACTACATGACTCATTCTTTTTTTGTCTCCGTGACCCTCATATGTGTTTTTGTATTGGTCATGATACTGTGGTCCAAATCACTAAGAAACCTTGCTGTATACACATAACCAGCTGCTGACAACCACTTTACTATAAGACACTCGCTCCCACTATCATTTGTTGTCAAACACAAATTCTGGGGTTTTATACGAATACTATGAGGATGTGAAAGGATTTCTTCCACATACAATTATTAGTAGTACTGTAAATGTCCTTATTTTCATGTGTGTAAAATTTTCAGTTTTTTTTTTTTTTTTTTTTTTTTATTTCATTTCAGGCATTTAAGTAAAGGTTCAGTTTCACTCTCTTGCACATAGTTCCTATGAAACTGGTGTTGAAATACTATTTCATTGCATTTTAATTTCCACATTTTTGTGTCATCGCTGAAATAAGCAAGAATGAAAATACAGTGAAATTAAGTGAATTTATGGTACTCTTGATTTCCACGAAAAAAACAAAAACAAAAACAAAAAACTTCACTTAAAAACTTAAAAGCCTATGACTCTTGACTGTTTTAATTTCTATGTAAATTTTACCTGCCTCTAAGGACTGATGTTGAATTATGAGACCACATGTGGCTGACAGACAAAAGGGTGGCAACATTAAGCAGGTGCTACTGTAATATAACTGAAATGGACTGCCAGGCTGACCGCAAGATAAAAGTATCTTACTAACGTAGGCCTTTATGGGTTTTATGCAAAGGAGAGATAAATTTGTAGCGCTGTTATTAGGAGTCCTCAAAGTGCCCCCCATCTATTGAGCCACCTAATGCTTGCCTAAACAATCCAAGTGAGAAGGGAAACATTTGGACAAGTTCTCGCCAGCATCAATTGTATACAGTGTTTACTTCCAGAGAAAGCTACAGCCCGTGTGCCCATGTTTCCTTGATGTTTTTTTTTCGTTCAAATATGACCTTTCTGCTGCATTTAAAATCAGTTATGCAATGCGGAATGCCCCACCCACCCCATTGATCACAACTTGTGTATAGAATCTGACATATTCTGTGGGAATCTTTCACTCAAAGTTACCCCATGTGACATAGCTATTGAAAGTATTTGAGAGTTTGGGCCGAAGAAATAGTTTTCTCGCGGCAGACCTGGCGGTTTGGTGAATTTTTGCATAATCATCTTCCGCACATAACAAGGATTGTGTGTGGAGAACAAATTAGTATTCCATCTGTGTCTTTTGACAGCGTGCAGATATGACAGGTGCACGGTGTTCCGTTAACTCTCTGTTGGAAGTAAATTTTATAGCAATCACTAAAACACGATCGATCTCCATGTAACAGTTATTTGTGCTACTGGAATCAGTTGAATGTTCATTCAAGATAGCCCCATCAGAACAGTATCCCAATGACACTGGCTTTGGTATGCTACGGACACTTAGCACAGTGGCTTTCCAGTAGCTCCCAATGGCATGCTTGGTGGAAGGTAAACTCACTGGAGCTCTGGTTACAAGGTGGTTAATGTCTTCCTGTACGTGCACTTGTGTAAATTTTAACCTGTTTCAAAATTGCCAAAAGCCAACGATTTTCCACATCATACTATGGCGGTATGCTAGGATTTTGGTGGGGAAAAAAACTGTTTGTGATGTGTGAAGGAATCCACTTGTATTTTAAAAAATGAAGGCCCATGACTCAACGACAGATTGTTGAGGAAAAGTGTAATATGGTAACTGCCCAGCATTCAGTTTGGGTCAGCCCCAGGGTGGAGCTGATAAATCACAGGATGCCCCGGGGTGGAGAAAACAGGGGCGTTTTCCTTTAAATCCACTAAGGATATTGAAGTCAGTGGATGTCCAATATGCTCACAATAGTTGATTTTGTGGGGAAAGAGTTACACAACAGATAATGGTTGTTTTGACCATAGCCTACTCATTATGCAGGGCCCGGGAGTCGGTCGAGACACACTGTTTCTCAAGCCAGAACACAGAACACCATGCAAGCATTGGTTATTACATTCATGTCACTCAGTTTGTTTGTTTGTTTTTTTTATTATTTTTTTTTCTTCTTCTTTTTTCCAAGCTATGTTTCAGGCGAGCAAATAAGGGTGGATATTTAATCTAGAAAATCTTCTAATCCTCTCCATTATAGTCGGTACCTTTTATTGTGTTTTCATCCTTAATCACGTCCACATAGTAGCGGTGTCAGAATTCATTCCCTCCAGGTGTACAACGGGCCACTTTAGATGCAATGATAGGACACTACAATGGGGCAAAATTTCAAGATGTCATTCCCAATTCAAGTTTCTCATTGCAGAGGTATTACCTCTCTGTTGCTGCCGTTTTTTCATAGCATCACAACTGACAAGTTAAATGCCTCGGCTGGACAACCTCATGCGCAACAGAGGGATCCCTTCAAGAGACTGCAGCTTGTCTACCTAAGCCTTGGCAGTATGCAACATGTAATTAAATGGGAGACCCTGATGGACCTTTAATGGGGTATGTGGGTAGTACAAAGGACATTGCGGTGGCAAATTGAGGGCGTGTTCGCTGATACCATCTCGGTTGTCTGCTAAACAGGAAAGCCACGTAAACAGATAGTCCACCAAAACAGTTTAAGTTTTAATCACAATTACTTTCTCTGTAAGCTTCAGGATTTGCAAACATTTACGCTGCTTTAAATTTTGAAAAATCTGGACATGGAATGGTAATGACGGTGAAGTGTGTAGCTTTTGCTTGGTTGCCACAGCATCTTTGATAGGGGCTAGTCTGGCCATCTCGCAGGTTATCCTCCACATCACCATCAGAATTCACTCCTAGAGGAATAACCATCTGACCCAACGTTTTTTTGTTTCACTTTACGTTCAGTTTTATTCATAACTTCAGACTAACCTTGCACGCTATCTATTGACCCATGTATCAACAGACAGGAAGAAGTGAAAAAAAAAGGATCGTCCAGGTCTACAGCTTTCCTTAGTGTACCAAGGAAAGCAGTTGACTTCATTCAAAACGAAAAACCAAGCAAGGTGTATCTGTACAATGTGCCCGATTGTACTGTATTTTTCACATTGACACTCCAGGTGCTCAAAAATAACCACAAAAACAAGGCGCCACTTTGAACCCACATTTCGAACATTATCAGTAAAATATCACTGAAAAAAAAGGTTAAATGTAGAATATTTTGCATTATTTTTCATATTCCACAAGGTGGGGGGCACTTGTCACAGCATGGGCAATTGCTGGTGTGACTACAGTACTTGTATGCCCATGTGACAGCTGTGAATTCTGTCAGTGCATCTGAATGACATCTAATTAGATCTTAAGTGATAGCTCCAGACGCTTTTCCAAAGCTGTAACAAGGAATGTCATGTCAGACCACTGACCACACACACCTGTTTATTACGTGCTCGTGTAAACTGACATATGCCTACCTGTTGACTGTATGTTGACATCACGCATCCCGTGTCCAGAAATCTACCTGAATCTTTGCCGTCACCATATCATATTCCTCCAGGTGGAATGAAAATTAAAGCTTTTCACTCCAGAAGGCAGACCTTCCAGACGTAAATCTTCGTAGATTGAAGGCTACAGTGGGAAGAGTGCTGTCAAACCCGTCAATGCCTATCACTGGGTGACGACTGGGTCCTGGTACCCTAGGTAACAGTATCCTCAATACAACAATCACTCCCCCACGTAAAAACAAGTGCTTTTATCTGGCAGTAGCCGCACAGTCTATTTTCATCCGTGGTGAGGAACTGGGCAAACGTGACATGGACCAGCCACACGTTGTAGCATGTGGATGGTGCATATATGGCTGAGCTAGACACACCCCAGTGACCTTCCCTTGTGTCTTTCCCAGTGGCTTCATGCACAGTCCAGAAACCAATGGTCTCAACTTTTGCGTGCTAATTCTCATTTCCAAGGAACTGGAGGTGGAGATGTGTATCAGGAATTTCTTGTTCGTGTACCCGGTCAATATATGTATATATTTTTTTAAACCACGTACCATGAGCAGCAGGTTGAGAAAAGTTCAAGACCAGTTCAATTGTATAAAATGTTTACTGCTAGCTAGCCACGACTAACTGGGCCTTAATACCTACGTTAGGCATGTTGATTGTCAGCTATTACCAGAGAGGGACCAAATGTCACTATCATGCCTCAGTGCCTGGACATTAGCGATATTTGGTCCGCTGCAGGAGGCCCTGTCTGCTACCAATGTCCGTTACGGGTGTCGAGGATTGGTGAGAAGAAAAGAAAAAGAGGGCTACCAATTTACCACAAAGGAACCTTAATCTGAATCAATAAGAGTAACATTTGACTTCCATGATCCTGTACAGGTTCTGCTTGTAGAAAAATGAATAGAGATAGAGACATGCTTGTTGTAATTAAAAGTAGATAAGTATTCAAGCTCCATGCTTGAGGAAACTTTCAGTCTACCGGGTACCATAGTACCTGCTACTGAACACCACACCTTTTGCCATACCTGCTACTGAACACCACACCTTTTGCCATACCTGCTACTGAACACCACACTTTCTGTCGTACCTGCTACTGAACACCACACCGTCTGCCATCAGAAGATGGTCTCCTTTTGTGGGTGGTCTTGAAATACAGGTAAATTTGCTGGAGAAAGTAGACTTCAGTATCATGAAAGGGTGGTCTTTAAAAGATATGTCATCTGGTGTGACATATGGTCTTTAGGGTTGGTACCAGCAGAAAGGCCCCTTAATGACCTGAAAAATTGAGGCCTTCATTGAAGATGGCACAATGTGGGGATCAAAGGGAATGTGATCAGGTAATTACAGGTAAAAAGAATGGTTTGATGTAATAAACCCTTTCCTGGGCAACTTAACACGTCCCCAGCTTTCATTGACGAGCTGTGGGACCAATGAGACCTCAGCTCCTCTGTGTATTTCTACAAACTTCACACCAAATTTTAACAGAACAAATAAATCAAATTTAGGAAAAATGGGTAAGCAGACTACTTTGTATGCAAATGTTTTTGGGGGCCCATCAAGCTGAAAAGGGTCATGATACCAATCCCCCCCCCCCCATTGAGTTTTATGAGTATATGACAGGACTGACATGAATTTTAAGCTTAAAGAGGCCTGGAGCTTTAAGAGCAAGGAAGAGCATCCTTACTTATAAAAAAAAAATATCCACAAGTTACCCGATACTCATGGCAAGTGTAATTTGTGGTAACATAGACTTGTCACTGAAAAGGCAGATGTGGTGGTCTCCTGGCCGCATGCTGTTCTTTCGTAGTTATATCCTTAAATGTGTACTCACTGGAAAAGCTGATATGACACTCTCTTTTCATGGAATCCAGAATTGCATTCAGTGAGTATAGTTCTCATTTTGTTCACAAAAAAAAAAAATGTGCCGTGGTATAGTTCCTTTCAGGATGTTCATACAGGTTATGGTTAATTTTGTTTTGATAAGGCGAAGTCAGAATTTTAGATTGTCACAAAGATTAATGTGTACTTCGTTTTTCTTCCATGTTACTCAGTGCCGTTTAATTGTTGCAAAAGTCAGTATTGTTAATGGGTCATTGTTCTCGTGAAATTCTATCTTGAATGTTCCTGTGGTGCGGTTCAGGTTTCACTGATGTTTGCTGCATACCTGCAGCAATGTTAATGCAGACAGCCTGGTATTTATACATTGTGACTTACTTTTTCAGCTGTTTTATCCCTCCTTTACTATTATTGTAAAAATCATTCACATTCCGAAGCATTTAGCCCTTTTCTCCTTGAATTATATCTGAGTCAACAGCTTTCCTTGGCATGGGTTGGGCACTAAGTGCTCAACCCATGCCAAGGAAAGCTGTTGACCCGGGGCATGTGATCTTTATAGGCCTCAGGTCTACAACTATCAATCAAATTGTTTTTCATTACTGTTGAAAACACTGAATCAGATGACATTTTACCAAATGCCAGGAAAGGGTTCATTTCATGATTTTCACCACCAAAATATTTTATTTATATTTTCCTGCTGTGAACCTGAATTGGACTCAGTGTCTCCATATACAAAATAACTCCAGAGTCAAATATCCCTGAATGTATCTCCTGTAAAATTTCGGACTACTTATCCCTCATGAATTTTTTTTTTTTTTTTTTTTTTGTGGTATAGTAAATTAACATTCCATAAAAAAAAATCACTGCCCACAAAATCCTAAATAGTAGCATGGTAATATCCAAAGGGTGCAGCTAGAAGACCACGGACAGTGTCCAGAAATGAGCTATTTTATTGTATGCGATAGACAGCGGACCCCTCTAAGATCATGTCAAGGTGACCCCACCTGTATTTAGGGCAACAGAGCTGTGCAACATATTGTTTTGTGTTCAATTGCAATGGCTTTACTCCTTGAAGCATTTTGCCATGGTTACAGGAAAATAAACTCCAGAGCACTTATGGGAGCATCTGAAAATAAACTTTCAGAAAAATAAAATATACATGGGAGCGTCCAAAGATAGGCTTAGAAGTATTCGTGCGAGGGTCTGAAAATAAACTCAAAAACCACATGGGATCATCTAACTGTAAACTCAAAAGTATCCAGGGGAGCATCTGAAAATAAGCTCAGAGTTGTCCATGGGAGCAACCAAGACTAAACTCAAAGGTGCTCATGATAGCATCTCCTTAATTTTGACGACACTGCAAACAACACTGAGCTTGTCCACTGGGAAAGAAACAGTCAGGCATGATAGCATACTGCAGTTAGGCATTTATAACATACTTCACCGGACATATTTGGTTGTCGCATGAACAAGGACAATTGTTGTACAACATTCAAATCTTACACAACATGGCCAGCCTGCATGTTCGTCAACATTATTGTTTTTGATGAGTGAGTGTCATCATCAGTGGTTCGCTTTGCCATCATTCTTGTAGGTGTGAACGGAATGACAATGCTATAGCTTGGCTTGCGGTCTCCACACCATTAGTAAGCCTTCTGAAAGCAGACCCCCCAAAAGTATCTTTTTCTGACAGTCAGTGTGACTCTCTAGGAGAAGGACCAGAGGATCTACTGGCACATATATATATATATTCACTTCACAAGTAGAAAACAAAACCAGCGACTAGTAGGCCTATCACTTCATAAAATAACCATGTACAAACGTGCCAAAACCTGCCAAGATACAATGCAGCTCATTACGTCCACCCGTAAATGAGTGTTGAGGTCGATTTCTAGTTTGCAATGCTTACTTATATCTTGTATGCATATACATACACATGTTCCAGATGTTCTTATCAAAAGAACATCATATCAAGAACTGGCCTGGAAATTATTATCAAAGTCAAAACTCGACTTACCCAGTTGATTCTGCCATAATTATAGCCAAACAAAACCATCCAATACTCTACCATGTATATCCACCAATGGGTGAAGGCATACCAACACACTTGACTGGTGCAATAAATATGATCAACTCCGATGGATCACTCAATAAGCTACATGTCACTTTTAGAGCTAGTCGATTGACATGTTCATTTGGACAGGTGGCAATTTCCAAAGAGGAAAGGTCTGTGGAGATAAAAAGCCAGTTTTACGTTCTAAAAACAGAAAGCCGGATTGGATTTTGTACACTTTCTAGTTAAGTACAATGTGCTTGCCTTTTTCTCGATGGCAGATTAGGCACAGTGGGCTACCTTGCCTAATCCCTCCTTGTAAAGGCAGAGTCCTTTTCACTTTGTGCGGTGTTAACCGCCATGTGTTTTTCTCCAGACATTGTCTTACTGGAGAAAGCAGAAGATTTGATGATGGAGGTTCACGAGAAATTTTATTACCTTTTATGGACTCAACTGGGTGACCTGAAAAGAAGGAATGCCACTTGACACGGAAGGTTGTTGATGTTTCATCTTTCAATTGCTGCATTGTTTACAGGGCGTCCACAATATTGTGTGGTAAATGGAAGCAACAGAAACAGATTGATTCTGGAGCTGAGTTACATTGCATGGTATTTCAACAGCGTGTTTTACAGTACTGTATCATCAACTTCAGCCTTTTACATGGATCGCCTCCTTGTGGTTGCCGGCAAGAAATCACAGAAATCTTTCTGTCTCAGCAAGTAAACTGGGGACTGGAAACAACAACAACAGACAAAAGACAATCAGAGACACACTGACCCTTGAAATCTGTAGAGTGTTCCCCCTGCTTTATGGCCACCCCAAATGCAGTGCAAAAGTGGCCTTTCTAGAAGGGGGACAGTATATGGAAATGTGAGACTTGGTGCATACGAACGGTGGTCTTTTTAACAGGGGTCACGTCTGGCAAGAGGGTCTTACAGGAAGGCGTCCACTTTGAACATTGAATGGTTTCGTGTGAGATTCACTTAAAAATATAGTTCTTTAGTCCTTACAACTTTCCATTGCACTTCACTGTTCAAAAGTGCTTCTGCAGACAGCGTTTCTTCTCTCGTAGGAACACACTGTTCATTGAGGAGCAGAGGCTGGTGATGGCTGAGCATCTTCTGAGAATGAAAGTGCAAATATGTTTTCCACAGAAAAAGGTGCCTCTGGTGAGAGGTCATGACAAAGGGAGAGGCTGTTGTTGTCCATGATCTGCCAGAAAGGAGTGGACTGTCGTGTATTGTGTGAAAAGATCGGTCCGTCCGTGATTCCTACCAAAATGCTCAACCCAACAATTTTGGGCTTATCTGTATGGGTTTTTTTTTTTTTTTTTTTGTTTTTTTTTTTTTTGTTTTTTGTTTTTTTTGCAATGACCTTTTCTTCAAGATGGATCACCCAAGAGAAATCTCTGTTGACTTTTTTCACTATATACTGGCTTGTTTGCCAGTCCCTGTGTCTGCGAGGCTTCTCCTGTTGTCGTTGTGTGTGAGGCTGGCATTGTGAAGTGAGGATGACCCGGGTGTAATGGACCAGGTATTAGCAACAGGATACTCTTTATGAAATGTTGTTGGGGGGAAAAAAAAGGCATTTTCTTATCATTTGCAGAGAACTTTAGGCAGGGGATATTTGACAGGAGAGATATGCACGCTGCTCGGGTCAAGGTCAAAGCGTGAGGCACACCAACAGTTACCACATTCAGGTGGGTCATGCAGGGCCGTGTGCAGGTTAAACAATAAAAAGAAGCTGATATTCCATCCACTGGGATAAGCACCAATTTGCGTTGGCTGACAAATGTCCAACGAGGTGCCACAAATATGCCAGACAGGTAGAAACCAATGCAGTGGTTGTTTCGTATCCGTGAGGTCATTTCATAATGTGACCGTGCCATTGGGTCTCTTTCTCATCACCAGAAATCGATACATCCATGGTGACAATAGAGAAAGGTACAAATAATCACAGCATCAAAAGCCACAGAGACATTCCTGCAGGATTTAACAGACACAGATCTGACACTGGGTTCCCTTGAGAAATGGCAATTTTCTGCTTAATTACAAAGGATTACAGCTGGCAAACAAGCCACATATGGAGCCCAAACTCCCGTGTTGTGTGTCTCCATGCAAAAGCATCAGATTATCCACTTCAGCTGAGTGGCATTTTCACTGATGAAGCAGTAATTGTAGATGAACTGAACTGGGTCATCAGTTGAATGTGGGCTGGCAAATATTACAGCCTTGAAACCGAGGATCTGTTAAATACTGTATACTTGTTGGCAAATTCACCAGGTACACCAAAGCATATTTGGGGGGACAATGTTGTGCCTGTTGTGCTTTTGCCTCAGATTCTGCCCTGTAGTGGCACCTGATGTCAAAGAAAGGAACAATTTGCACCTTAAGAACCAGAAAACACAGATGAGTTGGCAAAAAGAAGCATGTAATCCAGTATCTGGTCTTTATTTACAACAGCCACTCATTAATCAAACAGCCCCTCTTTTACGTGACATTGAACAATCTGGATGCTTTCTTCCAAAAATCAGAAGAGCGCCATTTTCTTTCATGGTGGTGTTCCGTGGTGTGACCTGTTGGTTAGTTTAACGGAAAAAGAAACTGCAACCCATGATCATGTTTAATCTGCCAACTAAAGTTTGTTTGATGCCATGACAAGTCCTCACACGTGTCTGTTCACTGTGTATGTTTGCTAAGAACCAAAAAAAAAAATGTTTTGTATACCTGTATGATTTGTAGAATTACGTGTTATGTTCCAGAATGCTCCCCCGCTCCCACCGCCCCTCCAGGAAGATAGACATTTCAGTTAGTCACTGTGTTTTGTTGCTAAGTAACTGCCTGGCAAGTTCTTTGAAATGTTAGAGTCAGGATAACGCCACGTTTCTGTCCATGATTTCAGGCTCACATGGTTAGCAAAAATTGCATGGGCCCCCAAGGGAATAAATCAGTGGAGTATGACATATGTTATAAAAATAATACCAGTTAAATCTGTCATTTTCAGTTGCATTTGTTTTCATTTTGTTTATTTATACTTTCTTTTTTCTGTAATGAGAGGGAAAAAAAAACAACTGTCTAATTCTTAATGCCATTTTGAAGGCGCCAGAAAGAACTACTTCTTATTTCTGACTTCTAAATCTGGTTGACAAACATCATGGAAATTCTATGCAGGACACAAGTCGTCAACCAAAGTCAGCATAACAACCTATGACGTAGTTTTCAGGGGATAGGGGATTAGGTTTTATATGAACAAAAACAGTTTGTGTGGGTCCAAATTGTAGTTTTTATGCAAATGGTGTCATTTGCCCTTTTGAAGGAAGTTCCCGTGGAGTCGAGACTTTCATTATTAGCATTTGATTAGCATACATTGTACAAAATCACTGTTAATTTTCCATTAAAAGCTGCACCCTGATGGTGGGCCTTGGGGTAATAATTTCAACCCCTTTTGATTCTGGAAAAAGCATAAAGAAGAAGAGAGAAGAGAAAAAAAAAAAGAAGAGTCACACTGTGACTTTTGGGTATAATGTGGATCCACTCTTACAGGAATCATTGTACATGTATACTATTTTACTGAAATAAATAAATTGAATCTTGGTTGCAGTGAGTACGATTTATCTTCAAAGCAGTTCGCGCAGTACATTTTAGTGAATTTTGTTGTCTTAGGCATGGAAACGTGTGCAACCATGATCTTTTTGGATGTTTTACTCAACATGATTCATGACTGCTGTGATCCTTGATTACAGCCATCTGCATATCAAAACCTGTGTAACCAGGATATATTTTGGTCAAACGTATGTTTATGAAATATAGTAACATGCATAAATAGTTTTAGCCTTTAACTGAACCAGAAGTCACACTTAATATGGCATTGTCTGATGTATCAAGTGCTTGTCCATTTAAACAACAACAACAATGAAAAAAAAGTAAAATAAATTAAAAATTAAAATTAAAAACAGAGCAATGTAAAAGAATTAATGTCCTGAAACTAAGGAAAACTAAACTAGACTGTAATACAAGGCTGGTACCTCTAGTAGACAATTTCTGGCAGTACTCCTCTTGCATTTTGATGTGAAGATAAATTTCATTTCATGGAACATGTACACATTTTACAAATGTGCATGTACCGTATCATTTCTCTTAAGTGCCCGTGTCACTCAAACTGAAAACTTTGAGAATGTTAAGACTCAAATTCACACCTTTGTTTTGAAAATGGTAACACTTTTTTTCATACTTGATGGTCAAATATTTACATGATTTTACCATGTGGTGGTCAATACAGGGAAGAGGCAATCGAGGGGTATGGGACAGGAACAAGTGGTCCCCTTCTAAAATGCAACCAAAAAGTGGCCACATTAGAGGGGTCTATTGAGAGGGACTGTACATTAGGAATACAACCAATGATGCATGAAGAAGTGGCCATTGTAGACAGGATGGCCTCTCGTAAAGGGGACTTTATTGGGAGGGGGAACACTGTACACTCAATTGCTTTTGTGTTGCAGTATTTTTATTTCTGCATATTTCACTGATGGCACAAAACTATGAAAATAAAAATTCAATGAAGTAGTATTTCAACACTGTTTGAAAAGGAATTATGTCCAAAATATGGAACTTAAAACCACAGTGAAACGTGAAAAACACAAAGACCATTAAAATTTAAACAAGCTAAAATAAAGCAATTTACAGTATATCTTTACAGCTATTTAATGAGGTTAAAGCCTCTCAAACAGCAATCATTGTATACCTTTTATGTACATATATTTTTGTAGTTTATTGCTCATGTGTACATAGCATGTAATTAATTTTGGTTGTGAAGAGGGTCAGGATTGTGGTTGCCAGCTTATTTTATCTGTACAAAATGAACTGCTCTGAAATCAGTATGTGTAAACCATATTAAAGCGGTTGCACATGATAAGATATAATGTTGAGAAATATCCAGATCAACTGTCCTGGATCAACTCAAAAGAACTTCAAAACCAACCCAGTTGTGTAACACACCCACCGGAATGACTCCAGAGTATTAAAATATTACATTACTTCTTTAGGTTCATATGTTACATATTCTGTGCATCACATTGCTTGTTGAGTGTTGAGAATAAATAGTTTTAATGAGATCAAAACAGTTGATGTGTATTTAAGTATCCACACAAATGTCTCTGTTTTCCAATAGGCCAAAAATCTGTGTCCATGTATGTGATTCAGTTTGCCATGAATTCTATTTTTCGCAACAATTTCAACTAAATTTGACGACAGGATTTGCAAAACAAATTTAAAAAAAAAAAAAAACAATTTTAAAGCCTGGTAAAAAAAAAATGATTGGGCATTTACCTGAGCAGCGGTTCTTCATCCATAGCAAACAAAATATCATTCCAGTTTCGTCTTTCTGCATCCATTTTGGCCATGTATATTCCAGGAGAATGGTGATGACTAATAAAGTGTTTGTCGTGAACGGTGCACGTCCAGCTGAGTTCTAAATGAACCAGGGAAGGTCAATGCTGGCATGAAGCAGCGACCATAAACACCCCTCCACCAGGCTCATTATAACGTGGTGTGAAACACGACTGTTAAGTTTGACCAGTCATTGTTCTCAGAAGAGTTTCCGCTGAACGTTTTTGAATGATTTTGCATGAACAAAACTGAAGCATGTATAAATACTCGACCGGCATCAAGGTGTTATGTCGTTAACCCCTTGCCCGATCACATGTCTGAAAACGACAGTCGGCGGAGGTGTATTTAACATTTTGCAGGTGTTTCTGCTTGCATGTAATGATCAGATCAAGGTGACAAAATGCAGAACTGCTCATGAAGTTTTCCAAGTTGGCCGCACAGTTTTAAAATGTGCGACTATGTTTCGTACTTAAAACAGAAGAAACAGAACACTTGGGCTGGCATTGGAGACAGCCTTGCAGTCTTATTTCAACTTTTCTCAAGCTACAAAGAGTGCGGTCAACTGTTTACATAATTTTTGTGGCCAACGTTGCTGATCCAAAAAACCCAATGAAAACCTTTATATGAGTGCAGGGGTAAAATATCTTAGGGCATCTCCAAAACATTCTCGGTTTTTGGGGGTTTTTTTTGGGGGGGGGGGAGGTCTTCTGGGCTTATCCAACATTTCCCTCATTTTCATAAGCATATACATATAACATACAGAGAAGGGTGCAACAAATGTATATTGTTTCCTCAGTAGATCAAAATGTTGATTAACATCTGAGTCAAAACCAACATTTTAAAGGTACTCATTTGGGGGGGGGGGGGGTTGCATAGAAGAGCAATGGTTGAACACCTGTGCAAATGTTAACAAATTTGAATGTTTGAAAAGCCTCCAAGTGTTTATTGATGTAGACAATTTTTTGGTGGACGGCTGGGTCAATGAGCATTAATTGACAGTGAGTTCCTTATGGGTTAAGGTATGCATGTTATTTGTAGACTGGTTACCAGGGTGTCATAGAGAATATCAATACAGATAACAGCACCAGACTAATCTGGTGAAGGAAGCCTTGATATGGTTGCATCGGTGGGTCAGAGGACGAAGGCGATGACATAAGATTGTCTGCATAAGCCTGGTTACCTTCAGGGCGCTGCTAAGTGTTCAGCATACTCAGGGGGTCGTGCCACAGAATTCTGGTGCCAGGTGTGCAATTTACGATAGTGATCCTTCAGTAATTGTGCTGAACACCCTATTGTACACGTGATCCTCGAAGAAGTACGAGAAGAATAAGGAGGCACTTGCAGAGTACTCAGGAAATATAAAGGAATGTACTTCATGCCCACTTAATTTTCAAAAAACCCCTATGAAATGTTTATGCAGGATGTTCCCTTTTAAGCACCCCACACATTAATTGCCCCTCCCCCCTCCCCCCCCCCCCCCCGCGCCAAAAAAAAAAAAAAAAATCCACCATAAACAGTGTCTCAGTGATGGATTATGCTTAAAATTATGGTCAAGATTAATACCCCCGTATCCCAATACTGAATAACTCCATATTCCAAATTGCAAATTTTTTTGCAGTTTGGATTATGGAATTTGTGAATTGCTAATTGTATTTTAATTATTGGAGCCCATACCTGAATTTGTCTAATGTCTTGTATTAATTTTCTGGTTGGGTTGAAGACTATGTAGGCCAAGATTGAACTCAGATCATGGTAATACACATGTACCCAAATAAATTGTGTGTGCGTGCGTGCGTGCATGCGTGCGTGCCCTAATGCAGAGTAACTGGGTCATAGATTGATAACTGTACCCTAATATCGAGTGACAATGGACAGAGAAATACCCTGGTATCCTAATGTACAGTTTATTATGGACCAGAGAAAAACCCCTGTACCCTAATATAAAGTAACTATGTACCAGAGTATAATGCCACAATGTACTCTTATTGCAGAATAACTAGATCAGAGAAATATTCCTGTATCCTAATGCAGCATAACCCTGGATCAGAGAAATGCCCTTTTATCCTGATGTAGAATATAGGTGTAGGTCAGAAAAAGCCCCTGTACATTATAAAGCAGATCCTGCAGGTCTGCAGCACACTCCATGCTGATAATCTATAGACAAACACCTCATGTAACCTGCTCTTCAGAGTGTGTTAAACTCCCTCAGTGCCAATCACGTCTAAAGTCGATCTACTAAAGTCAAACTAGTCTGAATTATCATCAGGATCTTAGATTCGTATTCCTCGTAAAAAGAACTTTCATTCAAGTACCAGCATGCCTCTAGTTCCAGAGAAAATGTCCCAGGTCAACAGCTTTTCTTGGCACGCATTGGGCACATTGCACCCAATGCACGCCGAGACAAGCTGTTGCCTCAGTCCAAAATTTGGCACCTAAAGAGTTAACAAGTTGATAAGAGATGGCATGACAACAATCGCTGTGATATACTGGTCTGGTCTTCTGCCATCTGACATAAGCGGCAGTCAGTCTGATCTAGTTATAATCATCATGTTTTAAAATACAACAAGCAAAGTCTGTCACTGAGGTTTAATTGTCTGAGTGTGCAAAAGACCATCTGGAATTTGAAGCTTTTTTTTTTTTTTTTAGATTAATGATATGAAAGATATGCAGTAAACAGGTTCAATGGCAAAGATACAATCTTTGTCTCGTACCTACGTGATCTGGATAGTGTGTTGTCTCATCAGAGGCGTTGACCAAAAATTTGTTTTTATATACATAAAGCCTGAGTGTGCAGTTTTGATCCTTCATTTTTATTTTGGTCCCAAACATGTCAGTACCCCCAAATTATGTTTGCCGAAAACCAAGGCCCGAGGGTAGGGAGGGTCACAGAGAGAGGACGGTAATGCACGGCTAAAAGCTTTGTGGTGTCCGAGGCAGCCGGGCTCGACTATGAATTGCGTGATGAGTTTGTCCTTGTACCACTGGTAGTTTAGTAATGAGCTTGACCTTCTGACCTGTCTGCCAAGTGAAACTCGTAATAGGGACGAATTTGAAAAGTGGGGAAAGGAATACTTGAGAGAATAACAATATCCCAGCATGATAGGAGCAAATATAACAACCTGATATATAATATAATAATTATACCTCTGCCGGAGACTGTTAAAGTTAAGGTCAACTTTTACCCCCTTGAAAACAAATGAGCAAAAGCAGCAGTTTTTAACTGATGGTTCATCTGGTGCTGGTGTAACAGGGGGAAAGGCACAGTGTGTTATTAACATGCACAGCCGAAAAGTAGGAACCGAACATGGGCTATTCATCACAGAAACCTCACTGTTACCAGTGATGTGGATTTTTGTCTTTTATATATATATATATATATATATATATATATATATATATATATATATATATATATATATATATGGGAGGGACTTGTATTAAGGTGATAATTCCCATACTGATCAACTATTTCAGTGGGGCAGTTTGGGCTGAGTCAACAGCTTTCCTCGGAACGCTATGGGCACAGTGTGCCCAAAGCGTGCAGCCAAAAGCTGTTGACCAGGAGTTAAAGTCCCCTGCTGTATGTGGCCACTGTTTCACAACCAAAGGAATGGCAACATACAACTGATATCACTGCACTTGACAGAGGCCTTTGCGTGAGGATTGTGAAGGTGGAATCGTTGGTAAATTCTGACAAGTGTAACCATTGTCATGATCAGCACTGGTAGGGTTGTCGCTCTGCTTTCAGTAATACATGCATTGGAGGCAGACTTTAACTCTTGGCATTCCTTATGCATTTGAGAGATTTGAATCCGTGGCCCTGTGTGTGAGATACTGTGACTCCTGACCACTTTGAGATGTAACTCCTGTGCTTCTCCTGGAGAGATTTCAGTCTCGGTCGTCTATTTGCGAGATTCCAACTCGTGACCTTCTATTGAGACAAATTGTACTTTTAAACCATCTGTTTGAGATAGATTCTAACTGTTCCCCTTTCATTCGCGACTTTTTTTTAGCCACGTGAAACAAGCAGAGAAAGCAAGCCTGCTTGTGCCACAGCCTATTATGCAGGAAGAGTCAAATGTCATGCCCACAATATATACTTTGCCTCTTAATGCTGCACCTCTAAGACTGCAACATGTCGTTGATCTTTATTTTGAAAAAGCAGGGAGCTGTTGCATCACAGTGGCACATAGGCAGTAGTGAGGCAAACGCTTGTTTGAAACCAAGATGATTGCACTGTGATAATGTGTATGATGTGAGACTGCCTTCAAAGACTACCTTTTCTGGGTACTTTTCTTTAATAGTCCAATTTTCATCTTACTGTATAATCACAAAATTTTGCATGGGACAAATATTCCCGAATTTTTTTCCTGGTAGATGCTAATTGGGAATGTTAAACTCACGAAAATTTGGCAGATTAAATGCAATCAAGTCATAACGCAATAACATCTTTTACATAGTACCTTAAATAAAGTATAAAAAGAAACTTCCACAGGCACAAGTGGGTAGGTCTCATACAATTAATACTTTTTTATTTGGTGGTGTCAATTCGGGAAAATAAAACTCACAAAAATCTCTTTTGAGGCTTATTTGGGAAATTTTATGCCCGGAAATATAAATGATTATACAGTACTCATACCTCCCGTGAATGATCACTTGTCTTGAGCTACTTTCAAATAGAAGTACCTAATGCGAGGCAGGCTTCAAAAGATACCCCCCCCCCCAAAAAACAAAAAAAAACAAAACAAAAAGTCAGCAAAAGAATTTCACACAGGATAACCTTGCTCATCATGATAAATTTTAATTATATATTTTGTACACTTGTGTCTGATTTAAATCTGGGTAATATGTAAGTGTTGTTACTGCCCACATGGGCTGTTGGAATAGCCCGTTTAAGTACGCCCAGTATTTCCTAAATGGATAAATAGCGAAGTGTGATTTTTTCGTCAATTCATTTGGAGTTTTTGTAAACAGATGACAATCAGCATAGCATGGTCCATTAATCTTAAATTACAATCATCAGCTGATAAGCATACAGTGAAACTTGTTTCGAGAGACCACCCCCTGAGTATGACCAGATTATGGTTTCTCAAGGCAGGTGGTCCCTCATATGAGGTACGTCACATGACAAGCACTGGGGTACACTGTCTTCAATCGGCAGTCTGTCGTCGGAGGGGTCTATCAAGACCCCTGCAATGACAGACAGTCACTATAACTGTTTCACAATAAAAAAGCATTTACCCCTTAATATGTTATTATTTAACCATATATTGTGTAGTGATTGCCATAATGAAGCATCAAAAAAGGCCAAACTGGCAAACACTTTTGCCCTACATTGTGCCTCCACCTCTGCTGCAGGGAAAACTATTAACCCTTTGCCTCAAGCACCCAATTTTGCTGGTGCAAAATCATCTCTGCCGTTTTCTTCAGTGAGTGGTCAAGAGAATTTAATTTTTTATTTGATAAAGAAATTTACTGAAGAGTGGAACTTGATGGGGCCAATAAACACTATAAGAGCCATTCCCGTGGTGGTTTTGCCATAATTATTGGCCCCCCCCCCCCCCCAAAAAGTAAGGTTCAAACTTAGAAGTCAACAGGGCCTTTTCCCTTTGCCAAAGGGTTAATGTAATTGTTCTGTAGGGTGACATAAGAGAACATGGGAGGCAGTGCAATGTTTTATACATCAATGGCCGGCTTATGTAATCAGTACAATGGCTCGGCTTTTGTCCCATTGTACATGTAACTGGAGATGAGCAGCTCCTACCAGCGCCTACCCTAATGAGCAACTGTTTGTTATGGCCATCTCTGGTCTTGGTGGACCCTTCACTGACCATCCTACATAAAAGCTCCCCTTGTGTCAGCCCAGCCATTTTCTCCATCCGGGGAAATGTGTCTCAGGTGTCGGTTTTCTCGGTTTTTTCTCTCGCCATATTGTAAACGCAATTCCAGTGGTTGCTCCTTCGAGAAACTAGCCCTGTGAAAGACCACCTTCTTTATATAAGCCACATTTATCGGGTCCCTAGTGGTATCTTTTCCATGTCATTTTACTGCCATTGAGAGACCACCTGCTGTATGTAGCCACTGTTACACCAGCCGTCGGGGAGGTCTCCCAAAGGAGGAAGCACTGTTTAATCCTATACATTATATACCACTTTTCATGCTCTTTTCTGTGTGTTTATGTTGCACCTATGTGGTCTTTTTTACAACCATAAATTTCCGGGGAGGGGGGGGGTTGCCCTCCCAAGTATCCACTGGATCACTTTTGATACAGAAAATTCTAAGGTAATCTAAATATTTCCAAATTTTTACATTTAATTGCACACTAAATAGTGTTACCATATTCAAGATATAAAATAGTAGGTCTAAACTTGAGTTAGTTTCACCTTCTGTTAATTTCCTAAGTGTCTTGGGCACATAATAGTAATTACATGGTATTACTGGGCACTTAATAGGAATTATACGGTGTTACAACCCTGTAATTGTAAGCTTACACAATTGGAACCTTCGTGCAGATCTTCAGGTACATTTACCCTGAAGCACATTTTCCATAACATGAAAATTAATCAGGATAGATAAAAAGTAAGTCAGGCAATTCACAATATGATCCCAGAGATTTTGCATTGTAAATGAATGATGCATGACCCCTCAAACTCGACCGTGCGTGAGCGGAATGTAGGTTAAAATTTAGCTGGTACAAAGTGTTGCCTGTCCCAAAAAAAAAAAAAAAAAAGGAGTGACATGTTGAGAGAGAGTGCACTATTAGATCTAAATGGTCATGAATGTTGCAGTGACATAAAGACAAGTCAAATTGTATGATGGAAGCTATATAGACACAAATTTTTTTGCTCAATAAAAACTCTATTAGGTTATGAGATGACTACTTTTCTAACTGTACGCAGTTAGTTTTCACACAGATTTAACCTTTTCATCGCTGAGCTAAGATGTTTAATCCCTACCCCCCCCCCCCCCCCCGATCTCCTGATCTGATGCTGCATGACATAAAATTATTATTTGCAGATGCCCTCCCCCCTCCCTTCCCCGCGATAAAAGAGATTCAGTGTGCAACTTGGGCAGTCCTTACTGTACCGTGGGATTCTCTTTCTTTTGGCTCTTTCAGAAGGGCTACCAACTGCCACGAAAGTAGAACTACTTAAAAAGAACTGCTATCAATTAGAACAGGGCTGTTAGATTCATATTCCTTGTAAAAAAGACCTTTGATTCAAGTTACAGCATGCCTGTAGTTCCAGAGAGTATGATTGTCCAGGTCAACAGCATACCGCCACATGCTTTGGGCATAATGCAACCAAAGCGCACCGAGGAAAGCTGCTGACTCAGTTAAAAGGGTGGGACTGAAAGAATTAATAATGATTATAGGACTGTAATCTGCCATGCATGCTGCGTCTTTTTTATCTCTGTAATTTTTTTTTTTGGGGGGGGGAGGTTGTTTTTATTGTGTGTGTGTGTGCTCAAAAACCATTCTGAGCCAGAAGCAGTTTTGCAGTCTGTTGACAACATCTTGGAACATCTGAAATGTAGGACAACTGTGTGCTCTTAGGTGTTTTAAAAGTGCATTGGGACAAACAAAAAATTCTTGCAGCAAAAATGACACCTTCCCCCCCCCCCCCCCCAGCAGAACAACGGTTAAACAGCCTCTGTGGGAATAATCTTCTTTTTGCTGTGCTTGAAAAAAAGTTTAACAGCCAGAGTGACTATATTTCATGGCTGTTGACAGGTGTTGTGGTAATTCATTTGGCAATCACCATGTAGTTTTGCTTACTTGAAAACTCTGTCCCAAGGCAAAGTGCATTCACAGTTTTAGTATCATAACGTTGGGTATGTCCTATGAGATGTTGAGCTTTCTTTTTTTAAATGCTGCGGCTAATTCTGAATAAATTTCTGATGGGTCCTAAGACTTTATGCCCGATTGTAAAGTTATGAATATATGTGAAGCATGTGCATCATTGTATTGTTGTTAGGTGTTGTCCTTAAATAAAAGAAAAAGCTGGTAAAAATAAAAAAAAGCAAAGCACAAACTGAAGAATACTGTATATTTGCATGCCACTTCACAGTAAATAATAAAAAATAAATAAATAAATAAATACATTACACTTTCTTTTAAACCCTTTCTCCACTCAATCAGCCCAAACCAGCTGACCATCAAATGTCTGCTTCAATATTTGTCACCAGGTTCAACAATAATGAAAGTAAATTTCAATGAGAATTATAGACAAGACAAAGTTGTTGACTCAGTATTAACTCTTTAAGTGCCAAATTTTGGACTGAGTCAACAGGTTTTCTCAGCACGCATTGGTCACAATGCATGCCGAGAGAAGCTGTTGACCTGGGGTATTCTCTCTGGAACTATAAGCATACTGGTACTTGAATGAAAGGTCTTTTATGAGGAATATGAATCTAAGGTCCTAATGATAATTTAGACTAGTTTGACTTTAGTAGATTGACTTTAGACGTGATTGGCACTGAAAGAGTTAATTCAAGGGGGGGGGGGAAGGGTCAAACTTATAGCACAAAAAGCTTACCTTGTTGACTGACTGTCCTTTTTACAGGCAGGTTTGGGAAGCTGTTAATTATAGTTCAGTGTATCAGTCTGATGACGCACGTAGATCCCGCCCTCAGGAATTACCTGGGTCAGTTTTGTGTCCACTTCAGTCCTTGTTCAACTGCATGTATTTTCCAGCAAGAGTATGTCCCCGGTGATGACACCTATGTATAGGTTCCACTAGTTGTCCTCTTCTCCCATAAACTTCCCTGCCACTGTCACTGTAGCTGAAACAAGGAACAGAAAGGAGTCTGTCAGGAAAACATACACACGGTCAATAATTTTCCATCCAGGGACTAAAAATGGAGCTGTAGTTTATCTTTTACTTCTCTTTTTTTTTTTTTTTCTCCTCCCATGTCCATTTAGAAACGCCTGGTACATTTTCAAAATGGTAATGACAGATGCATGACAGACGTTTGGGAGAAACTGTGAGCAGAATGAGTAAAATGTACAGATTAAACATTACCAGTATTTCAGAGCCGCTCAGTCCTTGCCACAGCAGAGCACAGCACCGTGAACATGTGCGAGTCCCAATCAAGGGTGAGCAACAGAACACTGGGTACGACTGAATAAATTGTCGTTACCTTCAGGGAGATTCCTTTGGTTACCAATATGGGATGGACAGTTTTGTTTAGTGGCCCAGGGGTGAGTGCCTCCGAAAGCCCACTTGTCACATTACCCATCAAAAATTCCAGTGGCGAGGAAAGCGCAAGCATCGCTTTAACCATTGCTATCCATCGGAGGTCATGTCAAACTTGTTTTGGCTGTCTGCTCAGGGGTTTAGCTTGTCATGATACCCCATACACTGAGGTTAATTACCAGCTTACCTGGCCTGGCCCACGGCTATTTTTTCCCTCATCAAACTCGCCACCAGTCTCTACCACTGTACAGTCATTTCAATTGGCTGAGTACCCTCTCACGATCTCATTCGAAACAAAAAAGTCATTTTCCGCAGGTTTCTGATGTGAAGGACGTCCAACACCAGACTTATGTCCTAGGGGACTGTCTCAAGGCTAATGCATTTTTAACAGACTTTAAGTATTTCCAATTAGGATACAATGGTCATTTATTGGTATTTAAGCCACTGTCAGCACAAATTGCACTGGCTCCTGCGTGACCGTCGCCTGCTCACTGTTTGACAACACAAGCGACAAGTCCGGTCATTTCTTTTTTGCCAATTAAGTAAGTCATAGCCACAGGCTTTAATGTACGGCTTCTTTGTCTTGAGGCTGTGTGCGTGTCCTTTTTTTCTTTCTTTACATCACACCAGATAAAACATCAAACTCTGCACCATGCTGAAATGTATCACTGGAAAAGCCCGAATGGTGCCACATGTCTTGGAAGAAAGTTACTGGCCCTATAGAGTAAAACAAACTGGTGCTTGGAGACACAAAGTGACTTGAAAGCTGTAGAGACTTCCTATAGGAAGCTGGGACAGGGATGTGAAAGTGTTAACTCAGGGAATGCTGCTGTCCACTGAAAGGATATTTGGGCATGTGTCCAGGGCAGACTTGATGTGCGTGTCAAAGCAGAATCTTGCATGTTTGTTGTGTGTGTTATACCCGGATCTTGTTTCGAGATGGGAGATGGGAGGGGGTGGGGTTGTGTGTGTGCATCATAGTAGGATCTGATGTTTTGCTTCTCTGTGGAATTTCAGGAAGACATATTGTTTTTGTGCCCATTTCTCCTCCTCCTCCTCCTCCTCCTCCTCCTCCTCCTTATATTCTCCCCTCAAGAGAGCCCCCCCCCCCTTATAAAGCCACTTTTAATTGGCTGCATTTGGGGTGGCCTTATAAGAGGGCGACCACTGTAGTACAACTGGATAAAAGTGAGACCTATGTTTGGATTGTATATTTGTCACCCTGATGTAGTTCATACGGTCACTGGGTCACATTTGAATTTTGTTTCCATGTGACAAAACCTGAAAAACTGAACAAAACTTAATGAAGTACACTAAGGGAATGTATAGAGGCAAGACCTGGGCCAGGATTGTATTGGGATCACCTTAACTTGATTCTCAGGGTGAAATCAGGGTCACTTACAAAGTTAGATGAATTTTGTGTTGATAAAACCTGAAGAATCTAAGAGAGCTTGATGAAATTTAGCCAGATTGTGTATCTCTGGGCAAAACCTAGGGTGGGATTGCATGCCTGTGGATCATCTTGACCTAATTGTCAAGGTCTCCTGTTCCTTTAAAAATATCAATTTAGCATACCTAGGATTATACTGTGGAACAATGTGACAATATATCTAAGTTAATCCTGTGCTGCGAATGCATTTGTTAACCTTTATACAATGATCACAGCAGCACCATGCAAATTTTGTACAAGATATTAAAAGCACAGACATGCTGGTTGGCAGTACAGGTGAGACCTCATGATGCCCTGATGGCACAGCAGACTTTGGTGTCGGCACTGCATGGGCACAACAGAATTAACACAGACCCCAGCTCAGGGCAGTCAGGTAGCTGGCAAATGTATTGGAGGGATTTGATCTTTCAAGAGAAGATATCTGACTTTGTCTTGCAACATCAGTAAATTATGACTTTGTCTTGTATGTTACAAGACCCCAAATGGTAGCTTAGTCTAATTTTTACATCATCAGCAGGATCTTATGTTTTCATGTGTGGCTTGCAGCAGGATGTTAATTGCATGTGCTTGTGCATATATCACAGCAGGATCTTATAGGTCTGTTATGTGTGTATTGGAGCAGAATCTTATATGTTTGTTGTGTATATTGTATTTATGTCTTTTTGTCCAGAACCACTTCCTAGTACATGCAGTCATTAACCTTATACCGCAGTCCAAACTCTTTACTCTTCATAAGGTAACCTGTATGTAAACAGCTAGATCTTTCATGTTTGTTTGAAAAGATTCTTTTGGGTCAGGGAAAGGATTACGGAGTTGATCCTTTCAGCCCCACCATTTTGTAATGTTGCTGTGGACTTGAAATTGATGTAGGTATCACTTACAAGTGCCATTGGGTTAACCGGAGATGCCTTTTGTGCTTACAGAACTGCTCTTGGGGGTGGGGGTGGGGAGATGGGGATGGGGATGGGAGGGTTCCACTTTTTCAGATCACTGATTATAATGATGTCAATTAACCCTTTCCTACTGAGATCATCCACAGGGGTAACTTATCGTCTGCATTTATATGTCTTTTACCGAAGTTCCTTGCTAACACATTTTCTGAGATTTGCACAGAAGGCCTGTCGTGATGGATCACCCCCAGGCCAACAGCTTTCCTTGGCAATGGCCTTGCACATTGTGCCTCCCCCCCACACACCCCCCACACCCCCCCCCACACACACCCCCCAAAAAAAGGTCTTGTCTGGGTGGTATGATGAGTAGGAAGGGGTTAAGAGAAAGTTGAGTTAAGTTTCAAATGAAGATATAATTGTTTCAGGTTCCAAAGTCATGACCATCAGGCACCGTATAACTCAAAACAGCTAATATTAGAAAATAAACCCACAAGTTCTTCTGTTAGAGGTTATACCCCAATTGCAGTGTAACATTTTGCTATATTTTGAGGAAGGACGCTCTCAGCATCTGATGACCGGCAAACAATTGTACCAGGTATTTTCATATCAAACGTGAATGTCCACATGATAAATTAATATCACGTGCAAACTTGCGGAGTTACTGCCATGCGTGGATTGATTGTAATAGCGGCAGGGACCACATCAGACATCATGGCTTTCACTGGGAGCCCCATCACCCTCAATTACTATTGGGGCTCCTTTGTTAGCCACTATTAGCAAAAGAGCCTTCCACTTGGGAGAACATCCCTTAATGGCATTTAAGCACCGTATTGACAAAGACATCATGGGGGAGCCGTTGCGCAAGAACTTGTTGGACCAAAACTGAGAAGTGAGGGCAAAAGTCTTGACCTTTGTGCAACCCCAGCCTTGACCTTCGTGTACAAAAACGTCCATCTGCGTGACATGAATTCATGGCTCCCTTTGACTGGCTCTGTAGTCTTATCGTTTCAGACTGGAAGAAATTGTCTCTGTGCTTGAGAGATAGCACCATTCATGGGAGATCCAGCCACATCCAATTAGAGTGGTCTTTCTTCCCGGCCCAAAGGGATGTTTTTGAACCCTCCATTTGGTCATCAATTATGAATGGATTACAGGAAGCAACTTTGACAGGACAGTTTTGGTTGGTGAACACTCCCTCAATATTGGGCCACTTTTTGTACCCCGGCCCTGAAATAATTAGCCTCTTAAGCTGCAGTCATCATGACTGTATTATAGATACACAATGACCTCACAAAGCTGCCCCAAGTGTGCACCTACCATTGGCCAGTCTCATACAGCTCGCCAGTTAACTTACTCTGGGTGGTATTCCTGGTCTTTATTATAGAGAAGTGTTACGACCCACAAAGATGTTAAATGGACATTGGCACTCCCATGTGATATTGATTGCAGTTAAACTCAAGCCAAGGTCTTTTTTTAAGGGGTTTTTCATTGTCAGGCGAAAGAGTGCCTGCCTTTTCTGGTAGTACTTACTGAGCATGACTTGCCAGGTATAAAAACCACAGATTTTAGACTCGGCACCTTGAGTAAAAGCTCTTGTATTGTGTGAGCAGATTGCCGACGTTCTGTTGCCATTAAATCTTTGAGTCTCCATCAAAACAAAGTAGTTCTGATCTGAATTACAACAAGGATTCCAGACTCAAATTCATCATTCTAAGACCTTTCCTTTAAGAACCATTATGCATGCCTATAGGTACAGAGAAGATACCGTTTTCATCTTAATAGGCACACACTCCCTAATAAGCACCCCTCCCCATTTTTTTCAAAGATAGAACCCACTAAATATCCCCTTGGTTTCGAACGAGTGGTAGAATTCATTATCACCTGTAGGATCTGTGTTTTTTTTAGCTTTTGTGGACGATTTTTTTATAGCGCACTGTGCTCTTATTAAAATAAATACAGAAAAGAAAACTTTTGTAATATAAGAACAGTGTGGGTCAACAGCTTTTCCCATCATGCTCTGGGGACATGCCAAGGAGAGCTGTCAACTCAAACTCTAACCTAGCTTCAGGGCATATGGAATGAGCTACATTGGGATAAAATGAAAATTTCTGCTTCAGTTTTGATGCTTCGAGAATCAAGTGTCGATGTGCAAACTCAGAGTCAAACATTCTGTGTTTTCCACATTTGTAAAATTGTTGAACGAACACCAAACCAGTAACATTGCAAAATATATAAACACTTTTTTTTTTTTTAGCTTTAAGAAAGTATGGAGTGTAAATATATTCATTTTCACACATATAAATTTTTCAGTTTTTGCATTTCAGGAGTGTAACTAAAGTTTTATTTTAACTATTTTGAGCATAGTTTATGTTAAACCTTTGGTGAAACACTATTTTATGGGGATTTATTTTCAGTTTTGTGCACCCCCCCCCCAAAAAAAACTTAATAAACAAATAAATAAACAAAATATAGATTCACAGTGCTTTATTGCACTTTACATGAGAATTTTTTCATATTGTTTGTCACTATGCAAAAGTGGCTGGTAAGGTGTCACCATCTTTTAACTCTTTTGGTGCTTTGGCTGACTGAGTCAACAAGTTTCCACATGCCACATGGAGGAAAGCTGTTGACCTGGACCATTCGTAAGGGACTCAGCAACCGCAGAATGCTGGTATTTGAACAAAAGTTATTTTTTTTAAGGAGGAATTTTAATCTGGAATCATCATCATAATTCAGATGAGCACCGCCCTGAAATAGTTAACACTAACCCTTTCATGACAATTAATAGAGTCAAAAACAGTAGTAAATATACCTGGATTTTAACTCCACCTGAGACCACCTTCTTCAGGCAATATAGGAAGTGGTTTTAAATGGCAGGTATCACTGTAGAACAAGCTGTTCGTGCAGAATGGCTGCTGTATAAAACTTTCAGCGTCCATTGCACTTATCTGGTGGAAAATAAACTCTTTCGGTGCCAACTGTGACTTAAGTGGAAGTCCATAAAACAAACTCCTCTGAATTATAGTAAGGGTGCTAGATTCATGTTTCTTATAAAAAGACCTTTCATTCAAGTACATGTACCAGCATGGCTGAAGTTACAGTGTACATAGAATATAACAGTCCACACCAACAGCTTTCCTAGGTGCCCTTTGGGTGCAGTGCCCCCAAAGGGCACCTAGGAAAGCTGTTTGACTCAGTCCAAACTGTGGCATTGAAAGAGTTAAAAGTACGGAAGAACACGACAGCCTCCAACCTTATGACGACTGGTTACCATTGTATAAGCTCAGTATTAAAGTAGAGTTGCCTGACATCTCAATTATTCAATGTTTATCAGATTTACTTGGTGCTTTACTTCAAGCATGTACGTAACTTGGCACAAAGATACTGCATGGCTGCGTACAGTCACCGACCTGTCGGAATCTTTCATTCCTATGGTTGGAATACTGGAATACAAAGTGATAGAGAAAAAAAAAAACATGTACAAAGCAACTTTGCATTGATAAGCTCTGAGGAAACCTGGCCAAAAATCACAAAACTTACCATTTCAAAAGGTGAAAGTTACCCTCTGCCTGCTGTGTAGATAAATCTGATGTGGGGTCCTTTTTTTTTTTTAATATGTAAGTATACCACCGGCAGAGGGTGAGTGGAAGGTCATTTTGAAAGTATTTGTATCGCACAAGACATAAAGGTGAAAGTTCTTTAATTGCAACACTTTGAATAATGCTCTGCAGTGAAAAATTGTGAGAACTGGTCTGTGGGTAATGGGAAAATAGATGCCCAAAGAGGCAGTTTGGTGGTGCAGAGTGCGTGTAAACAATATGCTTTTTCACACTGCTGCGCTTACTAAAACTGCCGAGAATCGAAATAGATAATGCAGGGAGCCCGGTAGCCGTGTTCTATACCAACAGTGATGCATTAATCTTAATGAAGTACTGCCTCCAGAAACCAGAACATTGCAACTCTTGACATCTGGGATAAAAGACAGGGTGCACAAACATGCTGACTGAAGATTTCTGAAAAAGAATCTCCGGGACACTTCCTGGTCATTCAATCAAAAGTTAATATTTTCTATCCCCACTGAATTGTGTTTATAATTCATGAAAAAAAGGGGGTTGGGGGTTGGAGAGGGCACAGCAAAAGCTGGGCATCAGGTGAAAAGGGCACTGTGGCCATTAACACGATTTTTTTGTAATTTGGGACAGGGAGAGTCTACTTATTTTGTTAGTGTGGAGCATCAGTGCTAGTTGCTATGGTGACCAAACATTCCGTCGCCATCTGTATTCTGTGGTGGTGGGTTATAACAATAGCAAAGCCAGTCGCAATTCTCGTGGTCACTTCCCTTTGTAGGGTCACTGAACAAACAGTGGTCAATTGTGAACAACAAGGCAAGCAAGGATGAAAATGATTTCAGGGGCCTCGTACATATAATTTAAGTTGCGCAGAATATGTGAGATACTGAATGGGCGGTGCTTAGCGAATATCGTGACAACCCCTTTGACTCCGCCTCAGGTGGTTATGATGTTCACCCACCACCCACACTGTATCTCACACTTACCTCTTTCACTGCTGACTGTGACTAAAGTCAAACTACTTGAGACAAACTGCTCTCAATTATAATAAAGATGCTAGCTCCATATTCCTTGTGAAAAGACCGTTCATTCAAGTACCAGCATGCCTATAGTTCCACAGTATTCAACGGTTTGGTTCAACAGCTTTCCTGTGTGCACTCTGGAAGCAATGTGCCTGAAGCGCACCAAGGTAAGCTGTTGACTCAGTTCAAAATTTGGCGCTAAAAGAATGCAGGGGCGCCCATGCATATCTGCATACCATTTGCGCAAATAAGGTATCCAAAGATTGTCTTGCAGTCAGTCAGGCCTTGATTAGTTTATTTGTTGGATTAGGTAATTTCATCTTTAAATTCCGAAGAAGAAGAAGAAGAAGAAGAAGAAGAAGAAGAAGAAGAAGAGGGGGAGGGGGAGGGGGAAGGGGAAGGGGAAGGGGAAGGGGAAGGGGAAGAGGAAGAAGAAGAAGAAGAAGAAGAAGAAGAAGAAGAAGAAGAAGAAGAAGAAGAAGAAGAAGAAGAAGAAGAAGAAGAAGAAGAAGAAGAAGAAGAAGAAGAAGAAGAAGAAGAAGAAGAAGAAGAAGAAGAAGAAGAAGAAGAAGAAGAAGAAGAAGAAGAAGAAGAAGAAGAAGAAGAAGAAGAAGAAGAAGAAGAAGAAGAAGAAGAAGAAGAAGAAGAAGAAGAAGAAGAAGAAGAAGAAGAAGATAATACTGTGCTATGCATTTCCCAACTATCTGCATTTGTATGCTGAGGCTTTAAACTCCAAAGATAATTCACAGAAACTTCCGCACTGTACGTGATATGGCTGTGACCTGAAAGACAAACTCTTTGCAGTGAAAATGTTATGATGCAAGTACTGTAGAGAGACAGGTGCAAGGATATGTATGCAGACTAGATGACAGAAGTATTTTTTGTTTTCTCATTCCATCTTGACATCAGATGACACAGAGATTAACATGAATCATTAAAACTCAAATTATATTTTATATTTTGCATGTCTAACTCTCGTTATTAGAAAGATAGAAAAAAATCTTGTATTCTACTCAACAGAAAAATTGCAGCCTGGCCAGGTATAGTTTTGATTTTGTTGTTCAAATGCTTCCTATGTCGACTATGAGCCATCCTACTTTTCTTTCAGGCATCTTTTCACTGTGGTATTGAGATCAACTGTCACAGCATGGGTTAATAACTCTTACTATACATAATACGCTCGGGGAACCTGTTGAATGAGTGGCAGAGATCCACTGTCACAGCATGTGTAAAGGACTGTTACTACACATAATACAGTCTGGAATGTGGGGAACAGTTCAATGTAAACTTGCATCGAAAGTGGCTTTTTTATATGGAGTAGAGGGAATCAAACACGATTTTGGGATCCCGTGGAAGTCAAACCAAGTTTTATTAACTCTTTCAGTGAACCACAGTGGGAACTGGGTACAGCTGAAATATTATGATGATTCCGGGTTCAAGTTCCTCACAAAAAGACCATTCATTCAAATACTCTGCATGCCTATGTTTCCACAGAAAGGAAGAATTCTTGAGGTCGGCTGCTTTCTTCAATATATTGGGCACATGCACCAATGAAGGCCGTAGACATGGTCTCCCACTTGGTTCTTAAAGGATTAAGCCTTGATATATTCGTCTTGACAAAAACCTCAACATCGCACAATGGGTTTAACTTTAATTGCCAAAATATTCCACTTCATCAGACTAATTCAGAACTATATTAAAAGAATATGCATTGTATGTATATGTATTGTTCTCCTTGGAAGCCATATCGGCTGTTATAAAGTGGCTCTCAAGTTTGCCAGTTGATGGTGTATGTTTACTTTTTACATCAATAGGAGTAAAATTTTGTGCTGAGTCATGTGCACCATGCTTTGTGCTGTGATCGTATTGAATGAACAGAGGCCTTTTCTTCATCATATGTGGGGCAGGATGCACTTTAATCAGATGTGTCTTGGATAACCCTGTTTTGGCAAAAGGGGTAGCTATAGAATTGGGTCAGGGTGGCACAAAGGGAGGCTCAGAGGGACATTGAAATGTCGCCCTCTTTAGGTGGCTATCAGAGCAGCAAAGTATGTTCAATTAATCACAGCTGTATGAATAAAATGTTTTAACAGAAATCTGTGTCGTGAGAGGCTCGATCTATTTAACCCTGGCAGTGCTGATTGTAACAAAGTTCGTCTTAATCAGAATTATTGTATTGATCCCTTGCTTCAACTTTTTTTGTACAAAGAGTCTGATCACTCAGATGACAGCATGGCTGTAGACCCAGGTCCAGAGAAGATAAGAATGACCCAGGTCCAGAGAAGATAAGAATGACCCAGGTCCAGAGAAGATAAGAATGACCCAGGGCCAGAGAAGATAAAAATGGCCCAGGTCCAGAGAAGATAAGAATGGCCCAGGTCCACAGAAGATAAAAGTGGCCCAGGTCCATAGAAGATAAGAATGGCCCAGGTCCACAGAAGATAAGAATGGCCCAGGTCCACAGAAGATAAGAACATAAGAGTGGCCCAGATCCAGAGAAGATAAGAATGGCCCAGGTCCACAGAAGATAAGAATGGCCCAAGTTCACTTTAGATAAGAATGGCCCAGGTCCACAGAAGATAAGAATGGCCCAGGTTCACTTTAGATAAGGATGGCCCAGGTCCACAGAAGATAAGAATGGCCCAGGTTCACTTTAGATAAGAATGGCCCAGGTCCACAGAAGATAAGAATGGCCCAGGTCCACAGAAGCTGAAAAAGGCCCAGCTTAACAGCTGTCCTTTGTATGCTTTGTGACCAAGGCATGCTGGGGAAAGTTGTTGAATCAGTCTCCAACATAGCACTGAGGGGGTTAAAATTCATTTCACGACCCTGTCCCATTTCTATATTTTTCGTGGATAAAGGAAATTTACAGGAATTTTTTTTTTTTTTTTTTTGAAAGATGTTTGTTCATGCTGAGTATGGTGAGATACTAGTATTGGACTGGTCGATGCTTACAAAGAGTATAACAACTGCAGCCACGCAAATAACCAGTATGATGATTAACATTTCACAACAAAATATGCCTGTATAAAATCAAATATAAATTAAGCTGCACATTTTTCTCAAGGCCTCATCAGTTTGTTAGCCTCATAGCACTGGATAAGTGAAATTCCATTAAGGGACGTGTGGGGGTGGGGAGTTACTTGCTCTGAGGATGACCCAGATATTTGCTTTGACATAATTCAGGTTTTGAATGGATGATGATTTTGTGAGGAGACCACAAGTCAAGTTTTAAATAGAACAATTAAGCTCAAAGAACAAAAGTGCTTGAGGGATTGACCTGCCTTTAAATTGTTTTGGATTCAGCATTTGAACAGGTCCACCAATGTCAGAGAGGGCTTGGTGGTGCCTCAGTACATCAGGAACCTCATGACCTCCATAATATTTATCAAGTTCATTCAGCTGTTTGCTGTCAATCTGGGACACCTTTTGATGTGGCAAACCTGCATGCAACAAAGAGAGAGACCATATCTACCAAACCTATATGCTGGCGTATTATCAAAAAATTGTACATTGGGCTGATTGTCAATATGTGCTAATGTAATTAGTTTGGAACAGATAAAATGGAAAAAACAATGTGAGACTGGGGCTTGAGACTTTCCCCAAAGTTGTTTTCGTTTGGGTCAGTTGTAATGCTCCGGCTGCCTGTCAGCTGAGCACAGGACCATCATGGTCCTCGTATCATTTTGGTGGGATTGTTAGTTTGGGTGACCATCCATCATCTGTTGGCCCCTCTCTTTGTTAAAAAAAAAAAATCGTCTTCCTCGGAGGCATTTTGTCATCTTTTACACTCTTGACCCGACATGTTGAATGTTTGTATTGTAAGGGTCTTTAACTAGACTACTCCTTGTAAACATTATTCCATGTTGATGATTTATTCATGGTACATCTTAGAGACATATTCTCATGCCTTGTTTTGTGGTATATTCTGAGTGGGGCAATGTGCGCAATTGACGCCTTGACATAACCTTTTGAGGATCGCAGCCACCTTCAAAGCTTTCTTATGTACATGGTAACATCCTTCCGGCTTTCTTTGTATTATCTATGACATGGACTATCTGCAGTAATTTCATTACAATTGGTGGTTTCGGTTTCTTCAGGGTGTTTTGAGGGATAGATTAAGTGTATTATGCTTGACGCACGGAGGGAAGCTCAATGTTGATTTTTGCGGTGCCTTTCAAGGCATCAACAGGTGACTGCTGGCCGTGATTTTCCAGCGATGGGACTGGCTGATGTATCGGCAGATAGCAATGACAGGGCCCCTCCCTTCAGCCATTCCTTTCCTCAGGCTATAATTCATTCTATCCTTTCAGATTGAGACATTAGATCAGTCTAGTGTGTATAGTGCATTTCTGTTGCTGTGTTAAGTGACATTCATTTATTGTCCATCCACAATTGCATTTTCAATTTCTGAAGCAAAAAACAAACAAACAAAACAAAAACCAAAAAAACTGCCTAGATAGTCTTCAAACTTGATTGGGGTATATCGTAAGTGGGTCTCCTCCAAACTTGTTCAACATTACATTATGCTTCAGCATAAATGACCTTGACCTATTTCCTAAAGTCAACAGGAAGTTTAGAGGTGGGTACCAACTTTGAAGTCTGGAAATGATTTGAGGTGGACTTTCTCAATTTATACGGAATATGTGATGTGTGTGTTGTAAAAATCTTGTATAATATGAATGACCATGCCTTTCTTTGTTGAGGTCACCAAACCAGTAAAATTTTTAACTTTTCTTACAATGCTGTTCTGTGCAGAATGACTTGAAAAAGTCCTGCAAAAAAAAAATTGCTTGAATTTTAGTATGTAGTCTAAGTTTGTTTGAACTCTGTCATCTTGTCTTGTCATACCAGAGTACCAGGCCCATGGGTGTCTTGTTAATGTGTTTACTCAACAATTAGTGCATAATACATTTATTTTTACTCCAATGTGTAGTTCGGAGTGAGACCAATATAACAATACACAGTTTTCCCACACTGAAAGTAAGGTGTACAAAGTTAGAGAGCTCTCAAGTCGCGCCCAGAGCTGGCGAGGCCACGTTATGTCTCTGGTCCTTTGTGCCGGTCGTGTACCAGTTATGGTTAGTATTTGTGTTGGAACCTCTCCTTCAAAATGAAAGAAATTTGTGTGAAGCTGTCTGTAAGCCGCCAGAATGGTCAGACATCATCCATAGAAAAGGTCCTCGACATTTGTGCATTGTCAGTTTTCCGCCTTTGTCTCCCGTGTACGGCTGCTCATTCAGTGCAAAAGTGGTCAGAGCGAAACACAAAATGGCCAGGGCAATCACAGAAATATATGACTGGGGTTTATGACCCATTTGGAGCAGCAATTTAATTATCAATGAGTGTGTGTTTTGTGTGGTTGTATTGCCAGTATTTTAACTGGGTACCATAAGTGGGGCAGGGTAGGGGTACGTCAAGTACTCTGTCCATGAATCCTGATTTTCGTAACCCCTTCCCCCTTTGAAATAAGACTGAGTAAACAGCCCAACCTATGCCAAGGAAAGCTGTTGACCTGGGGTATGTGATTTTGATAGGTGTCCTCTACAGTTCTCAGTCAAATTGTTTTTCATTGCTGTTGGAATCAGTTGGAAACACTGAGGCAGATGACATTTGACCTTCAGCCAGTTTCAGCTGAGTTAAGGGGGAAAGGGTCAATTGGTGGCAAAGGGTGAACTCTTTCTGTTGCTGATCAAGTCATGCCCTAGCTGCCCTGGGAGCAGCTACTGAACGATTTGCCTCACAGTGCAAAAATTACTGAGCATGGACCTTGCATGTTGATGGCTGAATAAAAGTATGGGGAAATCTAATGGGTAACTCTCAGTTCATCTAAGTGTCGGGGGAGGGGGGGGGGGGAGTCACCACTGAAGTATGTGAGTAGTGAGTTAGTTGTGGTACAAGCGGTGATATGCCCATATGGTCAAGAGAGTGGTCATTTTATCACCGTGACGAGGGGCCCGAAAGGTCTCCCAATAATGCCTGTCTGCCACAGTGACTATCAAGACAATGTTTGTCATGTTAAATGGATGGGGATCCTGCTTGTTACACCTATTTTCTCCAGGCCCTTTCATTTTCATCTGATGTGCAACCTGGAGTCGCTGCGTGACCAATGGCTTTCATCGAGGTATACTCATGTCAAAACATGAAACGAGAGTACAGTGATACCTGCTATAAAGACCACTTCCCATGAGAGACCACATATCTATTGAAGACCCCCCTTCCGTGACACTAGATTCTGTCTTTCTAACAAATTTCTCTGTATTTCAAGACCGCCGTTAATCATGAAACCATTTATCTGGCCGCAGGGATGGTCTTAAATAAAGGGTGCTAATGGTGTTGGTATTCTTCAAGGTGCATGATCCTTCAGCATGCCTATAACCCATCTGCATGGCTCAAGTCAAGTTAAAACACAAGAAAAGTTCTCTCTGCCTGCCCAGTGGGGCCTGCGTATCTGTTGAGTTCAATACACGATGCATAGACCTGTCAAAGGACAGAGTCAACACTAGTATTTAGGCTGCACAGTGATTGTGACTGGTCACAGTTGGTCTATTTTACCCTACTACCTGTGTCTGCTCAATGAAAAAAAAACCCGGCCCACACACATGGAACGAGCCACCTCTACCTCAGACATTCACCTGGCAGCTCTCAGATGCTTAAGTGCTTTTTTCTTATGTGACAGTGTTTAAAAGGTTTTAGATTATCCGCAGCTTTGGTTTGGTAAAATTTTAAGTGGAAAGTTTTTTGGGGTTTTTTTTATTGATAAATGAATTCTTAATGGATAAGGTATATTTTGATGCAGTTGATGTGTGTGTGTGGGAGGGGGAGGGGGGTCAAAGTGGCTCCCCCTATGAGTTGCCGTTGACAACTTGCCCTTCCTTTTGGGTTACAGTGTCTTATAGACACAGGTGCAAATCGTTTTCTGTCAAACGTTCATCCAATGGTCTTAGATTCAAATAGAACTGTATTGACATCTATTTTTAAAAGGTAGGTGTTAATTGTTTTCAACATTTCTTAGAACTTGTCCATCTTGACAGTTCACCAAGTACACTGAAACCTGTTTTGAGAGACTGCCCCAAGGGCAGGCCAAAGAGTGGTCACATAAGGCAGGTGGTCTCTCAGTAGAAGTGCAATAACATGGGAAAGATGACAAAGGGGACATAGTAAACATGATCTGAAAAGGCAGGTGGTCTTTTCATCACAGCCGTCTCTCAAAACAGGTTTCACTCTACCTTTATCGTGGCTGTTTGACATACTGTACGTATACCTAAGCAAATGACAAGTGACCTGAGTCTCGCTTACATTTTGACATAGCATCACCTTCCAACAGGTAAAACCAAAGTTGCATTTATTAACCCTTAAAGCGCTAATTTAAGACTGAGTCAACAGCTTTCTTCGGGGCACTTTGCGCGCAATGCGCGCAAAATGCCCCGAAGAAAGCTGTTGACTAAGACTACTTTTTGCTTTAGACCAGACTTCCTGGTATTAGAATGAAAGGTATCTTCATGAGGAGTTTGAATCTTAACCATTATATGTTTAACAGGAATGAGAAAATGACTATAGCCGTGATCAGCACTTTAAGGGCTAACCTCCCTCAGCTGCTGGAACTGTTTGGAGTGGTGAAATTGGTCCCATTGACTTGATATAATTACAGGTTCAACTTTCTGACCTTGCCAAGTGTTGGACACAAGTCCTAAATCTCCTGCAACATTTCCAAAAAAAATATGCAATTTCATTTGTTGTATTGTCTGTCATTCATAGATCTTGTCGAAGGAAATTTAAAGTACTTTGATACGTTGCCCTGACTCTTCTTATTGTGTTTGTTATTTTCAGCTCCCAGGAGACACTCACCCCACCTCTGTCAAGATCCAGAACTATCTACATAATCAGCTGGCTGGTAAACCCTTCCTGATTGACTGAAACCCTGCTGGCTTTTAAACTGGAGGTAAAGATATACTCTCGGGGACGCCGTACACCTCATCAATACACCACACTGCGGATGCTGGTCAGTGGTGTATGAACACAAAGTGGTATTGTATGTCCAGTGAGTCAAACTATTGAGCTCCACTTGCGCGCAGTGAAAATCCACATCCAGTGGTGACGTTTTCTACTTTGTGAAGACAGCCTTGCAGTTATCTGCAAACTTTTGCCACATTTTGCTGGAGAAATATATATATATGTATATATATTTTTTTGGTATATGCAAACTTTGACATACATGGAAGAGAAACTGCTGCCAAAAGGATAAGAAAGGTGAGAAACAGCACTTGCAATAATGTCATGCGTTGTGGGAGAGAAGAAAAATTTTCTAGTCACATGAAACATGTACCGTTTAGATGTTAAACACAAACTAAAGAGCACAAGTTAATCCAATGGGATAACTCCACGGGCACTGGAGCCAACAGATGGAGGCACTCACTGCACAGTCCTTTCACCCTGTACACTTCAAATCTGCCAAAACAAGCTGGTGATAAAATATCATATGCTTCAATTTTTTTTTTTTTACTATTTTCAACAGTACTGAAGGACAGTTTGAATAAGTAAAGAATATTGAAAAAAAATATGTCTGAAGCCACACACACACCATGAGAATTGTAGATTGGGCCTATCATGATTACATGGCTTAATTCATGGCCATTTCTGGAGTCATTTCTTAGTTCAATTCAATATTAAATCTGTCAGTGCCAATCACGACTAGGATCTTGTATTCGTATTCCTCGTAAAAGACCCTTCATTTAAGTACCAGTATGCTTATAGTTCCAGAGAAATTACTCCAGGTAAACAGCTTCTCTCACCACGCATTGGGCGCATTGCATCCAATGTGTGCTGAGAAAAGCTGTTGACTCGGTCCAAAAATTTGGCACGGAAAAAATTTTAAAAAGAGAATACTAACAGTGATTATTATATCTTTTATTCAAAACATGAAGGACTTCTTACCATTAACCCTTTGCTCAGGAATTAAGGCAGATTAAACATCTTAAAGGTCAATGGTCCATATTCAGGGCTCACCAATATGCATGTTCAGTTGTCCAGGACAAGTGAAATTCCATGCAGGACAGATGAAAATTGCAAAGGGCTTGGCCTGGAGGCAATACAAATGTAACTGTCATGACTAGGATTTAAATGTGTGGACAAGTGACTTAGAATAGGGGGGCAAGGAAAATAGCACAGCTTGCCTCGAGGATCATGGCAGAAAAATACATTTGGTGATTACTCAACTTATGACAAAGAAAGTTGTTTACAAACGGCAAACTATCCAGAGAAAGTCTTCCACATATGCAGTCCTCGTTCAAAACAATTTCTGTCAATGACAGTTTCGATTAATATTTATTGGTGACATCTCCCATACTGTTCTAACTCATCATTATTATGTATGAATAATGAGCTACATTAACACCATACTTTGATCAAAGGAAAGCAAGATTTTTGATGCAGCTGTCATCGCAATTTTCCATGAATGTAAACAATGGATTTTAGTTCAGGGAATCACCTCAGAAGGACACCACTTGTGTAGAACAATTATGCCACTCTGGCCAGGGCATTATTATTTTTATGTGAATGTTGTATTTTGTGGCAATTAACCTTTATCCCCCCCCCCCCCCAAATGGGGCAGCTGGCACTTAAGTTGATACCCTGTCACTTGTGACTGATATAGGTGGGGGGTGGGGGTGTTGCAGTGTTCTTTGTTGCTGGCAACTGTCTGAAGCTGTTGTTGTAACAGCCTTGTCTGGAGACCTTGGTGTCTGCATTGCCAGGGCAGTCATTATTTTGTGTGTGTGTGTGTGTGTGTGTGTGTGTGTGTGTGTGCGTGCGTGCGTGCGTGCGTGCGTGCGTGCGTGCGTGTGTGTGAGAGAGAGAGAGAGAGAGAGAGAGAGAGATTTTTCCACAACAATCTATGGAACCATGCAGGCTCTGTTACATGTTCATAACTTGTGAGCATTAACATGCCCATAATCTAGTGGGCCCTGTGACATGTCCGTGTCCATAACCATGTCAGCACTGTTGTATGTCCATATCTTGTGGGCATTGTCACATATCCAAAACTTGTGGGCACTGTTACATACTTGTTTATATTTTGTGGACACTAGTGTCCACAATTGTCTGTAGAATCATTTGGACAGTGTTACATACCATTACTTGTGGGCACTGTTCATTGTCCACAACTTTCTGGACCCATTTTTTTTTTACAGTGTTATATGTCTGTAGCTTTCTGTGGGGTGTTGTGTGTATAGTTAAATGTTCACAACATTGTTTAGAGTGGCGTGAGCATCATGTATATAGACGATCTGGCATTGGCAAGCCGTGGTGGATAACTTTGTGGCACATGTTGTTGGGTTTTGCGGCTTTTGCATGGGTTGCTGAGCAAAATCCGGCAAGTGCCACAAACTTTATCCATCACGGTTCACCAATGCCAGATTTTTTTGTTTTTTTCACCTCAAAATTATGGGCATCATGAAAACACACTGTTAGTCAAAAAACTTTTCAAGCTTCGAAATCAGTATATTTTTTTTGCCTGTACATGCTGCGCACTGCATGCATTTCAACAAAATATTGTTTCAAATTTCTGTATCGCATTTTAACCCAAAATTTGCAATGACTAAATTTTAAATGCATCTATTTATCATAAAAAAGAATATTGCGAGATTTTTGTTGGCAATTAATGTTAAAAAATTATCGGTACATTGATTATCATGATTAAATGGTGAAACAGTTGATTAGCTCTTAATGATAATTTGATCCCACTCTTTGCTAGACACGTAGATTGAAAAAGCAATCTTCAAGATGCAATCTGACATCGAATTGAATATGCATAAGAAAGTAGTATGCACCCCTTTGGTAAACAAACCAATAGGAAATGTAATCTAACAATTGGGCAAAGTTATCTACAACGAGCAGTGGACAGCTACACTAATCACAAAAGAACAACTGCCAGGTACCTGAGAAGATCTTCTGTTAAACGATGTGACCACTCACCATAACTTTCTTTTGGGTGCTTCAGGAATTAAGTGTCCAGAATGCAGAAAGAAAGGTCGGTGACCCTGGCCTAATTGTCTCTTATTGTTGCAAAGCTGCAACAGTTTCCACCCATAATACGCATCTTTTTGAGCGAATCAGAAAGGAGCAGAACATGACGGCATCAACCTGTGAAGTATGTGGCCGTCTCAAGCGAGAAAGGGTTGTTTGTATACAGGGAATACATTATTGTGATTGCACACGAACACGAGAAATGGATCAGTTTTATTGCTTTTTCGTTACAAACCCCTTTTAACACCTTACATTGTTTGTGCACATTACGGGTCCAGTATTCGTCAGCAGCGACTGAGGCGCAGCACAAAGGACTGGATCCTACTGGCCCCATTGCCCAGCCACTCCACTGTAAAGTTCAAGTAAAGTTTCTCACTTTGTTGTGCGTAAGCTCTCTTGGAAACATTCCCAGCTGGAGAACTTAGCACTAACAGGGTAGATGCTTTTAGCAGTTTTCATTGGCTCTCACTTCAATGACTGAAATTGGCCTGTCAGGAAGGAATGATAACAATAATGACATTTTAAAAAAGTGGGATTTACCTGTTGTGTTACAGAAGGATTTCTATTATTGTTAGGTTTGTGCAAGTTTATAAATGTTACAAAATATGTGCACCTGTTGTAAGTGGTGTATTTTGGAAGGTAGTCAACACAGTTAAAGGAGCACTTTTAAAGTGGCTTAGTGGCCTCGGTGGATGTTAATAGATGGTCACAGATCTACCTGCTAGTGTAGCGATGCCTCTCTGTTTTCAAACAAATGAATTAAACTCTCAAGATGGTTGATTTTAAACATACTTGCTTACTTGTCAGTGTTGAGCAAAAAGAAAATTAAATTGTATTGATTTTCATACACACTACATAGCTCTTTCTTCAGTGGAATAAGGCAAGTGATATCATTATAACTTTATAACTATATTGGAATGATGAGGAAATGTTGGTGTACGTGCAAACGATCCAGTCCTCCACTGGTTCACTGTCAGTGGTAATCACAATGCAAGTTGTGCTCCCCGAGAATATCTTGATTCCAGATTCAAGTTCCTCACTTTTCATTCAAGTTCCAGCATGCCTATATATCCAGCTTTAAAAAAAAGAAAAACAAAAACAAAAAAAGGCCTTGACTGAGTCAGTAATTGAGCACCGAAAGAGTGACACACCTGCATAAGTACACATTTTTGTGTAAATTTTGTAAATTTTGTAGATTTTAATCAACACGGGGGGGGAGATGCTGTTTACATAAATTATTAATCTAACGTGGATCAGTCCACTTCATATTAGTGTCACATAAAGTTGGTACCTCAAGGAAATCCTCACTACTCCGCACAAAATCAGGTGTTAAGATACATAGATCTAAGTGCGAATCACGGCTATAGTCGTTGTCTCATTACCATAAAACATATAATGGTCAAAAGATTGAAACTCCTCATGAAGATAACCTTTCATTCAAATACCAGCAAGCCTGTCCCGGGTAAAGCTGTTGACTCAGTCTTAAATCAGCACTTGGAGGGTTAATAGAATACTACATTTAACAGGAACTATCAAGTAAAAATAAGATTTTCAAAAAAGAGGTTTGTCTTCAGGACTGTAAAGCTCCTTAAGCTTACACAAACCAAAGTGTCATATACCAGTGTTGTTCTATTAAGGGTACATGTCCTAATAAGGGCACATACCCATTTTTCTCACAAAAGAAGCCTGGATTTTCATTGATAATGTAATTTCCATACTAAATTCTAGTCCAATGCCTGTTTTCAGCCATATTATGTAATTTACTCTTGCTGAGGGCACTTGAGGCTTATTAGAATAAACATGGTATTTAAAGAAAAGGAAGAAGAAAAAATGGGGTGCACAAAAGAACAGTTGGGGTGATGATGGGAGTCCATACTTGAACACCCCTGGAATCCACCTATGTATCCACCAGACCAGAGCTCGGTAACATTTCTTTTATCATAACGCACCTTGGGTTCAGACATTGTAGTGGTTCAGCAAATAGAATCATAATAGCACTAAAATATCCATAAACCTCTCCGTGCATGTTGCACTTGACCATTTCAACTTTAGGTAGACGGAGCTAGAGAAAACATCTTACAGTAGAAAAGAAATTTACAAAATGAGTTGTACCTTTTTGTGAATTGAAATACAAACATGCAAGCAGCTGTGCATTCGTGATTTCATATTCCAGTTTCAGGCAAACAGGAACAACAATAAAGTGTAACACAAAATTGAAAACAGGGTTGACCCTTGACCCTTTTAAGCAGCCCTGCCTCCCCCTACCCCCAACTCTTTCAGGACTAAAGTCGACCTGCTTGAGATGAACTGCTGTCAATTATAATAAGGATGCTAGCTAGTAGATTCGCATAGTCCTTGTGGGAAGACTTTTCATACAAGTACCAGCATGCAAATAGTTCCAGAGAAGATAATTGCAGAGATCAATAGCTTTCCTGGCCATGCCTTGCCAAGGAAAGCTGTTGACTCAGTCTGAAATGTGGCAATTAATTATGCCAAAATAGGTCTGCAATATTCAAATTTCATGGGTCTTGACTTGCACACTCAGAAAATTTCTTGGGAAAGCGGGTATATGCCAAAAATATTTTTGAGTAACAAGTACTTTTGAAGGCTTGTAGAATAAAAAGCAATAATGCCAACATTTCAAAGGTACATGTATATTTTTTATAAAAGGGCATTATCCAAACATTCAAATCTGAACAAAATGTAAACAGTGTGAACATACATGTTTATGACAAAGTTGTGATATTTTACAAGCCTATTCAAATATTGAAATAACTTTTTACAGATTTAATAAAATTCTGTTGTTGTTTTTTTTTTTTTTCAGCAAGAATCAATGTTGACCTGTATGATTAAAAAAATGTGTCAAGGATTTGTTGTATTCAGGAAAGTTTCTTTCAAGTGTACTCTTTTGAATTTGAAGGTGCCCCATATTGTGAAAACTTCAATTTCAAATTGTTATAATTCCAAAATAAATGCAGATAAAAAAAATCCTCGAGAAAGTTTTAAAGTGCTATAGGTTGACATTAACTCAGCAAAATAAATTTATAATTGGACAACATCTATGAATTTACATGTGTGTGTACAATTTCACATTTTCCCCAAATCTCTATGTTTATTCACAAATTAACTTGCAAACTTGAAATTTCATCCAGATTTGAAATCCTTGGATTTGGCCCTTTTAAAAGTATATGCTTTTAATATGTTTGCAACAGTGTTTTCTAATATATGGATTTTCAAAGGCACAAGTTGACAAAAAAAGCTTTTGTTGTATGTCCCATTCTTGAGCATTCTGTGTGTTGATCAGGTAATGATGTAATAGTATATTTCTTAGCAATAGTTGAAACCTCTTATAAATTCACCTTATCTTGCTGTATTTTTATTTTTGCTTATTTCACTGATGTCATGAAACTGAAACTGAAACTAAAAAGCATTTCCCCCAGGTCAACGATCTTTCTTGACACAAGCTCGGTGCATACATTTATCTCTCAATCTGTCCCTGGAGAAGCTACAGACTAATTCTTATTATGTGACAACGTTGTGTCAGAGAAGAGTTACCCGATCATGTAAGGGATCAATGTAGGTTTTAACCCTTTTCCACTCAAATTGCCCGAAAGCACCATGATGTAAATTGTCGTCTGCCTAAACATTTTCACATAAATTTCTTGTTACTAGAAAATTTTTTGCTGAGATTTGCATGGAAGACCATTCATGATGGTAGGTCAATAGTTCAATGCGCCCAACCCATGCCAAGGAAAGCTATTGACTCGGTCATACTCTGACGAGGAATGGGTTAAACCTTTCTCGTCCACACAACAAAATATTGCCCATTCCTTCAATTTCATTTTACTGATGTTTGAGACCAAAGTTGAGAGTTCTGTGGTAGGATTGTAGATGAGGCATATCTTTATTTATAAACTGTCCCAGGCCAAAGCACCTGTAGAGGAACTAACATGCCACAGTTCACCTGTCCATGTTGTAGGTACTGCAGCTGCAGCCAGGCAGAATGGCCCTTTGATTTTATACCAGGTGATCCTGATACAATGCACACTGTAGTTATATCTAACTGAGAAATGGAGTTGTGTAGCTTGAATAGACGGGTCTAAATAACAGTACTACATGTAGTACAGTAGTCCCTCCTTTGAGAGACCACCCCTAGTGCCACCCAAAAGGTGGTCCTATAAAGCAGGGGGTCCCTCAAAGGAGGTATAAATAACATGAAAAGTATTACAGAGAGACCAGACAACTGTGGTCACTCAAAGGAGGTGGTCTCCAAAAGGAGTGGTCTTTCAAAAGAGGGAGGACTGTAGTTTTTTTTTGTGAGAGGTGCTCTTCTTAGAAGGTGCCACCTTCCACCAAAGAAAGTTGTTGACTTACAGTGGTTTTGCCTGGCAGTTTTCAGGGGCACAAGTGCTGCTTATACGGTCAAAGATCATTTCTTTTGTGTAACCATTTGTCTGAAATATGTCCGTGGTGGCAAAGGAAAAAAAATATTAAATGACAACAAAACAGGGGCACATGCACAGCATAAAAATGTAGATGATTTGTTTTCATAAATATTCGACATTAACTATTGTTACATGGAAAATGTCTTTTGGATTGAAAGGGTCAAGGTTCAGAAATGTTTTATGCCACAGTTAATCCAGAAATTGTGGTGAACAGAGGACGGAGGGTCAAAGGTCATGTCATGCTCTCCCAGTACTTCAAAGGATACTTGAACACTGCGAGGGTAGCTCTGAGTAGATGCATACAGCACCTGTGAGCAGTTAATCATACAATGTAATTCATATTCATTGGCCTGTTCTGACAATGGGGTACAATCAAACCGATGACAGGATAGTGTCAGTTAACATAGTCCAGACTCGCTGTGCATTTCCACTCACTCTGTTCCACTGGAATTAAATAAAAGTTAACATGTTCGACATTCTGACAGAGAGCTAGCTATCATCCAGGTACCAACATGCAAAATCTGATGTCAGTGGTCTGGGAAGTCATTCCCCACCTGCAAGTGGTTCCACCTGCTGGAAGTGTTGTCCTAGTTTGATTGTAAGGCTGAAGGATGCACTTAAGAATTAAAAAGCCAGTACATTTCCTTGTTAATTTACCCCCCTTCAAGGGGGTCATTATAAATTTTCTGGTACATTTGTGGTAAATTCATGAGTCATTTTGCAAAATACAGGCTTGAAGAATCCATTTTTCATTCAAATGCAGTTCGATTGTGTGGTAAAATTTTTGTGTAATTGCCCTCTAAAGATGACATCCAATTGCAGACAAGCAACGTAAAAAGACGTCACCAACCAGGGCCCATGATACATTGTGTATGAATAGATAATACCAGGTTAAAGCACCAGTCCACAAACCTTGTGCATTTGATGGCCAAATTACTCTAGTCTCAACAAAATGCACAATGCTGGACTTCTATGTAAATTGTCCTGTACTTACTTTTAATTGGCACTTGACTCGCCCATGAGACTTTGCGATTTAATTCATTTGTGCTACCTGAATCTTTAAAAAAAAAAAAAGCAGACATAACATAGGGCAAAGTGAGGGAGACCATGAAAAAAGTACTGGCAAAACCCAGTGGTGGATTCTTGTTAACCTCTACCCCCCCCCCCCCCAACCCTTTCCCCCTTGAATTAAGACTGAGTCAACAGCTTTTCCTTGGCATGGGTTGGGCACTAAGTGCCCAACCCATGCCAAGGAAAGCTGTTGACCTGGGGCATGTGATCTTGATAAGGCTCATGTACAATTCTCAGTCAAATTGTTTTTCATAACTGTTGAAATTAGTTAAAAACACTGAAGCAGACGACATTTGACCACCAGCCAGTTTTGGCCGGTTTGAGGGGGAAAGGGTTAATGAAGACAGAACCAACAGCTTTCCTTGGTATGGACTGGCACTCGGCACCCAACCCACACCAAGGAAAGCTGTTGATCAGGGGCGTTATGCTTTCTTTATACAACTCATCTACAATTTTCATTCAAACTGTTTTTCGTGACCAGTACTGTTGAAATAAGCCAGGAACACTGAGACTGACGATATTTGAACCCCCGCTGATTTTTGGCCGGTTTAAGCGAGAAAGGATTGAAAACTAGGGGCATCGTGGCATGTGTCACAGGTGATGAGCCTAGCTGGTCCTACCAAAATTTGTGTGAGGGCCCATGCAAGCATTGCCTGAGACTGTCAAAATCTGTGTTCATACCAGCACAAGTGTGGTGTGAGGGTATGATAGTAACTCTGTCAGTGCTAAGTGTTAGACCGAGTCAACAGCTTTCCTCGGTACGCTTTGGGGGCAGTGCAGAAGCTCACTGAGGAAAGCTGTTGACTCAGATCATTATAGCCACTGGCACTGGTACATGCATGAAAGGTCGTTTTACGAGGAACATGAATCTAACACCCCTATTATGATAAATTCAGAGCAGTTTGTTTGGAGTATTACAACTTTAGTCACAGTTGGCACCAAAAGTGTTAAGCAGGCGTGAATTACAAACTCTGCAAACTGTCCAAATTTGGTCAGTACGTGTCTGCTTGGTATCTGTACAGCTGTGGTCAGTTCACCGGCATGGTAACCATGAAGGTAGATATGAATCCCGCAGGCAGTGTTGCCCGAGCTGATGCTCTGCAAGTTTTGGTGGTGTGAGCTTTCATAGGCAATCACTTCTTGGCAATATCATAAACTCAGGTTATTTCCGTGGCATTTTGCCACCAAAAGCTGAATTCACAGGTGTCTGGGTTATTGTCTGACCAGACTCTCCTCTGTAATAACTTTTTGCTTCCTGGAACCCGATCAGTCGTTCCCAGAGAAACCACATCAAAAGGAAAAACTGTTATTTGATTGGCTGCGTGAAATCTCTGAATGAGAAGGTGCCATTACTGCAGTGGTCCCTGCCTTGGAAAAAACACCTGTTCAGGATACTTTGGTGAACACTTTTCATCTTATTTTTACCTCCAATGAAAGGCCACCTGTTTTGAGAGACCAGTGTAAAAAAAAATACAGTTTGCAAAACTTAAAAAGAAAATCCTCATGAGAGATTACAAATCTTTCTACAAGTCTGTGGGATGAGATAAGATAAGGGAAGTTCCAGAAACTCCAGAGGTTTCAAAAATTATGTTAAGTTTACCATTAAATCATATTGTAAGAGAACATGACTTCTCACTTTTCATTTTTGACTGTAATCTTGCCTGAATATTTGAATATTCGAAAGCTTGGGTTAAGTTAATAAACTTGCATTTTCCCGCCTCAAGTATTTTTATTTTTTAGAGTGATAATTCAGTCATCCCCAGGGGTGGTCTTTTAAGTGAGGCTTCACTGTACTATGTTTATGAAGGTTGATCAGGCCCTATTGTTAACTCTGCAGGCCTGATGGTGAAGCTACTGGTGCCAGGATAGACAGCTGGAGCATCACTAACTAGATATAGACCTTTGATCAAGGCCTCAACCAATTTAACTCCTTCACAGCCAACTGCAACAAAAGGTGAACTAGTTAAAACAAACAGCTCTGACTTATAATAAGGGTACTTGATTCCTGTTTCTTGTAAAAAGAGCTTTCATTCAAGTACCAGCTTGTACTTACATAGAATATAATAGTCCAGGTCAACAGCTTTCCTTCGTGTTCTTTGGCTACATTGCACCCAAAACACTCCAAGAAAAGCTATTGGATCAGTCCAAAATGTGGCATGGAAAAGGGTTAATGCATTTCATCATGATATTGAACATTTTTCAACCATTCGCCATTTCAATTTGTGTGTGCACATCTGTGCTGTTTCACGTGTGTACCAATGCAGAAAATTACTGAATCACATGATCAGATGTGGCATTACATTTGGAAAAGACCCAAAAATGTTAACACATGACTTGCCAAATATCTGTTTCCAAAAGGTAGCTTTCATGGTCCTTTTTTTTTTTGTCATTGAGATTTCAATGATCAGATTTTAGATACGATAAACACTTTTTGCAGTCAGGAGACGAAATTTACACCCAAGTTCAAATGGTGTCATGATCCAGGCCAATGACAAGTAGATTGAACTTTGCCAAATCAGTATTAAATTTCTCAGTTGAATTTAAGATATAGTCCCAGGTTAGGACATTTAAAGTTGTTTGATGTTAACAGGTAGATTTCTACAGGTTTTTGTGTAAATCCGAGTATATCTCCTGTTAATAACCTTTTCCTGGTCAGATGGAGACTGAGTCAATACCTTTCCATGGCATTGAGTGAATTGTGCCCAACCTCCACCAAGGAAAGCTATTGACCAGGTGCATGCGATCATGAAAGATCTTGTCTATAACTCTCAGCCAAAATATTTTCTTTGTACATGAAATCTGAGTGAAAAGATTGAAGTACATAACAGGTTTCATCTGGGCACTTTTGGGTGATCTGAACGAGAAAGGGTTAAGTAATCTTGAGTGCACCCTGCACTCCTGGAAGAAATAATTTGAAAGATATTGTCACATATGAAAAACTGTCAGCCCATGTTATTCCTTATTACATGTGCAGTCATTTTTAATATAGTACCACCTTTTGGATTTAAAAAAATATCGTTTCTCAGAAGAAGCTGTCACAGCTAATCTGCACAAAATATGGTCAAGGGTTTGCAAACAAGGTTTTCCAGAACAGGTAAAATTTAACATTTTCTCCTAGAATTAGTACTAAATTTAAGACCGAGTCAACAGCTCTTCTTGATGTGGGTTGACCTCGGTCACATTATCTTTTATAGGTCTCATCTACAATTCTAAGTCAAAAAATAGTTTTTTCATTAACTGTTGACATTAGCCGAAAAACATGGAAGCAGCCTACATTTGATCACCAACTGGTCAACCGGTTTTGGCCAGTTTACGGGGGGTGGGTGGGTAAGGTTTTATAGCAGGCATAAAAAAAAACAAATTTAACGTGCGAAAATTTTTGGAAATTTATCTGCAAATGCAAGTAAAATGGAGTTATGTGTAAATTAATCTCACAAGACAAGACCAGGATCTCACTGTTCAAGCCAAAACTCTCGACCTTTCCTGTTTGGTCCTCTGTTTCGGAAACCCTGACAAGTACCAGCACGGTATCATTTTGACATGTAAATGTCACAATTTCCTTCAGTTAGTATACTTTTCATACAAATATCCCTGTCACAGAATGTTTGGGGCTGGCAGCCACTTAGCTTACACCTCATGAATTAATGATATTTTGAAGTCAAGTGTATCTTAAGGGAGTTTCTTTCTGCCTCCTACTCGTGATAGAGAATTACATGCAAAATACTTTTTTTTTTTACCTGGCGAAAATCAACCATCTATCAGTACTGGTTGACCTTCAACCGTCATGTTAATTTCTGATATTTTGGTATTACTGGTAATAAACATTCTGAGACTTTTGTTTGAAAAGTGAGTTAGGCAGTAACAAGACTGAAACCTAGTGTGCGAATGAGATTTCACATGTGTAAACCTCTGTGTACCATAATGTAATGTAGTAATGTCATTGTTACATCTCGCCATGAACAACTGATGGTTCTTGAGATTTCTCCAGTGCCTGGTGAGTTCTAGTCAAAATGAAACATGTCACATATGCCTTGTCTTTTAAGTGTGTCTTGATTTCTGCATGAAATGTTGGATTGACAAACACAATCTCAAAAGTTGCCAGTGCATTAACTGTGACTGGGAATCACTTTTTTTTGGGGGGGGTGGGGGGGGGGGGAGGGGGGTGGTTACAGGATTTTAATTGTTGCAACCTGGTAAGAGGTCATACCTTATGAATGTGATCAGTCAGTATCATAACAGTATCATATCCATAGTCAAAGCTGTGAACAATATCATACATTGACTGCATGTAAAAATCATGTGCTCATACTTAATCCAGACCTAGCAAGCTAACAAATAAATTCTTTGTGTGGCAGAGTCCTTGACACAACATCAATTCTTCAAGATCAGACATGTTAATCCTGTTATTTTTGGTAGGACCAGATTTGAGTCGTGCAGGACAGCACGGAAAGCAGCAAGGTCAATTTCCTTTATTGCCTGCTACGACAGACTGTTTTGGCTTGCCTACTTTTCATAGTGCCGTGGAATTATGAACGACACAAATGGAGCCTGTTTAGCAGGCAATTTAATTGAGTTTACCATGTGACCTGAAGGTTTGTAACTGCAATGAGCCTCCATGGTCATTTCTATTTATACTTTTGAGTAGCTAGGTATATCCAAGTGTCACCCTGTTGCAAATGCCTTTGCCTCAATAAACGTAAGTCTCTGTCGGCTATGGAGGATCAAGCGAAGACCTTTATAATCAACTGCTGTTGTATGTGACCAACAGCTCCCAAAAACTTCTTTGAGACTTATAAAGGTGATTGTAAATCACCTGTCCTGCAAGGCCAAATTGGCATAGAACATGGAACTGTTCTTGCCTGCTGAGCAGTCTGCAGACTTCCCATTTTTGGAGGTCTGCCATGACCCTTAAGGCAAGAACTGACAGGATTCACCGTCGACTTGGTGGGTAGATCTGTCCTGCAGGGTGGGGAATTTGTCCTTGACCTTGAGGGACCTGTCAATAATCAATCAGCATGTAACTTTTGAGCATTGAATATTTACCAGCAAGACTCTGTCATCTGTCTGCTTCTTTCTTTTTGTTGAGAATAATAATCTGTCAGTCTACAGCTTTCTTGGTGGCATTGTGCATGTAGTATACTGAGAAAAGCTGTTTACTCAGTCTCCTGAGGGTTAAGTGGTGGTGGGAAGGAACCAACTTTCCTTGCCAAATGATAGATCCATCGTGACCTGGACAGACTGGAGTTTACAACCAGTTTGTTTCATGCTTTCATATTTTAAAGATAAGCTGCCATCTGGTGTTAAAATATCACACTTTTGTCAACAAATAAAAAGTTTATTATTACATATCCCATAATAGTACCAATGAGAGAATCTGAAATACTGTGTTTATACTTTCCCTGTAAACTGGCCAAAACTGGCTGATGGTCCGATGGTTGTGTGCTTCAGTGTTACACACTAATTTCAACAGTCGTAAAAAACAATTTTGGGGAAAATGTTTTACACGAGACATATTAAGGTAACATAAGTGAGGTCAACAGCTTTCCTTGGCATGCATTGGGCACTAACCCATGCCCAGGAAAGCTGTTGATTCAGTGTTAATTTAAGGGGGAAAAGGTTAAACAATTCTTCCATCACAGTTGCCACTAACTACAAGCAGCTTGTGGGTACACAAACTAAGAATCATTTGGTTGCAACCACAGACACTGCACTTGGTGGTTTGTTTATTTACCTCATACCTCAGAGCTTAGTTGAACAAACAATACAAAGACTGGCAAGCAGTTTCTTTTTTTTTTTTTTTTTTTTTTTTACAGAATTGTCTTTTTATTTTCTGACATGATTTGAATGACGTAGAGACCATTCTGAATTCACTGAGCCTTCCCCCATGTTTAAGGCGCTAACAACATCGCAAATAACAGCATAATTATGAGTTCTTTTGCATGGATAGACCCATTCTGACCATTTCCACCAGTCTACTCTTTACATGTATGAAGAATTTATCAATTTTTTTGTTACAAAGTTTTGTTCAAGTTTGAGTAACCAGTGTTAAAAGTTCTAAAAATATATGTAGTAATGATTTGACGATACCTGAAGTACCTGGACAGTATGGGACAGTACTATACTCTTTATATGTTATGAAAACACCTGACATTAATTTCCACCCATTATTTGTAATATTAGTTTCTGTCAATAAACTATCTATCTATCTATTACACGTAGCTTACCTGCTCAACCCAGTCTCAGTCATTTACTAATAGGTTAAATTTGATCGGTAGTAAGTACATTACGCCTTAGCCAGTCCTGCTCACACTTATAAATGTTCTTATGTACCAGGATACCAAATCTGGTAGCCCATTGCTCAATGCTAGTCATTTACTCCAACATGTAGTCATATGTAGCTGATGTGTTAACCCTTATTCAGTCCTAACCATGCTTGTAAGTGTTTATACTCAGCTGGTATGTCAACTCTTGCTCAGTCCTCATCATTACTCAAAAACATGTACTTAGCTAGCCCTTCTGTTGGTCCTTCATTGGTCCTTGTCATTACTCAAATGTACTTAGGTAGCCCTTCTGTTGGTCCTTCATTGGTCCTTGTCATTACTCAAATGTACTTAGGTAGCCCTTCTGTTGGTCCTTCCTCGGTCCTTGTCATTACTCAAATGTACTTAGGTAGCCCTTCTGTTGGTCCTTCCTCAGTCCATGTCATTACTCAAATGTACTTAGCTGGCACTTCTGTTGGTCCTTCCTTAATCCTTGTCATTACTCAAATGTACTTTGGTAGCCCTTCTGTTGGTCCTTCCTCAGTCCTTGTCATTACTCAAATGTACTTAGCTGGCACTTATGTTGGTCCTTCTTTAATCCTTGTCATTACTCAAATGTACTTTGGTAGCCCTTCTGTTGGTCCTTCCTCAGTCCTTGTCATTACTCAAATGTACTTAGCTGGCACTTCTGTTGGTCCTTCCTTAGTCCTTGTCATTACTCAAATGTACTTAGGTAGCCCTTCTGTTGGTCCTTCCTTAGTCCTTGTCATTACTCAAATGTACTTAGGTAGCCCTTCTGTTGGTCCTTCCTCAGTGCTTGTCATTACTCAAATGTACTTAGCTGGCACTTCTGTTGGTCCTTCCTCAGTCCTTGTCATTACTCAAATGTACTTTGGAAGCCCTTCGGTTGGTCCTTCCTTGCTTCTTTTTATAACTCAAATGTACTTGGCTAGCCCTTCTGTTGGTCCTTACTCAGTCCTTGGCATACTTCTAAGTGTAGTTATATAGTTAATTTAGTTACCTGGGTGCTCAGTCCTAGTCCTTCTGAATAGTTCTAAGACCCCATCACCAGCCTATGTAGTCATATTGCAGGGGCTTGGTGCCCAGGCAAAGCTGTTGACTGATGACACTGTTACTGCTTTAATTTTATTTTCCTCCCCCACAAGGGGATTTTAATAAGGATGTATAGCATGCAGATTAACTGCATTTAGTCTTTCTTTAATGTGACTAAAACAGCAAAGCATGGGCAATTGACGTGATAATATATTAAAATCTCGGTCAGTGGGACTTAATATTATAACTGATAGCATCATCGTACCATGTTGACGTAGCTGCCAAATCACCCCCCACTTGGTGGAAATCATCCACTTTTCTGCCATACGTTTTGCACTTTTCAATTTCAATACATATTTGGCCTATTTTGGACAATTTCCCCCTTGCGAATCCCCTTGTATCTTTATTCTCTGTTGAATATGGAATATCCCCCACTATGATCAAAGATCGCCTTATTTCTTGTCAGACGATGTTGACAGGTATGCTGTATGTCAACCTCATATTGACTTCAATTACCACAAGGGTTCAAGTTTAAGTACTGACACACAGACCCCACTTAAATTAATCTGATAAGTACATCAGAGTTCCGGCCTTTCTATGCCAGGGTCAACTCTTGTCTTAATGCAGATTGCACCACTGCAGAGACCCATATTCCCACTTTTAATTTGCTATCTCCCTCTTGTCAAAAATATTGTCAAATGTAAAGGTGAAGTCCTCTTCAACTTGCATTTTCTCTCCCCCCCCCCCCCCAAACCTCATTTCACATCACTTCCTACCACTTATTTTTTTTTTTTATCTCGGTCCTCAACCTTAACATGATAACTCTTGAAGGATTTCAAGACACTTACTGAAACGTGGTACAATTATGAAATTAGGTAAAGCCTACCACAGGATTGTATTTGGTTGACCTTGGCATAATTCTCACGGGTCACTGAGAGCCATATATATTATAATTTCGTTTCCATGAGATAAGTCTTGAAGCTTTTCACAAAACTTTCTAGAACTTGGTAAGATTATGTAACTAGTTAAGGCCAAGCTATTTAGTTGACCTTGACCTAAATGACAATGTTTGAGAAACATATATGGTAATTTAATTTCCATGTGAGAACTCTGGAAGGATTCGCAAAACTTAACCCTTAGAGTGCTGATTTAAGAATGAGTCACCGGGTTTCCTCGGGGCACTTTGCGCGCAATGAGGAAACCTGTTGACTAAGACTACTTTTTGCTTAAGACTGGGCTTGCTGGTATTTGAATGAAAGGTATTTTCGTGAGGAATTTGAATCTTTTAACCGTTATATGATTATCAGTAATGAAACAACTATAGCAAAATGACTATAGCCGTGATTAGCACTTTTAGGGTTAATGAAACTTGGTACGAGCATGTCAGCAGGGAAAGTCTATCTTTGGTTTGTATTTGGGTGACTGACATAATTTGCAAGGTCACAGAGCCATATAAGGTAATTTTATTTGTGTGCAATAACTGTTTACGGGTTTGACAAAATGTAATGAAACTTGGTAAGATTATGTGTTTAGGTACGCCCTAGTTTGGGATTGTATTTGGATGACCTTGACCCAATTGTCAAGGCCACAGAGCCATAAATGGTCATTTTGCTTACACTTGTTAACTCTGGGAGAATTTTACAAAACTTGCTGAAATTTGGTATGATTATGAACCTTGGCAGGGCCTAGCTTGGGATTGCATTTGGGTGACCTTGACATAGGTGTCAAGGTCACAGAGCCACATATCATAATTTGGTCTCCTTGTGATAACTAGGGAAGGGTTTGACACAGCTTAATAAACTTGTTAGGATTGTGAACCTTGGTAAGGTATAGGTTGTGATTGTATTTGGGTGACCTTGACCCAATTCTAAAGGTCACAGTCAAATATGGTAATTTAATTTCTGTGCAATAATTTTTGAAAGGTTTGAGAAAACATAATGAAACTTGGAAGGATTATGTACATGTATGAGACCCAGAATGGGACTATATTTGCATGATCTTAAGCTAAGCCTCAAGATCACAATTTCATTTCCACTAAATTTCTCTTGTATGATTCAATGACAGTTAATAGGAATATGTACCTTGGTAGAACATAGGTTGGTATTGCATGCAAGTGACCTTGAACTTGGCACGTTGCCACACAATTTGTTCAAATTCACATTTTATTTTACCATGTCCAGAACCCTAATGTTAGGTCCCCTGCCATATTTTATTCTGACACATACATACTTTTAAGGCGTACATATATTTGATCTTCCATTTGAAAAACAGGTCTTTTTTTCCATCTAGGCAAGCATACAGCCTACCTTCTACGTATATCATCAGTACCCAAAAGCCATTTGCCAAGTTCCATGCTGTCCACATCCATTACTGTCTGTCAAAGTCAGGACTGAATAATCACTTAACTGTTTAACAAAGACACCCACATGGATGTTACAACAAAACATAATGCTTGTTTGTGGTGCTGAAATATAGACACACCTAATAAAGGGTCTACAGGTCGATAAATTTTACAAACAATATCTGTGGCAGGACAACCCAGAGGAGGAACTTAGCGCTATCTCACCAGCTTTCTACACAGAGCTACCAAGGCTGTTTTGTGCATGTAGTTTATTGCATGCATTGTTATGCTGCCACCACCACCACCACCACCACTACCCTGGCATACAAAGTTCAGGGGGTATTATAAATGTACTAATTTCGGCTTGTCCTACTGTTTGACTGCCTGTCCATAGCAGATTTTTTGTGAGCAAAATATCTCGTAATTCGCAGGCCACATCAAACTCAAATATACCTCAGTTGTACCTTTGGCACTGTTTCCTGAGCTGATTATTTTTTACTGACCTTGACCTCATTTTGAAGGTCACAGGACCAATGTGTGTGTAAAGTGGTGTGGGAGGTGGAGGGTCCAGTCTGTCAGCAATGACTTCTAGTTACTTTAATCTTCCAAGCGCTAATTTCCAGCCTCAGTCAACTGCTTTCTCAGTTGAACCACCAGGTGTAGGTATAGACCAGGCTTGCTGGCACTTCAGTAAGAGGCCTTTGCATGAGGAATGGAGGATGTGTGTTGCAGATGGCACCACTGGTAACTTGGGCTTGATATCTTAAGCTCCTTACAAGTAGAGCCACCTGGATAAACAAGCCAGCCTCACTGATTGGGTACTGCTTGTCCACCAGAAGTGATGTCACGTGTATTTTAATTCAACAGGAAATAGTATCGCATACAATCTACCTCCGCAAGCATCCTCCATTTGAAGTTAAATTCCTTGTAATAATTCAGAGAAGTATGAATTTTGTTGTGACTTACACCCCAAGGGTTTTTTATGAACCACATGAATGGAAAGTTCAGTCGCACTATTAATTATGTCTCCCGGTGGAAGCCGGGGGACATATTGTTTTAGTGCCCGTTTCTTCCGCTTCTTCTTCTTCTTCTTCTTCTTCTTGTTGTTGTTGTTGTTGTTCAGGTTCTTCAACACTTGGTTTCCGTGCGATAAGTCTTGAAGGACTTGACAGAATTTGATGAAACTTGGTAGGATTATGTATCTAGGCAAGACCTAGGTTGGGATTGTATTTGGGTGACCTTGACATAATTTTCAAGGTCACAGGGTCACTTATGTGAAATTGGTTTCCGTTCGGTAAGTCTTGAAGGACTTGATGGAATTTGATGAAACTTGGTAGGATTATGTATCTTGGCAAGACCTAGGTTGGGATTGTATTTGGGTGACCTTGAGCGAATTGTCAAGGTCACAGGGTCACTTATGTGAAATTGGTTTCCGTTCCATAAGTCATGAAGAACGTGATGGAATGTGATGAAACTTGGTAGGATCATGTATCTTGGCAAGACCTAGGTTGGGATTGTATTTGGATGACCTTGAGCGAATTCTCAAGGTCACAGGGTCACTTATGTGAAATTGGTTTCCTTTCGGTAAGTCTTGAAGGACTTGATGGAATTTGATGAAACTTGGTAGGATTATGTATCTTGGCAAGACCTAGGTTGGGATTGTATGTGGGTGACCTTGAGCGAATTGTCAAGGTCACAGGGTCACTTATGTGAAATTGGTTTCCGTTCGATAAGTCATGAAGAACGTGATGGAATGTGATGAAACTTGGTAGGATCATGTATCTTGGCAAGACCTAGGTTGGGATTGTATTTGGATGACCTTGAGCGAATTCTTAAGGTCACAGGGTCATTTATGTGAAATTTGTTTCCGTGCGATAAGTCTTGAAGGACGTGACAGAATTTGATGAAACTTGGTAGGATTATGTATCTAGGCAAGACCTAGGTTGGGATTGTATTTGGGTTACCTTGACCTAATTTTCAAGGTCACAGGGTCACTTATGTGAAATTGGTTTCCGTTCGATAAGTCATGAAGAACAGAATAGAATTTGATGAAACTTGGTAGGATTATGTATCTTGGCAAGACCTAGGTGGGGATTGTATTTGGATGACCTTGAGCGAATTGTCAAGGTCACAGGGTCACTTATGTGAAATTGGTTTCCGTTCGGTAAGTCTTGAAGGACTTGATGGAATTTGATGAAACTTGGTAGGATTATGTATCTAGGCAAGACCTAGGTTGGGATTGTATTTGGATGACCTTGAACGAATTGTCAAGGTCACAGGGTCACTTATGTGAAATTGGTTTCCGTTCGATAAGTTTTGAAGGACTTGATGGAATTTGATGAAACTTGGTAGGATTATGTATGAAGGTAAGACCAAGGTTGGGATTGTATTTGGGTGACCTTGACCTAATTTTCAAGGTCACAGGGTCATTTATGTGAAATTGGTTTCTCTGCAAAAAGGCTTGAAGAACTTGATGAAAATTGCTAGAGTAATGTATCTAGGTGAGAGCTAAAATAGGATTGTAATTTTCAAGCAAACTTGGTCGTTCGTAATTTGTTATCACCTGTAGCTTATTCAGAGACGTTAGTGTTCCACCGGGAGACATTTGATTTTCTGTTGGAAAATCAGTCCGTTCTAGTTGGGAGTCTGCTTTGACAGAAAGGGTTTGCCTCGGACAAAAAAAAAAAAAACAATGAGAAAAGTTACATAATAAGGAAAAACACTACACATGATTATGATCTTAGTGTTCATATGAAAACAACAGTGCTGAATGTGGGTGCTTATTATTGAACAAAAGAGCAGGTCTTTGGAGTTTTTTTTTTTTTCTGTGTAATGTGATCAGAGAGGTTTGGCGGGGACGGAAATGACTTCAACATTTGGCTGTCACAAATCCTGACCTCACAGTAGGAAAAAGGTTAACATTTAAATATAATGTAGACACAGACAAGTATCATACGGCTGGCTTTGATTGGCCATTAATTATCCCTGAGTACCAATGCCTGTATAGCAGGTTTTTTTTTTTTCAAAGTCATACAGTCATCCCTCCTTTGGATGACTACTGCTATAGCAAAACCCAAAAGTGGTCACATAAAGAAGATGGTCTCTCAATGAAGGTCGAGTAACACCGGGCAAGATAGCACTCAGTACTTCATTAATGGACTGTTGAAGAGAGTGATTTTTATTCTCTTAGTTGGATGGCCTTTTGAAGGAGGGATCACTGCATCGTAAAGCCAATATGGGGGCCCTGTTAGGGTTTTAGGATTATTGTTAACCTTTCCCCTCCCCCAAGAGGGCCCCAATATGGCAGCACTGAACAGCCTGCTTGAATGAGCCACTTCATAAATGCCATATTTTATTGATGTATAGAGTTCTGTCTGCCTGTCTGTAGTCATATACAAACCGGCCCAAATTATGTATTTACAGTGAAACCTGTTTTGTAAGACCACCCTTTGGCAGGTCAAAAAATGGTCACGTAAGAGAGCTGGTCTCTCAATGGAGGTGAAACAACATGGGAATGATAGCAAAAAGGACTTTGGAAATATGGTCTTGAAACGGGGGTGGTCTTTCATTAAGGTGGTCTCTCAAAGCAGGTTTCACTGTATTACATACATGTATACCACGGCACTGATTTAGGCATAAACACGACCTTTAACGCTTTACACATTATTTTCAATTTATCACATATTTGTTTTGCTTTCAGAAGACAGAAGCTGCAAACTTTGTGTGATTAAAAGGACATCAAGAAGACTTTCCTGGCAAGATGAATGCAGATAAAACACCCCATACAGATGTGCATCCTGCTGAAGCGCAAAGATACAGCAGCAAGGATGATACGGAGGGAGGGGATCTGTCAGATTTAACAGCCAGACAGCAGCAACCTGATCAGAGTTCATGGAGCGCTGCAGTCAGTCAGACAACAGCAATGCGGAGTCAGCAGCAGCCTGCAGATGACTGCAGCAGCAGTGCAGCAATGATGGATGCTGCTGCAGGAGGGAGCCAGCAGCCTGCAGACAGCTGCAGTGCCGGCATGCAGCTGTTCCCCCTCAGGGCCAGTCTGCTGGAGGAGGTTCTCAATGAGAAAAAGCTGGTGAGTGTCCTGCTTGGACTGTGTCATAGACAAAGATTGAACCAGTCAGTCAGGCTTATGTCTTATATTGTATAAAAGTCAGGGCACCATACTGTCATGTCAGCATATTTAACATAGCAGCGCGACTCTGGTTCCTGGCTTCATTACAGTTTAGTTTCCCCGACATATTACCCCATGCTCTTACGAAGTATCCTGGTAAAAGAACCTCTGATGGCCTCATGAGCAAGACAGTCGCCATGTCTCACGGCCAAAGAGAGGGTTAAAGAAAAAAGCAACAATGGGAAGTGGTCGAACTCTTTCAGTGCCAAGGTTTTTGACTGAGTCAACAACTTTGCTCGACATATACTTTGGGTGCAATACCAAGGAAAACTGTTGACCCTGGATCATTTTTATGGTTGCTGCAACTGCAGTCAACTGCTGGCACTCGAGTGAAAGGTCAGTTTATAAAGAATATGAATCTAGTATCATGTCAATTCAAAGCACACCGTCTTTTGTCCAAATTCGCCAAGAAAGAGTTGAAGTTGTTGTTTGGTGGAACATGCTTCACGATGGTCCTTGGTGGACAAACTTTGTAAGCAAGTGACATCCAGATTAACTTGTAAGTGCTGCTTTTGAACAGAGTCAACAAATTTTCTACAGTATGCTCTGGGTACATCACCAAAGCATGCTAATGGAAGCTGTTGACCTGAGCCATTCTTTTCTTAATTCAGAAGAAAGGGCATGTGGGTATTTGAATGGCAAAGCTTTTTTGGAGAAATTGTAATCTGGAGTCACTGAGCTAATTGTAGCACAACTTTTGTTGTGATTAAGGGCATGGTATACTTTATTACCCTTGTGTATAAATGTTTAATTTCTGTTTATGGTTACCATCTAATACCCTCAAAAGTATATATTTTCAGAAAGAAAACATAATATCAAGTTTGATTATGGCACTAATATACAATTTTAGTATCGCTATTGATGTAATTAAATTTCATAAATTTTGTATAAAATTTAAAATAAGGTAGCATTTAATAACAACAAAAATTAGATTTAGTTTATATTAACAAATGAAGGAACAGATGATGCTCTCCAAAATTGTATTTTAAATGTTTGGGAAAGGGCTTAGTTCTAATTTTATGGCTGTTTAAATATTTTGAAAATGTTTAAATTCTAATTTTGGTTTAAATTTTCTATAGATAATAAACAAAACCCTTCTCCAAAATTTAAAATATGGTTTTACTGCTATAAGTGTGCTGATTGATTTCCCAAAAGAAAATAATTTTCCCAACTTTGATGTTTGCACCATATTTTTTTTGTTTTTCCACAAAAACAGGGAAAATTAAACTTTATCCCATAAACCAACCAAAAAACAGGCAGCTGGTCAAATGTCATCTGCATCAGTGTATTCAACTATTTTGAACAGTGATGAAAAAGAATTTATCTGAGAATTGTTGATTCAAGGGGGAAAGGGTTAACATCCAGAAAAACTTCTTTGAAACACAGAATACAAATGGACAATGTTATTAACGTGGCGCCATGGCGAGCTCGTTCAAAATACCAATCCGTCACTGGAGCAACACTTGTTCAGCTGCTCTTGTCAAATCAAATCAAAAGCTGCAGTAGTTTTTAAGATGCCACCCGATCACATATTATGAAGCCTTTTGCTGTGTTTCAGTCCCTCATGAGGAGCCCTGAGGTGATACAGTTCCTTCAGCAACAGCAGTCACAGCTGCATCAGGACGCACAAACAGAGCCAGCCCAGCCTGCAGACCATGCAGGCGCAAGACAGGACACCCCACACCAAGTGTCATGGCAGTCCTCAGCCTTTCACCAGGTGGCGCCCAGGTGACACGTGATGCATATTCAGGCTCTTTTTATGAAGTGTTTACACTGACAAAAAGTGCTATTACTGTCTAACGCACAAAAACTTCTCAAGTACCGTAAACAAACTTTTATGTGGCTTACCGATGGATCTCTTGACCAAATCCACAGAGTCAACCACTGATTTATTGCCAATAATCAGTCGATTACATTGTGGTCCTAAGGCAAGAAATATATCATACACCTACATATTTCACTCAATATGGGGCATACATATTAATTTCAATCCCAAATTTATGACCCTGTAGCGAGGAAATGGCGACAGTGAGCTGCCGTGGTGCTGGTATTCTGGTGGAAAACCAAAGGTGTTACTACCATCTGTTGGAGTAAAGAACACTAACTCCAAACGTAGCATGTTCTTTGTATATCAAGCTCAGTGTGTGTTTTGGAGAACATGACTCTAAAGAGTAAATTGTATCAAAGTTGCTAGTTTGGCAAAAAGAAGCATGTTTGGTGTTTGAAACAAACACCAGCCAAACTTACGGGTACTTCCTTGTTGAATGGCGTTGGCCAAGGCAGCGTCGCAGCTGATACGAATGTCCCATATTTCCATTGAGTGAGGACTGAATCATCACCACCAGAGAGCAATGTGATGTCATGCTAAGCGGACAGTATGGCAAATTTATTGCTTAACCCTTTGGATTAAGACTATGTTTAAGACTTGAGTCAACAGCTTCCCCTGGCAAGGGGGGGGGGGGGGCTATATCCAACTGATGCCAAAAAAAGCTGTTGACTTGAAGCCTGTTGCCTTGATAAGTCTCATCTACAATTCTTGATTCAAATTGTTTTTAACCCTTTCCCCCTTGAATTAAGACTGAGTCAACAGCTTTCCTTGGCATGGTAAGTGCCCAACCCATGCCAAGGAAAGCTGTTGACCTGGGGCATGTGATCTTGATAAGTGTCATGTACATTTCTCAGTCAAATTGTTTTTCACAACTGTTGAAATTAGTTGAAAACACTGAAGCAGACGACATTTGACCACCAGCCGGTTTTGGCCGGTTTGAGGGGGAAAGGGTTAATCACAGTTGAAATTAGTCAAAAGCATTGAAGAAGATGGCTTTTTACCACCAACCGGTTTTGGCCAGTTTAAGGAGGAAAGGGTTATTACTATAGCCCCCCTGAAATGGGACTCTTTCCTCGGTAGTTTTCGCAGTTGTGTGTGGTGAAAGACATGAAAGGAAAGTGAATGGCAGAGACTGAAGGTGCGTTTAAGTCCATCACAGAACTTAACAAATACCAAGCTATGGGCAGAAAAGTTCAAACAAAGGCTTCCAGAGTGGTGAAATTCATGTCAGGATAATGTTGCCAGAGCTGTGTTTGGATACATGTTTCAGAAAGAGAAAAATTCATCAAAAGTTTCATCTCTATATATGCATTGTACCATCAAAGCGCGGTCATAAGTATCTCAAGCCTATAAAGTGACTACATCTATATAACTAAGGAACGAAATGCTACATCATTCATTTTAATTGCGTGTTTACCTCCCCGTTTTACTGTCTGTGATCAAACAATGGTCCCTGTCACCTGAGACAATCCCTACTGCAACAAAAGTGGTTTAAAAGACGGGTGGTCTCCTATGACAGGCAGATTAAGTACAGATGTACAGAACGTGTGAATCAGCAGGGTGGTCTCTGGCGAGAGGGTGGTTCCTCACGACAGTGGTCTGTAATGACTGGGACTACTGTACAATGTGTCAATATCGTCGATCAATGCTCTTTCGGTTGTGTCCACAGCTCATCCTGTTGTGTCACGTTCAGGAATCAGGAATCTTTTTATTGAATCAACATACACATACAATCAATCAGTATAGTACAATGTAGTATTTTATAATTGCATTAATATATATATATATATATATATTGATCTGGGAGACCTGTATTAAGGTCGTAGATGAGCACTATCGTACAATCCACCCAAGAAATTGTTATACTTTCCATTTATTAATTATGCAGATGATATGGATTTAAAGTCAATGTAATCTCTGATTTTTAAGGTGCTTCCAGTATTAAGACATTGACAAAGTGTATACAGACTATAGGTACACCATGCTTTCTTGTTCCCTCAATTAATAAAATAAAAACAACAACAACATACTGCATGGATTTCAGGTAACATGGCAAGGGATGGGTCAGTTTAATAATGCAACTTGTGATAACTACATCAAGCTTAATGTTCAGCAACTCGTAATGAATAGGTGCAGCTAATGTTCAGCAATTTGCTATGAATACATCAAGCTAAATGTTCAGCAACTTGCAATGCATACATTCAGCTAAATGTTCACAAACTTGCAATGCATACATTAAGCTAAATGTTCAGCAACTTGCAATGCATACATCCAGCTAAATGTTCAGCAACTTGCAATGAATACATCCAGCTAAATGTACAGCAACTTGCAATGAATACATCCAGCTAAATGTACAGCAACTTGCAATGAATACATCCAGCTAAATGTTCAGCAACTTGAAATGAATACGTCCAACTAATGTTCAGCAATTTGTTATAACCATAACCCAGGTTTCACCAATTTTACTTTTTCTCTTTCTGTCCTCAGTAGAAATTCAGCTGATATTTTACTTGCCTTCTGTTGTATCTCACTTGTCCTTCCATCTAAATCCTATCAGTGAGGGCAGAATATTAGTTGCCTCCTGGACAAGTGGTTTGAAATTTTTACTTTCCCTGGTTAGCTTTTCACATGTCCAGGGCACGAAGACATGCAACTTAGTGAGTCCTTTATCCATGAAAATGTTTTCCAACTTGAAGGGATCTTTCTTCAGGAGAGATGATTGTCCTCATCATATAGCACAACTGCTTGTTGAATCCCGCTAGATTGTATATTAAAGTAAACCTGAATAAACTGAGCTCACATGTGGGGCTAATGAAATAAGGTTGTGTGAAATTCAACTCATGAAATGGAGATCATATCATTGCACTCATGAAATAAACAAAAATAATCACTGAAAATCAAGCAAATTTTGTACAGGTCTGTGCCTACATAAAATAAATAGCAGGGTAGCTCCTGTGATCTAGTTTTGATATGTTATTTGTGCATTGTATGCTGATGGTTTCCCCAACAGTATGGCTGCATTGAGTATATTATGTATAATAAATGAATATCCACTAACCACATGTATAAATACATGTTTGATTTAAGCTTTGGAAAGATCACATTTCAACCCTTTCCCTCTTAAAGTGGCCGAAATTGGATGGAGGTAAAAGCTTGTCTGCATCAGAGATGTTTTATTTATCTGAGAGTTAACAACAATTTGAAGAATGTAGACAGACTCTATCAAAATGAAATACCCCCAAGGAAATTTGTTGACTCAGTCTTGACTTTCTCAGTGTCAACTGAGACTACAGTCAAACTACTTAAAACAAACTGCTCTCAGTTATGAGGATGCGAGTTTGATGTTCCTTTGTTTAAAGACCTTTCATTCAAGTACCAGCATGCCCATAATTCCAGAGAATATTATGGTCTAGGTAAGCAGGTTCTCTCGTGGCACCCAAAGTGTGCCGAGGAAAGCTGTTTATCAGTCCAAAACTTGGCACTGAAAGAGTTAATAAGGGGGGGGGGGGGTTACAGCATGATTTATGAGCCAGAAATATCCAATTACGGCGTTGAGTCATATTGCTTTTGAAACAGCATAAACATTATCTGTGTGGCTTGAAGTCCGTATTTTATAAATGTTTTTGGAGATAAGTGGATTTTTTAGTGATTTGGCAACAGAAGCAAAACAGCAAGTTAGATTTTTTTTTTTTAAATGTGTAAAAATCATTGACCACAAGTATGTATCATCTTTGTGAGAGGATGGCTGTCTTCTCAAGCAAGACATCAAGAAGTCAATGTTCAGAGAGGGATTCTGCGATAAGTGAATTTGCACAATAGAATAAGGTCAAGTGACAATTGACATTATTTTATGTGCATGATGAATGACACTACAGTGTTATCGGCCTGAAAGTACCCATGCCAACAAGTAACATCAAGATATTCTGTAAATCCTAAGAAACTCAAGTATTATCTTATCATTTAAGTGCGAATAGTAAAGTATAAATAGATATATCCTGTTGACATGCAGGCACGCTGTCTTTTCCTAAACCTCTGTGGAGCTTGAGCACTTTAAATGAATAAATAAAACATGAAAAAAAACATGGATGGCTGGAAATTACCAAACTTCATAATGGTGACCATGCATTATTTATACACTCAGACCTATGATTTATTTTTCATTCATGTGTGGGGTAAAAATTTGAAAATTGTCAATCAATGTGAATATGATGCAATTGAGGGTCACAATGGTTCACATTTTCTCATGGTGTATTGCCTGGGGGTCAGACTAGTTATTGGCCATCGCGGGCGTTACTTCTTCCACAGCAAAGACCGTCATTGAACATGGTATGTTGGTCACCTCAAAATGAAACTTGGGGGGGGGGGGGGGGGAGGATGTTGCTTCATGTTTTGTATGCATGAAGGAAGATGATGCACTCTGTATCACAAACATTGTAAGTCGTCCAAATATCACTCTTGTCTCGGTTGTACCAAGGGCAATGACAGCATATTTGTATGCTGCATATCACCTTAGGTGCAACAAAAAAACACTGAAAAACATGTAGTTGTCATTTTTGATACATGTAGATGATACAAATCACAGCCGCCCGGCACCAAAGTTGACAGAACCACACTGTTTCCCGCTGTGTCAAATGGTGGCATGTACCATTGGAAATGCTTCCATTTGCTTCAACAATTCTGCGATAAATCTGGTCTTTAGGGTCAGCACCACCCAGTTGTGGTTTGCTGCAGACCAGTTCCAGGTGGAAAGATCTGGACTTTCACCGAATTGAATAAAAGTTGCATGAATAAAATTGTACATACTCTGATGTTTTAATTTTGTTTCATGTGTTCTTACTCTCTTTCCTCGTCTCTAAGGCTGGGAATATTGTACAGAGATTATACTGCATAGTGAAACATGAATGAAAAAAAACATTCATTTGAATCATCTTCGAGCCTTGGGTGAGTGATTGTGTGTCTCAGGGGACCACTTTAAACCTGAACAGTAACTGAGCTCTTGAGACAAGTTTCACTGTACGAGATCATGTTTGTTTGACCTGGGGGTTTTTTTTCGTTTTTTTTAAGGGGTTTTTTTTTTTTTTTTTTTCTTTTTCTTTTTTTTTTTTCAATGTATATATATTTAATTGATTCATGCTGGGTACAAAACATTTCAACATGTGGGAAGGACAATTGACCTGAGATACACTTCTAGGAAAGGTCTCATCTGCAATAGGGAACAGCAAGAATAGAAGGTTGCTGTATGCCTCCTGTAGGGGGCACTTCAGTCATGAGGGCAAGAGTTGTAATTTCCATCACTTTGCATGGTAATTTGGAACTTCATAACATGAAAAGTGCTGCATGTAGAAACACCAAATGTTTCGTATTAAATCTATGTGCATAACATGAATGATTTTAAAATTTAATTTCCTTGACCTCAGAAGTAACCAGTTTGTTCATGGTTATTTTAAATGTACAATCTTATGGGAATATACAACTGTGGCCTACCAAAATATGTGTATTGGGCTGTGTATTCAGCTGAATACACAATCACGTGAATGGGCAAATTATAACTTTTCCAGTTCTCATTCATAATATTTTCTATTAAGCATGGAATTTGAGTAAAAGAAATGAAAGAAGTTGACAATTTATATCCAGGCACTTTTTATCTGTTTGACCAGTAAATTGTCAAGGTGAGTTCTTTCATCTTGTCCAGATATATTAATTTTATTGTCCATAAAATTTGGGTGGTACAACAACCACTTGCCACAAGCGTTTGTCAACATGTTGCACCCAGCCACCTACCTAAATTTTTATCCAATCAGTAAAGACCAAACTTTCCAAATCACTTGTGCTAACAAATGAAATGAGGTAAAGCTTTGTACCCTCAGTGACCTTCTACTGTTTTTCAGGAAATCAAATGTTCTCCTTTGTGCTTACAAGCTAGGATGAAAAAGGGTCGGAATATTTTCTTACACCTCTCTTAATTGAGCTGCATTTGTTATTCACATGTTGGCTATTTTCGCAAACTTAACGTAGCCACAAAAATTTACAAGTTCATGTATAGCTAAAATTGCACTTTTTGAAAACTGAGTGTTTGTACAAATGTATGCATACAAATGATAGTGGAATGTACCTCACTAAGGCTGAAAATACAACTTACTTGCACATATTCTGATTGAAAGAACTTACTTTGTGAAAATTTCACTTCGTAATAACTTGTTGCCTCGGACTAGGAAATTAACATATTCCAAACCACCGATAAAAGTGTCCTATCCCAGTTACTGTAAAGTCACATTAGATAATTTTGCTGTGTTTTTATTTTCATTATATTTACACTCAATCTAACTGTTAGCATTGCAAGTACAGGAGAGAGCGTGGTGTGTTATCAGACCATAACATGAGTCCCGCCCACAATCCAGTAAACCACGCCCACTTGGGTTTCCGGACCTCAACACTTGAACATGCTGGGCAAATCAGTTTCTGTTTGTTTCTCTTCATTCCATGTACAAAATTTCATGTAATCGAGCAGAAAAATTCAGGGGTAAATGTAAATATAAGCAATGAGGGTCACTTTTATATGTGTTATGACATAATTACGCGGGTGGTCGAAACTGGGATCATGGGCATGGTGCACGCCAGTGCACCTCGCCCGATGCCAGCTTCAATCACCTGCATCATAGTGCCATAACACACACAAGAGTGACCCTCATTTCTTAATTAATTCACTGATAGCACAAAACTGTAAAAAAAAAAATGACACATAAACTACGAAAATGCGGTGGAATAACATGCTTAAAATGCAAAAAAACAGTGTCGGCATCTGCCAATTTTAACAAATGAACATCTCTGAAGATCATATTCATTCCACTGCCATACAGGGAAAGAAATCCCTGCCAAAGGCAAAACATGTAAGAAGTATGAATTTAATCGAGTCTAAACAGACAATACTCATGTAATTATGCATGTAGAGTTGTACCTGCCCTATGTGGCCAATGTCACCACATGTAAAGTTGTACCTGCCTGATGTGGCCAGTGTCTCACATGTAGAGTTGTACCTGCCTTATGTAGCCAGTGTATCACCACATGTAGAGTCTACCTGCCTTATGTGGCCAGTCTCTCACCACATGTAGAGTTGTACCTGCCCTATGTGGCCAATGTCACCACATGTAGAGTTGTACCTGCCCTATGTGGCCAGTGTCACCACATGTAGAGTTGTACCTGCCCTATGTGGCCAATGTCACTACATGTACAGTTGTACCTGTCTTATGTGGCCAGTGTCTCGCCACATGTACAGTTGTACCAGCCCTATGCGGCCAATGTCACCAACTGTTCTTTCTCGGCTGCTAATTGAAGGCCATTAAAATAAATTTCTTGCTAAATTTACCAGAAATGAAAGGCCGTCTGCACTGGGCCAGACATTTGGACAGATACAGTGGGTACCACAATACACTGGTCCCCGTCTTCAGAAACTACTGCAATGAGAGACCACTTGTCTTGAAAGACCACCTTCAAAGTATACTGTGGGCAGTTAGTTTGCTCACATATATGTGCTATGAAAGACAACCTGTATCGAATGACCATAGTTTGGTCATCCCTATGGTGGTATTTGAAGACAAGTTTCATTGTAGTTGACAGCAGTAATGTACTTGTACAGCCGAGGATAAACAAGTACACCTATACGTAATACTGAAATACCCTACACGCCATGTTGCCCAATATTATATAAGATTCTGCAATGCATATAGCCACAGGTACTTGTACATGCAGTATGCACGTCAATTAGCATACATCAAGTACCGCAGAGCATGTAGTTGTTGGCAATGTCACTATACTTGTACTCACCAACAAAAACATCTTAGTACGGAGGTGAGAATGTTTTGCTTTATGTGCCTCGTGTGTGTACATAGCATAGATTAACTATTACTGGGCAGTGTACCTATTGCACTGATCCATACACGGTATCAGGGAGAACAGACGAAAGATATGCGCAAAAGAAATAGGAAAATGGATCTCTCCTAGGGGAGAGAATCTCAAGTAGCAATATATATAGATATTTATATTTGCAAGACAAACAAAGCTGGAAAATTTAAAAACATATGTGTCAATATAAATCATTTATCAACACCCAGCAACACACAAAAAAGGGAGACTTACATTCAGTTTTTGAGGAGATGATTGGAAATGGCCAAATTTCTGATAAAAAGATACGTGAAGCACGATCAAGGGCATTATTTATTTTCTTAGAAATTTTCTCTGAATGCTCCGTTTCTGAAGAAAAAAAAAAAAGAATACAAACATAACTCCCACTTAAAGAATGGTTGAGATGTGATTAGCAGATAAGTGTTTTTTAAAATACATCTATGAAAAGAGGCGGGGTATTAGAAGTCATTTTGCCATATAAAATAACTACCTATGAATTCACCATAGCCTTTGTTGCCACATAGTGTCCTTAATTCTGCCCCCCACTTACGGTAGGAGGGACTCCATTCATTTTTATGGCCACTTAATTATAGTTTTTGGATTGATAAGCAACGTTTAACCCTTTCCCCTTAAATTAGGACTGAGTCAACAGCTTTCCCTATGGCAGATTGGGTCCTGAGTGCCTGAATCCACTTCTAGAAAAGTTGTTCACCTGGGGGTCTGCTATTCTGATAGGAGCCCATCTACAATCCTCGTTCAGATTGTTTTTCATTAAGGCTAAAGTGATTGAAAATCATTAAAGCCAACAACATGTTCCCCTCAGCCAGTTTTGGCCAATTTAAGGGGCAGAGGTTAAATATTCAACCAAAAAAAATGATGTACAGACAATTAAATGAGGGGAGAATAAGCGTTTTTATGCCTATTAAGCATGTACACATATGTGATCATAAAACTCTAAGCCCGTGTTGAACATGCTGTTATTTTTTTTTCAGCAACAATTGCAATCCCCTGGGTATACACGTACATGAGTCACAGATAAGACTAACACAGAGGGACTTTACCCTGTAATTTAGACCCAGCCTTTCATCCAGGACAGCATAGACTATGATCACTGTACTAAATCATTTTTTTGGAACAGTTATGCAGTGACAGATCACTTCTTTACTACCTGTCTACTGTGTCAAAAATTATCTCTTCGCAAGCATGCATCACCCACATATGAATTACAGGGACAAAAGTCTGTGCAGTCATGGAGAAATGTGTGGGTAAAATCAGAGGAAATTTTTTCCATGCAAAATTAGTACATACAGCGACAACTTGACCCTTTCTGTGCTAAAGTGGAGACCACATGTACATGAACAGCAACATCGTATCCAAAGCACAATGTGGAAAGTCTATGGCCTCGATCTTTCTTTCTGTAGATATACAGGTATGCTGATGTTCTGGAGGTTGTACTTCACCGAATTTTTGGTGGGGGTATGTGACTGGACCTTTCAAAAACCCACCCTTTGTCAGGGCACTTCTTCACAAAACTAGTACCTTTGTTAGCGATTTTTTTTAACCGAAATAGTAGAAAATATGGCCCAAAATTGGCGTGAAAATGCTCCAGGAAGAAAATTTTGACGCTAGTTAGGGAAATTTTCTTAAATTTGGGGCCATAAAATAGAGAAATTGCCCTTTTTAGGGATTTTTTGGCAAAATACTGGACCTTTGTTAGGGAATTTTTTGCTGAAAAGAGGGGCCTTCAGAGTGGCACATACCCAGTATCATCATGCACTATTGGGAAAAGTACCCACCCAAACACCCACGCACCCACCCACCCACCATGGGGCTGAAATAGTTGAATGAAATGTCCAGGCATTTACATCTGAAATGAGCAAAATAATTCAGAGGAGCACAAAGTTCTTGTGGCTGGTGCTGACAGAGTGAAGCTGTTGCAAGTGGCCAGGGTCAGATCTGAGGTTGAGCCTAAAAATCACACCATTGTGCTCATCACATCACTGTGGACACCAGTCTGAACAAGTCACATTAACCCTTTCTCCCCTCAAACCGGCCCAAACTGACTGGTGATCAAATGTCGTCTGCCTCAATGTTTTTGATTAATTTCAACAGCAATGAAAAACAGTTCTGAATGAGAATTGTAGAAGGGACCTATCAAGATAACACGCCCCAGGTCAACAACTTTCCATGGCATAGGTTGGGCACTTAGCACCCAACTGTGCCAAGGAAAGCTGTTGACACAGTCTTAATTCAAGGTGGAAAGGGTGAGCAGTGACCAACAGTTTTAACTTTCCTGTACCTCATCTTTTTTAGATAATTTTTTTTGGGGGGGGGGATGATGCACAGAATCTGTTAAATTATATTTTAACAGAAGACATATTAGATTGATCAATTAAATGCAGTTTATAGCCAGCTCACATGGCCATGTGTGCCTGACTATATATACAAGTGGCAAGAAAAAAAAGTTGTACTTGCTCTGAAGACCACCTCTTGTTAGAGACCACTTATCTGTTCAAGACAATCCTTTCATGATGCCAGATTCTAGTTTTCTAGTAAATCAACCTGTATTTTTAGACTACTTGCAATATGTGACCACTTTTTGCTGGCAGTAGGGGGCATCCGTAAATAACAGATACAGTAGTCCCTGTCTTGAGAGGCCACCCCAAGGGAGACCCAAAAGTGGCCTCTGAAGACAGGTGGTCTCTCATAAGGGGTAGAGTAACATGGAAAAGATAGTAGCGGGGACCTGGAAAAGGTGGCCTTTCAAGCCAGATGGCCTCTCATTGGAGTGGCCTCTCAAGACAGGGACCACCATACTGCTGTAGTAACATCAAGCTGCTGACTCAGTTCTGTTATGGGTGTTGACTCATAAGTGGTATTACGTACTGTTTGGACTCGCCACGTACACTACAGCCACATGTACTGCTATGTGATTGCCGCTCTTTCATCTCTACCCCGTTTTTTTTTCTCCTGATTTTTCAGTGTATGTTTACTCAGGTTAATAACTTGACCTTGACTTAGGCTCATTACAGTTTTCCCAGAAATGTTGTCATCCAAATACCGTACTAAACTAATACTTTCATTTTGATCAAGACGGAAAATAAACAGAAAAGTCAACGGAGAATAATTATGTGACTTGCACCAAGGAAGGACTGGATGCCAAATACCAATATTATTTTTGGAATTATATTTAGTGACTCAAGACCACACTTGGCTGGTGGCTGATATGAAAATAACACAAAATGTGCTCTGAATGGCACCTCTTCACGTACCTACAGAGACACGGGACCACACAATACGAAAAACATAAATTTGTTGTCTAAAAATGGACCCTTGTGACACACGATACTTACATCCCAGTCTCGTATGCAGAAGGTCAAATTCACTTGAGTTGTAATGGGACTCCTGTACATGCAAGTATTTGTTGGTCACACCAGCTAAGGGGATAAAAAAAAATACAGTTAACCCCTAGTGTCCAGGATAGGCCCAAGCTCACAGCGTATTTTTGTTTTGCCTGTGTTTCACAGGGAAATGTTGAAAAGAAAGGTTAACGACAAAAAAGGCTTTCTTTTCAAACCTAAGGATTTTTTTGTTTTGTTTTTAATTAATGTTAAGGACAGATTAAACATTTTGGGTGCCTAAAACATACCACAGCTCATGGACTGAAACATGTTACAGCAAACATTTATAAAGTATATATTTCTGGACAGGAAATTGTCAAAATGTTTCAAATGTGATTATAATTTCACTTTTGTTAGCTAATTGTTGAATAAACATTAAACTCATTGGTAAACATGTCAAATATCAGACATCACACAAATGTGAACATAACTCTAATAGTTTATTCAAATTTCATTTTTTTTTTTTTTTTTTTTTTTTTTTTTTTTTTTTTTTTTTTTTTTTGTAGAAACAATGAACACCAGTGAGGCTCAAAAAATGTGTCTGGTATTTTTCCCCCTTTTGGTGTCTTTTTAATTAGTTTTCCAAATATGTGCTTTAAAAATGGAGGGAGCCCAAAATATGGAAACCTCAATTTTGGCTTTTCAAGACTGCTGATCAAACACTGATCAAAAATATCCATAACAAGTTTTCATGGACATATACAAATTCTGTGGGTTAAATAAATAAATAAATAAATATATATATATATATATATATATATATATATATATATATATATATATATATATATATATATGAATGATTTGATTGAGTTTGTAAACAGTTGTTTCCACATTTGTACAGGAGTCTGATGCTTGACATGACATTTTTGTAACAAAGCAAAGATGTCAAACCTTGTTATGTAATTGTTAACCCTTTCCCGCTTAAACCAGCCAAAACCGGCTGGTGGTCAAATGTTGTCTGCTTCAGTGTTTTCAACCAATTTTAACAGTAATGAAAAACAATTTGACTGAGAATTCTAAGATGAGACCTATCAAGATCATATGCCCCAGGTCAACAGCTTTCCAACTCTTGCCAAGGAAAGCTGTAGACTCCGCCTTAATTTAAGGGGGAAAGGGTTAAATAAACAATCAAATAACCTTGTTATCTTATTGTCAATGAGCAATCCAACTACAAGGGTAAAATTATAGTCAGATTTAGAATCTTTGGGTCATGTCCATTCCAGAAATACATGCTTTCGACATCTTTCCATTAATATTTTTCACTCAGTGAACTCTGATAGATGCATGGTAGTAGTTACCCAAACATGCTTTAGGTGTCTTGCCAGTCCTTAAATGTTTAGAATACTTACATTATTTTAGTGTATTCTTGCTTATAAAAAGGGAGGGGGCGAAGAAAGGACAGGGTGGGCAATGGGGGGGGGGGGCACACACAACAAAAGCTGATGTAAACATGACTTCACTGCAGGCCCACATACATGTAAGCAAATATTCTGCTTTCACTCTTTCCCCCGTAAATGAGGACTAAGACAGAATCAACAACTTGCCTTTGTGTGGCAGAGTGTCCAACCCAAACCAAGGAAAGCTGTTGACCTGGGGCACCTTATGTTGATAAGTCTCATGTATAATTCTCATTTAAATTGTTTGTCATCACTGTTGAAATTAGTTAAAAACATTGAAGTAGATGACATTTGACCATCAGCCAGTTTTAGGGGGAAAGGGTTAAACTTGTCCAGTTACTCTGGCTTTTTGACCACCTTTAAATTAATCATACTGTAAATTTGCTTCAGATTGCCGTATTCTTAATTTTGCTAATGGCACAAAACCATGACAACAAAAGCACCATGAAATAGTATTTTATCACAGATTTCATCAGAACTATGTCCAAAATAGTGAAATTAAGCAAACAGTGAAATACTTGAAATGCAAAAACTGTGAAAATTTGTGAAACCAAGGTGAAGAATCCGCATGAAAAGCACAACAAAGGACTAGGAATCAACTTAAGTTTGCTGCACTTTTTATATTTGTTTACTTCACCAGTGGTGCAAAACAAAACCACCATGAAACAGTATTTTACCATAGGTTTAATTGGTACTACATGCAAACTAGTTAAAGCATAGTCAAATGCTTGCAATGCAAACACTGTGAGAAATTTATACGTGTGAGAATAAGTACATTTGCAGTATAGTTGTGGTATTTGTCAGATAAGCTAAAAATATAAGCCGCACATTCAAAGTGAATGAAAGAAAGGTAAACAAAACATTACCGAAAGCCTCACTTAACTTTATCACTTGACCTTGAGGGCACAGCGTGGATGGCCCATACAGCTGACTGTTCTGATGTACATTTCGTGTTGTACAGAAATTAATTACATCCAACTGTCAGGACACTTTTGGTGTTTCCCCAGGGCATTAACAATTCAAAATTGATAGACACATCCGTAAAGGCGCCCCCACCCAGATGTATCTGTCTGCAATGGAAAAAAACGTTGGTCACACAGGTGATCTGTGGTTATTGGGCAACTTTGTATCGTGTTTTGGTGCAACCATACATGTTCCTGGTTTGTCTTTCCGCAAGAACAGGAAATAAAACTGGAGTGAAACAAAGTGGCTGACACTTCCATGAAGGGCACATGATAAATGGTCAAATGCACTGTTTATATAAAGGTCAGATCCACGCTTACCAAAGCTGGCCTGCCATGCATTTTGACATCTGGTTTGTGTATTGGGTAGTGGCCAAGCTAAACCCTTTGCACAATAAATGACTCGCGAACCTTTAGGCACATGAGTCACAAGATCATATAGATGGCACCACTCACCAGAGTTCCCCACGTACACGCGTTTAGTACCAGTGGGAAAAATCCGAGAAACTGGAGCCACAAGATGGCACCACCTGGACATTAACATTCCTTTTCACATGCCTGATGCAGCAGCTGCCACAGACACTAAAGCCACTGGGTGGCACCAACTGCAGGTTGACCTGCCTGAGCTAGAGAGAGAAACTAGATATACCAGTACCACATGTGGCACCAGTTACATGCCTAATGCAGCAGATGACAGAGACACCAAAGCCACTAGTGGCCAGTTGCAGACGTCTGAGTTAACCCGTGGTCATAATAACCAAGTGTTAACCTATGGTTAAGTGAAATGTTGGGTTGCACACCTCGGTGTCATTGCTGACTGTGAGTTAAACTTGTGGTCAACCCTGACCAAGACCTGGGCCTTGGTTAACTGCTGGTTTTACTTGGCTTTTTGTTTTGGTGTTACATATACCTCTCTCCCCTTATTCTCAGCAGTTAGGGAGTGGTTTGCACTTTGCAGTGGAGGGTGAATAGAGCACACAACAAACATGTCTGCATATCTAATGCTTCTCCATCCTGTAGAAACTGTAGAGAGGATTTTGAGGAGAACTCCAGTCATTCAGGACAGGAGCAATCCTTTTGAAAAGTATGAAGACGCTGGATTTGTGTTCAGATTTCATCTTCCTAAACATGTGGTTCTGAAGATACTTGATTTGATAGAAGCCAGACTTCAACCCAGACAGACAAAGGTAGTGTCTGTGCCTCCAATTCTGCAACTGTTGATAACACTACAGTTTTATTCTAGAGGAACATTTCTGAGGAATGGTGGAGATTTATTTGGCATCCACACCAGCACGGTTAGCAGGATAATACCTGTTTGCAGCAGAGCACTAGCATCATTTTACCGCCAATTCATATTTTTCCACAGGGAAAAGAAGTTGGCATGATACAGGAATAGTTTTATGCCATAGCAGGTTTACCTGGCATTGTGGGTGCCATTGATTGTTCTCATGTTCCTATTCGATCTTTAAGGGGTGAGAATGCAGAACTTTTCCGCAACCGAAAAGGATTTTTTTCAATAAATGTCCAAGCTATAGGGGATGCCGAGCTGAAAATTCGAAACCTTGTGGTACGGTGGCCTGGAAGTGCCCATGACAGCCGTATTTTTGATAATAGTGAAGTTTGTGCAAAATTTGAAAACGGAAAAATACATGGCATTTTGTTGGGGGACAATGGGTATCCTCTTCGCCCATATCTAATGACCCCCTCCTCAACCCAGCAACGAGAGCAGAGAGAGGCTACAATTATGCCCATTGCCGTACCAGAGTTAAGATTGAAAATCTGTTTGGGGTGATGAAAAGACGATTTCCCTGTCTTTCCCGCACATTGGGGTTAAAGCTGGAAACTACCCTGGCTGAAATTGTTGCATGCGGTGTGCTTCATAATATAGCCAGGCAGCATGGGCTCATCGAATTAGATGCAAATGAGCAGCAGGATAACATCCATATAGCTGTACATGCACCTCAGAACCAAAACCAAGGAAGGCGACCTCAAAGGGCGAGACTGATAGCCTTATTTGAATAGACAATGGCCAAAAGGTAACTTTGAGAAGACTTCATTTTTCAATTTATTTCATTGAACTCATTGACACCTACGGACATATTTTCTTGCTAAATTCTGAAAATGTCTACTAATTCTAATTTGCTAAATTAGGGATTATTTTTGGATGAAACTTGTATGGAAGATCTTGCAAAATTATATGCCCATGGTCAACAGCTTTCCATGGCGCGCTCTGATTGCCTTGCATCCAGAGCACGCCAAGGAAAGCTGTTGACTCAGTCCCACTTCAGGGGCCAATGAGTTAAATTCAACAATAAGCTTATCATATTTAGGAAGTTATGGAGAAAATAAAATTAACAAAAAGATTAATCTCCATCAATTTCTTTAATTTTCCAGAACTCATTGCACTGTCAATTCAGTGAATGGTAGTATAAATGACCACTTTATGTTCCAATCTTGGATATATATATTACATTGCTGTGATATATTAAATGGCTGCCATAGTTCAGGTCAGTTACGCTTTGCCATGCTTTTTCTTTCTTTTAAATCATACACCTATCATTCTTCTTGTTCTCAATGATATCTTTTTGTTCTTCCACAAGCTCTGCCAGTATCTCCTTTTCCAATGGTGCAAAGTTCACTTTAGTTTTTCCAGTTATAATGTGGACACAATTTTTCTGCTACTGTCTTATCCCTGCAACCATGCAAGTCCTGTGCATTTATGAAACCACACATGTTGAACAGGTGCCTTTGATTGTCGAGAAAAGTGGCCACGTTTATTTGAGGCATGTGAATGTGGATTCAACCTGTGGTTGTGTAACCTGTACTTGACTCAACCATCTGCAAACCAACCTTTCGCCTTTCAACCAGGAGTTAACTCCTAGTTAACCTGTGGTTTCATGACCTGGAGTTACCTACTGTAAATTGCTTTATTTTCGCGTGTTTAAATTTTCACGGTTTTTCTATTTTTGAAATTTCACTGTATTTTTAATTTCACTATTTTGGACATAATTCCTATTCAAACAATGTTAAAATATCATTTCACTGTGTTTTTATTTTCACGGTTTTGTACCATCAGCGAAATAAGCGAAAATAAGAATACAGCGAAATTAAAGCAATTTACAGTATTTTGACCATGAGTTAACTCTTGGGTTAACACTGACGTGTGCAACTGGCCATAGGTGACACCAACTGCAGGTTCACCTGCCTGTGCTAGAGAGTAAGACTCGATACAGTGGTACCATAGCTGGCACCAATTACTAACAGGTTCCTCTAAACACACCACATTATATGCCAAAACTTCACGAAATCTGAGAACATCGGTAATCGCTTGGTTGACCTCATTTGCATAGAGTCAGTGACCATCAACTTTTCTACAAAATGGGAATTTCATCAGGTAAAAGTTAACCAAAAAAAAAGGAGGAACATTATGACTTTGTTGATCCATCATCATAGCTCTTTGGTGCATCCTGTTTGTGCCCATTAAATTATTTCCACATCTATTAGCCCCAAAACCCTTAAATATGTACTTGAATTTTATCAGCTGTTTTATCCCAACACACAATAAACCTGAGGTCAACAAGTTTTTACTTGATGACATGATGAGAAGTGAAAACAGCAAGCATAGATGTTGACTCAGACTGTGTACACTGGACCATTGCCAGTCAGTGCTGAGTGGGAGTAAAGTGGTGTGAGTCAACCAGAAACCCTTTATGGCATATGTACTCACTACATGGGCAAAGTCATTTGAAAATGTCAGGGAAATGTTCAAGTCAGTGTGCAAACATTAGGATCAAGCAACAAGATGTTATCCCTGTGATCATTTTACATATTTCATTGCTAATGATCATTAAAATTACCATATCTCTACAAAAGAATCATCACAGATGGTCAAAGTCTTCGGCTTTCCCTACTCTGGCCTCAAAATCAGTAAGATAGTACTCTCTATTTTAAATGAATAGAACGTCGGATTGTTGTGTCATTTTTCACCAAATCCGTTCATTTTGTGTGTTTAACCCTTTCCCCTTTGCACTGGCCAAAACCAGCTTTTTTTTTTTTTTTTTTTTTTAAATATCACCTGTTTCAATGTTTTGGACTAATTTCAACAGTAATGAAAAACAGTTTTGTATTTGTGTCTTTTTGTCCAGAACCACTTCCTAGTAGTCATTATCCTATTCTGCCGTCCGAACTCTACTCTTCATAAGCTGACCTGTCACTGTCTAACCTATATACATATGGAAGTTCTATTGTCCATATTGTGCACATTCTGAAGTAGAATTTTGACATAGGCTGTACTAGCCCAAATAAATCAAAGGGTCTTCAGCGGGTAACTACTGAGAACATGTTTCGGAGCCTGTACACGTACATGTCTGTCTCAGTGGCGGCTCCTTGTCTAAACTAAATATTCAGCAAAGACAACCCACATAAAGAAACTAGAAGGAAACTAGAAGATAAGATCTGTCAAGGTAATATAACTCGGGTCAACAGCTTTCGTTGGCATGGGTTGGGCACTAAGTGCTTAACCTATGGTAAAGAAAGCTGTTGACTCAGTCTTTATTCACAATGAGGGTTAAAGACTGGGGAGCTTCTAGAACCCACGCTTTGCCTTTTTTCATATTTCATATCAGCATAAATGATATTTTGAGTTTTCATTTTGAGACTTATATATGGAAAGGACTTTCCTACCTCCAGAACTGTGAGGTGTGAGATTTCCAGTTTTATTTTTTGGGCTTTTATAGATGATTGTGACAAAAAATAAAGACAACATAGTGTCCTACAGCTTCAGAAGCCTCCCACATGCCTTTGTCAGTGAATAATTAGAATTTAATCATATATTCTGACAGTGTATTTGCAAATATTACACCACTCTAGCAGGTGTTGAACTGATAAATTAAACAGTCATTGTGTGTGAGACGTAATAGTCCTATTACATTTTTGTGGCATACTACATTAAATTGGCAAGGTTCCAGTTCTCCATCTCTTGATTTTCCTTTTAGTACACATCTGCAGGAATCTTTGCCGATGTATTCATATAAATTCGATTCATGTAAAATTAAGATCAGATATGACTGTGTTGGAACTAGGACCCATTCTGCCATTAGGTATGCTTTGCATTGAGAAAGCTTACTGGCATTCCCATTCCCATAGGTGCAGTCCACATTTTACGATGACTCTTTGACAGACCAGCCCTGGGGGAGGGGAAAATGCAGGCAAGTTTCGAAGTATTCACCGCTGACTTCAGAAATCACGGGAATGCTATGATGGGTCAGACTTTTTGCATTAAATGCAACTTTATAACCCAGGTACCAATAGGGAAGGTTAGAATTAGCTCTAAGGTGTGTATTGGCCCCAATACACAACTGAATACACAAAAATTTGGAGGGCTAGAGCTGTGTTTTACCATTAGTTTGTATGTTAAAGCAACCTTGAATAAACTAGTCGCTTATGTAGCTGTGGTTATATGATTTTGGTGAGATATTTAACTATGCATCTAGATTTACTGTCTCAAATTTGGTGTTTGTATGTGCAGTAGTTTTTAAGTTATTAAGTTGCAAATTACAATGTAAAGTAATGGGAATACACAAACCTATAGCCCTCCACTGACTCCAGTGCCCTCTTTTGGGCAGTTCTTGAACCTTCAGTTCTTGACCTTGCCTATTATATGTGCATTCCGTTCATTATTTAGTTTTTGTTAGTGGGAGTACTGTAAAACCTGTTTTGAGAGACCACCCCAGGGGCAGGCCAAAAAGTGGTCCCATAAGGCAAGTGGTCTCTCAATAGAGGTGCAATAACATGGGAAAGATGGCAAAAGGGACAGGATAAACATGGTCTGAACAAGCAGGTGGTCTTTCATCACAGTGGTCTCTCAAAACAGGTTGCACTGTATTGAATGATGAGGTGGTCTAAGAAACTACAGAAGACAATCATCTTGTATTCCATCATAGAAGTCATCAAATACTTTTACTTTTTTTTTCATAGCTAGTTCCATTCGTCATGCATGCTCATGTGTTTAAACTATGCAGCTGATATGATTTTTACAAGAACCATTTTAAACTCCGAAATCCTCCAAGTATCCTTAAATATTTAAAACTCATGCAGTCACTCACTTGCGGGGAGAGCTAAAGTAATTTTGCCCTGAAATTCTATGAGCACGCACACTCGGCATACATGTTTTGAAGGTCACAAAGTACAATTTAAATTGACTTACAACTTACATGGCTTCATATCACATGCTTGTTGCCCACGAAGAGATTAAAGCAAAAAATAGTTATCTGATCTGAGACCATATCTGTCAAGTCTTCCCCCATTTGGGTGGGAGTCTCCCACTTTTTGACCTTGCTTTATTAGACTTTTTGGTCCAAGTTTGGTTAATTTTAGACATTTATTATCTCCCCCATAAAAATGGGTTTATTTCGTATTTATTTTTTCGTTAAAAATAAAGTCACCCCCTAGGGGACAAAAATTCTCTCTGTCTTTTGCCACAGAATTTTGACAGATGCGAGACTCAGTTTATTATTGAGGACCTTGAATTTCATTTCCACATGAAATAACCTGATCAAATGAACCACAAAAGTCAGACTAGAGTGAAGTTATGTTTGTGATATTAAAACCTGAAGAGTGTTTGAAGAGCTCTGGTTTCTAATATTTGATTACATGTTTTTGCCATGTAAAATTGTCAAGACCATTGTGCAAGAAGTTGACTTTTCAGCAGAAACAGGAAAAGCCTTGTGACCGCATTGGTAATATTGTTTGTTCAGTTGTTACAAACACCATTGTGGTACAACTAGCTTATCCTTTTATCAAATAAGAGTCAACCGGATGTTTTCAAATAGCATTATTGTCATCTTAGATAATAGCTGATCAGTCCTCATTGCATAATGTGGTGGTAAGTAATGGGTCAGGTCACGAAGGACACTTCAATATACAGCTTCATCAAAACAAAACACCAGGATGTGTGGCGAGGGGTTCAAGTCCTCTTAACATTTGGACCTCAGCTTTTCATTTCAAATCTCCCTGAACTGCTCATCCACTTCCAGTTTTTTCCAGTTCTCCTCTCTTTTTACGTTTTTTTTTTTTTTTTTTTTTTATTTTATTTCTTAGTTTTTTGTTTTTGTTTTTGTTTTTTTTTTATTTTTATTTCTTGGGGTTTTTTTGTTTTTTTTTTTAATTTCTTAGTTTTTTTTGTTTGTTTGTTTTTTTTTTTATTTTTATTTCTTAGTTTTTTTGTATTGTCAGTGAGTCATGGATGTCTAAGATACAGCAAAGTGACTAAAAATATGATATTCCAAGCTTCAGGTTTGTCAGTCAGTAATTGTAGAACTTTGTCAATTTGAATACACTGGCCTGAAGAGAGTGATTTTTAAAAAGCTAAAGTTGTATTAAACAATGTTTTACAGACGATATAATTTCGGGTATTATGTTCATAATGTTTGTTATTGTATTAGCCCATTGCCTGCAGGGGACTTCAGTACTTTTCACGGCTCAAAAGGCAAAATTTTTGCAGCTTATTCCCAAAACAATCAAGTTAAAATGAACAGACAGATAGAGACACAGTAGTCCCTCCTGTGAGAGACCATCTCCTTTTGAGAGACCCCATTTTTCATGTCCCTCTGTAGTACTTTTTATATTATTTATACCTCCTTTGAGAGATCACCTGCTTTAAGAGACTACATTTTGGGGTGCATCCAGGACAGTCTCTCAAAGGAGGGACTACTACACTTGTCTGTCCCTTGCAGTCACAACATACACTGTCCTGTAAGTTCTGTGCATAGTACAACATGTACTGTTATTTTAATAGGGTCTGTACAAAACATGATGTACCAGCATGTAAGGCCAGGCACAAAACATGATGTACCAGCATGTAAGGCCGGTACAAAACATGACATACCAGCATGTAAGGCCGGTACAAAACATGACATACCATCATGCGAGGCCTGTACCAACAGTGACATAGCTTAGGGTCCTGTCAGTCCATATGGTCAGACCAACTTTCCGGCAAAAAAAAAAAAGAAAGAAAGAAAAAAAAGGGCATCAACCAACACAGCCATGGACGAGCAACAGCGGCAAAGAGCGACCTCTAGTGTCTAGTGCCAGTGGTCACTCAGCAGTTTCTGGCAGTCATGCCAGCTAGGTCACATAATGTATGCAGTAAAATTGATTGGAGGCTGAGGCAGCAAGACGCCTGTCGCCTCTCAAAGACATGAAAGGCAAAGCAATGAAGATATCCTCCTTTTTTTCTGACAGACAACTTCCTGTGATCCAGTACCAGGGCTACCCATGCAGATTGCCTTGATCTGGGCATTATTGTGCTCCCAAAAGTTCAAATACTGCATCTCAACCCCCTAGGAAATGCCAAAATTTGCATTGACACCGTCCCCCCCCCCCCCCATGCAGTAGCTCCTGGGAGCATCACCCCCTGGACCCTCAAATGCTCTGACCAACTTCAAAATCAAGGCTACACCCTGACCAAATGTGACGTACTGCCATATAAGACCTGAACAATACATGACATGCACTGTGATATGACATAAGGCCTGTACAAAACATGAAATACCATCATGTAAAGCCTGAACAATACGACATGTACATGTACTGTCATATTACAGCCTGTACAAAACATGATGTACATGTACTGTCATATTACAGCCTGTACAAAACATGATGTACCATTAGGTACAGTCGACATCTGTACAAAAAATGTCATGTACTGTCATGTGAGGCCTACACAAAACATGATGTGCCATCATGTAAAGCCTACAAAAAAAAACCCCACTGGTACAAAACATGATACATCTGTACAAAACATGATATGTACTTAACATTTGTACAAAATATGATATGTACTTCACACCTGCACAAAAAAACTTCATGTGTCATCATGCAAGGCCTGTACAAAACATGGCATGTACCATTGTGTAAGGCCTGTAAAAAAACTGTAAAATTCATGACATGTACCACTAAGCATGTACAGAACATTATGTGTTATCATGTAGGGCCTACAAAACAAGACATGTACTAGTCATGTAAGGCCTGTACAAACACAACGTAAACTGTGATGTACATGTACAGAAATTCATCTAAGATAAGTCTGAGGCAAAATACAAGATGCAGTTTGATCAGAGCCCTAACAAATATTTTCATAATGAAACCAGGTGTAATTAAGTTTACTCGTATAACTCTCAAGCAGTCATTAGATTGGGCAAAATATCTTAGTGGTCTGTTACCTGAATACTGAAGACATTTACTCAAATTTCAACCTTTTCGGATTCCTGCTCAAATGGCCCAAAAGTGCCTGGATGTAAATTTCTGTCTGCCTTGAAGTTTTTACTTTAATTTCTCGTCACTAAAACATGTTTGCGGAGACTTGTATGGAAGACTTTTCATGATTGGATGCCCCAACTAGGTCAGTAGCTTTCTTTGGTGCTGGTTGGGTGCAATATGTACCCAAGTCATGCCAAGAAAAGCTGTTGACTCCGTGGTACTCTGACCATTATGGGTTAACTCTTTCACCCTTGAATTAAGACTGACTCAACAGCTTTCCTGGGCATGGGTGGAGCACTAAGTGCTCAACCCATGCCAAGGAAAGCTGTCGAACTGGGGTATGTGATCTGGATAGGTCTCATCGACAATTCTCAAATTGTTTTTCATTACTGTTGAAATCAATTGAAAACACTGAAGTAGAAGACATTTGACCACCAGCTGGTTTTGGCCGGTTCAAGGGGGGAAAGGATTTAAACAAAAAATTAGCTTTGTTCCATGATGATGACAATGAAAATCATCATATGAGTAATAAATGAACCCAAATTTTACACAATATTTTTTTAAATATCAAAATGTAAAGCTATAAATTGCATCATGCAGACTGTATGTTGTACAGTTATACAGGTTCTGAACAATTCCTCTCTTGTAGAAAAAAAAATAATAAAAATAAAAATTAATTTATGGAACAAAATTGTAGACCATTATACAAGGACAAAAACATGGAGGTTAAAGTTGCTGACCAGAAAATTGTGATGGGAACCCATGCCCAGGATACATGCATAATTCCCCTCATGATTTTCACCTGAAACTCAAATTTGCCTCCATTGTACCTTAACACTATTTCTTCAGTTACAGTTTGGTCACATTGGCCTCATTTTCAAGGTCATAGGAGCCACAAATATGCAAAGTTGGAACCATCAGCCAATGGTTTGCATTCAAGTACATGCTTCAAGTTTTGTTTTGATTGTTTTGTTTTAATTTGCTTTCTTTTTTTGGCCGTAATTCTGGCTGAGACTTAATTGTTTGCAGACACATGCATCTGCATGGTTAGCATGAGGTAACACCGACAGAAATATAGAATTCCATATGGCCGTGTCATGGGGAATGGATTTAGACAGCATGAGTTTTAAATCCATTCACTGCAAGCCTTTGCCGAGTAGTGAATGGTTTGAAACTAGTGCTGTCTAAAACCATTCCCCATGACATGGCCATGTGGAATTTTTTTTCTCCCATAGAGTATTAAATCCTATGTTTTTGTCAAAAGCCTACTTGGTTTAGCATGCTTGCAGCAGCCATTTCAACTCCATTTTGTTCATTTTCAACATTGCATTGCTAAGGTACATCACTCAAGAAAGAACCCTACCATTACTCTTCTGTATCTTACGTAATCTGATTGGCTTACAAATAAAACAACAACCAATAGCAATCTCTCTTTTATTCCATTTCAGTCGTAAAATCATTCCACACATATGTTGGGAAGGATTGTGTTTCCACATGGGTAACTTTATAATGGGAGAAACAGGATTTCCTACGTGTAAGCCTATAAAATGGCCATACTGGGGTTACCTAAAGTAACTTTTTTGGGTGTTTTTTTTTTGTTTGTTTGTTTTGTTTCTTTGGTTTTTTTTTTTTTTTTTTGTTTTGTTTTTTTTTTTGTTTTGTTTTGTTTTGTTTTGTTTTGTTTTGTTTGTTTGTTTGTTTTGTTTTTCTTTTGTTTTTGTTTTGTTTTTTATTTTATTTTTTTTTTTTTTTTTGTTTTTTGTTTTTTTGTTTTGTTTTTTTGTTTGTTTTTGCCTACAAATCTAGACCATATTATACCACATGGAGAAATACTTCTCTGAAAAGCAGAGAGACAGGACAGTCCTACACCCTCCCGGTGGCCTATGCTTACCCAAACAGCACCGGAAATTTACACATGCACCCACACAAACAAATTGACATATGTTTTGTCATTTAGTTGAAGTGACCCAAAGGACCAGTGGCAGCATCAGGTGTCTTGCGTAATGAACCAAGGGGTATATTACCCTGGGGCTCATGAGGCAACATTTAATAAGCCGTTATTTTTTAGCCACAGACAAGTCGAGTGCAGGAGGAAAATAATTTACATGGCCTGTGAGGGAACAGAAAATTTCCATCCCAAGACACTTGCCTTGTTTTCTTATAATAACATCAGATATTTCTTTTTTTGTTTTTGTTTTTTTTGTTTTTGTTTTTTTTATAAAGCAAATATAAGCATTTGATCTCCAGTCCCTGCGGTGAAATAGCTGTCACTGAGATTGAGCTGTTGCCTGGAGATCGTCGCAAGCTGAATTAAAGGCTTTGGAGCTATGATGTACAACTTTCTTTCCTTTTCTTCCGAGAAAAAAAAAAGTCTTGTACTTAGGCGTAAAAGATGGGTGGTCAAAAATGTCATACGGTAATCTATGGAGTAGTATAACAATGGAACGTTTTGTTGAAAATTGGACACGGTCCAAGATAGCTGCCCCCGGTCATGACAAGAACAGGTTGACAAGAAAGGTTCCACATCTCAGAGCAAAAACACTGCAAACATATAGTCTTTGTCAAATGTCAGCATTTTGTTGACAGTGCATATTTCCCTTCCTTCCACAGAAATTTACACATTCAAATTTGCATTATATAAACACTTTTTGAAACATTTGACCTATTCTTCCCAAACTACTATTGTGTTTAAAGAGAAGTTTGCTTCCTCCAAATATGTTGCATTTGAACTAAAAAATGTGGCGGGGTTTTTGTCACATTTTTTTTTCTCTATTCCTTTTATTTTTTAGCATACTTGCATATGACTGCACAGGGCCTGCAGACTTATTTATTTGAACTTGATCATGCGTGCTTGCTGTCATTTCTAATAACACTTGTTCATAACATTTGGCTCCAAGCACAGTGCTACTTGGTGTTATACTCTCTTATTTCTTCACTCCTTCACTGCCAACAACGACTAAAACCAAAGCACTGAAGATGAACTTCTCCACAATATCAAATGGATACTCTACTAACATTCTTTGTAAAAAGACGTTTCATTCAAGTACTAGCATTCCTATATAGTCCCATAGAATATAATGGTCTCAGTCAACTGCTTTGGGTGCATTGCATGCAAAGGAAAGCTGTTGACTCAGGCCAAAACTTGACACTGAAAAAGTTAAAAACAAAAAGAGTTATACTCCTCCATAGATTACCGTATGACATTTTTGACCACCCATCTTTTATGCCTAAGTACGAGACTTTTTTTTCTGCTTCCCGCCAAGATCAAAGACTATGACTCAATCATGCCAACTTCCATTTTAGCTTCCTTGGCACTAATTTTTGGCTGGGTAGACACAACATGCTACAGTACGCAGGCGAGCTGAAATGCACTAAAAGCACAAATAGCGCTGCTGCATAATAACCTGATGATAGAAACCATGGAACAGACCATGTTATAGTAAAACTGCCTAAAAAGGAAGGAACTTTAACGTAGAGGGCGCTTCATTGGGAGCCAAGGTCCCCGCTGTGTTATATCAGAGTGTACCTTGGAATGTCAGGGACCTTATGAATTCACAGTAAAAATTAATGTCCACTTTCAGTGTTCTGTAAACACAGTAAAAAAATTGTTATCTTGAGTTAAAGATAACCAATAAAGTATTCTTCTTTTTTCAAAATAAAGATTATTTTCTTGTTGTAAAAAAAGAAAAATATATACATATTCTCAATATTCTTATTTCAAGGGAAAATCCTGTCTCAAAACTTTTTCTGGAAGCAAGATATCAAAAATCTTAGGAGTGATAGAGGATTTTTTCCCTTGAAAGAAGAATGAGAATATTCTATCTGTCTATCTATCCATCCATCCATCCATCCATCCATCCATCCATCCATCCATCCATCCATCCATCCATCCATCCATATATATATATATATATATATATATATATATATAAAAGAATGATTTTCTTGTTATAAGAAAGAAAATTATATATATATATTCTCAATATTCTTATTTCAAGGGAAAAATCCCGTCTCAAAGCTGTTTCTTGAAGCAAGATATCGAAAATCTTGGGAGTGAGAGAGGATTTTTCCCTTGAAATAAGAATATTCAGAATATTATATCTATTTTTCTTTCTTATAACAAGAAAATCGTTCTTTTTTGGAGAAAAAGCAGAATACACTTCTTGGTTATCTCCCTCAAGATAATAACTTTTTACTGTCTTTAAGGAACACTGAAAGCGGACGTTTATTTGCCACGAAACCTCCGAGTACCAGTATTTGTCAATGTTTTGAATCTATATTGTTGAGAAAAGTTTTAGTTTTAACATGCACAGGTCAAGAGAAAATGTGTTTTCCTGACAGTAAAGTGGACCTTCCTTTGAGAGTTCACCTTGGTTTTAAGACCACATTTGTCAGGTCTTTAGGTTGTCATCTCATGCCGTTTGACCCTCAATGAGAAACTACCTGCTTTATATGACCACCTTTGGACTTGCCACATGAGTGGTCTTTGTAAGAAGGGGTAACTCTAGCCTTCCATGTTAACTTTTCAGTTGTGTGCGTGTTGCATATTTGCTGTATTATTGCTTGATACATTTTACATTTCTTAAGATACATATTATGCAAAACTGAGATTTTATTTATTTTAAAAGTTAAACAAGTGTTATTTTCTGGTCATAAAATGTTAATTTCAAACTTTCTAATCCCAAGTGAAGTACACCAATGGGCAACAAAAATATATCTGACACCTTTTAATTGGATGCAATGATAATTTTATTTAAAAAACAAAAATTTTCTTTATAAAATTATTGTCCCTTAATTGATATGAATGCCTGGCACTTTCATCACGGAAAATAAACATTGAAAACTTATTTACTTTCAATATTTGTCATTAGAGGGCAGCATTAGTCTGTCTTCATGTCACATAAAATTTTCTGGCAATGACATGTTCCTCTAATACTCCATTACACGGCTGGGTCCACAACATGTAAAAGAGCCATTAAAGTGAGACGCATTGTTCTAGCAGATTAGCTGTTAAATGACTTTTTTTTATCCAGCAAACTGTAACTCTTTTGCAACCAAACTGGCTCACGATTAGGACTGGAAATTCAACTGTCATCAGCTCCTTCATCCCTATGCATTTTTTTTTTATGTTCTATTTCAAACTTTCACGAAATATTTTTTGGGAAAAAAAAAAACTATCTGGGGGTGTTCACAGGGTTGTTGGCTAAAATGACTGGTTGTGTGGTGCCCATTACGTACTGCACATAAACACATAGATATTCATCGTGATTGTGCCAAAAGAAAGAAGTAAACCAATTCTCGGCAACAACAATAGAAACAGAAAGAAACACGACAGACATAATTTAAGGCCTCGGAGTAAATGCTCTAAGCTAACAAGTTGTTGACGATGTCCTCGCAGAAAGAAAATAATTCATTGTCGAGTGAAAAAGTTAATATCTCTGGATGGGAGAGGTCAAGTAAAAAAAAGTTGGGATGTGCCCAAAACAATTTGTCGAAGTACAGAATGAGATTGTACAGAGTTGACTAAGTGGTGCTTATGTGCCATCTCTGTTAAGACCAGCCATACCATTACATGCACATAAAGCCGGTGGGCCTCCAGTGTTATGCATTAACATGTAAACCAATATTTATGTTTGTTTTTTTTTTTTTTTCGTGTCAGCCAAAAAAAAAAAAGACAGGATATGACGGGAGACCTGTCTGTAAATACTTTAGGCTGAGACCGCATGCTGTCCAGTGAAACAATGAAGCCGTTGAAAATGACAGTGTCCCTTGATTTAAATAATAAGATTATTTTTATCAGATCTGCCCCCACAAGGTCGCAATGAACGGCCACCGGTTGAATTCCAGCTGCCAACACTGATCACAACTAAATTTGTACACGTCTTAATTGTTATGGTGATACTTGATTCAAACTCCTCGTGAAAAGACTTTCCATTAGTACCAGCATGCCTATGTTTAATGGAGAAAAAAATTCAGATAGTCTAGGTCAAAAACTTTCCTCATTGTGGCCAAATGGTGCTGAGGACAACTGTTGAGCCAGTCTGTAAGTTAGCACTGGAGGGGAGAATGTTTAATGTGCATGGGAGGCATACAGCAGATTGTCACACTCAGGGAGCTCAACACTCTTTTGTACAATATGTGGTGGTTTCATTAGTACTATTGCCTTTCTTCACTTCCAGTTCATGCATAGGGATAAACAATTGATACTTGACACATATTTCTGTTTTTTCAAAGTCCTGGACCCCAACCCCAACAAGATTAGAGCCCCACCTGGTGGTTACTTTGCGAAGTACCAAAAAAAGTGGCATGATGCCCCAACAAAACATGTATTTTTTCCATCTTGGTCTGTTGGCCTTGTCTGGTGGAAAAAAAAATCCCTGCTGGAATTAAACCATGTTTTTTTTTTTTCTATACAAACACCACGTTTATAAAAACACTGAAATATGTACATGTGAGCACAAGCCTAAAGTAAGTGCACATATTACTTTTATTTTTAAATGAAGCTCTCCTGAATGGACTTGTGATAAATGACTGTATGTCTAAAATGGATATTTTTTGGGAAAACCCAAAAGCTCAAGTATTACTTGCAAAGTGCATTGTGCTAAATAGGCCATAGCAAAGGCTTTTTATGTATGTGGATTAACCCGTTCCCCCTTGAATTAAGACTGAGTCAACTGCTTTCCTTGACATAGGTTCGGCACAAAGTGCCCAACGCATGCCAAGTAAAGCTGTTGACCTGGGGCATGTGATCTTGATAAGTCTCATGTACATTTCTCAGTCAAATTGTTTTTCATAACTGTTGAAATTACCAGTAGTTGAAAACACTGAAGCAGACGACATTTGACCACAAGCCGGTTTTGGCCAGTTTAAGGGGGAAAGGGTTAAGTCAACATATCTAGATTGCATAAAACAGTTCCTAAGTTGGATAGAGCCCTATTAGATGACAGTTTCCATTGAGTTTTGTTTTGTTTTTTGTTTTTTTTAGAATAGCACATATCTGTAAGATGTAATACATCACAGTAGTTCATAGGATAGTTCACTACCAACTAGCATATACATAAACATGTATTGGCCAGGACAACTAGAATTCCTATCTGGACAAATAAAACTTGTGCTGGGGACTACATAACATTTTGCTGTTACAAATGGAGTGTCAATGGATGCTTGAGTGACAGGGGAAAAGAAGCTTAGAGAGAACTCACCTTGAGGACAAAGGGTGTACAGCATCAAAATTTCATAAGAACACATACAAACCCTGAAACCTTAATTTGTTCAATAGGTTGATCTGCATTTTTTTTTTAACTAACTCACCCCATACTATGGTAACAGGCCTTGGTCAGTTGTTCTGGCTCTGACTAAAGAGCATATGCAAGTTGGTACTTGTATGAAAGCTCTTTTCACAAACAATTTAAATGTGCAATTATTGTCATTAATCTAGGTGAATACATGGAAAAATCAGGGACTGGTATGGAATGACTTAATGAATTTTTGTGTCTTTCTATACCACTACTGCCACCACTGAATATTGGGGTATATTTTTTATTTCAATAGACAGACAGTCAGACAAGCGAAAAAAGAAATGAAGTTCTCCTTGTGATCAAATTAGACAGTGTGATTACCATATCCAAACCGTAGTCCTAATGAAACAAATCCAAGTCAATTCCGACCAAAGGCAATGTTCCTTGGTATGTATAGCTGAAACATATAAATTTATAGTTCGTATTTAAAATATCTCTCAATTCACTGGCTGTATGAAACTCAAATTCACCTCAATTGTACTAGACCATTTCTTGATTTCATCAAATGTTGGTGACCTTGACCTCATATTCAATGTCACAGGAGCCATATGTCTACAGATCCTTGACACAATTTCTTGACCTCATTTCATTTTGGTTATTTTGACATTGTTTTCAAAGTTCATAGCACTCATATGTCTGCAAGTCTTTTCTGCGGGTCAACTTAAAACTTGAAGGTTATAAAGTTAGCATTTTACATTTTACACATTCATACTCCTCAATGAGGTCCAAGTTAAGTTTGGATAATGGACAACCAGGAGCCAGATCTTAATTATTATAATTAAGATCATGGAGCTATCATTGTGTTTTTCATTTCCACATGACTTAAAAAGCAATCAATGCATATCTCACTGGGATGGGGATCCAGTCTGTTAGCAATGACTGTTTTGTATAGTTATAATTTTCAACTCCTAAACTCCAAGCTATATTCTCTTCAAACTGGGTAGGACTTTAGGTTACCTTGGTCTCTCCAAGAGTTGTTCTCTGGTTGGGACTGTACTTAAATACTCTAATTTTTCAAGACATTTTTCAATTCCATAATGATCTGTGAGACAGTCTGTCACCATGGTTACAATAGAGTGTACTACTTGCATGCATACCATTATTAGTTTTCTCCAAAACGTTAGACTAGTCCATCATGAACTTGGGGGGGGGGGGGGGGGGGACTTACGATTAATCTCTATCAGGCATATTCAATAGATCATGCTTGGGTCATTTTGGATTTTCAAAGATTTTAATGTTCATGTTTTGGTGGAAAAAAACGGACAATTTTTTTCTCTCAATAACAGCTTGGTCAGTTGCTCTGAAATTGCATACAGAAACTTTGTGCCCCTGGATCACTGTCTCCAGTGCATTTGGTCACCAGGTGGCAGCACAATAATTTTCTGATTTTTCAGACAATTTTTCATACTTTGCAAGTCAGTAAATGTGCATGTATATGTTTGCATGATCACTATAAGGCCACTGATATTCATGCATGTATACATAGTTTCCTCCAAAACCATTCATGAGATCTACTTCAAATGTGATGGAATAATACTTTGGGTGGGTTGTATTCATATTGAATGGGTCATGCTTCTCTGATCTTTTATTAATAATTATGTATTGTGTATTTTGCTTTGTTTTTAATTTTCATTTTGGGGGATTTTTTTTTAAAATCTACTTTAGCTAATGGCTTTGAAATATTTGCATGCGAACATATATGTGTACCAATGGACAATAGTTTGTTTGACAGGTCAATGATGCTGCATTTTTTGGGGAGTGGGGTGGGGGGGTTGCAATATTTTTATGAATTTTTGTGTTTTTACAATTCTCTTTTTCTCCCAAAACAAATACTGCATTCTCTTCAAATCTGGAGGGAATGTAGCTTGACTCAGTCTTCACCAAATGTTTCCATGTTGTGGTATAACTATCATTTCCTAATTCTTATAATTTTTCAAAATTATGTTATTAATTATTTTTCATGTTAGCATGGTTAATATTGGAAAACTAGTGTACATGTATGTTCACATAATTTTCTCCAAAACTTAGTATATACACCAGATCCACTTCAAACTTTGTAGTTATGTTACTTGCCAGGACTTTAGCAAAACTAGGTCACTAGGTCAAATATCTGGGTCACTCATATCTATAAACTGTCAGCTTGAAGTTAAGCTAGGCTCAGCTCTGCTCATCTGGTCTCGGTCAGTTCAAGGTGCATATGAAGCTCAAATCAGCTCAGCTCAGCTGAGCCAAGGGTGAAACTAATTTTGGGGCGAATGTGTCTAGGTCAGCTGAATATGGGCTGTTCACAGAGCACTCTTGTTATGAGTGAACAAAACAGATCAGATGATGATGATACTTTATTAAGCCCCCATTGTAATTCCAGCCAGCTTTACTGTGAAATGTCTCCCTGAGCATTGAATGACTCAAGTACAGGGTTCGAAATTAGCGGGTGTCTGGGTGCCCTGGGCAACTTTCATCCGTGTCGGGCAACTTTATTTCCTTAGCTGGTTTCCCATGGGGCAACTTTCTATCTTTTGCAGAACATATAATTTCCAACAATAGTGGGAACAGTAAATCAGGGACTCGCGCTAGCCATTCGGCAGTGGCGAAAAAAATTCAAACAAGTTCGCCAGATTGGCAAAGATAAAAATTCTGCATGATAGATTTTCCTTTAAAATCTCCCTGCAGAAAAAAGAACTTTCATCATGAAAGTAGTGAAAAGAAAACTTTATTGAATTTCAAATGGACTTGAGCAGTAGGAAACCTATTTTAAACACATAAATTGTTGTGTTTCTTTCCTAAGTTCAGGCATATAAACGTATCTTTCTTCTCCCCTACCAATGACAATGTCATAAAGGCAAATCAACCTGACCAAAAATACTTGTATTGAGACCGTATTGGGACTTCAAACTTCCAATCTTGGTCCCCATGATAGCTAATTTGTTGTCACAGTGCTGTATTTATCCATTAAGGTCCAGAGACAAGGTTTTTATGAAACATTGCTGCCCTAGAGGGGCAAAATTAGGTGAAATATATGAGTAAAAAATTAACATGTGCTCGGCGGCCATGTTGAATGTACCACTGTGTACTGCCATCTGGTGGCCAAAAAGGGAAATGCATGCAGAAGCTTGTCTGCTTCAAGCAGTCTCATATAGGCCTACACATATTAGTTAAGAAGCATTTTTCCTAAATTAGAACTTTGATAATGAAAATCTATTTTCATTCATGCTGATTGAAAGGAACACTTAATGTTATGCTGCTGAGACTTTAAATGCTATATGCACATCACATTACATAATTATGTGTATTTGTTGAAGCTATCATTCTACCAGTATAAACATTGCACTGATTTTTTTTTGTTCCACAGTCTGGGTGCATTTACTTTCAATCTGAGGTAAATGTTTGCTTGTACATATTTTCAAAACTAAAATTCCTTCTCAATTTATTGTATTTTCTTCCAAATCAAATTAAATATTCAGTTTCAATATTTATGTCTCCCGGTGGAAGCCGGGGGACATATTGTTTCTTCTTCTTCTTCTTCTTCTTCTTCTTCTTCTTCTTCTTCTTCTTCTTCTTCTTCTTCTTCTTCTTCTTCTTCTTCTTCTTCTTCTTCTTCTTCTTCTTCTTCTTCTTCTTCTTCTTCTTCTTCTTCTTCTTCTTCTTCTTCTTCTTCTTCTTCTTCTTCTTCTTCTTCTTCTTCTTCTTCTTCTTCTTCTTCTTCTTCTTCTTCTTCTTCTTCTTCTTCTTCTTCTTCTTCTTCTTCTTCTTCTTCTTCTTCTTCTTCTTCTTCTTCTTCTTCTTCTTCTTCTTCTTCTTCTTCTTCTTCTTCAACAACAACACTTGGTTTCCGTGCAATAAGTCTTGAAGGACTTGACAGAATTTGATGAAACTTGGTAGGATTATGTATCTAGGCAAGACCTAGGTTGGGATTGTATTTGGGTGACCTTGACCTAATTTTCAAGGTCATAGGGTCACTTATGTGAAATTGGTTTCCGTGCGATAAGTCTTGAAGAACAGGATGGAATTTGATGAAACTTGGTAGGATTATGTATCTAGACAAGACCTTAGTTGGGATTGTATTTGGGTGACCTTGACCTAATTTTCAAGGTCATAGGGTCACTTATGTGAAATTGGTTTCCGTGCGATAAGTCATGAAGAACAGGATGGAATTTGATGAAACTTGGTAGGATTATGTATCTTGGCAAGACCTAGGTTGGGATTGTATTTGAGTGACCTTGACCTAATTTTCAAGGTCACAGGGTCATTTATGTGAAATTGGTTTCTCTGCAATAAGTCTTGAAGAACTTGATGAAAATTGCTAGAGTAATGTATCTAGGTGAGAGCTAAAATAGGATTGTATTTTTCAAGCAAACTTGGTCATTTGTAATTTGTTATCACCTGTAGCTTATTCAGAGACGTAAGTGTTCCACCGGGAGACATTTGATTTTCTGTTGGAAAATCAGTCTGTTCTAGTTTCCTCTGAATTTAACCACTTTATACAAGAAGCCATTTGAAAATCAATCATTAATTGTATTTAGCAATTGATGGAATAAAATATTATCATGGTAAAAAAATATACAAGAAGCTCAAAATTAAAAGTGTAAAACCTTAAAAACCTGTAAAATGCACCATCACACATAGCTCTGGCAGGTATCTTGGGCACTGATCTTGTGTCCAAGTTTTATCAGTGAAAAACTTGACAAAAATTTGTATGATGTAACTTTTTGAGGGAGGTCTTTTTTCAAGTATTATCTTATCTTTAATAATAGTAATAATAATAATAATAATAATAATAATAATAATGATGATGATGATAATAATAATAATAATAATAATAATAATAATAATAATAATAATAATAATAATAATAATAATAATAATAATAATGATGATGATGATGATGATGATGATGATGATAATAATAATAATATCTGCATGCATAGTTACTGAACAGGCTCTATCAATTATTGTAGGCCTTCATGGAGGTAAGCTGGGATACAGTTTTTGGTTTTTTTGTTTTTTTTTGTTTTGTTTTTTGTGGATAAGGGGGGGGGGGGTTGGAAAATTACAATACATGTCAGATTAATAGGAGAAAAGTTTGGCTAAAAAAATTTTTTGCAGCTTTTACCAAATTGGCTTAAAGATAAAAATTCCTAGTGCCCAACGCCTAGGCCAGGCCCCGGAGATGTACACCTCCCTGATTAAATACAGTTCCTGGAATCTTCCTTTTTTTTGCGTGGAAGCACTTTTTTTTATAGTGGTGACAAATATAGCTCTTGTTCATCTATATTTCCAACATTTTAAATATCAGTGTCTTTGACAAGCTAACTAGTAACTACAATTCTCATGTGGTGGGAAACTGGGCAACTTTCTGGAGGCTTGGACAACTTGTAAAAATGCTGTGGTTAAATTGCCCAGGGGAAACTTTAAAAAATTCTTAATTTCTACCCCTGAAGTATGAAGCCACTGTCAATGTACACTGTTGTGTCACTTCTAGCACCTGAGTATGGCAAGCCAGGACCTTGAGCCTCACTAGTCATATTCACAAATAATTTTTAATCCAATTCTAATCTTAATCCTGAGGACGAAATAAAGTTTCTGGATGTCAGATATCTCTTCAATGAACCTGCTGGTGTTTGCACAAAACCACAAATTACCAGTATTGAGTGTCATGTGTGATATATCAAACATTACACAAAAGTTTACAAGCAGCTGTTTTTCCCCATTTGCATATATATATACTTTTTGTTTTAAAATTTTCATTGTGTGTATTAGATCATAAATACTTTATCATGCTCTTTGAAAATAGGACCACAGTTGACCAAAACATCAAGAATAACCCTTCTTGGGAAATGTTGTTTTGAGAGTATCAACCACTAATTTTATCCAAGATTGGCTTTTTTAATGCTCCATTTTTTAACCCTTTCCCCCTTGAATTAAGACTGAGTCAACAGCTTTCCTTGGCATGGGTTGGGCACTAAGTGCCCAACCCATGCCAAGGAAAGGTGTTGACCTGGGGCATGTGATCTTGATAAGTCTCAACTACATTTCTCAGTCAAATTGTTTTTCATAACTGTTGAAATTAGTTGAAAACACTGAAGCAGACGACATTTGACCACCAGCCAGTTTTGGCCAGTTTAAGGGGGAAAGGGTTAGGCAATATGTGCACAGATTACTTCCAGAAGTCTTCAATTAAATGCAAAGTATATGATAAACTAGAGAGCTGTGAGAATAGCTAGTGCTCACTTGGCGTAGCTAACAGCTAACAAACAGACAAGACAAGTTTGACTACATACAGAACTACATACTTGCGCAGATGTACATACATACAGCTAGTGTATCCGTGCTAAGCTAAGGATGCTAGTATGCACTTTCATTGATTATTTGGTAATTGTGTTTAACATAAGTCTAAAAATAATAACAGCACCATCTAGTGGACAAACTTGGTACAAGTGAAGTCAAGTTACATTTCTACCTTTTTTTTTAAAGATAAAAAGGCCAGCAGTTTTAGAGAGGAAATGAGAAACTACAAAAGCAAATGCACACACAGAAATCAATTTAAAAGAATAAAATAAAATTGCAGCAACACATTTTAGGCAAGAAGCTTCTCAAGTTATCATGCAGACACCAAATTCATTAATGTGGCTTGGTGACCTTGGAATTTGGGTCAAGGTTACCCCACTTTGAACTTGACCCAGCTCTTAAGGAAGGTTATGATCCTGTGCAATATAAAAGCCCTAGCTCAAAAACTTCGTAAGTTATTATGCGGACACCAAATTCACTAATGCGGCTGTGTGACTTTGGGAATTGGGTCAAGGTCACCCATCTTTGAATTGATTCTAGCCCTCATAGAGGACTAAAATCCTATGCAATATGAAATCACTAGCTCAAAAACTTCTGAAGTTATCATGCAGAAATGATCTGGACGGACTCGGGGAACCTGCGATCACTATAGGGGACTCACATTTGACAGTCCCCTAATATATATTTCCACCAAATTTGGGAAAAAAATCCAACCAGCAGGTTTTGATGTGAAGTTGAATATTACAAAAACTGAAAAGAAAATAAGTAAATAATGCTGTGCCTCCTGTTGAATAGGTTAAGTTGTGGGGGTGCCCAGGTGTGTCCCTGTGTGAGTTTGAAGCACTCAGCAACATATTTGCTGGAGCTTTTGGTAAAGATTTTCCCCCAAAAAAGAACCCCCCAAAAATCATAAAAGTATGACCTATCAATAAAATATGGTAGAGATACACCCAAGGCACAGCTGCATGAAGTGTAAAGAGGATCCAGGGACTAGCTTATGGGAAACTGAAAATGTGAATTCTTGATACACAATAAGGGAAGGATGACCGACAAAAAAGCCTTCTATAGGCCCAACTGACTGAAAAGTCAGCCAAGGCAAAAAAAAAAGTATGTGCCACAATCCATACATTACATTGTAATTACACTCCACTGTCAAAAACAAGTGGACAGATGGCCCGATTAAAAAAGAAAAAAATAAAGCAGCACTAAAAGAAATAAATGGTTTCACTATTACAAAGCATATAATTGATTTTTGGCCCAACTCTTTGAAGCTGCACTCATTTTTCCAAAGACACCCAGTGATTGATTGAAATTGTGTGCATAATACTAGACATTTCCATATCAAAGTAATGATACTGCTTGACTTGGCATGTCCTTTGTGAAATAAAATCTTATGGAGTGCAAAAAAATAAAGTTAATGTAGGTCTCAGCTATAATTAGAAATATGTTGTCATTACCAAAAGTATCACTTTGACTTCAAATGCTCATCAGGTTTTTATTTTATGCAAAGGAGACCTCGTAGACTCAAATTATTTCATAATTGTGTTATTGTGCAATTCATGAGAACATCTGGCGACCAAAATCTGGAACTTGCCTTCTTTAAGGAATAATTTATCACCATTAGGAGACCAGGGTGTCCCATTTGAACCCTTTACGAACAATGCTAGCCTTGATATTTTATCTAATTTATTTATATATCTGACTGCACGTTAAAAAAAAAAAGAAAATTCCTCGCTTATTCTGTTATTGTATGCTGGTGACCTCCATTAGTAAAACTTGGAAGAAATGTTCATATCATATTCCTATACGTTATATAATTCTCTATGTTTGCCTTAATTTTCCACAATTCTCTTGGAAAATGTCACACTGTTACTTGATAGTTGGTAGCACCATAGAAAGTCATGTTTTCAAGTATGTTCTCTACAATGTCTTCAAACTGTATTCTCATTTACATTTAAAAGTTATCTTGTGATGAGGACATCTATGTGTGTGATAATTTATACTGCATAAATTGCTTGCAAACATCGAGTAATAAATTATTAAAATATCTTGATACACTATTCGTAATTATTACCTAATGACAATACATGTCAGGGATCCTTAATTATTGTTAAACTTAGCCAATTGTGAAAATGTGAAGTAAATCACAGTACAGCAGTCCATCTCTTATAAAGCTCCCCTCTCCACCCCCTCAACAGAGGTCACTCTCCACGCAGTCAGTATGGTATTTTAATTTTAATCTCCCTCTCAATAGAATCCACACCTCTTATTAGGCAACATTTGTCATGCAGTAGGAATGGCCTTACAAAGGGGGGCCACTGTAGCACTGTCATATTAGCACTTTGTGTGTTAGTCAGAATACTCAAATTTGTTTGTTACCGTGAATACGTTTATTCTCAAGGGCATATATTTTCTCGGTTTTTGCATTTTGGAACTTTCACTGAAACTTAAAATTCACTATTTTTTACTTTTACATCCCATCAGTGCCATGTTAAAAAAAAACTTTTTTTTCAGTGCATTCTTAATTTCACGGTTTTCAAGCATCAGCGATATAAAGGAAACACAGCAAAATTAAATATATTTGAATTATTAAACCAATTCTACCTTCAAGTCCTGATATAAAGGCCTCATTCAAGAACCAACGTGCTTATATTTCTGTAGAAAAAAATACAGTCCAGGTTAATAGCTTTCCTTGGTGCATTGCCAAGGAAAGCTGTTGACTTAGTCCAAACAGTCGCTCCCAAAGATTTAAATATGCAACACAGAAGTTTAACACATCAGTCACTGGATTTTTGTCTGGGTTGATGGTAAGCAGATACCAATGAGCCAGAGGTTAATAGAAGTGGAACCTGGCTAGAGATATTTACCATCTTTCAATTAAACTAGGAAAAGATTTCTTTTATTTCTTTACTTTCAATTGAATATTTATAAACTTGCATCATGTGGCAGCAGCCAACTGATTACATCCTTTATACATGTAATTGGTTTGGCTGGGAAAAAAAAATATTTTGACTAATGCATGGGAGCCACTGTAGCCAAATTGGCTGCACATTAAAAATTCTTGTGCAATTTCAGTATTTGTTGAAACTTTTGATCATGTCCCAGTTTATGGCGTGTGAAAATATCAACGTTAATGTAAGCTGTTTATAGGTAATTTTTAATAGAACACAGATGGATCAGGGTCCAGGCTATTCTGATTTTTTCATGAATCTTCAAGTGGTTTTTTTACATGCAACTTGTATAACATAGTTGAGAGTGTCCAGTTTAGTTCCATTCCCAGCATGCAATCAGTGTACCACAAATGCCCTGCCTGAATTAAGCTGTGTCCCAGACTGTAATCAGAACACATGCCAATTTAAACCACTGAAAATGAGATTGATGCATGCTATTTGTATGATTTATCAGATCAAGCTATGAAAATAAATATCTCTGAACCAGGAATTATGCCAATTAGCTATGTTTATTCAACTGTTTGAATGATTTAGAAGCAATAGGCAGGGTCTATGTGTATTTATGATAGGGCAAGCCTGCTGCTTGAGTGTGCTGGAATGAAAATCGCTTACATGTTTCTCAGGGATCATCAGGCCTGCATTCAGGTCACAGGATGGTCAATGTAGTCTGATAGGAGACCAGTCAAGTGTGATTACATCAATCTGAGAGCATGTTCCATTCACTTTTGACACTTCCTGACAAGAAAATATATTAACCCTTTCCCCCCCCCCCCCCCCCCCCCCAATCAGCCAAAACCAGCTTGTCGTCTGCTTCAATGTTTTGGACCAAGTTCTTGGTACTCTAAAGAATGATTTGAATGAGAATTGTAGACGAGAGACCTATCAAGATGATTTTCTATTGGTCAAAATCTGTCCTCAGCATGGAATAAATGCCCAACCCAGGCCAAGGTAACCTGTCAACTCATTCTTAACCCTTAAAGTGCTAATCACTGCTATAGTCGTTTTCTCATGACTGTTAAACATAGAATGGTTAAAAGATTCAAATTCCTCATGAAAATACCTTTTATTCAAATACCAGCAAGCCTAGTCTAAAGCAAAAAGCAGTTGACTCAGTCTTAAATCAGCACTTTAAGAGTTAATTCAATGGGGAGTGGGTTAATAATACTCGTCTGCAAGATGCCCATAAAAGATTGGGGTCAATCTGTGATTGTCAGAGAAATGGATAATAATAAGAGACAACGACCAGACTATAATGAGCATAAATGCCATCAATTAAGTGATTTATGCCTCTGATTGCTGCAGCATTACAACCCAATCTTTGATTCATCTTCTGCCAGGCCTGTGTGTATGGAGATAATTAAGTTTCGGTTTATGTTACGGTGAAACTTCATTATAACAACACTGAGATATGCAACATTCTCACTTTATGACACAAATACAAATCTTATTGCACCTTCTCTGAGTACATTCAGTATGGTATAAAAATAAACAAGTGGGTGCATACAAAAGGTATATAAACATATACATAAGTGTATGCATGATACAATACTGTCCATTTGCTAGCACTCAACATCGGCTCTCAGTTTTGTTTGCATGATACAATACTGTCCATCGCCTAGCACTCAACATCGGCTCTCAGTTTTGTTTGCATGTCTGAAAACAAGAGTTGACATAGTTTATGACCTGTCTTATGACGTAGTGGTCTCCATCAAGTTCCGACAAAAGCATTTTGAATTTATCATCTTCTCATAGTATTGTCAGATTACAGTGTTCTAATCTGTTCAGCAGGATGGTTCTTGGACTATTATATTTCTCACAATGCAGCAGGAGGTGTGTTTCATCCTCTACCTGTGCACCTTGGCAAAAGCTTCAAATTCTATTTTCCAGTTGTGTTCTGTTGTAATGTCCTCTTTCAACTTTATGGTCCTGAATGGGCACTGATTCGAAGTTTAGTGAATTTTTTTTTTCCTTTTCCCTGTGGAATGGATCGAACTTAGATATTCTTCCTTTTTGAAACTTGTTTTAAACTTACAGTATGATCTTACTTCATTGGAATTTCTCTTTACACCTTGAATATAGCAGAGCAATTGCCTATCACAGGTAGAGCATAGCCTTTCAAAAAGTTGTTTAGTACGTTCGTGGATGCTGGTACATCTGAAGTTTTCCCAGTGAGAAAGCCTATCAAAGTTGATAAATAGGTCCTTTACTAATTTTAGCCAACAAAAATCATTTGCATTTAACATGAATTTGTTTTCTCTGAGACGAAGGATACGTGGCTGTAGTAGTCTTATGAGTATAAGCTGGCCCAGTGTCTGACACTATGACAGAGTGTGTACGCCTATATCAGAAGTGGGTGACTGCCCAATTCACCTTTCACTGCAACATTTGAGGATGCATGATGTAGGTCTACGCCCAATATAAATCTGCAGAATTTTACAGGAATTTGTTCCCCTGGTACACTTTCACAGTTTGTCATAAAATTACTCTCATTAAGACCTTGTAAATAATATGGTGCCCAGACTTTGCAATCATAGGTGGTAATAGGCAAGGGCAGGAACAGAAGGTTCAAGAAGCACTTAACAGAGGGCACTGCAGTCAGACTGGAGGGCTAGGGTTGTGTATTCCCATTACTTTACATTGTAATTTGCAACTTAGTAACTTGAAAACGACTGTACATAGAAACACCAAATTTAAGACAGTAAATCTAGATGCATAACTTAATACCTCATATAAATCATATAACCATAGCTACAAAAGTGACTGGTTCATTTAAGGTTGCTTTAACATACAAACTAATGGGAAAACACAGCTCTAGCCCTCCAAATGTTTGTTTGTTCATTGTGTATTGGGGTGAATACACACCTTACATGATCTAATTCTGACCTTTCCTATTGGTAGAACAAGGGATTCAAACAACTTCATTGCGACATCTATTTTACCAGCTGTAATTTAGTATCTCATTTTAAAGAGGACTTTTGATGACTTTTCTTTCAGTTTGTTGACGGTACAATTGAAATTTCCTACTGCTGGTGTAAATTCTATTTCCAGATAGCTAAAGTTTTTAACTATTTCAGTTTCTATGTCATTATAGTAGAATTTATATAGTTTTCTAGGGACTTAAAATCAAAGTCCTTAGCTATTTTACTCACTTATTTGACATATTCAGATATGTGACACATTTTCCAGGGGATAGGTGATGTCATTTCAATGAGGTTTCACTCTTTTTGTTTATTCAATACATGTACAAAATAACTGGACCCTTAATTTGCAGTTCAAATCCCCCAAAAAGTAAACAGATGTCAAATCTTGTCTCCTTTGATGTTCAGAATTAAACTTGAATTTCTTACAATTAGAACAGATTCTGAATGAGAATTGTGCTTATTCTATGTTTGGGGGTGAATCATCATTTTCTAGAGTGAAATTCAAAAAGTAGTAACTCACTGTAGATCACATGACCTAAACATTGTTACAAGTAAATTGTGACGTGCCTGCATTAGTTATGTAGTGCATTAGCATTATTGACAAAAATTAATGTGCACGAGGGATGTTTATACGTCACATTTGATGCGGAACAACCATGACAAATGCAAACAAACTTGGCACACCAGGTTGAAAGTAGGTCTAGGGCATAATTTTTACAATGAATACCCATTAAAGAAGGAATAAATAAAATCTGACATGGCTGGAGAGTGAGTTACCATAATTTTTCTTTCACTCATGATCCCCGTTGGTGGGGAAAATCACTCGTGACCTTCAGTCATTCGTGATTTTCCCACCAACAGCGATGCCTTGTGAGAGAAAAATGGAAACTCACTCTCAGCCCTGTAAGATTCAGTATGTACTGTATATGAGGCCAGCATCCCTCAGGTAAACAACTTTCCTCACTGGGGTCTGGGTGATTGGTGCCCGAAGTATGCCAGGAAAAGATGTGGACTAAAGTCTGAACAGTGTCACCAGTCAAAAAAGGTGAATGGAAATTTTGTTCATGTGTTCTTTACAGTTTACACACAAAAAAAAAAAAAAAAAAAAAAAAATCTTGTTAATTCCTGACATTAAATTTCAAAGTGTTTGAAATTAGAAATATACCAGAGACTCAATCCAAACGGTTATTTCTCACTACCAGAGAGTACACTTAAATCACTGGGGCAATTGATTCATTTCTTAGCAACACCTCGTCCCACAGTCAATTGATAGAGACCTTGGGCAGTGTATTTAGGGCAGATGAAACACCACATAATTTGCAATCAAAATAAAAAACACAAACATGAAATTAGGCTAGGCATGGTGTTACTTGAATCAAAGCGCTTGAAATGAAAAAAATGAATGTCATTATAGCCCCAGTCAATTCCATCAGCTGTATGTATGTATGTATGTATGTATGTATGTATGTATGTATGTATGTATGTATACAGTGATGCCTGCAGTAAAGACCACCTCTCATGAGAGACCATATTAAGTTTTAAAACAGCCTTCTCAGGACACTGGCTGCTTATTTCTTTGTTGAATTACCTGCAATGAAAGACCACCTGCTATATATGACCACTTTTGTCTGGCACTAGGGGAGGTCTTAAATAGCAGGAACCACTGTATACATCATAAATATTGTGGAATGAGTAGAGCTGACTTTCTACACATTAAAAAACTTCAAGCTGCTTTTTGGATAGAAGAAATCTATAGTCATCTCTGTTATTTATTGTACAGATATTTCAGTGCACTTAAGTTTAGTAAAAATCGTCAGTTATCTTCAGGGTGATTATAAGGTTGAGGAACATAATACAACACTGTTAACAGCATTTTCCAAACATTTTGCAATGAATGTATGGAGCACATGAGACAGTGACTGCTGCACATGGATGAAAAAAATCAACAAATGAGCAGTTGACAGAACAGCAAAATATACAGTGGGATTTCCAAAGAGAACTGCACTCAAAGGAACCTATCCTTTGGTCCACATCAAAACAGCCCATTGTCCAGCAAATGGTAAACGGACACTACACAACAGTGGCTTACAGCACCACAAAACCCATTCCCTTCGGAAAAAGTCACGTCAACAGGAAGGCTATAGAGGAGCATGCATACTTACTTGTGTGTGACTGAAGGTGCGAACAGGTATGACAACAGCTGTATACTTATATGCCCCCGGCCTGTCTATCCACCACACCACAACAAAGACACGGGAGAGAAGCTGAGCAGCTAGTGCACCCACTGACCTCGTGTCCTGTCCACACACTTCGCGTAGTTGTATTCCCGGGGATGGGAGAAGGGATCGTCTCACAAATGCCCCAAGTCACGAAACTTCCATCACACAATTTTATGTTGTGGAGATGAATATTAATTTTCATGAAATGTTTTGTATCTGGGAAAGTATTTTTTTCTTGCACTTCAAGTCAGACTGCCATCATCTTTTAGGCTGTAAATCTATGGATGTACAGGAAATCTATGGATGTACAGGGGCTTGTTCCAGCTATGGAGACATGTGCCTTTAATGTCTGCACCCGCCAATTATTACCCTTGAGGTTGCCAATGTAGTAATGGTTTCAGATGTGTAAATTTTCACATTTTTTTGCATTTCAAGCATATAACTGAAGTTTTAATTTCACTATTTTGGACATGATTCCTATTACACCTTTATTAATTGTTATTTCATTTTTCTTTTTACTTTAATGGTTTTGTGCCATCAAGTCCAAAAAAAAACAAAAATATATAAAAATGAAGATATAGCAGAAATTAAATGAACTGACGGTATTTCATATAAATATGTTATCTGTTAATTTGCATTTCACGTATCCATTCCAATATTCATATATTCATTCATTCATTCATTCATTCATTCATTCATTCATTCATTCATCCATTCATTCAGTATTTGAGGTTGATATAAACAGAATTTACCCTTTTAAATAACCATGTTAGTGCTAACTGTTTTTGTCATCTTGATGGTTTTGTCTGATGGTTTTGTCCCTATAAGAACCACAACATCCGGGCTCCAGGCGTGGATCAAGTCAGATGAAAAATAAATTCAGTTGATGTGTTATTTTTTCTGCCTTCCGTCAGCTATATCTTGCATTTGATATCCCATGGGAATGGTTAAAGTCTGTTATCCATTTAACCCTTTCCCCCTTGAATTAAGACTGAGTCAACAGGCTTTCCTTGGCATGGGTTGGGCACTAAGTGCCCAACCCATGCCAAGGAAAGCGGTTGGCCTGAGTCATGTTGTCTTGACAGGTCTCATCTTCAATTCTCAGTCAAACTGTTTTTCATTGCTGTTGAAATCAGTTGAAAATGCTGAAGCAGACGACATTTGACCACCAGACGGTTTTGGCCGGTTTAAGGGGGAAAGGGTTAATGTCCAGCTAAACTGGGACATAAATGTCCTTATGCAGGTACTACCTATGAGCCAGCTTCAAGCATGTATAGACTTCCTTCCAGAGGCAACCTGTCCTGCAGGTGGAACTGTTGTTGGCATTAAGAACAACAACTACAGTAGTTCCTCCTTTAAGATACCAGTCCAGTGAGACCACCTGCCTTTTAAGACCACAGCCATAAGGTGCCCAGTGCTCTTTTCCACATGTTCAACGCAATTCACTGCAGACCTGTTCTTTCTACTTATGTTGCTTGGCAACAGAACTATGCCTCCAGCATGATGAGGGCACTTGCAGCAATTTTGTTACTGAAAGATATGAAAATTACATTCTTTCTGCTACACAAATAACAAATTCTGACTATCTTAACTGATTCCATACTATGGTCACAGGCCTTGGTCAGTGGTTCTGGCACTGCCTGGCAAGTCATGCTGCAGCTGCCGCAAGGGCAGCTGCAGCATGACTTGCCAGGCAGTGCCAGAACCACTGACTTAAGACTATAGGCATGTTGGTACTTCAATGAAAGTTCTTTTCATGAAGAATTTAAATAAGCAATTGTCATCTTAAATCTAGGTAAATATACGGAAAAATCAGGGACTGGTATGGAATGAGTTAAGGAACTTCTTTATGCTGTGAATTGTGTGAAGGACTTTTCTTAGGCTTTTGCTTTCTCAAATTGCTATTTTGCTTAAAAAGTGGTCACTTTTTTACCTGCTGGAGGAGCAGTCCCCAGTACATTGCTGTTCAATGAAAAATGCAATTTTCGTTTCCCAACGTGACTTTCAGAGTCACAGCTTCAATTCAACTCCAATGTAATGAGTAAATATCCATCACCCCTCATCTTTATTGTAAAATAAATATGCTGTTACAAATGTCTTTGTAAAAAAAGGTTGATTGTCCCTAAGTAAATAATTTGACCATGTACATTTTTGCCTTTCTGTATTTGTCATGAAATATACAGTCTTTCGAGGTATAAAGTACAAGAACTGATAAATCAGCCTTGATCAACTTGCCACATTCAACGTGTAAATGTGCGGGCCTATCATGTGCCTCCAAATATTTCATAAACACACAACACCAAATGATCAAAACTATTCATGGAAGACAGTTTTATGGTTACAAACAAGACCTGGCATTATTTTGGAGCCCAAAATCCTAATTAATACACACAAGTGATTCTATCTTCTATTGATCTTCCAGGCATGTGCAAATATCAGTTCCATACATAAGCCTGTCGTTAATTACGAGTGATAATAACACGAAATAGCGTGTCTGCAGAAGTGCTGGCCATATGGAGACATGGCATATAATCTTTCAGTTAACACTTTAAGTGCCAAATTTTGGACTGAGGCAACAGCTTTTCTCTGTGCCCATTGGGCGCATTGCACCCAATGAGCACCGAGAAAAGCTGTTGACCTGGGATATTTTCTCTGGAACCAGAGGCATGCTGGTACTGGAATGAAAGGTCTTTTTATGAGGAATACGAATCTGAGATCCTAATGATAATTCAGACTAGTTTCACTTTAGTAGATCGACTTTAGACATGATTTGCACTGAAGGAGTTAATCAATGTGTGCATCTAAAGCAGTCTTATCCCTAACAGAAATACAAGCTGTTTATGATGTTGATATTTTTGGAGATGGTCCCTTCATTAAGGTTCTTCTGATTGTTCTCCTAGTAATTGTTTTGATCCACAGGTGAAAAAGAAAAAACAAAAACAAACACAAAAAAAACAGACTTGTACAGTTCTGCTGGCCAGATTGAAATACATGAAGTGTTTCCTGCTGTAAAGACCACCTGTCACGAGATACCACATTAATATTTAAAGTGGCTTTTTCAAGACAACAATCGCTTCTTTTTTTTTTTTTTTTTTTTGTTGTTGCTGTATGTAACTACTTTCATCTGACATTAGAGCTGGTCTTAAATAGCAGATACCACTGTAATATTTTTTACCTATAGGTCAGTTATTAGCAAATTAGCAAATGCATCAGTTGATGAACTCTTGGGTGGTACATGTGATATGCCTGCTGTAGGTGGCCACTGCCATGAAAGGCTGTACGTGTGTCGTTTCGTTGCCTGACTCAAAGTACCCAGAAGTCAATTTCTTTGAAAATTTACCTGCGGTCAAAGGTCACCTGTCATATGCTGTGCTCAAATTAGATTTTCAAGATTGCATTCTACACAGCATAAGTGTAACTTCATCGGCAATCTATTGTAAAACACAAAATAATATGATTAACATTAGCTTAATTTTGTATAACAAAAAAAAATGTATAACAAGTTGCAAAATGTGAAATCCAGTTATTTCGAGCACATGACCACTTTTCTTGTCTGAAGGGATAGCCATTTACAGCAGACACTACAGTACAAGGGTAAGTTTCTATGCACACAAATTTGCTGATCACAAAAAGACAATATACGGCAAACATTTCAAATGTTGGCAGAAAATTTACAATACTTTTCAAAGAAAACCTTCGTTTTGTGAAGAAACAAATTCAAAATGCTGTCATACATAGTTCCGTCGACATTCAAAAAAGAATTATGCAGCCTAATTTAAGTGGACAATGTTTGGATATTGTTTTCACTGCCTCTTTACGTGTTGGTAGTGTAACAAAAAAAACAAAACAAAAATGAATGTCTGACTGTCTTTCTTTTTTATCTTGGTGTGTTTACTCAACAATAAAAGCAAGACCTCTTTGACCTTTGCAATATTTCATAGACCCAGACAAAACATTTCCAACAATACGTACCTTTCTGAAGTTGAAAGCGTAGGATCACAAATCACAATGCTTTGAATTTGCACCGAGGGAAAATACAGGTATGTGTAACTTGAGTCATTAATGCATAAAGTGCGGTAGATCGAGGGCCAAGGGGTTAATGGGCAGGGCTGAGGGGTTAATGGGCGTGGATAGCAACCAACCTCATCAAAGTGACCTGAAAGAAGGTCGACTGAAACCACCACAAACTTAATTGTGAAGCTCTGTACCTGAGGCATTGTGCAGGAGAAAAGGGATGGAAACAGGAAACTTGTCTGCAAACATTCTAAGGACTTCTTGCTTTGATAACCTTCGGGAGACCTGGTTGAAAACAAAAAATTAAAAAGATGACAAAAAAAAGGGACTCTTGTATCACGTTGACTTGCAATATCCTAAGGCAAGCATTAAGCCTAAACAGGAAAAAAAAAAACCTAGTTCAAGTGAAAGCTGAATCTCCTCCTCATAATCAAAGAGACTGACAGAAAACAGGAAGCTCTGAAACTAAACACATTGCAAAAGTATCTGCTACCGACCTGTTATTTGTAGTTTGTAGTAGAGTGCTCCCGGAAGGATAGTTGGAGAACTTGCCAAACAGCTACTAATAGATCGCTTTATTTTCTACACAGAGTGATACCAGACCAGTGCCTTATGGCATTGAGAGAGCCACAAAAACTTTTTTCTTATGAAAAGTATGTTAGAGAGAGAGAGTTACAGTGCATTTCACCTGAACAGAGGCTCATTAGGTACAGAATAACAGTAGCCAGTAATGCTATGTTGAATGGTCCTGGTAACGTTCTGTTATGTCAGGTGTGCAACGTAAAGTCTATTTATGTTAGTCCCAACTGGTAGTCAACAGGACTGATCAGTATCCTCGTTCTGATTTTGTGTGAATGGGATGTCGGGTTTCAGTGTGCAGATGAACAAGCGTTTATTTTCTACATGTGTAAATTTTCATGTTGTAAAATATTGAGCATTTTACAAAGGGTTTTGCTCATATTTATGTTAACCAGTCCTTCCTCCAGTAATGAGGTGTAACATCCTGGAGATGAACTCAATATGGCTTCACTTGGCTATAATTTAAGTGTACAATATGTCAATGCTACAGACGTTAAAAAAAAAAACACTGCCAGATCCTATTGATATTTTCATCTGAATTTTCATATTTTATACATTTTTCATATTGTACTTGTGCAGGTCAAGATAATTATTCTTAAAATATGAACAGTTAGATCCACTGAATGTGGTCTCTGTCCCTAAATGTTTTAATAACGTCTTGTACGTCATGATGATGACAGTTTTTATATCGTGATGAGTCTCTCAGCAGCTGACAGCAGGGAAACATTCACAAACCATGTGGAAACAGTTCCTTAGCAATGGACAGCAGGCAGACCTTCATTAATAATGTGGAGACAGTCCCTCAGTGGCTGACAGCAGGAGACATTGACTGGTTAGTTGCAGATAGTCTCTTAATGAATGTCCTTCAAGCAGGGAAAGATTCACATAACAACGTACATGTGTGAATACAGTCCCTTGATGACTGACAGCAGGGAGACATTCACTGAAGATGTGGAGACAGTCCCTCAGTGGCTGACAGCAGCAAGACATTCACTGATGTTGTGGAGACAGTCCCTCAGTGGCTGACATCAGGGACACATTCACTGAAGATGTGGTGACAGTCCCTCAGTGGCTGACAACAGGGACATATTCACTGATGATGTGAGGACAGTCCCTCAGTGGCTGACAGCAGGGAGACATTCACTGATGATGTGAGGACAGTCCCTCAGTGGGTGATAGCAGGGGCACATTCACTGATGATGTGAGGACAGTCCCTCAGTGGCTGACAGTTGGAGACATTCACTGACGATGTGAGGACAGTCCCTCAGTGGCTGACAGTTGGAGACATTCACTGAAGATGTGGGGACAGTCCCTCCGTGGCTGACAGCAGGGAGACATTCACTGACGTGAGGAAAGTCCCTCAGTGGCTAACAGCAGGGAGACATTCACTGACGTGAGGACAGTCCCTCAGTGGCTGACAGTTGGAGACATTCACTGAAGATGTGGGGACAGTCCCTCAGTGGCTAACAGCAGGGAGACATTCATTGACATGAGGACAGTCCCTCAATGGCTGACAGCAGGGAGACATGCAGTCACTGAAGATGTGGAGACAGTCCCTCAGTGCCTGTCACTTGAAGGGAGTCCACCAGTCAGGCATACAATCCAACAGGTGACTTCTTATCACTAAGAGACAATAAGTCACCCTGCCCCAAACCAAGTCAAGCATGCACATACAATTTTACCTGCACTGCTGAAAGTTTCTTTGAACTTGGCGACCCTGTATTAAAATGATTATATATTTCCAGGTACAAGCCTCTGCCCATTATACATTGTGCATCCCATCTTTTCAAGTTTCAAGTGTGCCCTGTCAATTTGTCATTCTGTGCAAAACATAAATTGAAATATAATGAACAACTTTTCTATGTCTGAATGCAAATAGAAAGTGAAGTGAATTTGTACGGGATGGTAGTATGTGGTTCAATAGGTGCTGGTAAGTTGAAACCTATAATTTGGACTTCATTGTATAAAATCTCCTTACCTTGCCTTCTGATGCCTGACAAAAGTTTATGTGGAAGTTTAAACCCTATCTTTGAAAGTCTGAAGACAGACCAACATAAATGGACGCGAGACAAGGAGGCTTTATTATATTTTCCTCCCATTTTACGGCGACTGTATCATTAAGAAAACCTGTCATTTAGATTTTATTTCAATTCAAATTTATCAAGTGACATCAAAGCACTGAAGATCTGAGTCACAGTGCAGTCTCATTCAGACAACACAGAGTGTAATGCATGTGTCGCACTCTCATACAGGTATCCCTGTGTGTAACACATGTATTTACACACTCCGGCACCTGTAACGCATATCTCACACAGACACTCTTAGCAGTGACAAACACACATCTCACATGATAGACACCTTAGACAACAGTGGGTAACACATATATCTCATGTAGACACCATATTCGACACCAAGTAACACATATCTCATGTACACAATTTAGACAATACTGGGTAATACATATAATCTCGTATAGACACCTTAGACAACAGTGGGTAACACATATATCTCATAATGGACACCTCAGGCAACCTTGGATAACATATATCTTATATAGACACCTTAGACTACACTGAGTAACACATACACAAGTATCTCATACAGACTCATTAGACAACAGTGGGTAACACATATATCTCATGTAGACACCATATTCAACACCAAGTAACACATATCTCATGTACACAATTTAGACAATACTGGGTAATACATATATCTCATATAGACACCTTAGACAACAGTGGGTAACACATATATCTAATAATGGACACCTCAGGCAACCTTGGATAACATATATCTTATATAGACACCTTAGACTACACTGAGTAACACATACACAAGTATCTCATATAGACACATTAGACAACAGTGGGTAACACATATATCTCATATAGACACCTCAGACAACACTGGGTAACATATATATCTTATATAGACACACCCCAGGCAGTGATATGTGTCCATGTGTCTCATACATCCCTGAACAAGACTATCTATTTGTGCACTGAGGCAAACTTGTTTGCCCTTCGTGCTGGGAAAATGACTCAAGTTTACTGTTTGCTGTTATTTGTAAATAATTTTACACATCAGTTGACCAGAAAAGGGTAACTATTATGAAAGGTTTGTGAATAAGTTATAAATAACCAGACCATATAATAGTACATTAAGCCAAGATCCAACGTCAACTTTCCTGACATGTTTCTTATATGCTATGCTGCACTCTCTATCGTGGCTATCTTTATCATTGCTATTCCAGGGTTTTTGTTTTGTTTTGTTTTTTTTTTGTTTTTTTGTTTTTTTTTTGGGGGGGGGGTGTTTCCTTTTTTTGTTTTTGTTTTTGTTTTTTGGGGTTTTTTTTGTCATTATGGCAGCAAAAATCACCAAACATGTATGCCTCTTTTTCTCTTTAACTCTCTAACATCATGGCAACTTTATTACTATTATTACTACTATTTTTTTTTTTTATTATGGCACCAAAATATCACTAAACAGTAATACCTCTTTTATACATGTACCTCTTTTTTTTCTTTTTTTTTTTTTTTTTTTGTTATTATTTTTATATAAAACAGACATCTACTTACCATCAAAATGGTCCTGGATGAGTGGTCTGGTATCGAAAGTGAAACTGTTCGAAATATGCCCAAAATGCCTGCTTGAATACACAAGAGGCCAGAGCAGGGAAGTCTGTGCCGTAGTCCAGACGAGGAGGCTGGAGGTGTCTGCGGTGGTTCTCTTTAAGCCTCACACAAACCTCCCTCAGTTCCACTGCAATCAGAGCTTCAGTAGTAGCCTCCTTGGCAGGTGCCCGGCCATTCCTGATCCCTGAGTCAGCAGCTCAGACAGACTCAGTGATCATTCCTGTGGTCTGGCTTGCAGTCGGTACACGGACCGATTTAGTGTCCTGAGTAACATCCCATCCTTCTCTGAGAATCTCTGTTCTGATACCTGATACACAAGAGGCTTGTAACTTATCTCTTCCTGCAGGTATTCTGACAGCCCAAAAAGCTGCCACCAGCTACAATGTATGGAATTACTCTTACTGCATACCTCCAGTCACAAATATACCTCAGCGCTGCCAGTGTATACATCTGTTAATTTCAAAATATAGCTAAGTTCCCCTGTCATGAGGTTTATTAATACTATATAAGTATTGGTGTTATTCAAAGCCTTGTCCATCTGCCAATATGTGTTTGTCAGAAGTATGTACTATACACATTTTTCAGATTTACAAAATGATTCCTGGGTGGTCAAAATTGTAGGATCAATTCAAAGCACACAGATGCAGTTAACAGTTTGAAGGCAATGCCTCAGTGCACCCTGCATCTGCAAACAAAGACAATTAACAGACAGTTAATGAGCCATAAGGCTTGATTTGACTTACTACCCAGAGGCTGGGCCATGTCTCTCAGAGAAAATGCATGAAAAAAAATCTATTCACAAGCTTTCAGCATGGGTTATGTTCTCATGGTAACGGTGTGTCTTTGACCCTTCCATGCTCGAAACCTGGAAACACCCAGGCTTCAAATGTCATCTTCTGCAATGTTTTTTGTTTAACCCTTTGCCCTTGAATTAAAACTGAGTCAACAGCTTTCCTTGGCATGGGTTAGTGCCCAACCCATGCCAAGGAAAGCTGTTGACTTGGGTTGTTATTTTGATAAGTCTCATCTACAATTCTCAGTCATATTGATTTTCATTATTGTTGCAATTAGTTGAAAACACTGAAGCAGACGACATTTAACCACCAGCCGGTTTTGGCCAGTTTAAGGGGGAAAGACGCAACACTCCATGGAGAGATATTGCAATTTCGCCAGCACGTGGCTCACATACTTCCGAGTACCAGTTAAAATGTGTGCCACAGTGGTTTGTACCAGCTGAGGCTTTGGATGATTCTGCCTAGAGGTAAGAAATAAGTTGGATCAGTCAAGTTGAGACCTTCTGAGGTCACAAATGAAAAACAGTTCGGACTGTTTTTGTATGACAGGCCATTCTAACATTTACATGTGTAAACGTAGAATTGTACATATGTGGGAAAACTGTTTCACATACATGTGTGAGGTATTTTGCACACATGTAAAACTTTTTTACATTAAACTTATGTCTAAATCATTTTCACATATATGTAAAAGTATTTATGTGTAAAACAATTTTTACGTATTAAAATTATTTTTACATCTGTAAAATTATTTTCACATCTGTGAAATTATTTTTACATCTGTAAAATTATTTTACACGCGAAATTATTTTACACTAATGTAGAATTGTTCATATGTGAAAAAACTGCTTCACATATATGTGTACAGCATTCTGCATATATGTAAAACTATTTTACTTTATAAACATCGGTCAAAATACTTTTCGTATGTATGTAAAACAATTTTGCATGTAAAACTATCTTACATGTGTAAACATTTTTACAAGTGAAACTATTTTACATATACATGTAAAATAATATGTTTCACAGATGTCAAAATTTTTACACGTTACAAAGCATAATTCCTTAAAAAACGAATGCAAATGTTTTACACATGTTCATGTTCATTCATAATTCACACATGATATTGTTTTAAAAATCCATATCTGTAAAAGCATTTACAAAATGTGCAAATCTTAGAATGTTTAAAGCCATAAACATCTTGACGTAGCTTTTCCTACCAGTTTGAGGCAGCATGATCATATGGGTGATATTTGTTAAGGAGGTATACTTTTCAACATTATGAACTGTCTCAAATACTACCTTGATTGCGGTAGTCTGATCATGCTGGTGATATTTGTAAAGCAGGTAAACTTTTCAACATGACAAAGTGTCTCAATACCAAAGACTATCACATTTTTCACAAGACTAATCCTTGAATATGTACAGAAGTCTTGTGTAGGACAGCTGCACAACAGCTGATGTGGGAAAAACTTATTTCAACTGACTGCTGCACAAATAATGAGGTGTTTTGTTTTTTTTGCAGTCAATGCTGAATTGTGTGAAGAATTTGGTGAGCAAACTTTGGTAAAAAAAATATAGTGGAAACTCCAAATTAAGAGAGATATATGGAATAGTGAATTAGATATTTCCAAATACTACCCAGTCACTAATACATAACATAAAACAGGAGAGCTGTGTGAACAGCCCATACTCAGCTGACGTAGAGATTCATCACACTAACTTGTGGCTCTGTGAACTACAAGGTCACCCGTGTACCGAGTAATTTATGGAAGAACACTAACATGTGCAACATCAAGGCCCAGTTCAAGTATATCTAAAGTTATAGTGAAGAATGAAATTGATGTATGTTGCACTGTGACCTCAGAAATGAGGTCAAGGTCATTCTTTATAGAGAAACATTAACATGTGCAATGTCAAGGTCCCAACTCAAAATAGTTTTCACTTTATAAAGTGAACAGTAAATTTTATTTCAGTTGTCGTAAAAAAAGAAATTAAAATAATCATAAAATCAGTGGAGCATGACCACTTATACAAAATGCGTAGACAATTGTCAAAGGTACATCCCTACCAAGTTTGACACAAATCTGGCCAAAATTATTTAAGTTACATTACAAGACATCCCCTTGTTAAACTTTCCCATATAAACTTTTTCAAAGAATTTTAAAAAAAAAATTCATAAAAAATCCAAAAATCACTGGAACATGAACAGTTAAACAAACTCCGTAGAGACCTACCCAAGGTAAATTACCACCAAGTTTGAAGTCAATCTGACTGACAGTTTCTTCGGAGAAGTCCAAAATGTGAATTAGCATTAGAATGCCCATTGACTTGCATAGTAATCAATAGGAAAGATGTATTTTCCGATAAGTACCCAACTTTAAAAAGTCGCTAAAAATCCGAAATCCACAGCAGGGCCACCTGGTGAACAACTTTGTTTGACTCTTTTGCAAGGAACCTATCCACCAAGTTTAAGCTTAATCTGAGTGACGGTTCTGAAGAAGTTGAAAACAGCAAAAACACACACACAAAAAAAAAAAATCATTAAAAATAGAATAAAATTGCAGCGCCACCTGGTGAACAAATTATCCAAGCAATCAAGTGAGCGGTTTTTCGAGATTTTTTAAAGATTTGCCCCGAAAAAGAACAAAAAATTCATAACAAATCTGACAATCACTGGAGCATCACTATGTGAACAAACCTGGTAGAGACCCACCCAAGGTACATTGCCACCAAGTTTGAAGTCAAGCTGGCCGATGCTTTCACAGAAAAAGTCCAAAATGTGAATTAGCATTACAATGCCCATTGACTTGCATGGTAGGTAGTCAATAGGAACTTTGCATTTGCCGATAAATACCCAAATTGAAAAAAATCGCTAAAATTTAGGAATCCACAGCATTGCCACCTAGTGAACAACTTTGTTTGACCCTTCCACAAGTGACCTATTTACCAAGTTTCAGCTTAATCTGAGTGACCGTTCTGGAGAAGTCAAAAATAGCGAAAACACACAAAAATCATATAAAAAAAACAGAATAAAACAGCAGCACCACCTGTTGAACAATTAAGAACTACGAGTCTCTAGGAGTATCCCTGTGTGATATCAAAGAAGTCACATGAACGGTTTTGGAGAAGATAGTTTATGATTTGCCCCCCAAAAAAGAACCAAAAAATCCAAAAATCACTGGAGCATGACCATTAGCATAAACCTGGTAGAGACCCACTCAAGGTATATTGCCACCAAGTTTAAAGTGAATCTGAAAGAGGGTGTCGGAGAAGAAGTCAAAAATGTGAATTAGCATTAGAAGTACAATTGTACCTGAATTGAAAAAAAAGTTAAAAATCAGGAATCCACAGCAGTGCCACTTAGTGAACAGCTTTCACCCTGCCGCAAGGAACATATCAACCAAGTTTCAGCTTAACTTGAGTGGCAGGTCTGGATAAGAAATCAAAAAGGGCAAAAACACACTAAAAATCATAAAAAAAATTAGCAAATAATTGCAGCGCCACCAGGTGAACAAAATAAAAACTAGGAGTCCCTAGAAGTGTTCCTATTTGATATTAAAGCAACTAGGTGAGCAGTTCTGGTGACGATTTTTTAAGATTTTCCAAAAAAAAAGAACAAAAAAATTCATAAAAAACCCAAAAATCATTGAAGCATGACTACTTGGACTTACTTGGTAGAAACCCACCCAAGGTACCTCCCCACCAAGTTTGAAGTGAATCTGGCTGCCAGTTTTGGTGAAGAAGTTAAAAATGTGAATTGCGGATAGACACACGGACTACAGACAACAACCCATCCTATAAGCTCAGCTAACTGACAAGTCAGCTGAGCTAAAAATCCTGAGACATCAACATGTACAATGAACATCAATCACTGGACTTGTCTCACTTTAAAGGTAGAACAGATATTACAGATAATATAATAAATGCTCAAATGTACTCACTCAATGCGGACAGGCAGATGAGTTAAAGACCAGGAATCTTAATTATAACCGTAATAATCGATGTCAAGAATTCCGAGGCGCGGTTCCGAGGCCAGATTTGATATTTATTGGGCATGTTCATGGATTGCAGCTGGGCCCACCAAACTCCAATACAAAGACAGCAGAGTTTTCTGGAAACCAGGCATTGGGCAGTTATTAGCAAACACTTTGCCTAGTTGTGGGACATTGCTGGTAGATCGTTACATCACCTGGATATGTCGGCCACTCTGTGAGGGTACATACCACAGCCGAGATGCTGTGGATGGCCAGGATCTGGTGGTTTGTGACAAAACCTGTACCATTACATAATTTCTGTCAATGTCCAGGTGGCACCACTAGTATCATAGGTAATGGAGATTTTGGCCTCTTTTACAATCCCACTAAATTTCATTAAGATCCGTAAAAAAAAAAAGGATACTGGACTAGTCACAAGATTTTTACACTTTGACTTGTATATTACATAATACTATAGGTGGTGCCACCAACATTAACGTTGATATAGATTTTCATACCTTTGGTAAATCCTAAAAGATATATGGGCCAAACTCAAAAACTGTGGGGTGCAGAGCATTCACAGTCCAACTGGCCATTTGACCTTGACCTTCAACTCCAATTGAAAAATTGTTAAGAATGTACGCCCCGAATCCAGCTTTCCATACATTGTCAGTTTGTCAATTCAGGAATGAACTTTTTTAGTTATTGAAGAAAAACAATAAACTTGGACATGCGCCAAAGTCCATACTCACTGGGTCACGCTGACCCAAAAAGTAGGTCACCAAGTACAGCTTTATGCACTGTGTAATCAAATGAAATTTTGATCTGCCCAAAGCAGAAGTGCCAATGGGACGTTGGATGATGGCCACAGGAATATGTCTCACCTATGATCAGTTTCTCAGCCTCTGATTGGTCCATTGCCATGGCCGGTGTTGCATGGAAGCCAACATAGGTCTGAACTGTGTGACACAGAGAGAGTGGTGGATATATGATTCAGCACCACAATCCTTCACCCTCAAGTCCAACACATTGTCAGGGACCATGCAGCAGCCAAGGATGTGTCAGACAGTGATTAATACCTTAGATGGCTGTGTTCCTGTGAAGTTAGATGGTAACTGCAGATGGATAGAAGGTTCCAAAAAACATATTGTCCCACCATTACACTCCTTTTATTTGCATGAAACCTCGCTGAAGAAGTATATACACAAAAACATGCAGCGAAAAACCTGCAAAACATAAAGCAGTCAAAAGGTGCAAAGAAGACTGGAGAAACAAATATGCTCTGGTTGACAAGCCAGAGCAAGTCCCCTGTTAAGGGAACACCCTCTAGTTGTAGATGGGGCTACCGGGTTATGCATGCGACTTGGTCTGTGTCATTCTTTTTCCTTGGCAGCAGGCCACTATTAAAAGGACTTACGCCACACACCATGCAGTGCTGTCTCCAGCTTTTCAAAAGAGGGCATGGGCACCTTTCATCTAAAAGGGCACTTTTAAGGGCACAATGACCATCAAAATGGGCACCCAAAAGTGGCAGTCCAAAAACCAGGCATTTTTTGTTGTTGTTTTTATGGAAATGGTTCTGAATTTGTATCTTATGGTCATGGTCAAGAGATAAATTGATGGGTTATATATTCTCAATTAGAGCATATTATATTGAATTTTCATAATTTTCGGGATTAATGGCACCGAAACAAGTCTTTCGCTGGTTTTGCCCGCTAATGACCTTATTTTATAAAGGCTAATGAAGCCTAAAACTGTCTTCTAAATTTCAAATATTATGAATATGATATGTTCCTTTCACAAATTAATTTGCTATAATGATTTAGAACTATGCAGTTTTTCAATGAATGGTACGGAAGAGGACTTAATTTACTCTTAGAATATCGGACTTGACAGTGTTCAAACGGTACATGGGCTTACAGATTTAGGTTTGTTAAGTTTCTCTTTGTATTAAATAACAAAAAGAAAGTTATGACCCAAACATGGAAAAATATAGGAGAAAAAGGCAGGGAGCCAAAGAAAAAGGGCAGGGAGCCAAAGAAAAAGGGCAGGGAGCCAAAGAAAAAGGGTAGGGAGCCAAAGAAAAAGGGTAGGGAGCCAAAGAAAAAGGGCAGGGAGCCAAAGAAAAAGGGTAGGAAGCAAAACAAAAGGGCAGGGCAAATGTCCCTTCTATTTTAAGCTACAGACAAGATTGCAGTGTGGGTGGCCCAGTCTGTAGTGGACAGGTGTCTTAGGAGAGTACCAAGAGTCCACGTCATAAGGCCTCCCCTCAGCATCGTCCTTGTCCTTTAGCATAGCAGCTCAGACTTGTGCTGCAGCGCTGTTTCAGCCACTGTATTTTGGACCAACCAGGTAGAGGTACTGTGTACGGTCTTCCTGAGATATCATCAGACAACAGATTGCTGAACGAGAAGTTGGCTGCTCAAGAGCTTGATATTGCCCTGCAGGGTGACCGGAGCAGACATGACGTGTTCTATGGCGTAAGTCAGCTTGAGAGTGATGTGTCTCTGGGACAGCTTCTAACCCCTTGCTGATGGCAGTGGGTCTGGACTCTGAATTAGCTATCTGTTCCACCAGTGAAGCAGATGCAACACTTGCCACATCAAAATTTCATCATGGTGTCAATGTGAGAGCCCTGGCTAGCTTGTCCTTCTTGGGTTCTTGAGAATCCATAAGAATGAAGTCACACCCACATAGCACTGGAAATCTACCTCTGGATTTATCCTCAAGAAGGCATAATCAAAGATCTCCTTCAGTAGCAGGCAAGGTTGAGCGACTGTTGATGAATAAGTCCCCGCCATTATTGAGTAGCCTTAGAACACCAGCGACTGCCACTATATCAGCCTCCCTTTAGATCCCCTAGTTGCTAGACTTCCACCTGCAACAGGAAGAAAGGTCAGAGACTTTCTGGTCAAAGGTCTATACCCTCATGCCTGGAGGTCAGTTAGGAAACCATCTGGACTTTGCCCAAGTCTTTTCTGAGAGTGCAACAGACTGGTAAGATGGCAGATCTGTTTCAGCAGGGCCTGTGGCAGGAGTGTGGGTATGGGCTCTGTCATCTGTTGGACCCTCCCATGTGGCCAGTATGGCCGTCCCCAGAGGGTGCAGAAGGCATACAGATGTCGTCCCAAGGACTGGATGAGTGGGAACAGGAAGGATTCACAGGGATTAGTTGGGTGTAGTTATGTGCTACTATGTCTGGGAAAAAAAATTATATATAAAAAAAATAATAAGTTTCCAAATATTGACTGTAACAATTGCCCGTATGAATTTATATTCCATGAACCAAATATGAGAAATAAAACAAGTGCTTAGGAAAAATGCCATAGTTTGCCTGTATTCAAACATTCATTGGGCTGGAACACTTTTGTATGAAACTTCTCCTCAGTACCCTAGTGCGAGCCCAGTAGTGGTATCTTTATGAGGGCCATCCTCTGTGAGAGATAACAAATTGTTTTAAGACTGCCCTTTGGAGAAACTTGGTTATATTATTAAATTTTTGTGCCTTTTTAAAACATATGTAATATGAATGGGAATTTGGTCGAGAGGATATGTGCGTTTCCCATTTCAGCTAGGCGACTGGTGCCAAAGCTTGCAGGTTCAAGTCTCGCTCATTCCGAACATAAAATATATAAAACCAATTTTTGTTCACAGTGAGGGCAGTAGGTGACACGTTCCATTACTTGTAGAATTAATCTTGATTTGTTTGGAGATACATCCATGACATGCAATTCTTTAGGGTTGTATGAGATGCATGGACACACAGCACTGCCGGGGGTGCCTATCTGAGATATATGTATTACCCAGAGTTGTCTAAGGTGTCTATGAGATATATGTGTTACCCAGTGTTGTCTAAGGTGCCTATGTGAGATATATATGTTAGCCTATGTTGTCCAAGGTGTCTATGTGAGATGCATGTGTTAACCAGTGTTGTTTAAGGTGTCTATATCAGATATATGTATTACCCAGTGTTGTCTAAGGTGTCTATATTAGATATGTGTTACCCAGTGTTGTCTAAGGGGTCGATATGAGATATGTTACCTTAGCTGTCTATATGAGATTTGTATTACCCAGTGTTGTCCAAGGTGTCTATATAACATATATGTGTTACCCATGTTGTCTAAGGTGTCTTTATGAGATATATGTGTTATCCAGGTTGCCTAAGGTATCTATGAGAGATATGTATTACCCAAGTTGTCTGAGGTGTCTATACGAGATATATGCATTACCCAGTGTTGTCTAAAGTGTCTATATGAGATAAACGTGTAACCCAGTGTTGTCTTCATTGTCAGTATGAGATATGTGTTGGCTTCTGCTGGAAGTATCTGTGTTGTCTGTATAAGATCCATGTTACACTCAGTGTTGTCTGCATGAGATCCATGTTAACAGTCAGTGTTGTCTGCATGAGATCCATGTTACAGTCAGTGATGTCTGCATGAGATCCATGTTTGAAGTGTTGTCTGCATGATATACACATAACTACTGCCTATTTGAGATACATGTGTTAGTATTTGTCCATGAAATTCTCAGTGTCCACAGAATAAGAGATTGTGCTGTGTCTCACTCAAACCCTCAGGTATTACCAGCCTTAGGACAAACATTTCTGTCAGAAGCTTGACCCTGGAGACAGCTATTCACGTTAGACTGGCAGACAGTAGGTATATCTACACAGCACCTTGTAAACTGAAGTGCACGTGAGTAAACAATTACCAAACAATATTTTTGTTTTCCTTGCAGATCTGTGCTTCAACTTTTAAACTTTTAAACGTGGAGCAGAAGGAATCAGGAGGGGGTTAACATTGGCGGACTACTGGGCATGTGGGCTTCCTGGGTGGCCTGCAGCGTGTGTCTGGGTAATAACAGTGTCGTACCTGACACCATGAAAAAGCCTTCCTTTATGCTGGCCATTCTTCCAGTTGAGTTGTATGGCAATGAATTACTGTGTGACAGTACAGCAAGAAGACAGCATCCTGGGAGTGCTGGGTTAACCCACTGGCAACCTGATGCAAGTGCATCAACAAATTACTTCAGAATTTTTCTCGGTAAGCTTTAAAGTACCTTTACTGCAGAAAATTATAAATGTGATTAACAGAACATTAGCTGAGTAATTTACGCTTGTACAATTTTACAGTTCCCACTCATGCAGTAAATTAAAAATCTGCCAAGAACTTTGGCCAAAGTTTGTGGCCTCTTCAGGTACGTTGGCAAGAAAGTGTCGATGGGGTGAGTCAGCTGCCCGCTGCTATTACGTTGTCCCCTTGTAAAGATGAAGGAGATAGTTTTGTGAAGAGAAAATGCACAATAGCATTCAATCTGTACGCCCTCTGCCTTTGAGTTTGTCTGAATTATTTATGTCGGCTGCACAGGTCTGTAATTTCAGCAGATATTATATGACCCCCTCCTTTATAATGTATGTGTGTGTTTGTGTCTGTGTGAATGTTCACATTTGCATTCATCAGGAGAGAGACACTTCCTACAGGCACTGTAACCTGTAACACCTTACAAAGGTAGAGCACAGGTGTGTTTTTCAGGCAAAATTTAACAGAGTGATAGCGGTATTTGATACCAACCCCTAGTGGCAGCAGAAAGTGCTCTTCATCTGCAGATGGTCTTAAAATGATGCAGGTAAATTTACCTAAGACGTACATTTAAGTATTTGCAAAAAGCCATCTTAAAAGAGACGAGCAGTATTTCACAGAAAGTGGTCTTTATAGCAGGTAATACTGCTACCCAAAATGAACATGTTCTCAGGCAATTACAAAAAAGGAATACTCCTTTATCATTTGAACATTTTCCTGCTCATATCACCCACACATAAATTGTCATCTGTTTTAATATTTTCACTTAAATTTCAGGTTAACAGAAGACATTTTGCTGAGATTTGTAGATAATATTATGATAACATGCCCCAGATTAAAACCTTTCCTAAGCATGGATCGAACCCAATGTGCCTAACCTGTGCTAAGCAAAGCTATTAAAGTTGAACCTGCTTGGTATGAAGTTGTTTTTTTTCTTCTTTTTTTAAGGGTCTGCCCCATGGGGGAACCCTTTCTGTTTTTGGGCTGTCTGTCCGTCTGTACACATTCTCATTACGCAATATCTCCAGAATGCTTGCATGTATTTTGCTCAAATTTGGCAGTATGCTTATCTACCATGCCAAGATGAACTAATTAGATTTAGGTGTCACTATGACCTAATTTGAGCAAATGGCAGCCTAATTAAATGTTCATTAGGGCTCATTACCGCGACATCTCCAGAATGCTTCCATGCATCTTGCACACATTTTATAGTATGATTATCTTGTATGCCAGGACGATCTAATTAGATTTTGGTGTCACCATGACCTAAAACTTTGAGCAAATGGCAGCCTAATTACATGTTCGTTCGGGCTCGTTACCACAATATCTCCAGAATGCTCCCAATATTTGGTTCACATTTTCCAGTATAATTATCTTACAGGACAATATGAACTGACTAGATTTTGGTCATGTTGACCTAATTTGAGCAAATGGTAGCTTAATTAGATGCTCGTTAGGGCTCGTTATCATGATATCTCCAGAATGCCTTCATGTGTTATGCTCTAATTAAAGTTTGATAGGAGTAATTAAGTGTCCTCCCCATGGGGGTGCCCTACAATGTTTTCAGATTTTTCATTACTGACAGTCCAGGCTTGATATTGATGTGAATATCATGATAAATATTCCCATTGAAAGGGCAAGTGATTTTGACTTTCCAGTGAAACTTTGTCCTTAAATAACCACATAATCAAATTCCACATAAGCTCTGCCATACAATAGGTACATTGAAAAGATTCTTGTTAGGGGTCATTCATGTGCAAAATTTGTAAAATTACAAAAGAAAGCGATCAATCTGATAGGCAACACAGCATTTAATGCACATACAGAACCCTTATAAAAAAAATTTTAATTTGTTAAAAATGGTGGATCTTTCACAACTTAGAGCACTAAAATTTTATTTCAGATACTGGCTATTCTAAACACATAAAACATTTGTTAAACCAATATTCTGAAGTTTGCACAGTGTGAATTGTTATGTCTGCGATACATGTACATAAACGCAGGTTTCATTTCTCTTTGGCATTTTTCTTTTCGAAATTGATGTTTTACAATGTAATTAACATATGGGTGAACATCAGCATGCTGCACATGGTAAAAGATAAATACTATATCAGGTAGCTCCAGCAACAATGGACCAGACTCCCTCATAATAGATGGGGTTATCCTGACCAGATGTTTTCCTTTGAAAATGCCTTACTGTTTTAGAATCACTTGTTAAGAAAATGTTTGAGTTGTCACTGTAATTTATGTTTCTGTTCTACCAATCTGATGTCAAATATAATCATTTTGGAGTTCTGAGTTGCTGGACCAGTGTGGTACAAGTTAAAAAGGCTTTGAAGAAAATGCAGATTCTTTGGATTTTCCCAAGAATCTGGTTGTACGGTGTGAAGTTCCCAGGAGACCAGGTTGCTGGCATCCTTACCTGAATACCCATGATGCCTTGCAACACTGGATGCAAGTACTTATTATTCTCCAGATGATCATTAAATCCTATTGAGATCCAGTTGTCCAGCATGGGCAACATGGGGTACATTTGTTAAAACCTGTGTCAAAATGCTGGACTGGCCAATGATGACACCTGGTGGCTACAAGTGGAACCAATTATTACTCCATTTGCCCCAATTCATGTCAAAATAATTTTTATTGAACCGGTTAGAACCATACATTATTAAGTTTAGTTTGTTTCAAGTTAATGTGGCAAAGGGAATGCTGTATTTCCAGACACGCTCAACATCACATTCCCAAAATCTGAACACAGCTTCAAAGACTGTGTCTTGACAAGTAGTTTTTGGATGCAAGTGATTGCAAACTTGTCAATATCTGGTCAGCAGAGCTGATAAATCCAAACTCTAGGCTGATATACTTTATTCTGAAGTCGGGTTTTGTAAAATAATCAGAACCTACAGAATCTGAAAATATTGTCTTGTTCTTGGCAGAATGGGGTCAGAACTCTTAATATGAAGATAAAGCATATGTTTTCATATTCAAGTGTTTTTAATAATAGATATGAGCTAGCAAAGTAACCAAATTTAACATGCAAGTCAGTAAGGGTCTTGAATGGACCGCTTTCACGGAACCAGCAAACCACAGACTTTTCTCACATCCACCTGACCAGAAGGGGCATTGCAAGGGTGGACACTTGTGGGCATGGGGTAATGCATGTTAAGAGTACTATCTTCAAAGTAAATTTGAGGTCAATTAAAGCAACATTAAGGACAGGTAAGACACCAAAATAAATCCCACTTTAGTCAATCCTAGCTCAAAATGTATTTGCATTAGGATAACATATATATGTGTGTACTCGTCATACTCCAAAGAATTTATGTCTCGTATTTGGGTGTCTGTGATGTTAATTGTTGAATAAACAATTGAAAGTTGACCGCAAAGCATCCACCCCATAAATGTCAATATAAGTCATTAATTATTTGTGATAAAATCATAATTACACTTGCATCTGAATCCTGACATATTGGCAAAAAAAAAACGATCCTGCGATTTTTTATGTTTGGTTTCGCTTTTCTGTTATCCATCCTCAAAGTTTGACGTTTCAATTTTCCCTTTGATTTTCAGGATGTTCATTTTCTTCATTTCATAAAAAAAAGAACGATGCAAAATTTAGAAAATCGCTGAATCGTTTTTGCAGTTCAGACATTACAGAATCAAAAGCCGTTAACCGGATTAAATTTCGCCCAGCCGTTTTCTTGGAATAACCATTCTTAGATGGGGTTCTCGTCCTATTATCTTTTCTGAGAAAACACGCTTCAAAGACCTTTGATGTTGATAATTTGCCTCTGAAACAATACCATTTGCGCAAGTTGAGCTGATATTTGTACAAAACGTAGTAAACATTGACCCTTAACATTTGGGGAGGTTGTCAATCAATTCTTTGCCAATCACATGGATGAAAGAGCCTTTGAAGTACAGAAAACATTATTCAGCGATCTGTCAAACGGCGACAGCGACAGTCTGGTTTCAAAGTGGGACATCATGGAGGCGGCCCTGTGGGCTCCGTGACCTCAAGCCTGGCAACTAAATGTTGTGTTGCCTTGCTTCAGTGGGGCAGCCTATGGCCGCTCGTGGTCAGAGCACGGATGGCGGGTTTGGTCTTCCGCCCCCTACCTCTTCATCCCTTTTTAGGGATAGTATTCTATTGTATTTACTCCTATCTGTATACTTTATGTAGTTAGCCTGTCATTATTTTGTAGTTATTTTCTCAATGAGTTTTGTAACGCTATTTTGAGTTTTATCTGCTGTTCACATTTATGCTTATTTAGATGTGTTTATTTGTACTTTATTTCCTCATCCCAGGGTTTCGATAAAATATTATGTATGTGGGTATTGTTGATTAAGGTGCCAGTTTTTTTCCCGCCTGTCTTTGGTGTGAAGGACCACTGGGGTAATCCATCGCGACGAGGCCTTTGAAGTTTGAAGGGACATCGTCTGACGATTCCCGCTCCTCTTAAACTTTTAAAGTCTCCCTTCATTAGAACACAAAACAAGCAAGATAACTATAAAAGTAAACCACTAAGGCTATGATATGTCAGCATGTTTACATCTTTTCCCTGCCCACATACTTTCGGCATACCGCCTTATTTCGCATTGCCGCCCTCATACCATTCTCCTTTTGCCATGGGCCGTTGCTACCTGCAGCCACGACAGGCTGTAAAGTATGATTGACGGGTGGCATTGTTCCCTTTGGCAGCTGAAAACCAAAAGAATGACACATGGATGTTTGGATGTCCACATGCCTGTATTGTTTTGGGTTTTTTTTTCATATTTCTACTTTAGTTAAAAGCTTGAAATTTTGACAACTAATAGAAAGGACATTCATCTTGTAAAAACCGTTAAAATCTCAAAATCGGCAATGCAAAGGTTTTTGGTGTCTTAACTGTCCTTAACATAAATTGTAGCACTTTTTGATAACTACACCTGTCAACATCAGTAATGTACCAGGCATTTTCAATTTGAAGATGTTAGAAACTTTTCACAGGCAAAATTAAGGAGACCCTCATACAGCATCCGTGTACTGACCACCACATAAGCATAGGTGTCAATTGATTTCTGACACCCGTGAGGTTAATCACCCTAGTAGTTTGTAAAACCTTTTAATGCAGTACATTTTGGCAGCATATGGCTCTGGGATATAACCATTCATACGTGTGGTGTTTGAAGGGCAAAACGCCGTTGTTTCAGTCATGGCCGACACTTCACTGATTAGGCAAGTTTTACTGCCCTAAAAACAGTCTTAAACTACTGTTACAAGTTCAGTATTTTATGAAAGGTTTCATAGTTTAGAGGCCATTTTCCTTCCATACTTTAACTTGTTCAGCGGAGATATTCATGTTATTTTACCATGTAAACCTTCCTCTGTGGCAAGTGCCTATGTTCAAAGTACAGTATACAATCTAGTAGTCTTTCCCCAGCACAAGGGCTTTCTCTAGTCACTGGAGGTGAGAAAATTACTGCCCTCTCCCCCCCCCCCCCAAAAAAAAATATATATATGTGCTTTTTAAAAGGTTTTGTAAGATGCCTGCATTTTTCAGCTTAAGGCAGGGGGAATACAGAGTGGCTTACCTCCCCATCATAAAAGTATTTTTCACATATACTAAAAACACCAACTTGCTAGTCTCCTGGGCCTTTGCTTCACCAAGTTACTCGCTGTGCACAAATGTAATTCCACTTCTTGTAGCTTTCTGGGGTTTTGTTGCCAGGTGACTTTACATATGTATATTTACGTGCATGCAGTTTCCAACATGGAAATTTTAAAAAGGATCTCCTAGTAACTACATTAAACACTGCTTTCATGTGTGCAAATATTTACTTCCATACATCAATACAAGAATTGCAGCAACATGTATTTTTGACTCAAGAGATCAAGTTTAATCCACATCTTGAACAAAAATTAATGCTGGTGAAGAATAAAAACTCATTTGTTTGGATTATTTGGTAATTTTTATTGGGTAAACATATAGAAATCATCCACAATTTATACCAGTACTTCCAAAAATAGTATATGAATACCTGCATTGTGTATAATTTTGCTACATTCCTTCTTGGTGATTAGAGAGGTGGGACAGAGGTAAAGTCTACATATACACTGCTAGATTTTAGTATATATTTTTGTGTTTTTTATTTTTTTTTTCTGGCGGCAACAGCTGCACTAGTAGCGCCACCTGGGTTTTTTTCTACACCACCACCCACGTTGCTCTAAATATATCAACACATCGTAACTGTGGCACGTCAGCTTGGCAAATGCTACGAGTCACCACCCTCTTCACGAATATTCCTCTACATGTAATATTCAATGATATGACTTATTCAATCACCAATTAGGAATCCAGCTATTACAGTTAATAATCAATGCATTAATCAAAAAAGATACTTCAGTATTTTCATAAGAAACTTACAACTACGAAAATGGCAAAAAAAGCACGCCATCATTATAATTGACAGCACACGTTTAATAATAGGAATAATAATGACAACTCCTGAAGACATCTTGCTAATATGAGAACATGCAGGCCTCATCATCTCTGCCGGCCATTTTATGAGAGTCAAAATATATACGAACTCCAAAACCAAAATCTCTGATCCATCACATGGACAACCCTCAGCTTATATAGCAGCATGAGATATAAGTACCGTTATACAGATTAACATTTTGTCGAAAAGCTCATTTCACAAAATGTACCTGCTTCTTCCTCTCTCCTCTCTCCATCCCTCAATTACTGTCGGGAATCAAAATATTTGTGAATATTAGAAAAAATAACATTGCAAAATATTATTAAATATATAATTGTATATGAAAAGTGTAATTAATAGTAAAGTTTTTCTTCCAAAATAATAAAGGAATAATACCAAATAAAAGAAAAACACTAGTTGTTCACAATAGGTGAAGAGCAGGACACAGTCAAAAGAAAATGCACTAAATACTCAACTCTGCTTCATTAATTCTAACTACCGAATTAAACCAATACCTGCTTTATAACGAAGGCCTCAACTAACGCCATACAACTAAAAAACCTGGTAAACTGTTTGTAAACTTGTTAGATTATACACACAATATGTATAGTTTGAGCACCGATATAGTCCAGTACATCTGCATTGTGGGCCTTCTGGATTACACAACTCTCCCCACCACGCAGTATATTTAATACATCCTAAATTGTGATTTGGACTTGGCCTGCCTATATACACGTACACAGGTATATAATGCAGTGCTGCAGTCATGAGGTTCAGGCACTGAGCAGCCTTTCCACATGGCCCTGCATGTGCAAAATTTAACACCAAAAGTTTCACCATGCACTTACTTTGAACTCTAAACTGGAAAAGTGTACAATTTTATCCGCTAGACAATATCCAATATGATCATGATAATACCACTATATTTAAACACTGAGGTTAACACTGGCAACATTTTGCCGTCATCATGGGTGGAACAAGAAATAAAGTTTGGGGGGATTTTGTACTTCCCCAGCATCAGAGATTATGCAAATATCCATTGTAAAAAGCAGAATTCTTCAATCAAAATGAAAAATCTCTAAATGCAAGCCTCACAAATCAGTCCAGGCTTCACAGAGTAAAATTGTTCTCAAAACCATCGTCTAATTGAGTTTTTGTTTTTAATACTTTTTACTAACATATAGGGTTCTGTGTTGAAATTTGATTTCAATGCTAATGCTTACAGCTTCCTGTCACTTAAGAACTTAACTATGTGTTGGAACGAGAACGTTCGTTGTTTAGTCTATAAAACTAGATTGTCAAGTGGAATATTGAGTCATTCTTTGATCACACCCACTTTCTTTTCTTGCGATCGAAGTGAATGCTTTACCCAACCAAATAGTAAGACTCCATAAAAATTGTGCTCAAAAGGGAGCGCGTTGCCTAGTCTGCCTGTATACAAGTTATACATATAATGGAGTTCCAAAATATTAATATTGCTGGATAAAATATATCTTGGGAATACATACGACAAAAAAGCCTAAATAATTCACCAGTCATTAAATGCCTTTGCAGTTATATATGAAAATTCCCAATCAATACTGTGTATAACATTGCTTATAATTGGCATAAGGGTTTCAACCAAACATTTTTTTTTCTCTGCTTGGTGGGACCAACTAAATAAAATGGGCTGGAGTTAGCACATCATCCCAAACTTGGAAGAACATTTACCACCTGATAAACAACAATAGTAGTAATATAATAATAATAATCATAATACATAAAACTTTTATGCATACAAAGAAAAGGAGGACGAATATAAACCTAATATAAGTATTGAGCACTGACTTCAAGTGTAAGTCTGACACGTGGGAGGGGGCCGGTTGCTTAATAAATCAAGGTTCTACGGGCAATAACTTTAAAGCCACCAAAATAAAGGACTAATAATCATATTGCAACATAAAAGTCATAATATATATATATATGTATATATATTTGATTAAACAAAATATCTATATAATTCGCCATTTCCAGGCATAAATCCTTGATGGCAATATTTTGCGAGCAAGCCCAGAGCCCCTGGTCTAACTATCTCTACCCTCCCTAAATGTAGTAAGGCACAGCAAACAGTGTCATGATCTTGACTAGATACTGAGCAAATGTTACTCTTAGTGATTTGCATAAGTAGTCCTGCCTCGTGGGCATTATTTGAAAGTTTGATACCCCGGGGTAACCATCTTGTTTCCCTGTTAGTATCAGCAGTGTTCTCAAATAATCACAGCAATGTCCGAATCTAATAACAACAGGTCTTTTTTTTTTTTTTTTTTTCAATCTTTTTAATATAATTATTTCTATTGTTAAATCAATGAAGGTGACCCTTCCTAAAACATTTGTACGCCTGTGCATGTGTGAAAAATACGCTGCCCTGACAAAATATGGCATTATTTTGTTACATAATCAACAACCACCATTTCAATAGGCTATACAATAACACAAACTTTTGGCCACAAAAAAAGCCCGGTGAGACACAAACCAGTATTTCTAAGTGATATAAAGTGTATTCAGCACAAGAACATGATGGTTGTTCTTGGCTAGTGTCACCACATAACCCTCGGACGTAATCTTCAGGCCACAGCAACGACTTACTTTGACATAGGGGCACTCAAATTCACCAATGAGGGACCCATCCCGCTGGAACACTGCCACGTGGAAACGGTTTCCGTGGCTATCTCCTACTAACACGTCTCCAGCATCGCTGATGTCAATGCCATTGGGAAAGTTGGTAATGTTTTCACAGCCGATCCGACGCAAGAACTGCCCTTCTTCATTGAATACCACAACACAGTGTCCCTGCAAGGCGATGTTTGAATGTGATTAATGCAAATAAAAAAGTATGAAAAAGTACAGACAATACAATTACTGAGCATATTACATACATATCAGGGTGCACAAATTCCAATGATCCTTTTGTCCGGGACAAATGAAATCCTTTGGAAGATAAGTGACTTTCAAATTTCACTTGTCCTCTGGACAAGTACTTTTAATTGGTAAAAATTTACGATGTTAAATTTTAAAGTTTGTTGGCATAAAAGACACAAAAATTTTCACCTGTCAGGTTTGGTTTGAAAGAGCATGTTTTAATGGAAATTATTATGCCATACAGCGAGTTTATGTGTCTGTTATGCCAACAAACTTTGAAATTAAACATATCGTGAATTGAAATAAACTCACTGTATGACATAATGATTTCCAAAAACATGCTATTTCAAACCAAAACTGACAGGTGAAAATTTTGTGTCCCTTGTCCTGCAAGATGAGTTATTTCGATTTTTTTTTTTTTCGCCGTGCATACGATTCAAGATATATTCCTTGGCAAGTCTCGCAGGTCGGGAAACTTGACCTAGGAGCTTTTTTCCCAATTCTACACATAAGAACCAAGAGGACCCTGTTAACAAGACCCCTCAATACAAGGTGGAGCCTGATGTGACATGATGGGTTTTTGGGCTCCCAATGAAACACTTCTCCCGTTACTTCTATGGTAAAACCCAGGTGGCGCTACTAGTGCAGCTGTTGCAGACCTAATTATAAATCAATTTTGCTACCACATGCTCTACTCCACCATTGGCGTTTCGAGGGAGCACTGTCACACCAAAGTGACCCATGTATATTATGGGAACTGAACTGTTGATTTGTGGTTATGGGTGCAGTGAAGTCACAGTCCAAGTTAGTCAAATCCACATGTACTTACTGGACCAGGTATAACGAATAGAGATCAAGATCAAGTGGTTCCTGTGGGCTCTCAGCAGAGGGCTCTGTGGGCAGGCAAGCTAGATATGTGTGTTTCAATAAGTTCCCATTGTATTTTTCACCTATGTAACTTTAAACCACTCCACCTTGTCACACCACTTTTCTTGTGGTATACAGTGAAATACTCCTGCAAATTTGGCAACTCTCCCTGCAAACCTAGTCACATATTGAATGTTACTGTAACATAGTACCTTAAGGGAGTACACACCTCAAGTCTGCAAGAATTGTGTGTATTGGGTTGTGTATTCAGCCAAATACACATAACATTGCTAAATGCTGCCTGTCCTTTTTGGTCATTTTACTGGTATTATGCCTTCTTATTGGTATGCTCGCTTTTTGCCCCTAAGGCCACGACACTGGATACCAGTCAAGATTCAGTCACATAAATCGAGTTACCACCACTGCATAATGGGTCCATGGTATCTACATATGGGTCTAATCCATGATCACATGACACAACATTGCACCGCACCTCCCACTATCTGCACCAAGGCAGCCAGATCCCTTCAAGTTGCCAATGTTTGCTGTTGTTTTATGCTCCTTCAGTGCAGTCTTTCCCCGTTATACCTTTGTTGATATTAAACAAAACTCAGCCATGCTGCAGCTGCCCTTGTGGCAGCTGCAACACATCTTGCCAGGCTGTGCTAGAACCACTCTCTTAAGGCTATAGGCATGTTGGTACTTGAACAAAAGCTCTTTTCATGAAGAATTTAAATATGCAATTTTCATCTTAAACTTTGGTAAATATACGGAAAAATCAGGGACTGGTATGGAATGAGTTAATATTATATACGGGCCGAGGACCATCATGCATTTCATGCGACTGTCGGACTGAGGTTTTCCCGGTGAGACAACATGAGCCCAGGTGCACTTTAAAAGATCTGTGCCTTCATCAAATATGTACTTCAACTAATCAATGAACTGGCCAAATCCTGGATGCCTCCTTAAAATACTCATTTTTCTAACCCATGAACAGACTGATTCACCTTTCACATAAATTTCATTTTTTAAATGACAGCTGTTTATAAATTCTATGACCTCCAGTGCCAAGGAAAGGAGAAGTGGGTATGATTACTAATTTGTGCTATGTATGCCTTGTGGGTATTTCGAATTTGTACAATGCTGCACGTTTTCTCATAATAAGACAGCAGTATCAAAAAGAAAAAGAAATCATCTTAAAAGTGGCATGGCCTGAAGATACATCCCTCATTCATTGCAGAAAATTAAACAGCTCTCTTCTGTGGCTCATGGAATTTTTAACTGTCAAGAGAAAGTACACTCTTTTCTTATTACCAAAGCCTCCAGATTCTGAATACATTTGAACTGCACATAAGTGAAGAGAGTACGGTAAAATCTCCTGCCACATTTTAAACTTTGTGCTACTTGTAAATTTCTGTGGGGGAAATAAGACCTTTGGACAGCCTTCAGAATTTTTTTCTTTCAGCCCACAATTACATAGCACCAACTTGGGTATTTTTATGCAGGATTTTTCCCCCTTCTAATTATGGGCCAAGAAGTTTTGCAGAAGCAATAAGCTTTTTTTTTCTTCTTCTTTTTCTTTGGGGGGGGGAGGGGGATTATTTTTAATGTCCTAAATTCACCAAGTGCGACGTACTGAACAAACTAGGTACAATCCCACCAAACATTATGATACATCCACCTGTTTTTATTGGCTGAAAAGGCCAACTTTTAACAAACACACAATCAATTTAGTAACATCTAAACTGTCCACCTGTTTCTATTAGCAGGAGTGGCCAACTGTTAACAAACATGCACCGTACCCCACAACATATAAACTGCAAGCTGATGTCATCTGTTACCTTGAAATCGCATACAAAATATTCCTTGCCACTGATGGCAATATCTGATGGCTCTCTCATGAAATCACTGCAATCGAACCACTTGAGGAGATCACCGGTCTCAGCAATACAGAATACCGTTGGGGACACACTGTCTACAGCTACAATATGACCTGAAAGTACACAAGCGCCGTGCAACACATATACATCTAGTTCCCATTCTGCCTAGTTTTTGATGCACAAATCTGTACGGTGCTCAAGAATTATGACTACTTTGGATGTTGTTATTTTGTCCGATTATGTCGTAACAAATGCATCTGCTACTCATGGAATTCCATATGAGCCAATTATCAATATAACACTTGTTACAAGCGAGTCCCCGACATGTACCATTCACAATCATGCCATACTCAGCTGGATATTTTTTAACTAGCAGTTTACGAAGTGTCGTGACTGATAATCAAGATTTCAGCATTTCAACAGGTTACTTTGGACTATGCGTCCATTTGATTCAGGCAATGGTTGCACTTTTTTTTGGCCTTTCAGATACCATCTATATTTTCCTTTTTCTCCATCTAATGCCTATGCTCAAAACAAAATAAACGCTCAAAATAATGCAGGCATGAGAAATGGATAAATCTCCAAACTGATGATGATGGCTGGACACCCAACCTACCCTGCTGTGTTATGGCAAGTCCTGCCACAATATCAATGTATCGGATGGCAATCTTCTTGATGAACTGTCCATTCTTCGTGAAGATCTGCATGCGTGAACGTTCGTTGCCACGGTCGCACACCACATACTTGCCCGAGTGGCGCATAACTGCAACTTTACGTGGATACCATAACTGCCCCTCCTCTCGGCCTGCAAGGGAGTGATAGCAAATGGAATTGTTATAAAGCACACCTAAGCCATGGCCATTTAACATATCTTAAAACAGCACCATCAAAATCCATAAACATATTATGCCTAAGCGTTCTGGGACTCCAATGGGCGATCTCTGGTTTGTGAGAGAAGGTGGGTCCCCAACACTCTACCTGAAGCTGTACCTCATCAACGCTGGTCACAGCAGCACATTATTCAAAGGTGACAGTAAGATCAAGGGCCCTACGAGGATGGAGATACCAGGGTCACAAACAAGCATTTCAAACAAGCTGCTTTAATTCACATCTGCCACTTTTTGAAAAACTGAAACGGTACTGTTCAATTGGTCAATAGTGCCTTTATTTTGTCACTTTGAACTGTGGATACTTCAACACTAGTTCTGGTTAGATACACTTTTCAAGATTCATTCTAATGTACAAAAAATGCTTTTATTCATTTGAATTAGCACCTCAGAAAACACATTTCCTCTTAAGCTTTGAACATTTCAAATTCGTTAGCTAATGCATCAGGAAAAATCAATTTTTTACAATTCCTTCTCATCCCGCTACGTTTGCTGCAAGTCAGCATAAAAATGTGTTGACATGTTCTCTTTTCATCAAATATTTACTTCAGACCTAAGGTAAACTTGATAATTCTGTGCCTGGTAGTAACCATCTGAAGATCACTGTGACAGCATGCTTTGTGTGGAATGTGGTCACACTTTTATTTAGAGCACTGGTGTCGCTTCCATTACATTACACCACAAACTACTGTAATTTGCTTTATTTTTGCGTGTATAAATGTTCACAGTTTTTGTAATGTGACATTCACTGTTTTGGACATAATTCCCATTCAAATAATGTTAAAATATGATTTCACCGTGTTTTTATTTTCACAGTTTTGTTGTGCCATCAGTGAAATAAGCAAAAAACAAGAATATAGCAAAATTAAAGCAACTGACAGTATAATTATAACTGGGTTCATACAGCTCGGCAGCTTTCAAATTCAAGGACTTTTCCAGGATCTTTTTACCAAAATTTGAGGACTTTCCAACTTATCGACTTTTCCTTTTTGTGTCTTGTGTTTTTTCGGGTTTTTACAGTGGGTGGGGAGGAACTGATTGAGCTAACTTAACTTTTGAAGGAAGGTGCATTAATGGATATTCAAAATTCAAGGACTTTAAGGCAGAAACATTGATTTTCAAAGTTTTCAAGGGCTTAAAAACGCAGGTAGTAAATTTAAGTACTTTCAAGGATTTCAAGGACCTGTATGAACATTATATAAACACTTTTGGCAGAGTTTATTTGTCTTAGCTTGCTGAATATTATTCCAACACTAAGATTCTGAGGTAAAAGTAAAGTTGCAAGCCACTGATGACAGTTTGGTGACAAGAAGAAGATATCAATGTTCAAAGTGCCCCATTACCTTCTGTGGCTCAGCACCAGAAAAGGAAATACTGTGAACTGCTTTTATTTTGCTGCGGGGTTTTTTCGCTTATTTCACTGATGGTTAAAAAAAAAAAAAAGTGAAAATAAAAATACAGTGACACAGCAGTTTAACATTGATTTAATAGAAATTATGTAAAAAATAGTGCAATTAAAAATTCAATAGAATGTGTGAAATGCAAAATCCGTGAAATTTTAATACACGTGAAAATAAGTACATTTACAGTTACAAAGCAACTTTCTGCTACTGTCCACCCTAAATGTCAACAGTGGGACCAACAAAAACCTGCACTCCTGGGTAAGAATACATTACTCAGATGGCAACCAAGATTATACTAGTCTCACTTGAATGGTCTCAGTTGAGTGGCAGAGTTCCTCAAGAACAAGAGCCGAACAGGACACTTAGTCTTGATATGCCTACTATGCGGATGAATTACATGCATCAGCTGGATCAATATTTACTTGTGCGTCCTGCACATTTAGATAGATTTCAAGTTAAGCATGGGTAAGTTTCTGACGCATTGTGTGACAGATCTAGCATATGAAGGATGACAATGACCCAAGTGTTCAGTTACAGGCTACCAAGAGCCAACTTTTGGACCTGTCCTGCTGGTGGTTTTACTGAGGTATTGTTGTGTGAAAAGGTGTAATACTATGCTGGGCACTCGGGAGTTCCACCAAAAAACATAAAACAAAACAAGACGGGACAGGGCATCTGAAAGTCTCCCATTGCAGATAAGTAATACCCAAGTATCACTAATAGGATGTATTCATATTTAAATGCGGTCCTACTCTAACACCTATCCAGCAAAAGAGGGAGCCACCTGCATCAGGGCAGATCCATGTATTTAGCATGGTCAAAAGTACTTCCCCGTTAAAATGAACAACACGAACACAGAATTATCTTAAGAAAATGTATTAACATATATCTGAAACATAAAGGATGCCTAAATTGATTAGAAATGGGCTCTCTTTTGGTTGAAAAGGTGTTATTTATGGATGTTTCTGTTGTATATAATACAAATCTGCCCTGATCATGGTGGAACCATCAGTATGTTGCCCCCGCAACACAGGAAGTGTGCAGCATCAGTTACATATGAATATCACCTATTACCTATCATGAAAATTACACCATAGCCTGTACTCCCGATTAATCAATCACCCATCATGAAAATGTAACTTGCATCGCAAAATGTCGTGTACGGTAGCTCGCTTACCTGGAATACCAAACTGGTACTTGAACTCTCCAGTCTTTTCAAACACTTGGACACGGTGATTGTTGGTGTCTGCAACAATTATATCTTCTTCCATGCCGAGGCAGAAACCATGGGGCGAATTAAACTGACCCTTGGCTGGCCCCAGCTGACCAAACTTGCATCTACAGTTTGGAAAATACAGAAGACAGTTACTAATGGGTGCCTGTATCCAGTGTTTACCTGACAAAAATGTTGCAAAAATTTGTTACATAATGCTTTCCTTCGTACATAAGGTATTGGGTTCCATTCTTTCAATTTTGCATTTGTTCGTTTACATCACACTTTTATTTATAAAAAATAAGATATAAATATGTTGAAAATATTCCCATTTCAAATTTAATATACATGAACTGCAAAATGCTTTTAATCTAAGATCATATATATGTATTTTAAATCCAACTAAGACAAGATCTACAATAAATATGGTGGATCAGTACACTTATCAAACCTGGAAGAAAAAAGGCATGTATAAAATTTATATACAGGTCTACATCAGACAGCAAGTGTATCACATGGGATAAAAATGTACACTTCTGGAGTAGCAAAGGCAGATGGAGAATATAAAGCCAACTTCAAAATGTATTTCTCCCCACTCTACAATCATGCAAAGCCACTACCGCTATACTACAGCCGTTCCAACTGTTCTTGTGGCTAATCTTCAGTGCGCTCCTACATATGGACCCTAACACCACTTTTTGCGTTCTATTCTTTGCACTTTGAATGCAGTCATTTTAAAACAACTGCAAGGTTTTCCATGTCCGACAATGACAAAAACATCTTGCGCCTCCTTGCAACACGGCCATACAAGGCCACACAGAAGGTACAAATAACAAAGGAAATGAGAGAATAATTACTTTCTGACAGACACCTCAAATGACAGCTTTTGCCTTACAATCTAGGAAACTCAGCCTGTCAATAGAAAATAGTGAAAAGTAGAGGAGTGCATATTTAAAGAGGACTGTTCAAGTCCTGTGCACCGCTGACCTAAGCTTAATGACCTGGAAATCAGTAAACTGTTAACTGTCACTTGACTGGCGATACTAAAACACAAATCAAGTTTTAAAAAAATGAAAAATAAAACGCAATTCATGCATTTCACAAATTTTAAGCAGTTCAAGCTAAACAGTAAATCAAACTGAATCACAATACTTGTATTTAATGCAACTGGCCCAGTACTCTTGCACATGATTTATGATAATTTGACAAGCATGAAAATAATATAATAATAAAATCCAAAATAACAGTTCAAGCACATTTGGTAGCAACCAAGTCTGCTAAAAATGTTTATAATTATAGATTTCCATAAAATCTGAAGAGAATCCAGAGCACAAGCATAGCAAGTTGAAAATATAATGGTTGATGATCGTCCACCCCCCACCCAACTCCTCATAAGAACACCTGACTGAGGTCAGGTAGGCTCAAGACCAAGCGGGCAAATTGGTGAAAGCAAATGTATACATGTATTAAACATGGCATCTGGAGAAGAGCCACTGCCACAGAATGAAGGTATTAACTTTAAAAAATCAATTTGTGTAAAGATTAAAATACATTAGCATCAATACATTGACCCTTTCTCCCCAGAATTACTATCCATGCCCAACACAGGAAAGGAATCGTTATACAAAACAAAATGGCCTCTTGTTAGTGAATGTTACGCTCACACTTCTCTGTGCATTAGATTCACGGACACGAAATTCCTTCTGTCAGATAGGATAGTTCCTCTAGAAATTAATAGCTGAATCATATTCATGATACTCAATGACATCTTGACATTCGAACAATGCTGAACTGGGAGACTGGAACAGCACTGTCACCATAAATGCTCGACTAGGACAGTTGATTTCAAAAAGGAGAATAAAACTTTATTTAATAGACACTGGGAGTGCCTCTGAAAGACATTAATGATTCAGCTTGACATAAATTCTTTATGTAAATTTGAAAGCAAACAAGTTTTGCAGGTTCGGCTTTTATTCATGATTATGTTGTGTCAAATATATGCAAGACCCACTTTCCTGGTGCTTTGGTCAGACCAACCTCCGGGTTAAAGACAAAGTCTAAATGCTGAAATCAACTGGCTGACATCAACAATTCCATCCTATATACACATTAAGCTGGACAATACAGAAGCTATGTACATGTATGTCTCCGGTGAACTATCCTTATTTCTTGGCTGACAGAAGGAATTTTTAGAACACTAAATAAGCATTCAAGTGCAAAGTTGTTTGAGACACAGAGGAAAAGGCTACCATGACACCTGTACCCAAACCATACAAAGTGTGAAGATGACTGCTTCTACAGCTATACATATGAAAACTCACAGCACAAGAGATCTAAACCCACTACTTTTAAGCACTGGCAGTAAGATCATTGGCATTGAGCAAGATCTGAAAAACAATCACACATATTTACACATGCAAATCACAAATTGAAATACTTATCTATACTTAGGACCTTGATCACACATCCTTTCCGCAGGTGACAGCTTTTGGGACTTTTTTCTTGGGGGGAAAAATAATTACCAGCAAAGAAAACAGAACTTGAATGCAACACTTACAAAGACTTCTGATCCTGGGAGACAAGCACAAAGAGTGTAGCAATACATGTGTACTTCCGATTTCCTTTAGTCTCTGTGTTCTTGTTTGTGAATGCGAGTGTAATTGCAGCAGGGGCACCCTGTGGCGGTCTTTTAGAAATGACTCTACCCTAGCCGACAAAAGCGTGGGGTCTGCAAATTCACTGGTCAAACATCATACCTCATAAATTTGCCACCTTGTGACAAAACAGCAAAAAAAATTAACAGGCTATGTCCAAAAATACACCATCTGCATGTCTTGGAAGATATTTATAAACTCACGGGATCCCCGTCAAGAAAATTCACCACTCATGGTCCAAACAGCCGCCAAATGTTACACCTTTCTTTACATGGCCCTTCATCTCCCACTGTAGTCAAAACAATATAATTTTGACATCGGACTTTTTATTAAAACTGATAGCAGGAAAATGTCTTTTGTTCCCATTTGGTCCAAATGAAAGTTACAACCACACTGATGTTGAACTTTTCTGCTTGGCATAGTTTTTCCTAGAATTTTAGCAGTGGCTGAAATTTACAGGAAGATTTTTGGACTATCACAAAATATTCATCGCAAACCATCTTGGTGCCCGTGCTGCAGTTTAGATGTAAAACATAAGAAATGGAACCTACATGTACCTGATTTGCATAGCTGTCGTCTTGCCTGAACGCTGTGGAAAGGGTGGATGCGGATTGGGCTGGTAGTTGCCCGACTGGTGCAAGCCCATTGCCAAACCTCCGTTGATGGGCATGGATGCTGAAGACACAACAACAAGGAAGTTGAAACGGCTTTTGAAGAGTGAATTTTTCAGAGGATGGAGGATTAACATGTTCCCCTCGGGAGTTATAATACGGTTTAAGAAAATGTTGGCACTGACAAACTTATATTTCAGCAGAATAAACAGCAGAGTGGAACACTGCTTGTAATCACAAGTCATGCTGAGGACCATTTGGCAGTCCAGGTTTAGCAAAATGCATGTGGCTGTGATTTTAAATGGTACAAACTTGTTACCTGTGCATATTCTTGTCACTGTATGCTCCTTAATTATCTTTACATCTAGGTGTTACTGTTTTCTCAGATCTTTAGTCCTTGTTAGATCTGTTGAGATCCCAAAGAAGGCAATCAGATTAGGTCCAGTTATACCTTATTTAAAATTATGTACACTGCAGCTCACATCTCTCAGTTTATTCTTTGCCCGGCCTCACACGATCATAAGTTTGAATACACTTCCAGCTCACATTTGTTTATTCTCGGCTTAGCAACCACGCTGTGTGAAACCTTGTTTCAAAACTATGAGTCAAAATGGCTATCTATCCGCACCAATGGTCCTTCATGAATCATTACACCGTGATGGATCTAACCCCGAAAGAGACTGCACAACATTGTTGCCCTCACCTGGTGATGTCATAACGGAGCTCGTGCCGCTGGCACTGCCAATTGTCCCAATGCCTGCCAGTCCATTGAACTGGGAAGTTGGCTGGTTTAATAAACCTGTCAAGTCATTCATAGGAGTCTGGGGACGAATCGACGGCGTGGAGGCCCCACTTCCGCCACTCCCACCACTAAGCAGATTGCTCAGTGCTGCTATAGTATCAGACGAAATACCTATTAAAATCAATTAGGTTAGTCAGGGTTAGAGAATGTGCAACAGAACAAGCAACTGGCAGGAGCATGGAATGCATTTCAAAGTGACAAGAGCAAGCAAATATCGACATTCTGTCCATTTATTACCATTCCACTACCAATGCAACATGAATCCAGTGTGAGGCTTACAATCATATGGCATGGAACAATCACAAAAGTTAGTACAAGCCTGCTTAAAATCATATTTCCACGTTTTTCATGATACCAGATTCATGGTCATGAAGCATTTCCCCCTCTTTTTGACCTTACTGAAACATGGGGCAATACACACTTGCTCAGGTCGAACCCAGTCTTGATTCACTAAAGCATTTCATTTGAAAGTACATGTAAAGATAAAATGTATTTAAAAAAATCCAACCATGCAAGGCAATTTACTGCAAAACTCTACATTATCAGAAGCAAAGCTTTTAATACCATCTGCAGATAGCAAAGCTTTTTCAAATGCAAACAGACAAAGGCTGTCAAACGACACATCTTTCAAATGTTTATATATACAAGCACCATCTCTCTACTTCTGCTTAACATCACAAGCATGTGCTGGCAGCCACTACTTGATGAGCCATGGCATGGTGTGGGACTGTACACTTGACATGTTTAATCCATCAAGACTTTATTTTGTGCATCAAATGAACTGTGAAGCATAGCAAATACTTAGTTCAGGACTTTGGGTGACACTGCACGCACAGATGTTCCTTAAATTTGGTGCTATTCCACAGGATGGGACTACCAACACTACAGCTCCGTGTAAAGGACTTGTTTGATAACTAGACTCCCAGTTTTTCATTTGTGTGACAACCGTTATGCACACTCTCCCCCCCCCCCACGCAAATCACTGCCTGCATGTTGACCCCTAGTGACCTTGAAAATTGGTCAAGGTTGTTGAATGTCTAAAAATGATCCTATTTATGTTACACTGAGGACCTTGGATCCACCATTAACAAAATTTAAGCAAATAAACCGAGGGTGGCAAAACTTATATATGAGAAGTTCTCCGCTAGCAAAGCTATGGCAAGAAATAAGATTTACAGCGACAGGGCCGACATAAACAACACTATTTGCATCCCCTCGTGGCCCTCCCACCTTTTAACTCGGTTCGAAATGATTTGTAGTGACTAGCCTGCGTGATGCAAAGCTCACCATAACATTTTGCATACGAAACAGACTGAGGGCGAGGAATGTCATCGAGGCTTTATTTGGATGATGAAAACTACTAAACAGTACCCATTCACAAAGTTTGTTACTCTGAGAGTTTCTGCAGAAGCCAAACATTCATTTGAACAGGACATGCACTCAAAAGCCCTTGTTAAAACTTTAGTGCAGAAAGCCTTCAAGTGCGGGAATGTTGTATGTGAAAAGTAGTGCAAGAGCAGAATTCACACAACTCGACCAACATTTATTGTTGCAGGGCTGGGTTTGCACTAGGGATTTGATTATGTAAGCCAACTTGGCTAAAATCATGTGAATCTTTTTGCCAAATTTAACTTTCATTAGTCAAAGTCAGCTCACATTTTCAAACATTTAACATCTTCTAGGGTGACAGCTTGATGATCCAACAGTAAAACCAGATTCTGAAGCTAGTGTATCCAAAATTTCTTTAGCCAATTCGGCTAAAAGCTTGTAAATTCTTTACGCCAAATTCCACATTCATTAGCTTACGGCTATTGGCTAGTACTAGCCCAGCAGGGACACGTGTGTTGCTTATCAGCTGATACCATGATTAATTATACAGTGAATATCTTTTCTGATAAAAGACCAAAATCCTGTTTCGATTTCTTATATGTTGCTTTCTTGCTTTGCTAGGTAATTTGAAGCACCGAAACAACGCCAAATTTGAAATGCAATGCTTATTTGAACATAAAATGGACCAGAGCTGAGGAAATGACAGTGCGCATCTCCAGAAAAAAAGTTTATACCGAGCACTGAAACTCTCTCACACCAATAAAGACATCTACATGTAAATCCTATTTTATGAGTGGGGTAAGGGCGCTGAGCATTTCACACGTCACTTTGCCAATCCCAGTTACAGACATGACAATAGACTACACTGGTTAGTTACAACATTGAGACACATATAGCTTAATGACCGAACCATTGTTTTGTAAGTTGAGAAGGTCTTCAGTGCGCTGTGGGAGAAAACTGGTTGAAAACATGGCACGTCCAACCTTGGGTGATAGGAGGCCTGCAATGACAAAACCACAAAATGTGGAGCTGCATACAAATGTTACATCTATATTGCAATTTGCTTGTTTCTTTTCTGACCATCCAAGAAGTCCCTTCTTTATCTACTCGGGAAACTATCCCCGATGAGCATGATCTCACCAAATTTTAGACATCAGTTCAGCGAGCATGCTTGTATTATAAATCAGTCTTCGACTGAGCATGCTCAGTGACAGGTTGTCAGAACAGCTGCTTAAAATTTCAAGCCACCAATGCAAAAATGCTTGATCTGTGCTTAAAATACAAAGTCTTAGCAGTATATTTTCCATACTGTAGGTACATTACATCACATGACTTCAAGTTAGCGTATCTTTCACTGAGCACGCTCAGATCAGACTTAGCTTCTCGTCTCGACTTACCTGGTTCAGGCATTGCCGATGGCGTTGGTGTAGTTGGGGGATGGATGGCTCGCGACGTGATCCCATGTGGTATACCACTGACATTATTCACATTTAATCCAGGGATCAACTGCCCATTCAGTGTGATCTGACCTGTTCAAAAATATATTCCAGATCAGCCTTTGCATTTATGGCACCTGACAAGGTAATAAGCCTTAGATACCAAACCACTTGCCTCCTGGTTAGTTTCTGAATATAACTTTGGAGAAATGCATTCTCGTGGTGCAACATTTCAAAGCCTCTACTATTTTTCATGCTGTGCACGAAGAACATCTGATGAATCTGTATTTTACTTTAACATGATCAGTTCATTGTTGAGGACTAGCTATGCTTCCAACCAAATATTTGCCGAAAGGATGTCTACATTGCAACATTTACTAATGTTTATAAACCATGAGAACCACTTCGTACATACGTTCATAAAGAAATCTGTTTATTGACTTGTCAACAAATTGCAATCTTGCGTGTAACTGTAAGTATGCAATTTAAGCTCATGATCATGCTTTTTTTTTTTTTCTGTGCAAAGGGGGAAATAACAGAAACAAACATAAAATACTGAAATAATGGTTGCGCTTTGGAAATTCAAACATAACACTTTTAAATTATGCAAATATAGTTCCTATTTGCCTGACCCCCCCCCCCCCATGTGTGGGTCCCTGTGATGTCAGAACATAGTCCCATGCACACAAACGACATAGAAAAACAATACTGTGCGTCCTCCTAAAACACCTGTATCAAAAGTTTGCATCTGTGTAAGCAACGTAGAAAAATCTGTTCAATGTCCGATCTCACTCTAACCCAAACCACCTTTGAAAATCATTGGTTCTTATCTTACCCTGGTGACATATCTTTATGCCAAATTTCAGCAAAACATTTTTTTGACATATCCTGGTAATTAGTCAAGAGGTGCGGATTGTTATGCATGATGCTCAGCGAACAGGCCATGGTGACTAAAACACATCACGGCAGCCCAAAAATCTTATCACTTTCTATCAGTCCCTCTTGCGTACTTTTGTTCCAAATGTTAACAAAGCATGGTAACAAACACGCCTGAAGGTCAGGCACTGCATGACAGTCCTAAATAGGTCTGTGATGGAGCAATACTCCAGTGCACATGAAATACAACTCGTCTTTACCCTTAAGTGTTATTTCTCGGGTCAACTTTTGAGCAGTATTTGTTCACAATAAACCAAGGTGATGAACGACAAATAGCTGTTGCATACTGTTCCTCTCTCCATGAACAGCAGGGACGGCTCTGACCATTAGCCAATTAGCTTATATATATATATATTTTACATTGAATTATTAAAAGGCAAACACCAATTTTTTTGTAACTTATGAATGCCTGTATTTCCAGTTTTGTTACAGTTTTTTGAAGTATAGGTCTGTCCCTGGTACAGATTTCAGCAACAGAGGATGAACATATAGGGATCTGGAAAGCTAATCTAATCTGGGACATTCACCTAAATTTCTGCAAAACCCCACCAAGAATTTTTGAGACACAAGTACAACTAATGTGAACAAACATTGAGAGAATGGACAGACAACCTGCAACTGTAACACCCTCCTGTCCAAAAGGAATAAAACTGGCCTCCCTTGCCGTCTTATCTCTAGTTCCCCTGGGCTCTCCTGCCTAATGCCTGAATTGATATCATTATATACAATTAAGATGCAACCATACATAGCTGGGAGTATACTCCCTCCGCTTACAGCCCTGTGTCACCCAAACAGTTGACCAAAGCAACATGTTGTAATATGACACATCTTTTGGTCCCAAGACACATTTGTATGCCAGGTTTCCTTGTAACAAGCACAGACAAGAATGTATGATAGACATACACATGCATAGAAAAGGAATTTATTTAGACAATCTCCCCTTCCCCCAGTTAGAGGGGGCATAATGGTATTGGGACTGGATCAAGAACTAGAGCAAAAGCAGTCTTCAACTTCGTGAAGGACAAACTTAGACATGCACACTTAAAATTAATCTTCATTCTGTCCCAACTATCTACTCGTTTGCTGTTTGAAGCACCATTTGCCACAAACGCTTATTGATTTTTAATGTCATAGAAACAGAAATATCCATACCCTGGTCATTGACACCTAGAGTGCCCAACTTTGAAAGGGCTGCAAAGTTGATCATGGGTGTATTGGACCCACTTCCACTGCTTGGCGCATCAACCGAGATGCCGCTGTCCGACATAGCAGGACTGTACGAGTTGCGTGACGAACTTCGTTCTGATGGTGGCAAGTTCTGCATTGAGGAGGCAATGCTGTTGATGGCATGTTGGGACACACCCACACTCCCCGGTAATGAGACAAGGTTTGGCAGTGACAACGGCGGTAAGGCTGCTAACGGAGGCATTGCTGGGATGAACTCTGGGGCCGTCACTGGATGCAGGCCCGGAGGAGTCTCTGGACTCAAGACTCCAGGCGGCAATGCAAAGCCCTCGGTTTCAAACGATGATTGTAGCGATACTGCCTGTGAGGACTGGCCAGACGACGTCTGGGCATCCTGAAATGTTCGCACATAACAAAAACCGTTGACATACAAGAATACAATTTTCACTGTGAAAGTCAAACACCAATACCACTCTCCCTCCTTTTGTGACCACCTCTTGCGAAGGTCTGGAAGGGTCACTTGAACCAGGCAGGCTATCAACAGAAGTAAAATAACACAAATAGGAAAGCCAGTGGTAAGTGCTAGAGCCGTGGTGTCTGTTGTCTCACAAGTCGGGTCACCTCTCACTGCCACTGGTCTCGAACAGAGGGAAGTACTGTACCACATGTACATGAAAGCTCTTTGGAGTCCTTCACCCAAATGCTTTTACCAATACAAGTTATAGAACACTCCCGTGATCAATAATGACATATGGCTGGCTGAAACATCGATGGTTTTCGCAGAGAACTGCACCACAGCTAATTTGAACTGGCTGAGGCATTACAACAAATTCACTTCCTTCTTCTGCATTTTAAGTTGCACTAATTTTGCCGGCACAAAACTGTGAAGACAAACACACAGTGAATTAGTATCTTATGGGGTTTAGGAGGAACTAAGTCCCAAGTTGTTAAATTTAAACTTCAGTTACACCCTCAATTCCAAAACGTGAAAATATATACATGTACTGTACATAAACTTACTTTTGCTGAATTTTTATGTTAGCTACATTCACTAAGGCACAAAATCATGAAAACAGAAACACGAAATATCATTTTTAACGTCTTTTTAAAGTGATCAATATCCTAAATATTGATATTTAAAATGCAGTTAAATGCTGCAAATGAATAACCCCTGAAAATTTATACACATGAAAATAAGTGCATCATCAGTACATGCAAATCTGGGACTCAAGTTCAAGGGTAAAAGCTTTAGATCATATTAAGGCAACAAGATCTGAACGAGTTGGTGGAATTGCCCGAAATCACTTCTCAATTTAAATGACAACATCGTTTTTTGCAAGTAATTAGAACTTTCCATTCAGTGAGTGTGATAATAACTTCACTTCCAGTTGTCCAAAACTGAAGACAATTTTGGTCTGGCCACAAAGATATGCTGCTGCACTTTGAACCAGGAAGAATGTGATTAAGTGGAGAACCCATATGGTTCCCTATGATTGCCTAATAAATAACGTGTGTAACCAGCAGCAGTGTAATCACTCAGACAATAAATTATTCAGCTGTCTAAAGCAGCAGTCAATATCCAGAGTTCAATACAAACACATGCTCTCTGCCTTGCTACGTATGACCCTGAACTCCTGAACATGAAGTTACAACTGTCCTTGACAGCAACTTTCACTTATTCAATATAGAGGTGCCAATGGATCTATTTTAAATTGCTTGAATTTTGCTGAATTCTTATTTTTGCTTACTTTGCTGATGGCACAAAACCGTGAAAATAAAACCCCAGTGATATAGTATTTTAACATTATTTGAATAGAATTCTGTGCAAAATAGTGAAATAAAAACTGCAGGGAAATGTCACAAATTCAAAAACGGTAAAAAATTTAAATGTGAAAACAAAGCAATTCACAGTAATATGATCTTTTCCTCTTTTACTTCATGAATATTTCCTGAGTCCTATACTAAATTTGGGGAAAAGTCAATTCCACGTTAGAGGTATCAAGCTGAGATCCCTGCCAGCCTGACGCCTGTAGCCCCAAGAAAAATCACTGGGGATGAGGGTAGAATTGAACAGAAAAACAAATGTATAATGTTCTAATCAGTACAAAAACAACTTGATGCCTCTCTCTCTGTCAAAAACAATTGATTCTCAAAACCCACAATTTACATTACAAATGTACCATTAACTGATGATCAGAGGGACAAGGAAGCAGATGGTATGATGTAAGCTTCACTGCCTGGGAAGCAAACTTTGAAATCTATGAATTGAAATAGTAACAGGTGCATTTTTTCTTCTTCTTTTTTTTATCATCAACCTCTAATTGGCTTGTGCCACTAGTATCATTACCAACTTAGACTTTGACGTCCCCTACAATCCCACCAAATTTCTTGAAGATCTGCCACAAATTACAGCTGCTAGAGTGTTCACAAGATTTTCCTGTTTTGACCCTTATATTGCATAATATTGTAGGTGGCACCACCAATATCGACATGAACCTAGATTTTTATACCGCTTATAAGTCCTGAAAGTTGTATTGGGCTAACTTGAAAGCTGTGGACAGTACTGCTGTCACAAGATTTTCACATTTTGACCTGTATATTACATAATAATACGTGGCGCCACCAACATTGATGTCAGCAAAGATTTTTATATTCTTTATAACTCGTAAACGTTACGTGGGTCTATCTCAAGAATTGTGGGGTGCAGAGCATTCATGAGATGACCCCAATATTCTAACTGGCCATTTGACCTTGACCTTCAACTCAGATTAAAGAATTGTTATGTTCAAAATATGCGTCCAATATCCAGCTTTCCATGGATATATAGTCTGTTTGTTCAAATCGGGTAATGACTTCGAGTTATTGACGAAAATATACTTGGAAAAGTGCCAAACTCCATAATTACTGGGTCACAGTGACCCAAAAAGCAGGTCACCAAGAACAATTATATGTATTATATCATCAAGTGCAATATTGATCTGGAGGCTCAATTCTCTTTGCCATTGATGTCCAAGCTACACCCGGCCATTACAAAATCACCCCTTCCACCTTACAGGCATGGTGACCTAACAAAAATAGGTAAAGGTCACTGATATCACATAACATTCTACCTTTGGCCATGGTCTATATATCATATAAATTTGGCAAGTCTAATCCAATTCCTTTTCCCAAATATGGAATTTTACATCTTAAAAGACATTTTGGCTCATAATTTGTCAAATTTTTGGTGGCGCCACTAGTATCATTGGCGACTTAGACTGTGACCTCCCCCACAATCCCACCCAATTTGGTGAAGATCCGCCAAAAATTAAATATGTTAAGAGTGTTCACAAGATTTTCACATTTTGACACCTATATTACATAATAATGTACGTGGCGCCACCAATATCGAACTCGGCCTAGATTTTCATACACCCTAGAAGTCCTGAAAGTTATATTGGGTTAACTTGAAAACTGTGGACGGTATCGCGTTAACGAGCAAAAGTTTACGGACGTCTCTACTATGATACGCTTATGCAAAAAAAACATGACCCATATTCATAAATGTCAAACCCAACAATGACAGCAAAGAGATTCCAGAGTTACCAAAGCATCAACATTCATCTTCCAATACCAATGTGAAGAAACAAATCGGACGGACATGAGCGGTCGCATAAGCTCTGGGACCTTTGGTCAGCAGAGCTAAAAATTTATCAAAAGGATTTTTTCTAATCTGTATGTCCACTTATATTCTGACTGAATGTCTTTGACCAGTATACTCTCTCATATGCATCATGAGCAGTGTGGCCACTAGAGAAGTCCTACATTTATAAATATTACAGATTTAAAACAAAAATTTTGACCTGACACAGTATCAAGTGTATCTGTTACAATATTACATCAACTGAAACAGTGATACTTTCAGCCATACAATTGTATTCTAGGAGTCATACTTTGGATGCATGTAATTGGAAATTTTACTTTTTAAAACCAGCTCAAAATCAAATCTGCAAATTTCTTTTACTTAAGTGCCACAGCCAAAGCATATGCAAACAGGCATTCACACAGCACAACTTTCTTATATCATTTTTAAATGAAAAGTTTATCACACACGAAGTTCAACATAGATTTTTGACTTCTTCAATAAAGCTAATTATGACAAACATGGCTGCTTGCCAATATGTTTTTAAACTCCCCTACATGTAGTTTCACTTAACAAAGGAGTTTTATTTTCCTAAAATATATATATAACAATAACAAATAAAATAAATAATGCATACAAGTCTTCCAACATACCTTGGTTTCCTCCTTCTGAAAGGAGCCAAAAGTATTCTTCACAGCCTCTTCATATTTTTCGCTGTCTGTCTGGAATTCTATCTTGATATTTACTTCAGGTTTTGGGGTATTGTTAATGAGGGACAGCAATTGTGAAGATATCAGTTTCTTCATGGAAAGGATCTCCACACCATTGCCATGCTTTAGGATGCGTTCTGTAAATTTGCACCCATCTTGTATCTTCTCCACTGTCTGTTCAACATTGTGGCACATCTCCATGATAGCCAGCTCCTGAGATGAGTGGAACTCCTCAAGCTCTTTTAACAGGTCATCCTACAAACATAACAACTTGTCATTCAAAGATTGCAGGGTTAACTGTCCGAACTCTGTATCCTATTTGAGCTGACATTCATGCCTGCCGCCACTTTTAGATGCAGGCACGCATATTTTCCGGTACTTTATCCACGCTGATCAAGCTTACACAATGCCATCAGTCAGTTTTCTTTGCTCTCCTGGTATGATCTCAACACTGGCTTTAAATCATGCAACACCAATTTACGTTCACTGAAAAACATACTTCAGCTGAACCACATGACATACTTAAAATACTTAGCACACCCAGTCATCAACAGATTCAATGCAAACAAAGATGGCCCTTTCAGAATCCAGTTACCCAGTCTGGCCACCTCAGCAAGATGATTGTGCACAACTGGCTACACAGTTATGTTGTGCCTTTGTTACCAAGTTACCTTGATCTACATTGCATAGTTCAATACATGTGAGAAGTAGCCCCCAAAACTCTGAGGCTATTTCTCCAAATACCTAATTTTCCATATCTTGGGAGAACAGCCTGTCACCTTACAATTGTGCACAGGCACACCAACTTCAAGCTGCTGTTAAAATACAGAAGTTTCTAACACATTTTCTGTGCTACACTCCTACTCACTGTCAATGTCTACATGATTACCCACTTACTTGCCACCCTACCAATCGCAAACCACTGTCAAGTATCACTGTGCACTCTTTGTGGTCAGAATCACTGCTAGGAATTGGAAAGGTCCACTTTCTTTCCCTTAACTTAACCCTTATGCAATTTTGTCAACAGCTTTCCTCGAAGCACTGCTACCCGCGTGCCTTGAGGAATGCTGTTGACTAATCACCTTTATCCGTCTTGATAAAAAAACAACCTGGGTTGGGACGAAATACCACAATACTAACCCTGTACCAAACTGTATCCTAAATGCAGTACTTACTAAAAACTGCCGATACTGCACTTTTAGTCCTGCAGCATACAATGTCTTTCAAGGTACATACCGCAACCAAATTAAGGGAGGATACTGAAACTGTCCAATTAGAACACATGGATAATGTTACACTAGCAAAAGCCAGTATCTTCCCAAGGGAAATACGATCTCCCTATTAAGAGAACATTGAAAGTCAGTATATCCCTAACGCTCTATGTTTGCGGAAACAGCACCTCTTATGACGTTATGCGCCATGATGTCACTCACGTTGCAAGGATGCCTGCCGCACAAGATGCATGACCTGACAGGAAAGTTGTTCAGGCCTATTTCTTCCTGAAGGGGAGGTGGGCTTTTCTCAAACAAAATTACGAACCAGAAATTGTATGTTTTGGTTACTGAATTGATATGTAGCATCTTACATAATCCCAGGAAAAGCTGCATGTGCCTTTTTCGTCTAATTATGGCAGATACATTTAAGATACAAAGATCAACCCATAGCTAAATCAGTATCGGGTAGGATACTGATTTAGCCATGTGATAACCTCTAAGTATCTTGATACATTCCTTGTGTGTCAAATTTTCACAATAGGATAAACTAGACATACCTTCAATGCATTGCCTTGACTGAAGGGTCTGCCAGGAAAAAATGCTGCTATTTGCTCAAATTACATCATGGTGACACCATAATCTAATCAGTTCATCTCTGCACTCTAGATAACTACACTGCCAAATTTGAGCAAAATACATTGGAGCATTTTCGAGATATTGCAGTAACGAGCCCTAACGAGCACGTAACTAGACTGCCATTTGCACACATTAGGTCATGGTGACACCAAAATCTAATCAGTTCCATCTTGCCAGGTAAGGTAAGCATATTGCCAAATTTGAGCAAAATACATCAAGGCATTCTGCAGATACCCCCGGGGGAAAAGAGAATGTGCAGATGAGGATGGACATACAGACCTGAAAACCAAAATGGTCCCCCCATGGGGCAGACCCTTAAAAACTTAAATTCTACCATAGCTTGTTAAAAATTTAAGAAAATCATCCCTGTATGGAGATGAAGTCATTAAAACATTTCACAGCCTACATCAATTCATTGCTGGTGTTTGTGGACACAGCAAAATGATTTTTTAAAACACCAACCCTGAGGCTGTGGTACTGACTGTTGCATGTAAATTCAAAATGTGTGATCATTTCATACACTCTCAAAATATATATCGTGATACATACTTCTGTACCGAGAAGTATCACGATACAGAAATTAGTACAGATACCCAACCGTAAGAACAAGACAGCTATCTTAACAGCCCTCCTGACCTGACCTTGACATACTGAACCCAACATAAGCCAAAACTTTAGCTGAACTGAAAATATATATGGACATGAGCAATCAAGTTTTACAAGATCCTGCTGAGGTCCACTTCCACCAAGCTTGAACTGGATCTGGTCTATGGTTTTGGAAAATTACATCAACATACAAACACAGTTGTATTCCAATATTACTCATGCTAACGTGTACTCATCAATCACTGCACAATTTAGAAAATTTGCTGAAAATCAAATACCAGTAGGCCACCAAATGTACAAGCTTGGTGGCGACCAAGTGAAGCTTCGTACCTACTAAGCTTGCCGAGAATACCGCAAGTGGTCTGGGTGAAGTTCCAGACAACATGTACAAATACAGGGGTACCCATTGATGTTTGTCTGTTCAAAACAACTGGCCTTGCAGTTTTGGACAAAGCGTTACTTTAAAGCAGACATTAGCCTGACCAAGAAGAAAAAACCACTGAAAATACCCCCCGCCCCTTCTGAAAATGCCAATTTTTGACTTTCAGACCAAAAGAGGCAAATTTTCTTTCAAAGAGTTAAAACAAAATTTATTGAATTCTCTGAGAAGGCTCATGTCTGTTTAAGGTACATTCCCTCCAAGTTTGAAGTGAATGTGGCTGATGTTTGTGAAGAAGTCAAAAATGTGAAATGGGGACAACTGACGGACAATGGCTGCTTAACCAACACATACTCTCAGCTGGCTGAAAAGAAACAGATGCCACAAATGATGCAGTAAAGCCAAATTTCCAGGACTGTTTAACCCTTTCCCCCTTGAGTCAAGACTGAGTCCCTGGCGAGAGTGGGGTGCTCAGCTGTTGGCCTGGGGCATTTTATCTTGATAGGTCTTATCTGCAATTGGCATTCAAACTGATTTTTATTATTGCGGAAATTCATAAAACACTGAAGCAGGGGACGTTTGACCACCAGACAGTTCTGGCCGGTTCAAGAGGCAGGGTGAGATAATTCCATCTGGGTTGTACTAGCCCGAGGACAAGTGCCCCCCCCTCTTTTACTTGGTATTTTCCTGAACATTCACTTGTCCCTGACAATAGGACATAGGAATTTTCTTATCCTGAAGGGGGAAAGGGTTAATGGGATAAAATAATATAACAACTGAGGAACTTCTGGCAATGTTCTTTCAATTCATACCTTCCCACTTTTCTTTTAACACTGTACTTTTTACAATAACCCCTTTTTTCAAGCCAAAAAGCAACTCACTTGAACTTTCTCCAATATGGCCTTGTAACTTTGGAATGTCTCCTGAATTTGTCCCTTGGCATTGTCACGTTGCATCTGAAGCTCAGACAAAGAACCTTCCAGATTGGCCGAGGCCTCCTCGCAAAATTTTATTTTACTTTTACTTTCTGCTATAAGGTTCTGCAGTTCTTCCTTCTGCTTGTCTTCAATGTCTGCAATGCGCTCATATACATGACCCGGCTGCTTGTGCTCCGCCACCATACACTCATTGCAAATCGTCACCTGAGTAAACGGGTAAGCACATGCATGACAGAAGAACAGGCTTGCAAGTCGCCAGTACGTAAAACATCTGAAAATTCCCCAAATCTATCGGAAATGCCCCCACATCAAGGAAAACAAGGGGTTCAAAAAAGCTGAACTTATATGAAGGAAATACAGGATCTTTTCCACTGAAATCAGGTTTTAAAATTTCTGAACCCCCCCCCCCCTGCAAGAACTACAGTGAGCTATGTATTCTAAACTGTTTCAGCCCTGTGTTGTAAACTGAGGCAATAGCTTTCCTCAACACCTCAGATGTTAGTTTAAACATATTTATTTTTCAACAATGTACAAATACAAAATTCTCATCGGCAAATAACAATTGGGAAGAGGCCTTAGCCCTATATGAATCCGTCTCGTGGAAGAATAGACAACAATTAAACAGGACACCAACAGACACGCAATTGCTACACAGTGAGGCAGGGCCCACCAACTTGCCGCTATACAAGAGTAAGAAGACATCACAGCCGGACAGGTACAGATAGGGTGGGTCAATAAGTTCAAAGTAGTTAATAATTTTGTTTACTAGTAGGTACATAATTCAGATACACTTTGAGTAGGAAAAACAAATAATTCATCAGCCAATACCTGCTTGTGTGAATCTTCCAGAGAGCACAATAAAATCTTTAACTGCAGAAAAAATTTGGGTGTTCAGATGCTCTATATCCAAAAGGTACCAAAGAAAGCTGTTGACCCAAAGCATTCTTTTTGACTAAAACAAGAGGTATAAAGGTACTTCAATGGAAGGCCTTTTTTATTATACAAATTTGAAATCATTAGAATTCAGATGAGCACAGTTGTCCCTGTGATCAGTTGGCAAAGGGTTAAGCCAGTCTGTTATACTTTCAGTTTCAGCTGCTGTGCTGAGACGGTTTAAATGCTGTGGACAAATGGCACAGGCAGACACGAACCCTCCCAATTTGACCGTTGTGGCATGCAAAACAACAGTTATGCATCTTCAGCAAGATGGCTTGTCATGGGGTTAGGAATGAACTTGAAAAGTTTTTTTTATTCTCGAAAATCATAAGCCCTATTCACAAAACCAGAGATTGGCTGAAGACTCATTTACATGTTACCAAGGGTTAACAACACAAGTCTTGGCAAAGAACTACCAGCTGTCAGCAAACATACACTGTCTGAATCTGAAGGTGGTAACATCTTAGTTCCTTTAACACTTATTCTGATGGGAAGATTCTCCATACCTGACATGTGAGGCAGAAGTATTTCATATTCTCCGCAGGATGGACCATACAAAACAGTGGCTTGTGAATGGCCACTCCTTCACCATTCTGAAAGTCTTCAAATGACACCACCTGAAAAAAAAATTTCATACAATTTTCAAATATACCCTCCACACCTTGTGCCGTTAAGTGTGATTTTGTGGACGTATATGAATATGAATGTGAACTTGAACGAGAAAAAGAATTAGGAAACACCTTCTCTCTGTCCATGGGTTAATATAATCCTCCGCCTGGCCCTCAAGCCTTGGTAATAGAATCCAAGTGTCCATGCAATGTTAAACAGGCAACTTCCGTTTGCAGTTGAACCATCTAGGCCACACCAAAACCAGTCTTGTTACAAGCTTTAGACTAACAGCAAAGTAAAACGGCAGACATGTTAATTCTATGCATCCTCATCCAAGACAGGATAGCAAACTAAAACAAAGGTGTGGCAATTTTTTGACATGTCAGTCTCTCTTCGATCTTTTTGCCACTGCATGTGGCCACTCCACAGTTATGTTCCCGTGCCAGATGTTTCATTCAACTTTACCACCTGAACAGTCTTAGGTAAATGTATCAAATGTCTGGGGACGACCCGGCAGCTGGCTCTTACACCATGTCTTTCTGCCTGACATCTCACATTACGATATTATAAATGGCGAGCAGACATGTTATCATGAAACACCCAATGGCACAATTGTGATCATTACTACAGTGGATGTTATCGGCATCTACAAGAAATTATGTCTGTCAATACAGTGACTTGGGTCCACCCAGGGGATGCATAGGTTTTTGTGTGCACTGATCTAGACAAGCCGGTCTCCTGTCGCCTAATGGACCCTGTACATTGATATTCACTTGTTCATGAAGGCATCCTTTCAGTGATTTGTCATACATGTATCAAAGACCAATGGAACCGGACATGTGCGTGAAGTTTCAGGAAACAAAGTCGGAAGTTTGAAGAAGCAGCCTGAACTTCATACACATCAACATCCTCTCTGAAATGTACAGTACATCGGTCCCACGTGATAAAACCACCCCAAATGTAGAAAAATAAGTCCCGCGAGAGGGACAATTTAATGAAACTGTCACCCTTTCTGAAGGGAAGTAGTGGCCTCTGGTGACGAGCCTTTCAGAGGGGGAAACCACTGTGTAATAAATGGTAATGTGTATCCTTAGTAAACAAGATACAAATTGAAGCATTCATTAAAACCAGGTAATGGCAGTTCATGTACTCCATTATGGGGGGGGGTTAGAGAGTTTGTTAAAGCTTTATTCCCACACAATGCTGAGGTAAATACTGCCCTGGTTTGGGAGAAAAAAAAAAAGTCAGGCACTCGTAAAAATTATTAAAAACAGTCCGACCCATGTACATGCATGTGAATTTATCCAATTTTGTAATGACATCTATGTAGAAATATCCCCTCTGAACTTCATATGAAATAGCAAAAGACTGCCCCTCCACCTCCCCCCAAGCAAAGCTTCACCTCTGAAGATTGCCCAAACCTCGCAATCAAACAGCAACTCCACTGAAAACACAGTTCAGCAGGAGCCCAGCTGTGCCAGTCTGCTGTCATTGGGCGTGCTGTGTTCACAAATGGCACACAGGAGGCCAGAATCCAGAATGCTCACAGCGCAAAACACCAAATTAAATCCTCGTTCTCTTCCAAAAAATTTCTTGAGTTGGTGTGACAATGTTTGTTTATCTCACAGTAAAAAAAGAAAAGAAAACGAAAATAGGACAACCTGAATATATGAATTTGTTAACCTGCAAGCTAAAGTATCTCTCGCAAGTGACCTCACTGACCATACAAGGTTAGTGCAATGCCACAGCATTGCCTTTGGCTGATAAATCAAGGGTCAGAAATAAAACTTGTCCACAGGTCCAAGATAAGTAGATTTCCATGCAGTGAAGTGGTTTCTACAGTTGACTTGCCCAAGTTCATAATGTTTTCCAACTGCATGAAGTTATCTTTGAGTGCTTGCCAACAAGTGGAATCTTTTCCTCATTATCTAAAACTGTAACTGTACAATTTTAATTGGAAAATATTGCAACTATCAGTCTAGCTGGCAAATTCATTCTCTGAAAGTCAATCCTTTTCTAGGGCAAGCGGAATCTTTATAGGGAACTTCCAAAGGCTTCCTTGTACTATGCAAATTAAATTTAACCTCCACAATTCAATCAGCTTGAATCACAAATGAGACTTTTATGTGCACGTCCCACAAATGCTTGTTCTGTATCAGGAAAATGTAAAATGTGCCAGCTAGTGCTTAACAAATTTACTGCCTTAGTTTGCTAGGCTGAGAGTTCATGTTTGGCATTTTTCACTGCCAAAATCACAAACAGAAAATTGCTGGAAATGATTCCTTTTTAGCCAGACTTCCGGCAAATGGCTGCAGAATTTAAACCAAATCGCATCTTCACAGTATTTAGTAATGTATTATGACAAATCATGGGGTGGGGCACCTTCTGATCAGTAACAAATTCCAACAATTAATAATTCCAAGAGCCAGCACAGTAACAGCCCTGCTCATTCACCCTCAGCATCAGGGTTTGTGATATTTCAATTAGCATACCATGCATTCAATTTATTTGACATGGGCTGCATTGAGTTTTTTCTCTTACCTTATGGTTTTCAAAACACCTCATGTACTGGTGTGCTGTGACGCAGTTAGGACAGAGGAAGTTGGCACAGTCTGAACAGCGTGCCACAGCTTTCTCCTTGGCTTTACAACTTGTACATACTATTTGCATTTCATCCACACCAGACATGTCTAGCATGTTTACCATGCAATAGTCCATGGCCAAGTCGTTGAGACTCTTGTCTGTTAAGTGTGTTTCCTGTTTGCACTGCACGCAGATGAGGACATCATCGGGACGATCCACCAACGACACGAGTTCCTCACTGGAGCCTTCTCGGTGGAGAAGCTGCTTCTCCAGACATGCATGGCAGTAGATGTGTAAGCACCCCAAAACACGAGGCTGCTTGTACTCGTTTCCACATATCGCACAGCAATTGTCCTGGACCACTGTCAATGGGGAGGCACTCTGTGACCCCTCTGGTGATGCTGAAGATGTCAGCCCAGTCAGGGTTTCTTCGCCTTCCATGATTCTTTCTGGAAAGGAGGAAAAAGAGTTCCATTTGTATTGCTTTACGTAACAATGTCACAGCCAAAAATAATTGTCACCGATGGTTTCTGAAAATAATATCTGTTTACCCTAATAGTATCTGCATGAACTAAGGGAACAGAATAGGTACATGTTTTTTACAACTTAAATTTAAAAACTGATATTTTCACCCTCCCCTGCCCAAGTCAACCCAACACAATTGTATTTTACATCAATTAGAACCAATTAATTACATCCATTTTCCAGGATCACACCAACTATTTGCCAATGGCGATAAAATCTGGTATCTGGCAAGCAAAACTGCCACATGACAAGCATTTTAGCAAGGATTTTTTCCCAATGTTCTGCACTTATCACCTTTCATTCACAATGCATGTCATAAATAAAAACAGGTATCTGTTTTCCCGAGATATCACTGTCACATCATCAGGGTGGAGAGATGGGTGGGTGACACAGAGGATGACAATTTGTGCCACGGGTTACACACACTTTATTACCTATGTGCAGGTTTCCATCTGCCCTAGTAACTGACCCATACATTCTAAGTGCCCAGATGACTTTTAATAGTAAAGTCTAAATTAAAAAAAAAAAGAGAAGCCAATCAGTGACCCCAAATCCCTGGCCAGGACAGACGCATGCATAGGTGAGGGCATTACCCCTCCAGTAGGTCAAGGTTACTTCTGTTTGACCTAATGACAAGGCTTTGGTGCAAATGCAATGAGCAGAGACATCGTGGCAAGGCCATTTTTCTTCAATGCAGCCTTGTGACCTAAATATGTGACCAAGTGACCTAGTTTTCACTAGGTGTCTGAGGCATCCTTAGAACCAACTATAATAAATAATTGATGAGCTACAATGAGTAATTTAATATTCGAAGATATCATGGTATGGCCGTTTTTCTTCAAGGCAACACTGTGACCTAAATACATGTATGTGACCCGGTTTTCAATAGGCACCTGAGGCATCCTTAGGACCAACTGTCGTAGATAATTGAAGCTACATTCAATATTTTTTAAGATATTGTGTTAACGGTGGTAGTTTCTTCAATGTAGTACTGTGACCTGATGACCTACTTTTCAATGGGCACCCGAAGCACCTCAATGGTCCTCTGTGATAAAAATTTGGTTTCTGTAAAGTGAGTATTTTAGGAGATATTGCATGGCAAATTTCCACTTTTCTTCAATGCAGCACTGTGACCTAAATGTGTGACCCAGTGCCCCATTTTTCACTAGGTGTCTAAGGTATCCTTTAGGACCAACTGTCATAAATAATTGGTGCACCTACAATCAGTAATAATTCAATATTTGATGAAATCATGTTATAAATGGCCATTTTCTTCAATGCAGCACTGTGACCTAAATTTGTGACAGTCACCTACTTTTCGGGAGGCATCTGGGGCATTTTTAGGACCAACTGTCATAAATAATTGATGAAGCTACATTCAATACTTTTTTAAATATTCTGTTAACGTTTTTTTCTGCAATGAAGTACTGTGATCTAAAAAGGAGACCTAGTGACCTACTTTTCAATGGGCACCTGAAGCACCTCAGTTACCACGTGACAAAAATTTGGATGCCGTAAGTGACGACAATACCCCTCCAGCCTTATGGGCTGAGGAGTAAAAATGTTACCATTTTGTGGAAGCAGTTCCCCACCGCGAAGGACTACGCAATGTTCCCCATCTGTTCTTAAGGGTACAGGCATTTCAACAAATTCACGTGCTTAAAAAAAATAAATTCAAATGCTATTAAAAAGTTCAAATGACTACTGGTTTTTGAAAACCAAAATCCAGCAACTTGTAAGATTTTGTCTCTCACATACCTCAAACTGACAGGAATTGCAAGAACACATTGTTAATTGACTTGCTTTTCACAATTCTTGGTTTTGATAATTTCTTATGCTCACTGTGGGCCACTTCAAGCATAAATGCAGAGCTGTAAATGTGCGTTTTAGTGAAACAGAGTTCCCTGGTTCTGTGGTGAATTTGAACATAAAGAGTGACAAAAGACTAGCATTACATCAATTTATCTGCAATAACAAATAATAATCAAGAGTATTTCATACTTTATAGGTGACAGATCACTATCACTTCAGGACCGTCGATGTTCATGTGAGGCTGAATGTGCAAAAGAAAATAGTCCTCACCACTTTGTAAAATAGACCATTCAGAAATGTCTTGCAACTATGGGAAAAGTTATCCACAACGTGGATAGAAACGGTAATTGCACAAGAACACCCCCAGGTATGTGAGAAAATTTGTTCTGCCGACAAGAACACTTTACCACACTTGTTCATAAAACGACCCCATCAACTCACAACACAGTGAATGCGAGCTATAAAAACAAAACTTAGATGGAATATTACAAGCTGACTTCAACAAAACACAACACTTGGGTGGAACGAAATTTGGTGCACTGGAACAGGATGCCACTAGAAATTGGAATAGTCTGTCAGCTGATCCACAATAATGAAAGGTGACTAAGACAATGGGTATTCAATATTTCTGGCTCAAAATGGCATTTGGCATTACCCTCCATATGAAATCAAGACAATGGAAGTCAATCCCAATAATACAGGAAATTAAAAACCTATCAACAGTTTTATTGTTTAACTTGATAGATTTCCTAATAAACACATTTAACCTTACTTGTCTAATTCAATTTAATGTCTCCATACTTAAATTACAATCCACGTTATTTTCTGGTAATGAAATGAAATCCCTGCCCTAACATAACATGTCAACAGGGCTTTTTCTCACAGAGCAGGTCACCCTGCAAGCTGCGACATACCGCCTACAGTTTCACATTGGCGATGTCTAGAATTTCGCTCCCTATATAATAAAAGCAAATGGTTACAATGTACCAACTATTGACACTTAATGCACCCAATTTCAAACCTGATCTGCTGGCGTCTTTCATATCATTGTTCACAATACACAGCAACGCAATATGCAGAATGCTCTTTGACGAACAGAGCAAACACTCACAAAACCATGTTTCAATTTTTATTCTGTTATCAGTTTTGTACCTGCTATATCAACAAGACTTCCTTTGACGTCATTTTTCAAGACATGTCATTCTATTCTTTTTTTTTTTTTTTTTAAATAAATTCACATATCATCTTCTACATCAGACCACATGCAAATACGGGCATTTTTAGCAGGTATAATGTGGTATTGACCAGAAGATATGTTTTGAACAGAATGCAATGATCCCTGTCCACTGGTACCTGTCTTAAAAGACCACCCCAGTAGGAGACCATATGCCTCCAAAAGAGATGGTGATTATACTCATGCCTCTTTTGAGAGACCACCAGTCTTCAGACCTCAACTCGGTCATGCCTATAGACAGGTTTCACTGCACTTACACTACCTCAACTGGTGGTCTGAAAGTGGTCCCTCATCATACGCCTCGTTGATTTCTCGTAATACAAAGACAGTAGCAAGTGACCTGATACTGAGGTTTCTTTCAGAGGATCTCTGAACACAGGTAGCACTGTATTCCTTTTTAATACCTTTAATAGTACAGGTGTATATGTGATCACTGCATGTGAAGATGGATCGGGCTACAGCAGTAATACAAAGGTGCTAGCTCAAATGCATGCAAAGAGCTGCACATAATCAATATTGAGGTATCCCCCACCAGAGAGGTATTCTTGCTTCATCCAGCCCTGGATGCCAGGTATTGGTAACAGTGTACAATAACAGCAGAGTCAATAGGCTGTAGTTGCTAGGCAGAACCAAAATTGAAACAATATATGAAATGAGGATATGCCAGCTTGGTGCAATGTGTCAGCTGGCCAGAGACCCTTTTAAGGTTTTAATTATGCATGGACACACTTGCCAATCCATAATACCACATGTGCAGATAAACACTGTGTAATAGGCCAATCTGCTGGGTGGGGCCAAGACAGTCCATCACTATACAAACATATGGTCGGCCTATGGCAGTTCTTCCAACACACACACACACACACACATATATATATATATATATATATATATATATATATATATATATATATATATATATATATATATATATATATATATTCATAAGCACACTCTAATACAGATTTATACTGCGATAAAAGCCGAAGTCCAACTCCCTTATATAATTCTAAGAAACTGATCCCGTTTTTCCCATGCTGCTTTACTATTCTAACATTACTGTTGCCAACTAACACACACATTTCTCTTTCCTCCACTCCACTGAGTTTGCCCTTTGACTATATACTGTTGAAAAAAAGGACAAAAACTAAACTTCTGATTGGTGAACTTTGGTTACCATGGTAGCTCACCCTTTCACTACACAGTATTGAAAATGTGACTCAAATCCTGGTTGGTCTACTTTGTTACTATAGTAACAGACCGAAATGAAACAGAAGGCATAATGCCAAAGTGATGACCAACTTCCTGATTGGCCTACCAGCATATGATAATGATAACAGTTTTATCACATTTAAAATCTTGTGCTCCTGACCCTCCAAGCATAGCTGAGATAATGAGCTTTGTCTCCACATGAGGAAAAACTAAGTTGCCACATGATTGTTCAGATAGACCAACTAGGAAATATTTTTCTCAGTCAACAAATGGTGTGGAAATACCCACCACTAAATATCGCAAGTAAATGCCAGCTAATTACTTTTATCAAACACATGCAAACACTTTAAATTAGTCTGACCTTCTTTCAGTAAATTTAGCTGAATAAATTTTACATGTTACAATTCTAATAAAATTTAAGCATTTATACTAGTTAGTGATAAGAAACATCACTTTTGGATGTATAGTTGGTAAACAAATTTTAATTATGCTAAAACAGTTCAGTCAATATCAGTTTGATAGGCCTGCCTTTAAAAATGTTTGGCATAACATGCCTTCATGTCATTAAAATGTACCGTTGAAAACATGCGCTACCATTTTCAATTATAAATTTATTTGTGTGTGTGTGTGTGTTTGTGCCGGGAATGAAAGTCATTACTGACAGTGAATCATTGGTTTGAATTAAACCATATATCTATACTGATGCAGACAGGAATACTTTTTTCTGTGCACGTATGTGATTTGTGTGGCAGCTGGACCCGTTCATTTATCCACAGACCTACTGCGGTGTACCAGAACCACTGCCAGTCTGCATCCGTTCTTCACCCACAGTATAGCAAATTTACAGCAGCAGCAAGACTTTGGTATAGGTACCCCCAGGGCCGAACTACAACGTGACATCCTTTTTGAGGCTCATCATTACAAATATAATATTCCAGTTTGGCATTTATCCCAAGCCCCATTAATGCAACCCATTGTGTACAACCACACAGCAGGGCTTGACATCAAGGCAAGCCCTGTGGTCAACAGGTAAAAATACTGAGCTTACCAAATAGATTTAATGCCCTGAACTTTGGACAAAAGGTGCTTTGGGGCAAAAAAAAAAACAAGCCCCATGTGTGTTATGTTAATCAGGTTCTGCTCCCACCATTATGCAGGCCAAATGCTGATGTTTCTTGAATCTGGCTAAGAAATTTATAAAATGGCGAAATATTTTAATTTGAATTATTAAAGGACTACAGTAGAATCTTTGTTCATTGTGAGTACTTTCCCACTCTTCATTTCCTGAAATCCATTCCTTCTGTGACTGTAAGAACTTAAAGTCACCCAGTCATTATACAATATAACACTTCCACAATACACATTTGTGGCAGATATTACAATTTATAATGTCCTTTCTTAAGTGCTTAATCACCTGAAAAAATTTTTAAAGGCCACACAAAATTGCTACAAAATTTGATCACTGGCCAAAAGCAGATTTGGTGCAGTTCCACCTCTTTATTTAAGCACAATATCAAATTTAATTTTGATACATGATGGTAGTTTCAATAGTTTCCACCGGTGATGCCATCACAACTTCATATCATGGACTTTTATCTGTATAATATTCTTGTAGCAGTCAGGGCTCCATTTTAGAAATGGTCCGGGAGCCTGGGGCCACCACAACTTGACACTGACCCCCTGAGTACCAGCGTGGGCGTCAGTGCGACTACAGTGGTCCCTGTCATGAGAGACCACCCTCTCATGACAGACCGCTTTTCAGAATCCCTAGTCCTATACTTCCCATGTTAATATACCTGTCATGAAAGACCACCTGCCTCATAAGACCACTTTTTTTATCGCCGTAGGGGTGGTCTCTGGTGACAGGGACCACTGTACCATATTTTTTTTGTTCACGTGTGACAGTTAGTGTTTAATTCATTATCCACTTTTACATCAACAAACATATGTTTACAAAGCTTAATTTACAACGGTGTCAATTCGAGTCCCACAAATACACACGAGTGGCTTTTTCCATTGGTTAATTTACTTTTTCAGGTGGTACTCAATGATGTCCATACAGTTGACCAATCATGGCTTGTACAAATAGTAAGTTCCTGACTAGTTCAACCCATTTACATTATAATCATCCATTGCGAACAGTTGCAACTTGTACACATTGATTTTGTTTCATCATGTGGTAATTAACTGGATGATCACCTTGTGGGATTTCATCATTTACCTACCAATATCATGAATGGTATCGGTACCTTGCAGTTAGTTTGCGTGTCCAGTATTGGTTAGTTCCTCGCAATAAACTTTGTTCTTAATTCATTTTCAAACAATAAAATTAATATTTCACATCAGAAATAGGTCTCCTTGTAATGCACATTGAGTGCACGCGCCATGACCATCTTTGCTGCCACTGCACACAAACAGTCGTGTGGCCATGTGGTCTGATGAATAACACATCACTGGATTGGTCAATTGAGTCACACACAAAAATGAGCCAATCACGGATGTTGCGTTACAGCATATTAATCATGGCTTCTGCATTGTGAACATGTGTGAATCTTGTGTAATTTACTGAGGGAACACACAAACCTGAAGCTTTGATTTTATTGAAACATGGGAAAAAAGATTCCAGTGTTTATAGCAACAATTATTTGGAGTCCTAGGCAAATACGCAAAGGTAGGGGATAACGGGAAGTGCTGGATGTGTCCCTAAAGAGTCCGTGAGGGTAGGTCCTGCAATGATGCTTAGTTCACAGTAGATCTACGCCATGCTGTCACTTGCGCGTGACTGGCAGTTGTGTGTTGTTTTCATTGGGAAGTCAACTCACAGCCCCATTGCACCAATACATGATCTTTACGACACCGTTAGAATCCACTGATAAATGGCATTAATGATTTGATGTTTAATTTGCAGAAGAATTCACCATGCAAATTTCACTTTTTATTTTACGCAGCTTTGACATTGTTTGGGCAGATCAGATTCATGGCGGGTTTTTGTGATCTTCCTGCAATAACGGACGTGTGGCAATACATTACTGCCAGTGCATTTGATCTCGTAATCGTATGTACGCTACACGGACACTAAAAATACCTGCTTGTTTTGACAGAAATCAAAGAGGCAGGCAAGTCCCGTTGAATACAACTGCTGACCAAGCAATGACTTCCGCAGTATTATCACCTGTTGGCCTCCTCACTGTGGGGATGCTAAAATACACAACATGGACATCTTTTGGACGCTGTGTCTACCAAAAGCCTTGGCGGACCACCTCTGTTGGTGGTGGTCCTTCTGTCCACCGACTGAAATTCCTAAAATTGATCCCCTAGTGGTATGTCAGGGCTCCCTCCATAAAAAAAAGTTTTAGAGTATAGAAATGTCCCATGCTCAAGACAAATTATTGGGCTGGGGATCTGAGGGCCCTCCACTAAAAAATCTTTCAAATTTAGATGCTCCAGAATTACTTCTATGGTACTTCTGGAGGCTACAAGAAGTCTTTGAAAGTGTCAACTTTTAGCCACGGAATGCTCCAGCTTGCAACATTTTGCATGTTACTTTCAAATACTGTAAATTGCTTTAATTTCGCTTATTTCGCTGATGGTACAAAACCGTGAAAATAAAAACACAGTGAAATAATATTTTAACATTGTTTGAATAGGAATTATGTCCAAAATAGTGAAATTAAAAATACAGCGAAATTTCAAAAATAGAAAAACCGTGAAAATTTAAACACGCGAAAATAAAGCAATTTACTGTAATTGAGAGTACAGAGTCTTACCTTCAGAAAATTTTAGGGTACAGAATTTTACCCATTTTATCATCTGGCAGAAACTATGTAAACATGGATATATGTCCACAAGTTCAGATGTAATGGCCTTCACGGAAAAATAATACCATGAAATGTATTGCTGGAGACTATTGCGTTAAACACATTCCCTTCTGGCTTAAAATGGTTGCCTCCAAAGCATACCAAAGATGCGTTTTTTGTCTACTCCGCTGGGGTTTGCCTTTCTTTGACAAGGTCACTGTTTTAGCATTGGAAAAGTGACTTAGTTTCTAATTGGCTGAGTACAGATACCATGGTAACAGGCTTCAGCACACTAGGGACCAGAGGTTACTACTGGTATAAACGATAATGACTAACTTCCTGATTGGTGTTTCAGTCTAGGGGGAGGGTCAAAGTATAGTTTGTTTCCTGACTATAAATAAAATCCTGTCCAAGAAGGGCAGACCAAGTGTAGTAACACGGAACTTGGTCTGCTATGCAGGCAATAAATATGGTGGCCAGCACAAAAATCCTGGGTGTCTAAGGCTCTTAGACCATCATCATGACATAAAACTTATATACTGGACAAAAAACATACATATACTGTATATAAATAAGTCTTTCTCAAGCCATACATTACGATATAACAGCACATCCATGTACATGGATTTTTTCTTATCCCATACCACCATGATGCTGGTCATATGAATGAAGTTAGTTCTGACCCACACATGAAGCATGACACGTGGCAATTCAAGGCAGGGTGCCTCGGTCATATTACATTTATCAATACATGTACACCTGAATTCTGATAAAACAGGTACACCCTGAGTTCTGCATACCTATAACTCACTAACTGTACTTTTCCTTAGGCCTACTGTTGGGGGGGGGGACCTTTATTTTATTTTTCTTGGATTTTGTACATAATATAACCTAATTAATTATTCTATATCAACCAAAGTACGACTTCATCACTGCCAAACATGCAACTTTTGACTGAGGTGCAACCAAATATGCTTTGATTACAGCATAAATAACATGACAGAATACATCTGCCCATGTGTGTACAATCTAATTCTGTTTTCTTTATGAAGATGCCAATAAAATGGAACCCCAAATGCAAACTTGCCCCAGGTAACTAGGTCACATACACATTTTGAAGTTAAATGTTATGAGTGCAACATACTTTACAACTACAGCACACCGGTTAACCCAAGGCTACCAGTCTTATCCGAATGCAAGCTGATTGCCCTTGGGCACAAAAGGCATACATATATATGTGTGCTGATCATGCCTGACAATGTAACTTTATGCTGTCCAGGTTTTATAAGTAACCTTACCAGACACTGGCTCTCATCCACATTTTCAAATCAAACATATCTAACACCACTGGGTGTACCTGATCAAGTTGCTCGATCACACAACACATAGTGTACATTTTTTTTTAACTCGGGTTTCAGCATAAAATGCAAACTACCAGTCACCCTCACAAAAGCTCAAAACCTTGAAAGCTTTGCACTGCTGACAGGATTGATCACAAAACAACTGGATGAAATAACAGCACAACATACAAGACACTGTAGAACACTAGCAGTTCCCTGCCTTTTCTCTAGCAGAACAAGATTCTAAAGCTTGACTTTGGTAAGCTGACGCTAAAGCAGCATTACAAGACAATAAGAACACAAACGTTCTCCTGCCCATGCCCTACAGCACACTCCAGTCAGCTGTGGTCAGTATATGCTCTTCCATTGTAATTTAAAAAAAAAAAAACAAAAGAAACAAAAACAAGAGGCCCACTGGCCTACTGCTCTCCTGGCACCGTGGCTATATTGCACCTGTTCATTTCAAAGTTGTGAGTCCTCAAGTGGCTTCTGAACATGTGAAGCTTGCGTAAATTAAGTGTACAAAAAGTCCACCAGATGGCACTTAGCCCCACATGTAGTCATAGCTTATAAATTTGTGCAATTCCTGTGACTGATATTGTTGCATGTGCCAAGACAAAAATGAGCAAGTCCTTAACTTTAAGTCCTCAGTGATCTTGGGACAGAATATCAAGGTCAAAAATAGGTCAAGAGCACTGGTCTTACAAAATTTTTTAGCTCATTTTAGCTCATAATTTGCATCAAATTATAGGTGGCACCACTAGTATCTCTAGTAACTTAGACTTTGGCCTCCCGCACAATCCCACCATATTTGACGAAGATCCACTAAACATTAAAGATGTGTTCACAAGATTTTCACATTTGACCCATATTCAGTATTACATAATGTAGGTGGCGACGCCATTATCAAAAGAAACTTCAATTTTCATACAGACTATAAGTCCTGAAAGTTATTTTGGGCTAATATCAACTTTAAAGTTATCGTGTTCACAAACCAAAAGTTTTCGGACAGACAGACAGAATGACGGACGAACGGACATGAGGTTATCAGAGCTACAAACACTCACATGTAGAGACATTTTCTCATCATAAATCTTAACGAACAACTGAAATGCAGCATGGAATGCAACAGTTCAAATGACCTTGCGAGCACTGTGGCCATTTGACCATGTGAATTACCACAAGATCCATGGGAAACTAGCCGATCTACTTTGCAAAGAAGATCATATGGTAGGGTAGCATCATCATGTGCAATATCAAAAAATAACTGACAACGATATGGTTGTACCACATGTACAGACGGCCCTCAACATTTTTCAAGTTGACGGCCAAAAGCTGGGCTCAAAGTCAACAAGGCTTGTAGAGTTACTGTTTAAGACAGGTCAGTAGGTCTGTATGGCTATACACTGACCTTCCACCTATGATTCCAAATTCAACAGGTGTCACCCGGTGCCCATGATGAACACCATAGTTTGAAGAATGTAGGTGCAAATATTGTGAACTTGTCACTCTACGTTTTAACCATCAAGGTCATTAGGAGCATGACATTTAACCGGCAGACTCTAATAAAAAACACTTTAATTTGAGGAATGTAGGTGAACATTTTAAACGGGTTGTGTAAAAAATAAACCTTTATAAAAATCTGAGAAAGGGGGTTAAAGCCAAAATAAAATTTTGATAATTCTTTAAAAAGTAAAAACAAGAGAGCTGTGTGAGCAGCACATGCTCAGTCGACCTAGTGATTCATCACACTTCTTGTGGTTCTGTGAACTTGGGCTAAAACAAAACAGGTCGACATGTGAATGTTAGAATTAGAATGCCCATTTACTTGCATAGTAATCAATAGGAAGGTTGCATTCAATGATCCGTACTCTAAGTGCAAAAATCAGGAATCCACAGCAGTTCCATCCAGTGAACAGGTTTGTTTGACCCTTCCACAAGGAACATATAAACCAAGTTTCAGGTTAATCGGAGTTGAAAAAAAAAGCGGAAACAGCCCAAAAATCATAAATAGAAAATTGCAACAAACCTGGTGAAAAAATTAAGAGCTAGGCGTTCCTTGGAGTTTCCTGTGTGAATTAAAAGCTATCACTTAAGCAGTTTCAGTGAAGATCTTTTAAAATTTACCCCCCAAAAGAACCAAAAAATCATTTAAAAAAAAAAAAAATCGCAGTGCCACCTGTTGAACAAATACAGGTCTAGGGATATCCAGACGTATCTCTATGCCATTTTGAAGATTTTACCAAAAAATGAACAAAATTCATTAAAAAAATATCCCCAAAAAACCCACTGGACTGTGACTATTTGAACAAACTTGGTATAAAGACCCACCCAAGGAACATCCCCACCAAATTTGAAGTGAATCTGGCCAGAGGAGTATTAGATAAGCTCAGCTGAGCTCAAAATATGCAGCTGGAATACATAAGTGCTTTTATCTACAGAGAGCAACATATAGCGAGAATTTTTTTAATTAAAAATTTGATAGAGAACAATTATGAATTTAAATACACATAAAACATGTATCAAGGGCACAATAAAATACTTTCATTGCATATCAATATTGTATTGTCATTCCTATTTTGTATGATGGCAGGCCCTCTGTACACAGGACACCTATCAATGCAGCAAATGTGGCATTTAAAATACACATTTCCCCTCCTAAGTGGCGAACCCTCTAACAAAGACACACTTCTTGATCATTTTGGGCAGCCTTAATAGAGAGGATTCACTGTAGTGTAGTCCTGTGATAGATTTGATTCCAAGAAATAGGTGATATTGGGGTGGGGGGGGGTTTAATTTTCTTGCAGTTTTACTGGATTGTTGGACAGGAGTTTTTTCTTGGTACACCAACCCTAAGTAATTTATTGAAGTTTAAGCCATCAAGGTCATTACTGGCTCAACCATTAAGTTTCGGACTCCACTGGTTGGAGAGTTGTCCAAGTTATTGACCAGGCAGCACTTGCTTTACCGTTGAACTGATAAAAAACCCTACATGCCGTGTCTTCTTCAAATATTGGGATAAGTAACAAGTAAAACATTGTGGCCTTGGGAGTGAGTTCATCATTTGTATATTCTCCCTTTGATCTGAATATGGAGCCACATTTGTATTACTGTATGCAGCATCAAAAGTCCTAGCACAAAAAGCATTTAAAGTAGCACCCCACAGACCTACAAAAACAATTATGTGGTAAAGGTTTCACATCTGGGAAAAATTCAAGAACCTTTTAAACTAAATCAATACATAATTTCAACAAAAAGTACAGCATGTGTTGTTCATCTGTATTTGTGATACACAGGTATGGTGGGTTTCTTAGGCTTTGCCACCCCCCCCCCTACATTTTCCAAAAAGCTAATATGAAAGAGTTTAAACAGATCACATTTGAATACATATATAAATATATACACACACACACATATACATTAACGGAAACCCTGACAAGGAAGTTGGTAAAGCTCCCCCTTTAAAAACAAAAACAAAAAAACCTAGGGTTAGACAGTTTAACCTAAGGTAGGAAGATACCCTGAACAGCACATTTTAGGCATGGTCAAGTGAATCATTTTTACTCAATGACAGCATCATGTTAGGAATTAGGTCTGATGACCGATACAAAGCCCTGAACATAGCACTTTAGGAGGACCATCATCTGACCTTTAATATAACGAGTACAATACATGGCCATGTAATTAGGTCCATTACACCCAAAGCACATTCACTACATCATTTTATAATTTATAATTGGATGTACTCTTCACTTTTTGCTACAGGCTTGAAACTTTTGTGACCATGTAATAGCCCTAAGTGGCAAAACTGGTATTTTGATTAGCAATCCAATTTTTGCTAACACCAATGATCCAGGGTTGTCCCTGAAGCTTTGCAGCTTGTTGGCACCATAAAGCTTAAAAAGAAACACAAAGCTTTCAACATGAACATCAAGCTCGAAAAAGCTCTGCATACAGGCTAGCTATACTTTGTCAGATATACGGTATAAACATGTTTTTAGGCCTAAACTGTCTTGATTAGGCAGCTGGGTCCAGCTCAACCTCCAAACATGGGTTAAAAAGGCAAAGCTCTTTTTTTTTCTACAGCAACTACCCTGCAATCTATTTTCATTAAGGTTTTTGGGTGGAAGACAGTATGCCATTATCAAGTCGCTCATAATATCACCAAATACAGTAAAATATGACCTTATGAAAGAAATGGCAAATCTCAAACTAATCTACTATTTTGTTAACTGTGCACAGGATGCCACCCATATCGATTTTCTCATAAAAAGAATCAAAACTAAAGAACGTAATGGCTGACGCCTTTAAAAAAACCCTCAGCTGCCCATGAAAGGATGGTTCTCTATATAATGTGTGCAAAAATTTCAAAGTAAATTGACCCAGGTGACCTTTAAATTGAGTCAAGGTCATTCTCCCTCAAAATTGAAATTGAGTCAAGGTCATTCTCCCTCAAACTTGAAATCAGACCAAGGACACTGCCCTTGAAACCTGAGCAAGACTCATACAAGGGTAATAAACTGTAAAAGTCTTATGATCCTATCTTATCCAGTTCTTAAGATCTGATGTACAAATATTTATTCAAGAGAAATATTGCCTCTGGTGACCTTCAAATTTGGTCATGGTCAATGTACTCCAAATGTGAGGAAGACCCTTGTAAGGGTGATTATCTGTAAGGCCACCCTAAAAATGTTGCTCGCTTGCTTGCCGTAAGCGACCCACCCACTGAATTCACTTTACATCACATTTTCCAAACAAAAATAAGGCCTGAAAAGGGTGACTATTACCTGGGTAAATACGGTACCAAGTTTTGTTCATTATGTGTCTTTCCCTGTTAGTACAGCTTGTGTGGGATGTTTTCTGTCAAAATTTTATTATGCACAGCATAAATAAACTTGTTGCGTCACAGTTGTCTCGACCGTTTTAGAAAGTTCATCGCAAAACAGCATTCTTGTTTGTTGGTTCCAATGCATTGCTCAGCAGTTATCGGAAACTGAAGTATTTTTCGGATATTATTGGCAGTCCAATGTTCTTTTCAGGTGAGACTGAAGTATTCCAAGTACCATATCTGGATTGACAACCCCATAACCTCAAATAAATTTTTAAATATGGATATTATCATTAAATTCAGCTGTTCATAGAGCATAGTTGCAATAGGATGTGGTCATTTTTCCTAGTGTTTATCTACAAAGCTTTCAGTATAGTGCATCCACAGCAATAAATGTGTCTACAGTCATCATTCCCAGTTCTTTCAATATAAGGAATAAGTAGTACTATGAAATGACTGAGGATTCTGGGAGATGTCCCGAAAATACCTGATGACAAAAATTTCTATGTTCCATTTTATGTCCGGACCATGCAGTGCACAAACACATGACTTCGGAAAACAAACCCAAACAGAAAACACAATGGCTTCCAAGAGAGAGGGAAAAAAAACAAAACAAGAGGGCTGTGTGAACAGCCCGTGCCTCAGCTGATCTTGACATTCATTACACTTGCAGCTCTATGAACTTGGGAAAGGATCAAGGACACCATGTTCTGAGTAAGTCTGACCTTTACAGAAGAACACTTACATGTGCAACATCAAAGTTCAAGTAGTTCTCAAGTTATAATGAAGAGTAAAATTCATGTATGTTGCACTGTGACCCCACAAACGAGGTCAAGGTCATTCATGTACTGTCTCAGCATGACCTTCATACAGAATAATTAACATGTGTAGCGGACTCAAAACAGATCTCAAGTTATCAAGTAAACAGTAAATTTCGTGTCAGTCATCTGGTGAATTAGCATTAGAATGCCCATTGACTTACATAGTAATCAATAGGAAAGCTGCATCGAACGATAAGTGCCCGAATTGAAAAATCCTTAAAAATAAGGAATCTAAAGCAGTGCCACCTAGTAAACAACTGTTTGACCCTTCCACAATAACATATCCATCACATCTTAGCTTAATCTGAGGGACCGTTCTGACAACAAGTGAAAAATAGCAAAACCATACAAAAAATTCCTGAAAAAAATGCAGCGCCACCTGGTGAACAAATTGGGAACTAGGTGTCCCCGGGAGTGTCTTTGTACGATATAAAGCAATTGGGTACGCAGTTTCGGAGAAGATTTTTTAAGATTTGTCCAAAAAAAAAGAACAAAAATACATTGAAAATCCAAAAATCACTGGAGCATGAACATTTGAACAAAATTGGTAGAAACCCACCCAAGGTACATTGCCACCAAGTTTGAAGTTAATCTGGATGACGGTTTTGGAGAAGAAGTCAAAAATGTGAATTAGCATTAGAATGCCCATTGACTTCCATAGTAATCAATAGGAAAGCTGCATTGACCGATAAGGACCCGAATTGAAAAAATCGTTAAAAATCAGGAATCTGCAGCATTCCCACATAACGAACAACTTTGTTTGACCCTTCTACAAGGAACATATCCACCATGTTTCAGCTTAATCTGAGTGACGGTTCTGGAGAAGAAGTCAAAAATAGCTATAACACACAAAAATTCCTTAAAAAATTAGAAAAAAAATTGCAGCGCCACCTGGTGAACAAATTTAGAACTAGGAGTCCCAGGGAGTGTTTCTGTGTGATATCAAAGCAATTGGGTGAGCGGTTTCGGAGAAGAAGATTTTTTAAGATTTGCCCAAAAAAGAACAAAAAAATTCATTAAAAATCCAAAAATCACTGGACCGTGACCACTTGAACAAACTTGGTAGAGACCCACCCAAGGCACATTTCCACCAAGTTTGAAGTGAATCTGGCTGACGGTTTTTGAGAAGAAGTCAAAAATGTGAATTGTGGACGACGGACGACAGACCCTCAAAAAACCTCAGCTGACTGACAAGTCAGCTGAGGTAAAAACCTGTTGAAAGTGCTCTGCATCTAAAAAGAACTCTGCAGTGCGTCCCTCTATGGTGAAAGGATAGCAGAAGGAATACGAGTGGCTGAATTTCGTTAGCAGTGATGGGCATACAGTCAGCTCAATATACTGTTAAGTACTGTTGTGCCGGTCTCAACAGAATGAACCTTACGTAATTTTAACCAGGCATTTGTTGATGGATGCACGTCCATTTCAACAACACCTAAGGTTCAAATTAGCTAGTACCGTCCGTAGCCACAAAAGCGCCAGGGTCATTTCCCGGTGAACCTTGTGGCAGATTAGGTTGTTTCAATATAGCAGCCATATTGCACCATAGTTAAAATACAGGGAAATGACACTGCAAAGATGATAATTATTTTCCAACATACCACGGAAATATTTACAAGCTACAGTGACAGTCTACAATTGCAAAGTCCCTGACTATAAGCCAGACACAAGAAAACTGGGTAAATTGGATTACTGTCCCTGGATGCAAGGGGTAGCTTTCCATGGTTTTCCTCCAAAGGAACACAGAAACGACGGGAGTGATTAAATATGATGAAAATACCAGAAGATTATGAACCACCAGGCAAATTTGATAGAATCTGTTCAAAACATTTCATTGGGGGTAAAGGTCCGACACCAGAACACCCAGTGCCCACGTTTTTTCCGGATAACAACTGGACGATTGCAGAAAAACGCACAACAAACCGATGGCAGAACTGTGTGAGACGGCTGAGGATCGAGTGACCTACCCAGCAATGGAGAAAGACCAGTTGCCAAGTAGAGGGGGGGGGGGGGGGGGGGTGCGATCGCTGCGCTGCAGCGGTAGCTCACAATACTCGCTAATTTGGACCAACGCTATTAACGAGACAATGTCAGGAAACATGCAGTCACTGACCAACATAAGAAAGCGTTCAATTTGGAAAATAAGCCTAGCATATTGTGGACATTAATTATATGACAATTTTACAAAATTGTGTAATGTTTAACCAAGAAAACATACTGACCCACCCAAATTATACACAAAAAAACAAAAACAAAAAACTAGACATACCTTCAAAGCAAAGCGTTGATTGAAGGGTCTGCCATTTGCTCATATGAGGTCATGGTGACACCAAAACCTAATCAGTTTATCTTGCCAGGTAAGGTAAACATTTTGCCAAATTTGAGCAACATATATGGAAGCATGCTGTAGATATTGTGGTAACGAGAATGCACATCCGGACAGAAAACCTTAAATCAGATAGGGTCCCCTCTTTGGGGCGAACCCCTACCCCCCCCAAAAAAAATTTTGTCCTTAAACACATATTTTTTGGCCTTGATTCTTGATATATTATTTTGTTTGACCAGAACTGGGATCCTGACTATTCTTCTGGTAACATGTTATCACAATGCTAGGAAATAGTAGTAGTAGTTAACAGAATTTCAATTAATAGTTACCGATGGGTCTCCCTCATGTATAACAATCCAAGCTACACACAGCTACACCGTGGGACCTTTTTCACTTCTCCCAAAGTAGCCTGTTGTGCCGCTGATACACAGTCTTTACACAAGTGATACTTGGGCTAACAAAGAAACGTTAACTAATTACACTATGTTTATCTATTGGGAAATAGGTTCAGAAACTTGCTGGTTTGCTTCTAACAAAGATGGAAGCCCAGTGGCATTCATTGAATATCCACGTGCAAACACGCCAAAATGACAATATGGATGCAACGCCCTCAATTGAAAAAGATGTGCATCGGTATTTTTGTCTTGACAAGCTTAACCTGGAACAACAGCAAGGAGGAATGAATACCAGAGTGATAAACTGATAACAACAAACAAAAACCCAATCCTGTGATTGCAAAACAGGACCTCAAACACAATAGCACTTTTAAGAGGCTTGCACAAACCATCACATGGCCATTCTGAACAACTTAACTGACATGCAAGGTGATCCTGGTAAGAGACCATGCAATATCCTATCACTTCCACAAGTGCACACAGTCTGAAAGATGCAATACCCCCCAATACTTATACTTCTTATCAATGCTGGGGTGAATACCAACACTTATTTTAAAAGAGCCTGTTTAAAACAAAAACAAAAACAAAAAAAAAGGGGGGGGAGGGTGGAAAGGAGTAGGTTGAAGACTTTGCTTTCAGTGAAAATATGGGCAGGTTTGAAAAGTGTTGGTGACATTGCAATCAGCCAAATTAAATTCAGTTTTGCCAACACTTGAGAAAACCACATGCTTCACAATTTTACCTGCCATGTGACTCTTTCCAAAAAAAAAAAACAATTCCATCTTTTATTTTAATTTTTTTCACCAATAAAAGTCAGATTGCTTGGTGACAGCTTGTGATACAAGGTGACCAACTATTCGTGCATTCCTCTACAGGGTTTTCCCCAGGAAGAAATTGAAGTTTTACATTTTTGCTGATGCTCAAATGTAGATTTGTATTTGTCTGCTCAGTTAAGTAAATTTTCCTAAAAATTGCCATTTTGACTTTAAAAGCTGCAAATTGTGCATTTTTGGAAAAAATTATCATTTTACGGGAAGCATTTAAAGCTTTATGGTCAAGTTATAGGCATTACATCTTTTCTAAAACTTCAAGGCACTGCTAAGCTATCCAGCTTCAGGGAAAACCCTGCTCTACTATACCTAAAAATCTCAGGAAAGCTGTTGATTGCTGATAATCCTCACATGAATTTGTACCTACTGTATTCATCTTAAAAAGCACACGCTCCCTAATAAACTTGTGCAGACACATCCTCATTTTTCCCCCCAAGAAACAACCCCCAAAATCACAGGGGCAACCAGCAGAATGGATGTTATCATATTCTGACTGATACGAACCCATTCTTACAGAGTTGTGAATTAATTTGTATTTTCGCTTACTTTACTATTTATTTTTTTACGGATGTGTACACAATTTAGCAATTAAAGTAAAGCTGGTAAGTAAAATACAAATTCATTCACTGGCGGCCATTCAGAACGAAAGAGAAAATTGAGTTCGTATGCTGGGGTCATTTCTGTTTAACGAAGAGTCGCTCATTTGGAATCAAGACGCTTTGTGAGGAATAATGTGGCCCAAGTGGGGTAAATACGTCCCACAACTTATTCATTGGGCAGGGATCGAGAGAGTGAATTGTGACGAATCTTTTAATATATAGATTATATGTGTCGGGGCAGTAGGTGTTTAAAGCAGGGAAAGTGTGTGTGTGTGAGGGGGGCCACCGATTTTTGTTTGTTCCCTTCTAACCCTAATCAATATTTTCGGTGGACAGTCACTTTGGCGGTCAGTATGAATGGGTTCAAATCCACCACAATATGATAATCATTCTGCTGGTTGCCCAAAATATGTGGTTTTCAACCGAGTCTTTTTAATTCATTACACTTAGGATCAACATTTTCTGCTTTTGTGGGTGAATTTGTTCTACAGCGCAATGTGCACTCATAAAGATGAATACGACATAGCTCACCTGGGATACATTTTCGGATGCTTGTTTAACCTCACCTGCCATTTTTCAATATACACACATGGTGTGGTTATCGCTCATTCCAAAATAAACTACACAGGGCTAAAAATGCATAATTTGATACATTTATATTTGCCATTTTCCCGTGTGTGTCTTCCCATGCAATCCCAACCTGCATCCCTGTGTAGCATAGGGACAGTAGGCACTAGAGCCAGTGGCTATTTTGTTTTAATATGAATTATAGAAGTCAAGTCAAATTCTGCAGTGACTACTTTTTTATTTCTTGATTTGGTTGCACATTTTGAAGGCCTGGATAAATCCCTGTAGCACTTAACCATGTCAGTATCACTCGCATTCAAACCCTGAGAAGTAGGCAACACTATCAATGATGAATTTGAACAAACGATGTGCATCAGTGTGACTTCGCATATTTATTTCTTGAAGACAAAGTTCATTGAAGCATGCATCTGATAAACTGATACTTGTATAAACACGCATATGGCCTTGTTTTGAATATTACTATGGTGCTTGGTGAATATCATTTATCGGTCTTTCCAATCTTTAGTTTTACTGCAGGCGTTGCAAAGGATAATTCTTGTGTGAAGGAATTTAATTTGCATAAGTCTGCTGGAATGGGTGTTGCACGGAACCGCCTCTGTCGCCACATTATCGTCACGTTAAACAATGCTATTCATGTTTCTGAATACACCAAAGTCTAGCTTTATAATGTTAGTCCACTTAAATAATACAATCGTTTTTCCTAAATACGATTTAATGTCTCTGCTGGAAGGCAGGTTGAGGAAAAACAGTCGGCAAACAACGCAGCAAGAACATTGAAGCAACACGTGACCATTTTCTCCTGACCTGGCACACGAAATGGTTTGGGGCCGCTCCGCGCCTGCTTTCTGTTGCCATGTGTTTCATTGTTACTTTTCTCAACTACGGTCACAGTAATATCGTGTTTCATACCTGCAAACTGCAAATTAACAAATTTTACGAATCGTACGGTGTACAGTAAGGAGCAAATTTCATCAGACCAAAGGTCGGTCTTCTTGTCACAGCCACCGACCAACCTGCCAAGTTAACTTGGTGACGTTTCGGACCACGTCTCCTTAGTAAGATTAAATACTGGGAAATTCTACATTTACGCTTATTTTCAATGGATACAAACAAATCTCTAACTCACCAGGATTGCTCTCGTTTATCTTGCGCACCCTATCATCCGATAGAATTGTGGAATATTACGTTAAAATTGTGGGATCTCTCGTCGCACCAGCGGCACTTCCCGCCATCTTGTCGTACCACAAAGCAGAGCGCATGCGTATAAGCCCGTTGGCGGGAACTGTGAACTGAGCAACTTCCGTCGTCCAGGTGACACAGACAGCTCAGCAAAAGAGCAGATGTTCAGGAGACAAATGGCGGGAAAGTAACAACAGTTTGCTTACTCATCAAGAAAAGCTCGAGTTATAAATGCCTGTTTCGACAATCCGGGTTCCTTTCTCAAATTCGTTTGCTTAAAAAGCATTTTTTTTGCTGGCAGGTCTGATAATTTGACCTGATGCAGAATGAGATGATCTACACAAACGGGCCCACCTAGTACATCATAGTCATACTGCCTGCATTAGGCTGCATGTCATGATAATACGCATATGAACATAAAGTTGTTGACCAAGATTCAGAAAAGAATGGTTTGGTCTTTTAACTTTCAATTCTGCTCATTGATGATGTAATCAGCTCTTGTCGTTTCTTTAGCTATGAAACGTACTTAAGTTTCATAATTTCTTTACAAAATTTAGCCGAGAAAAAGATCATTACTAGTCTAAGATTCTCTTTTTGAAAAATCTGTCGAGAAAGACTCAGCCCATAAACCATCCTTTCCATAGGTCTACACAATTTTTTTAAAAACTATGTAACTCGAAGAGAGTAAAGCTAATCCAAAGAAATCATACAAGATAATGATTACATTGGTGATGAAAAATATATAATTTACCCGGTGAAGGGATGACGCTGTTAATTTTAAGTTAAAAGTTAGGGGCGATGTTTGTCAAAAACTCATAACCATGTGCTTTGTTTCACAATGAGATCCAAATGAAATCGATGACGACCATGCATGCAGTGGCAATATTCAGACGTAATTCATATTTTGGAAGGGACAAAATGTAGTAGGCCTACAATGTGGACATGGCAAACAGATGTGTGTGATTCTGTTACGTGCCCTGTGTGGAAGTCATTTAGTAGATAACAAACATGAGAATTCGGATTTAAATAATTCACGGTTATTTACTGTGTCTCAAGAATGCAAACAAAGTATCCCAAAAGATTACAGAATAATCACAATAGGGCTTAACTTCGGCAGATTGGGTAATTAAAACCTAAAAGCATTGATGGGGAGGGGGTATGATGATGATGATGATGATGATTATTATTATTATTATTATTATTATTATTATTATTATTATTATTATTATTATTATTATTATTATCGTCGTCGTCGTTGTTTGTTGTTGTTGTTGTTTTTGTCGATGAAGGAAACGAAGGGACTCAAAAAAAAAAAAACACACACACACCTCTCACAACCAGAGTTGTAGAAACTCTCTCCGATGATTAGCCTACTTCCCAGGCTGAGTCTTGAACCCTGGTTCTGGAGGTTAAAGGCAACTATGCACCCTTAGCTGACAGATTATTAAAATTGATTATCAGCCCGTATAGGCCTACTATAGAATAGATACGATACTTTCTTTTCGTTTCAGTACTACAGTAGGCTAAGAAACATGCAAAAAATGTTGACACATATAATAATCAAAGTGCAGAATCCTATCCTAACCGGTCAAAGCCTGAGTACAATACAAGTTTATATGGAGCCATGCCTGGTTTGTGACAGGCCCCTACAACATTTGCCTGAGGATCAGACTACTTACGGAGCATCAATGGATTTGCACCTCCCCGGCAGCAAAGACCGTCGTCAAGCAGGCAACTGGTGCAGCGGCAGGAATAATCTTTGACACTCGGTGCGTTTGCACTGCAACTAAATTCTTGTATTACTTAGAAACAAGGAAAAGCCACCATATGAATTCTTTCTTGGCATCAGCTAGATAAATGCTATTTATACAAGAAACAGGTGCAAACACGCTATCAGCAGTTTCTTTTTGTAAAACCAAGTAACACAAAATGTGATGAATACTTTTACACCTGACAATACACATTGATCGAAGTTGTGACACGTATTAAAACTGTATGTATAAGTACATGTTTGTCAAGTTCTGCATACATGGTCATCCTATTACTCTAAAAGTTGACATCTGTAACTCCCTAGTACAAAGTTACCCGGACACAAACGTGAACATAATTATGATTATGTTTATAGTATCGCTCTGAGTAAAAGCTTATAATACTATCACTCTGGTTTCGGTGTAATATACAATATTGGTAGTCATGACATTGGAAAGTGGGTCAATTTGCAAACCGATCAATAAAATATAACAGACAATTTGCTTTTCTTTTTCCTTTTTTTTGGGGGGGAGGGGGCAATCCCCCCTTCAGCCCGGCCATTTTTGTGTCTGTGTGGGAACGCTGTTGATTTTCCTAATATTCTTTTCTTTCTTTCTTTCTTTCTTTCTTTCTTTCTTTCTTTCTTTCTTTCTTTCTTTCTTTCTTTCTTTCTTTCTTTCTTTCAGCTGTGCTTCTAATGAACGGTGACTGAAAATTATATAGTATGCCAATTTATGCAAATTTGTGCAAATATACATAAAATTTATGTGCTAAATGGTAATAAATATCTTCAATATCTTGAACACTGACTGTCTTCAAAAATACAACAGATAAATAGAGAGAGTGCCATTCCGGCTTCGATTTATGTGTTTGTGCTATGGACACATCCAATGAACAGTGATTGAAAGTCAGACTTTAAATACAAATTTCGGCTAGCACACATAATTGAAGTATTCAATAATGATGAAAAATATTATATATAGAGAGGGAGGTGCTATTACAATTTACAAGTTGTCAATGAACAGTGCTGAAAACTGGGATTTCAATCTGCGCTAATTTGGCCAATGCAATAATATTAATCGTTGTCTTCAAAATTGTTATAGATAGAGGTGTACTGTATATATATATATATATATATATATATATATATATATATATATATATATATATATATATATATATATATATATACAGTAAACCCTGCCCTTGTGGATACCTCTATAATGCGGACACCTGTATAATGTGGACAGTTATGTCCAGGGCAGAAAGGGCAATTATCTTGTTAAAAACGCCTGTCTATTGTGGACATCTGCGAACAGTGGACATGGCTTGCCAGTCCCAGAGATGTCCACAATAGACAAGTTTCACTGCATATGTGTATATATATATATATACATATATATATATATATATATATATATATATATATATATATATATATATATATGTGTGTGTGTGTGTGTGTGTGTGTGTGTGTGTGTATGTATATATATATATATACATGTATATGCGAATGATACGCAGAATCCTTTCTCAACCAAAACAATTCACTGTGTTATGGCTGTTCGCCTCTCGCCCTCTAAGTCCCGCAAAAGTGTATTTGCAGTAAACTATGATGATAAAAGTATAACCGCAACAATCACTAAGATACAGCTGCAAGAAGTGAGCAATGCTGGAGGGTGGATTTATAGTTCAGGAGTCCCACCAATTCTGAACAAATATCAACAGCGAGGACAACTGACAGTAGACCCTCCACCCTTTTTCGTAGCATATTTATTTATTGCCACAAGATAAGAAAGAATGATATTTTACATATAATTACAAATTGTGACAGGGACTGAACCCCAAACAGGCTTATCAGTCCCTTATTATATTTAAACAAAAGTTATATTATAGAATGAGACTAAACAATAATTAATTCAATAAAAAGGCAATATACAATATAATATAATGAACATCATTTACATTTTAGTAATTGCCTACAAAACGTCATACAATAATTAACAAGTTAACTGAGATACCATACTGTACGAAGAGGGCTCGTATGTTATTCTGACTGTTTAGTTGAGAGATAGTATGAATTTCTGAAGACTGCTGGAACGGCGTATTTCCAGTGCACGGCAACATGTTTCATAGCTAACTGCCTTGAAAACGTAGAGCAAACTTAACCAAATTAATTGATACAATTGTAAATAGTACGAGTTCGACTGCCTTGTATTATAGACATGAACATGCAGAAGAAGTTAATGTGAACCATCCTTGAAAAACTGCTGGGAGCATATCCATATTATATTTGTACAAATCCCTATCAAGTAATCGTGTATTTGTAAATTGCAGTAACTCTAATCTATCAAACAATGATGCAGTATGCGTGTTTGATATAGAGAATATAGGATTCTGACGATTTGCTTTTGCAAAATTTCTAATTTTGTGTAAATTAATTGCATAATTTGAGGTCCATAGAACGTTGCAGTAAATCAGGTACGCATGCGCAAAAGTGTAATACAAATTTGTTAATTGTACCTGGGTAAATATTGTCGAATTTGGACAAATATACCAACCAGTTTGGGCAGTTTGGAAGATATGTATGAACCTTAATTTTCCAGCTGATTTTATCATCATTTGTAACTCCTTAAAATTTAGAATTAGTTGCTCTTTCTATCGTTTTACCTTCAGTTTTGATATTTAAATCTTCTGTGGGAATTTTCTTGTTTCTCTGATGAAATATAAAATACAATGCAATTATTTTACAGAGATCTAAGAAAATACCAATTGAAAAAATGACTTTTGTATAGCACAATGCTTAGCTTGTCCAAGAATGTTGCCAATACAAGGCAATTTCATTTGAGTGTTGCTTTCGAAACCCAATATGCAGCTCACATAGAATCTTATAAATGTTTGTTGAGAAAGGGAAGCAGTCTGGTGTTGGTTAGTTTCTCCATGAATTTTACAAAAGACAGACAATAGAGATTTTGGCCTGTAGTTGGGAAATGTAGAAGGATCATTCAATTTGTATCTAGGGGGTATATTGTAGAGGTTTTTTATTCAATTTTTACTATTCCTGTTCTGGGAGAAGAGTTAGAGATGCGTGTGAGAGGTCCTTACATAGTTTATCACAGAGATGTTTAATAATGTCAACCCCATCTCATCATAGCCTGGGCTGGAGTTTTTAAGTATATGGTTGTAATCTATTGTTAGGGGTAAGTCAAATTCTTCGTATCTGAACTTGCACTATACAAATTTAGTAATTATGTTTGGTTTGACAGGTATTCTTCATTCGCAATGAAGCTCTGCATTTATATGCAAGACTTCACTCATTTAGCTAATTCATCATTTGTCACGTTCATATTCGTTATTATGTGGGTTGTCTTTGCTAAATATTTAGCTTAGACAAGGAGCCGCTACTCAGAGACATCTATACGGGTATAGGCTCCGAAACATGTTCTGAGTAGTTACGCGCTGAAGACCTTAATTTATATGGGCTAATACAGCCTATGTCAAAATTCTACAGAGGAACGTGTGCAATATGGACAATAGTACTTCCATATGTACATGTATATAGGTTAAACAGTGACAGGTTAGCTCATGGACAGTAAAGAGTTCGGACTGCGGGATAGGGTAATGACACTAGGACGTGGTTATGGACAAAAAGACACAAATAGAATAATTGCATTTTGTGTCCTTTCGACAATCTTAATGTTGTCCTTGGTCAGGATCGAAACGATTCTTCCCTTATGATCAGATCGTACTTGCTTAACATGCATGGTTTTAACCTGCTGGGTTATACAAATTAAAATTGTCGGGTGTCAACCGAATTGAGTATTCAGGTATGACAATTTAATGGATGTTGATGATTCAGGCTTTTCAAAACCATATTCATAGCCATACCTTTTTTTTAGGGGGGGGGGGGGTATATGACCTTGGGTCATATGTACTATTCTTGCGACTCAACGCAGTTCTTATGTGTTGAGTATACGGCCACCCTCCTAAGTGTACTTTTCATGTGCTCCTATGTTTTTCTTTGTGCGATATTCTATTATTTCACTTTATCACTGCTTTTATCGTTTTCTTCACTTTACTGCGCCTTACATAATGCACAATTTTGGCTGCATTACTCGAAACAGACATTTAGTTATAATATAGTAACCATTTGTGCGTTTTTTCAGACATGAAACTTTCAAAAACAACCAAAAAGAAGCTAAACTCTATTCATGCATAATTTGAAATGCCACGAATTTCACTATTGATGGTGACGTTGGACATTGCAGCGGTGTTGGATTAAAATTTTAAGTAAGGGTTGGATGTTCAGGTTAAATGAAGACTTGTAATCAGAGTCTGAGCATAAAGCAGACATTGTCGCTCTGGCTCTTTGGCAAACGCTGCGCACGAGGCCAGTCTCTCTGGGGGCACCCCTTTCCCCGGAACCAAAAATGACCATGGATTCTGAATCTGGAAGCCATATACGGGGCTTTTGGAGTTTTATCAATGCTAGTTTCCCAATGTAACGACAGGACATGAAATGGAAAGCATTCTTGAAGTCTATACAATTTGACATTTTCCTCAAGAATTTGTATGCTTATTCAACAATTTGCTCGTGAAGTTCAAGTTTGTTTTCAGCTTTGGAATCTTTCAATATATCCTTTGCAAAATATATACATGTACTAATTTTGAACTGTTTGGTTTGCGTCAACAATTTCTCGATATATGGGACTGAAGAATGTATTAGTTTACGAAATTGTAATTTTGCCCTAAATTCTGGCCTCATTTTCTTTTTTTTGGGGGTCAGTATTCATATGAGCAAACAAGTTATAATGAACATGAATTTGAATTTCATTCTATTAAACCCAGAGAAAGAATATTTCTGTTACAGTTGCTCTCTCTCTCTCTCTCTCTCTCTCTCTCTCTCTCTCTCTCTCTCTCTCTCTCTCTCTCTCTCTCTCTCTCTCTTCTCTCTCTCTCTCTCTCTCTCTCTCTCTCTCTCTCTCTCTCTCTCTCTCTCTCTCTCTCTCTCTCTCTCTCTCTCTCTCTCTCTCTCTCGGGAAAGATGTGTTGGGCGTACTGGCAGCTGCGCGCCACTGAGGTCCATGCCAGATAGTCAGCAGCGAGTTGTCCTGTGGTAACTTACAGCGGAAAGCGAAGATCTGCCGCATTTCACTTAGTTTAACTCATCATGTAAGAGCAAAAGAAATTAGTCTGCAACATTGCTGGATGCAGCCCGTGTGGCAAAAATATAATATGTGCTCGTTTCTGATGGTTTGTTGATTTTTGCTCTGTGAGCAAGCCTTTTTGTTTAGAAACAACACTGGGTCCACTATATGCACAGTTTTCAAATGTGGCATGGCGCCATTGGCGTGACTTACTCAGCGACCAGTTGGGCCTGTCGTACGCAGTTGTTTCATGCACTTTGACAATGCAGATCTCTTTTGTTCACATTATGCACACACATGTTTAGACACACAACGGACATTCCCTCCCCGCTGTGCCTTTGTTGCGAAAGGGTACATTCTTCAATAGTTATCATCATCATAATCATCATTTAGAGCAAAAAACAAAACAAAACAAAAAAAATAATAATACCCCCCCAAATAAATGAAATAAAATAAAATAAAAACGAAACAAACAAAAACAAACCTTAATGCGTCCTAACAAGCACTTAACACAGATGACACACAATTCTGCCATTGTAACAATTAAGGTGGAAGGTCTGAAGCCGCACCTTTGGATAACCTCAAATCACTTTTTCATATTTTTGGATAGTCTGATACTTAAACTACATGCTCCCAAAAACTCAGATGTGTGAATATAAAATTTATATAAGGTAACTGATCTTAAAACTTTTGTTGACAATGTAAAGTTTAAACAGTGCCGGACACATGGCTTTGTTTGCATGGGCATGATAATGAACCATGTCATTGTTTGCACAGTCATTAGTCCATGACCCTGGAAACCAATTGAGCTATTGACAAGGGTCGCTCATAGGAAACCATTAGCTGTGAAGAGAAGAATGGGCCAGTTCAGACTTATCACTACCATTGTTCTGATTACTTTGAAATTCTCTATTGATGTAAAAACAAATTAGCACAATCCACTTACTGGTCCCCAAATATGGAAAGCCGCATGTGAACCCACACCCAAACAAGCCAAGTGTGGGGTTCCCAAGTTAAAAAAAGTCGAGATTTAAGCCACAAAATATACTTTTGTTTAATGACAACTTCACAGAGGTAAAGCTACAGTTTATTTCGCACAATAATTAAAACACAGGACAGAAGAAATGAGTATGTGTCATATTACAGCCATAAATGCGTAAGAATTGGCAACTTTTTCTTTTAATGCAATTTTCTCGGAACTGTTTTTTGCTCAACCTCTGCAACTTGTATCTCGCCTCACAAATGTACAAATTGCTTTATCACATTAAAATCAACGGACATTAAAAGAAAAATATCATATCCAGGAACGGTTCCCAGGATTTTTTTTCTGACAACCCCTTCCGTGACTTTTGGAGCAATTTATAGAAGGAAAATGAACAACCTGTCAGGACTAAATTAAAAAATTTTTATAAGTTTTTATTTATGCTATTTCAGGACTAACCATTGAATTTGATCCTGGATATTGATATATATTTTTAATTTCTTCTGATTTCAACTGCAAAAAAAAAACAATTTTGTGTGACTTCTGCGCGAAAAATGTGAAAATCCTACCAAGTCAGAAAGAATGCTATAAAATGTCCAAAATTTCCAATCCTGCAAAAAAAAAACTCTATGGATACAAATCTATGGATATGTAGTAATCAGAAAATATATAGGTTTAAGGTACTTGTGAAAAAATTAAATGGGTAATTGCGATCCAAAGTTGCCAGTCTCACTGCGCACTAGCTTCACAGCTTTCACCTTAAGAATATGTACCCATAAAATTCATTTTAGATTTTTCGTTTCAAATATATCATAAAATGTCAGTGAAATTATGACCTACTTAATTAAACTCCTTTTTGAGTAAAATTATTAAATTATTTAAAATTGTCTCATTGTACGTGTACACATCTAGCAAAAATAGGCAAGGTCAAGAAGAGAAGGTTCTAGCCTAAAAGAGGGCACTGCAGTCACGGGGGGGGGGGGGGGGCTAGGGTTGTGTATTCCCATCACTTTACATTGTAATTTGCAACTTAATAACTTGAAAATAACTGCACATAGAGACGCCAAATTTCGCACAGTAAATCTAGATGCGTAACTCAATACCTCACGAAAATCATATAACCAGAGCTACTGCAGTGACCAGTTTATTAAAGGTTACTTTAACATGCAAACCAATCGTAATACACAGCTTTAGCCCTCCAAATTTTTCTGTAATCGATTGTGTATTGGGGCGAATACACACTTCAGAGCTAATTCTGACCTTTTCTATTTTAAAGGAAGGGTATTCCATATTTAATTGTTTTGCGACCTTTTTGTCAAAGTGAAATATTTTTTAATTTCTCAGTAGTAAACTATTCTCTACAGTCCCAATGACGTCATTGTGAAAATGGTTTTACTCACAGATACTGGACATGTTACATGGCACAAAGCAGACAGTCTGGGTGGGATAGGCAAGTGTTGTACAATGCCACATGTGCCGGTGGTGTCATGGTAACCGGTGTTCTACATGGCTACAGAGCGACAGCCTTATATGCCTCCCACATTGATTTTGATGCCACTAACACTTTGCTGCAACAAGTTGAATCATGATCACATAATTCATGCTTACTCAGCATGTTAGGGAGTTGCTTAGAAGTGCAAGTCAGGACATATCATGACCTGTTCAGTTGATGAAACACACTACCTGACATGTCAGTGAATGCTCCTCAGATTCACATGTCGTGAAACTGTTGAATGATATAAAATCGTTTCAGCTTAATATGAGGGAAGGTTCTGGAGTAGAAGTGGAAGATAGAGAAAACACATAAAAAAAATCACAAAAAGAAGAAAAATAGAAAAAAAATTGCAGCCCTACCTTGTGAGCAAATATAAGAGTCCCTGGGAGGGTTCCTGTGTGATATCAAAGCATTTGGCCAGCACTTATGGCAACGAAGATTTTTCAAGATTTGCCCCCCCCCCCAAAAAAAATTTAAAAATAATTCAAAACCCCAAAAAATCACTGGAGCATGACCATTTGAACAAACTTGGTAGAGACCCACCCAAGGTACATTGCCACCCAGCTTGAAGTAAATCTGACCAGGGGTCTTGGAGAAGAAGTCCAAAATGTGAATTAGCATTAGAATGTCCATAGACTTGCATGGCAATCAACAGGAAAGGTGCATTTACCAATAAGTACACGAATTGAAAAAATCGTTAAAAATCAGGAATCCACAGCAGTGCCACTTAGTGGACAACTTTGTTTGATCTTTCACAAGGAACATATCCATCAAATTTCAGCTTAATCTCAGTGATGGTTCTGGAAAAGGAGTTGAAAATAGCAAAAACCCACACAGAAAATCATAAAAAAAATAGAAAACCAGAGGGTTGTGTGAACAGCCCATGCTCAACTGACCTAAGATTGTCCCAAAAAAATCAAGGTTGCAACTGAATAAACCTGTGTTGAGCTTTGGATGAGTGCATATGGCATTTAGAAGTATTTTTAAGATGGATGGTTGAGCCTCCCAAAAGCTCAGTCTTTCTAGCAAGTCAGCTGAGCTAAAAATTGCAGCGCCACCTGGTGAACAAATCCAAGTGCTGTGATATCACAGCAATTGGGTGAGCGCTTCAAACACACACACACACACACACACACACACACACACACACACACACACACACACACACACACAAAGATTTTTTAAGATTTGCCCCCCCCATTTTTTTTAAATCAGAAAAAATCCAAAATTCACTGAAGCCTGACCATTTGAACAAACTTGGTAGAGACCCACCCAAAATACATTGCTGCCAAGTTTGAAGTCAATGGTTTATTAACAGACAGGTGTGAGTGATCGCATAAGCTGTGCGACCTATGGTCGCTAGAGCTAAAAACCATATTAGTTGTGCAAGATTCCCTCTCATCCACCGTTGCCAAGACCTCTGTGTCTGGGTCAAATGCCCAAGAAATCGAGTTGAGTTCACTCACTTGATTCCAAAACCTAACGGTGCAGTGGCCCCATTTCTCAGTTCCTATGGATCTGGTGGTAACTCCCAGTGTGCATGCATCCTTCCTCTTTGGGGCACAATTACCGACTTGGTCATTCAAGTTGAAGCTCTGTGAACTTTAATTCACACTTACTGTTTTAGTGCTTTATGCATGTTCCTTTCTGTGCAAAATCTTTTGTTAGTGGCCTGGGACTCTTCAGAGACCTAAATAGCTGATATCTGTCCTGTAGATCCTTCTGAAATAACTGGGAGTAGAGGTGGTCGATTGGCTTGAAACCTAGATTTTCAAGCTTGTGTCTTGACGTTCAGATCACAGAGAGCAGTCAGACAATGCACACCAGCAAAAATCTCCTTCTGGGGAGATCACGAGTGCCCAGCTTTACCAAAGATGAACAGTACATCCCTTTTCACTGAACCAGGGTTGCCCTTGCCTTGGAGTCTATGGCTCGGAGTACATAGTTGCAGGCTGATATGTTGTGTTCACTGATCGCCCTCTCTCAGGCTGCTTCTTTGGAGTCCCCTTCAAAGAAGTCAGCCAAGCGCAGATTGAAGCTCTCGGTCCCCTGGGTCCAACAGCTTGGCGCAGAAATCACACAAGTCAGTATGGCTGGATTAGAAACCTACAGGTTCCTGTCTGGGCATTTGGACCTCAGCCAGTCCGAGCACTTGGATTGTAAGTCTGAGCAGTCCGGAAAACCACCAAAGCTGGGACAAAATTTATTTCTTCACATTGGCATTGGAAGAGAAATGTTGATGCTTTGGCAAGTCTGAAATCTCTTTGCTGTCATTGTTGGGTTTGGAATTAATAAGTATGGTTCATGTTTTTCTGTACTATTTGGAAATTACTTCATTGGCTATGTTGTGCTGTGGGCTTTGTTCTCCGACTCATAGTTATAGTGGAGGTAGATTGTGTTTATAATGTTCCAGATTCATAAATATCACAAAAACGATGTAGGCCTACTTTACTGTTTTGCTGTAAACTTAGCTGACTGACAAGTCGGGAGAACTGAAAGGTGATAGGCCTAACTGGTCTCTTTTTATTTTTGGCAGAAGTAATGAAATTTGTGTTTTGGGTGGTTAGGCCTATAGAATTTGGAAAAGAACTAGCGTCTGCAGTTAATGATGAATATTTCTAAGGTTGAGGGGACCGGTTTAAAACCACCAGTTGCCTTTTATGGGTGACTGCCTGTCTCAAGTCAGGAGTGAAATTTATTTCTTCACATTGGCATTGGAAGAGAAATGTTGATGCTTTGGCAAGTCTGAAATCTCTTTGCTGTCATTGTTGGGTTTGGAATTAATGAGTATGGTTCATGTTTTTCTGTACTATTCCCAAGCTCGTTGGAGCTTCTGCCATTAGTGGCCCTTCAGCCCCTGCGGTAGTGGCCTCTCTGCTGGCCCAAGTGACTCCACTGCCTCAAGCTCTAGTGATGGCTTTGCCTCCTGCATCTGTGGCAGCTCCACCCCAGAGTGACCAGCTGCCAATTCCCACTTGGTGCCTTGCCTCCCTCTTAAGAGGCAAGAAAATGCGAGCTACGTGAGGAACAGAGCTTGCTTTCAGAGACTTCGTCTTCTACTGTTGCAGCCACTGCCACTGAGTGCAAGCAGACTCTGACAACAATCAGCTTGCTACTTCTGGCTTGAGTCAGCTTTCTCTTGGCCCTGAGGCTCTGGAGTTCCCCAAACTCCTTCAAGAGCCCTCCTGCCTACAAATTTCTCAGTTGGCAGCAGCTCTGGCCCCTGAGCTGAGCTGCCCAGAGACCCAGCAGGCACCCTCCGGCCAGCAAACTTCTCAGGCAGCAACCGCCATGTCCCTTGCTACAAGTCTGCCAAAAGCCCCCCCCCCCCCCCATCCGGCTGCACATGGGCTTTGCAGACGGAGGCTGCGAGGGCTTCTGTGGAAGTGGTTGCTCCCCCTAGGCCTGGCATGGTGACATATCCCCTGCTGTCACAAGTGGCTGCCCCATCACCCTCGAACAATGGGTTGTTCAAGGAGGCTTTGGGGCTCCCCTTGCAAGTCCCGAGTCTTCAGACCTCAACACCAAGGAGGAGGATGAGCTTGTTCTCGCATGAAACTGTCAGAAGATCCTGATGGAGGTGGCAGTGTTGACCTTCATGATGTGGTTACTTTAAGTAACCAAGTTTGATGACAACCCTGGGACACACAAAACAGCCTTCTGCATCCATGGACATCACTCCAGCTCTGCCATAGAGCTTTGAACACCTCAAAGCCCTCATTGAGAGCCTGCTGGGCATCCAGGCTGTGGTCCCCCCAGAGGAGAGGTGTGGAGCAGTTGCATTGTCTTGCCGGGCCTTGTTTCTGGAAGACATGCATAACTAGACCCCTATCCCTTTCTCACCCTTTGTAGCTGAGTTTTAAGACCAGCTCATGAACAGACTCTCAGCATCCGGGTTCCATAGAGCTGCCGACATCTAGCTACCTGAAGCAAGGGCGACTCCTCCCAAAGCCCAATGGTCAGGGGAGATGCTATTCTACACCAGAGCAGATCTTTCCATCCCATCCAGTGCCAGTGGATGTGGATTGGGAGTTTGATGCACAGCAGAAGAAGTCCATCACTATATCTGCCAAGGCCTTTAAGGGACTGGAAGAGGATACCAGGGGATTTGTCCTTATGGCATTGTATTCTGATGTCTTGTTGGCCACCTTGAAGTCTCTCCTGCATGACCTTAAGAACTTTGTGAAAATCACAGAGGCGGTGTGGGATTGGCCAGACCAGGCGTTACTTCTTGCGACTTCATTGTCATGAGCGGTTGATCACCAGGTGCAATCCGCCTCCACATTGCAGGCTAACTTTTGCATGTTGATGAGGGATGCCTACCGCTAGGGTCAGAGGCTGTCTGACCTGATATACCCCAGAGCCCGAACAGGACCACTCCTCTTGGGAACTTTGTTTGCAGGAGATGGCAGAAGTCATTCGCGGGGCACAGGACCTTCGGGCTGGCCTTCACTGATTAGACCCACACCAAGGCAGTGACCCATTCTGTTTGGTCACTTTCTACCTTGGCTGCCTCTGCCCCAAAGCATGATGCTCAGACTGTGCCTACCTGCCTTCGGCTCATACTCCTTTGGTGATACAATCCCCTGGAAGGGTGGATAGCGATCCCAGAAGTGGAAGCTTTCAGCAAAGCCAAGAAGTGGGGCAATTCTCAGGGCTCCAGACCCAGGCATGCTGATCTGTCAAATCTCAGGATCCCCCTCAGTCATGCCTTCAGACTCTGCACAGCGCCCAGTCGGCGACTGTCTCTCCACCTTTTGCGCACAATGGGAGTCTATCACTGATGATTTATTTGTCTTAAGCGTCCGGACACACAGCTACTGAATACCCTTTAGTGAAGACAGGCATTTATTAATCCGCGAACCCAGGTGGTTCCCACCGCCAGCAGCAGAACCCATAGCATTGGCGACCCTAGAGGTGGTCCAGAACCTTAAGAGCAAGCATGCCAAACAGCCGGTAGAGAATCATGATTCTCCAGGCTTCTATAACCTAATCTTTTTTGTCCCCAAGAAGGATGGAGGATGGCATCCATTGATAGACCTGTCCATGCTGAACATCTTCCTGGTAGTTCCGTTTTTCAAAATGCAGGCTCCCCAGTTGGTGGTAGTGGCCCAGTGACCCAGGGAGTGGACAACATCCCCGGATCTCAAGGATGCATTCTTCCACGTGCCAATTGCAGAGACTTCACAGAAGTATCTGCTGTTTGCCTGCTTGGGCCAAGATTACCAATTCAGCGCTCTTGCATTTGACCTTGCCATGGCACCACTGGCATTTACCTGATTCATGCAGACAGTTGCTGCTTACCTCCACCAGTCTGCCATTCACATTCATGTGTACCTGCATGGTTGGCTTATCCAGGTGCTTTGGCACCTGGATTTGCAGCATCACACACAAATCGGTTTGGAACTTTGCCAACACTTGGGCCTGATAGTGACTCGAAGCAAGTCCAGTCTTCAGCTGTAACATATGTTTGTCTTTCCTGGCATCCAGTTCGACCAGGTTGCCTACATCTGTCAACCCTTGGGGAACAGGTGGGAGAGAATTCAGTCCCTGCTCAGAGCCTTTCTGACTTGCGCAGTTCTCTCTGCACAACAATGGCAAGCTTTGTTGAGCTGCCTGGCCTCAATGGACTCCCACTTGGTCACCTTCACTGTTGCACCTTGTATTGTGGTATGCCGGGCAGATAGTCAAGGGACCAGGGCTACCATGCCGGTCCTTCCTGAGGACCTACCACACTTTCAGTGGTGGACAGTTCGTGACAATGTCATGTCTGGACAGATGCTGGTTCCCTTTTAGGCCCAGCTTACCATCTACACAGACTCTTTGCAGATCAGGTGGGGACTGGTGAGCTGGAAAGTGCTCTTTGCCTCTTACCACATAAACTGGTTGGAACTGAAGGCAATACGCTTGGCACTCCTGCACTTCCATGACCTGGTGGAGCACAAACATATCCTCATAATGCATGGCAACAGGACCGCGATCGCCTATCTCAACCGGCAAGGAGGATCGCACCCTTGCAAGCTGATGGAGTTAGCTTGAAGCAACACTCAATGGTGCTCTTAACATGCACGCATGTGAAGCATGTCCCAGGACATCAAAATGTCCTGGCCGACAAACTCTTGAGAAGGGGTCAGCCATTAGGGATGGAGTAGTGGCTTCAGCCACAGGCCATTCCGGCCAGATGGGGAACTATACATGTGGACCTGTTCACCACATGCAAGAATGCGAAACTACCAGTTAACATTTTGCCAGTCCTGGACCCCAGTCCCAAGCAGTGGATGCTCTGGCCATGGACCAGAGCAACCTTTGCGCATAAGCATTTCCACCTGCTCAGGTCCTCCTGAGGGTACTGCACACGGTTTGGACATATGACTGCAATTTGATCCTGGTCACTGCATGGCAGCTGAGGACACTGGTTGATAGACCTCTTGGAATAAAGAGTCAAGCCCCTGCTACATTTACCAGCATGGCTAAAACTTCTGGTGCAGCCACGGATGCGTGTGTTCTACCGGAACCCTCAAGTGCTCAACCTCCATGCTTGGCGGTTGTCGTGCAGTACATCTGTGTATAGGTTGCATATAGAATTGCCAGATGCAGGCTTCAATGCCCTTCTCTGACTGTGTACTTGGCTGGTTGGAAGGTGTCTTGAACTGGTGCATCAGTAGGAAAATTCACACTTGGTCTCTGTGTATTGCAGACATTGCCGACTTCCTGATTTATCAATGGCAAGTCCTTGACAAGAGCTCAATAACAGTGGTAGGATTCCCATCATCCATCTCGTCAACCTTCCCAAACGGCCTTGACATTCACATTGGGTGCAATCCTTATCTGCCGGCCTTCATCTCGTCCTTCTACACCGAAAGGCTGGCAGCGAGGCAGGTCCCACCCTGGTTGGACCTTCCACTGGTCTTATATTCATTTTGAAGAAGTGGCCCTTTCAGTGTCTTGAGGTTCCCCAACGGGTGGACCTGAAGTACTGGACGTGGAAAACTTGTTTTGTATTTATACTCACTTAGGAGGCTCGAAGAAGCAAGATCCATGCTCTAGCTCATGACTGTATCCAATGTTTGCCTGACCATTCCCAGGTGACACTGAGTAAACACTTGGGCTTCCTTGTAAAGAACCAAGTGGCTCCAAATCTGGCTATGGTCTTCAAGATTTTTATCCTCCACGCTATGGATAGTGTTCTTTCCCCAGAGGAAAGAACCCTGCATTGGTACCTTTCACATAAGGGTGGTTTCAGGGGGTAGAGGTCCTCCTTCTTTTCACCCCTTGGTAATCCTCGTAAGGAGCATGTTTGTAGTAACACAATTTCTTTGTGTATCCAACGGACAAGAGCTCTGCAGAGGTCTGGTGCCTTACAGCTTGTTCTGGCCAGAGCTCATGAGCTGAAAGCCTTTAATGCCTCCTGGCAAGCCTTGCGGAACGTCGGGGTTCCCAACATTCTGCGACCTGCCACTGGCAACTGTATACGACCTTCACTGAGCACAAATTGTGTGACATGATAGTGTTAGAGGAGGGTATGTGTGCCTCTGCAGATGTCACAGGCTCGTTTGCTTAAGTTCACATACCTGTCTGTTAGGTTTCCGGGTCCCATCGGAGAAGCCATCATGTTCAAGTTTATGTCACTTTTGTAGTTTAGACCCAATGCCGTCTACAGGTTGGTGCACTTCCTAGTGGGCCTCCTGCTAAATGGACCTAATCTTGGACTTGTACAGTCCTTCCTGCTGTCCTGGCTCCATATACGGTAGGTTGACAGAGGTGTTTGCTGCCTGATGAAACCATATACCAGACCCCTGGCACCCGCAACTTTCACGAAGGTGTAGAAACAGACAGCATCTACCCAGGAGTCAGATGGCTATCATGTTGGCGGGCGAGTTCTAGGGGGTTCAGTGAGATCCCATGATGGTCGGTAAGGACAGTTTCTGGTTTTGGCTGGGTTCTGCTTTTGGCAGCCTGAAGTCCATGTACCTCTGAGGCTTTCTCTTCAGACATCACCTCCTCACACAGACAGATGATTCCCCCCCCCCCCCCCCCTGGCTGCCAGGCCCGGTGGTATGCCAGTGATGTAACACCCTCTGCCTTTGTGTCTGTAACTCGGTAATGGTAGTGGAGAGGTAATGTTAGGTCACTAATACATGAATTTTTTTTTCGTCATTTCGGTATTAGTAAGTATACTTACCTCTCAACCACCCAACCACCCCACCTCCTTTCTCACAGCTGATGTCAACTGACAAATCATCAAAAGAGGAAGGATGATACAGTGAGCATGTCCACAGGATCCATAGAAACCGAGAGATGGCACCACAGGACCATCAGGTTTTGGAATAAAGTGAGTGAACTCAACTCAATTTCCTGGGCATTTGACCCACACACTAAGTTCTTGGCAATGGTTGTTCAGAGCTAAGTACACGTATACTTATTAACCCCGAAATAACTAAAAATTTCCTGCATTTAGCTCCCCAAAATAGAATAAAGCACCATCTTGTCCAGGATGTGTACGGAGGTGTCAAGGTTGTGTAGCCTTCTATTCAGAGTCTGTCATGCACAGTTTATGTGGAAAGTTAGGGAGGTTGACATCACGTTAAGACTTATCAGTAGCTGTTGGGATTTTTAAATTGTCACTGACATATTAGTGAAGTTGAGCACATGAGGGATGGGGAGAACCAGCACTGGTCACCACAAGCCTATCAGCTGCTGGTTACCAGAACCACCACAGATCCCTAGCTGCTGTGTTCTTACAGCATTACAGGCTCTACCAAGTCCACTCTGACAACATGGCAACTTGACAGCAATTAACTGAAATCAAAGTGTGCTCAACTAGTCAACAACTACCAAACAAACATAGAATTCTTGGTAATGCACACACCTCCATGGACACTTTGTTTGGTATATATAGTTTTCAGAGGTCGAGATACTGAAAGGGTGAAAAGAGCATAGAGTCTTCAGTTGCATGTACATTGAAGTGAAACTTTGTTACATAATGTTTGTTCACTCAAGACCCTAAAATATTCAGATCAGAGGTGTTAAGTATGTGTAGTGCTTGTGTTTTTGGCACATACATGTAATTCATTATGTAATTATTGAACAAACTGATTTTTTCACTGTACATGTATATCTTACCAGGGAGGGAGGCATGTTGCTCTGCCATTTCCTTAAGGATGTGTACCTGAAGTGCACCAAAACATCTTGTACCTACAGAAACAGAAAATATCGTTTTCTCCCATCGAAGTTTGACTCTTTCCAGACAGCAAAGTGTGAACAGATACCATCAGGTGTACCTATTCTAGAGGCTTTTAATTTATTTAGATTATGCATCTGACATCATAAGGCAAGGGACTAAACTATATTTTCTCTCCTGTTAGTGGTGGGGAACAGGGGATTGGGTAGAAAAATGTCCACATTCTGTGGATTGAAAAATTACATTCGCAGATATCTCGTTACACCATTCCTGTTGCCAAAGGCAACCCTCTTGCAAGAGACCATATTCTCACACAAGAGAATATTATCAATATCCCCCCTCCCCCCCCCAAAAAAACACAAGAGGACTGTGACAGTCCTGTGCTCAGTTGACTTGTACATACATCATTGCGACTGTTTAAGATGTTTGTGCAAAAAAGAACAAAGAAATTCATAAAAAAATAAAAAATCAATGGCACATGACCATTTAAACAAATCTGGCTGCGACCCATCCAAGGTACACTGTCACCCAGTTTGAAGTCAATCTGGTTGACAGTTTCTTGGGGGATGTCAAAAATGTGCATCAGCATTAGAATGCCCATTGACTTACATAGTAAATCAATAGGAAAGGTGGATTTACCAATAAGTGCTGAATTGAAAAAATTGTTAAAAAACAGGAATCAAAAGCAGCGCCACCTAGTAAATAGCTTGGTTTGACCCTACCACACGGAACATATCCACCAAGTTGCAGCTTAATATCAGTGATGGTTCTGGAGATGAAGTGGAAAATAGTAATAACACACAAATCCTAAAAAAATGGCAGCACCAGCTGGTGAACAAACTAAAAGCTAGGAGTCACTAGGAGTGTTTCTGTGTGATATCAAAGCCATCGGGTCAGTGGTTTCAGAGAAGATTTTTTAACATTTGCTCCAAAAGAGAACAAAAAATCATAAAAAATTCCCAAATCAATGGAGCGTGACCATTTGAACAACTTTGTAGAGACCCAACCAAGACACATAGCCACTAAGTTTGGACTGAATCTGGTTGATGGTTTTGGAGAAGTCCAAAAAGTTAATTAGCATTAGAATGCCCATTGACTTGCATAGTAATCAATAGGAAATTTACCCATAAGTATCCGAATTGAAAAAAAATCACTAAAAATAAAAAATCCACAGCATTGCCACCTAGTTAAAAAAATTTGTTTGACCCTACTGTAAGGAACATATCCACCAAGTTTCAGCTCAATCTGAGTGACGGTTCTGGATAAGAAGTCCAAAATAGCAATAACACACACACACACACACACACACACACAAATCATTCAAAAATAGAAAAAATCACAGCACTACCTGGTGAAAAAATTAAGAACTATGAGTCTCTAGGAGTGTTCTTGTGTTATATCAATGTAATTGGGTGAGCGGTTGTAGATTTTTTAAGATTTGCCCCAAAAAAGAACAAAAAAAAAATCTATGTAGCATGACCATTTGAACACAGTTGGTAGAGACCCACCCAAGGTACATTGCCATCAAGTTTGAGGTGAATCTGGCCAGCGGTTTTGGAGAAGTCGAAAATATGAATTGCACACGCTGACGGACGGACGTTTCTAGTATGTTACATTATGTACTAACAATGATCATGAAGTGAGTGTTTAAGGTAATTGACTATAGTCACCTCTACACCCAAGTGATGACATAGTAGTACCAAACAATGAATGATGGTTTCTGACTGTAGACGGACTAGAGAAAATCACTAGGTAGGTTTAAGTTAACTTTACGGTGTACCCATTATTGCCCTGCCCCACTTCTGTGTGAGCCCTCCCTGAATCTACAGATTATATAGTCTATTAGTGTCTTGAATGAGTGTTGTATTTTGTCAGTATTGAAACACTTCAACAGAGTTTTATACAGCTTTTTGGTGTCATAGGTTTTGTGGTATAGTTTTTTCATCAATATTCTTATTCTCCTTACAAATTCACTTATTTGTGATGTGTTTCTGCTAATATGCAATACCTGTCCAATGACCACACCATAGGCTAGGTTCTCTGGAATATTTCCAGTAATATCAGGATATGGAACCATGTCAAATTGGAATTGTTCTCGTTCATCAAAAGTTTTTTCATACATCTTGTCACATACTGCTTGTTATCAATCCCTATTTCAAGATCACTCTTATTTTCTTTAGTCAAAATAAGTTCTTTTGGGTAGATTTCCTTCCAACGTTTCTTGATCGGACAACGGATGCCTAATCACCACATAAGCTCAGCTGACTGACAAGTTAATGAAACAAACAAGAGGGCTGTGTGAAAAGTCCATGCTCATATACCTAGAAATTCATCACGCTTGTGTTTCTGCGAATTTGGGATAGGACAAAACAGGTAGACACTTCTCAAAGGTACATCCCTACCAAGTTTGACATAATGATCAATAGGAAATGTGCATTTACAGAGAAATACCCGAATTGAAAAAATCACTAAAAATAAAAAAATTACAGCAGTGCCACCCAGTGAACAACTTTTTTGACCTTTTCGGAAGGAACATATCCACCAAGTTTCAGCTTAATCATAGGTACGGTTCTGGAGAAGAAGTTGAAAATAGAGAAATTCAGACAAACAATCATTAAAAACTAGAAAAAACATACAACACTACTTGGTGAATAATTAGGAACTAGTAGTCCCAGGAGTGTTGCTGTGTGATATCAAAGCAATTGGGTGAGTCATTTCGTAAATGTTCTAAGATTTGTCAAAAAAAAAAAAAAAAAATCATAAAAAATCCAAAAACCATCGGAGTGTGACCACTTGAACAAACTTGGTAGAAACTCACCCAACGTACATGGCTACCAAGTTTGAAGTGAATCTGGTTGATGGTTTTGGAAAAGAAGTCGTAAATGTGAATTAGCATTAGAATGCCCATTAACTTACATGATAATGAATAGGCAAGGTGCATTTACCGATAAGTACCCGAATTAAAAAAAAACAAAAAACAAAAAACGTTAAAAATCAGGAATCCACAGCAATGTCACCTACTGAACACCTTTGTTTGACCCTTCCACAAGGAACATATCCACTCACTTTCAGATTAATTGGAGTGATGGTTATGGAGAAGTCAAAAATAGCGAAAACACAAAAAAATCATCAAGAAATAGAAAAAAAATAGTGCCACCTGTTGCACAAATTCAGAACTAGGAGTTCCCAGGACTGTTCCTGTGTGATATCAAAGAAATTGGGTGAGCAGTTTTGGAAAAGATTTTCTAACATTTGGCAAAAAAAAAAAAAAAAAAACAATTGCACAGTGATCCAAAGGATCTATGTAACCCGCCACAATAGACAGAAACAAGAGGGCTGTGTGAACAGCCCGTGCCTCAGCTGATCTTGACATTTATCACACTTGCAGCTCTATGAACTTGGAAAAGGATCAAGGGCACCATGTTCTGAGTAAGTCTGACCTTTATAGAAGAACACTTACATGTGCAACATCGCGGTTTCAAGTAGTTCTCAAGTTATAATGAAGAGTAAAATTCATGTATGTTGCACTGTGACCCCACAAATGAGGTCAAGGTCATTCATGTACTGTCTCAGCATGACCTTCATACAGAATAATTAACATGTGTAGCTAACTCAAAACAGATCTCAAGTTATCAAGTAAACAGTAAATATCGTGTCAGTTGTCCTGTGAATATTACCATTAGAATGCCCATTGACTTACATAGTAATCAATAGGAAAGCTGCATTGAACGATAAGTACCCGAATTGAAAACCCTTAAAAATCAGGAATCCAAAGCAGTGCCACCTAGTGAACAACTGTTTGACACCCTTCCACAGCACCATATCCATACATTTCAGCTTAATCTGAGAAACGGTTCTGAGAACAAGTGAAAAATAGCAAAACCATACAAAAAATTCATTAAAAAAATTGCAGCACCACCTGGTGAACAAGTTGGGAACTAGGTGTCCCCAGGAGTGTCTATGTACCATATCAAACCAATTGGGTAAACGGTTTTGGAGAAGAACTTGAAAATGTAAATTAGCATTAGAATGCCCATTGACTTACATGGTAATCAATAGGAAAGGTGCATTTACCGCAAAGGAGCCGAATCGAAAAAATCAGGAATCCGCAGCATTCCCACACAGTGAACAACTTTGTTTGGCCCTTCCATAAGGAACATATCCACCACGTGTAAGCTTAATCTGAGTGATGGTTCTGGGAAGTCAAAAAGAGCTATAACACACAAAAATTCATACAAAATTAGAAAAAACTGCAGCGCCACCTGGTGAACCATTTAACAACAAGGAGTCCCTAGGTGTCGTCCTGTGTGATATCAAAGCAATTGGGTAAGCAGTTTCGGAGAAGAAGATTTTTTAAGATTTGTCCACAAAAAAAAAATTCATTTAAAATCCAAAAATCACTGGAGCATGACCATTTGAACAAAACTGGTAGAAACCCACCCAAGGTACATTGCCATCAAGTTTGAAGTTAATCTGGATAACGGTTTTGGAGCAGAAGTCGAAAATGTGAATTAGCATTAGAATGCTCATTGACTTCCATAGTAATCAATGGGAAAGCTGCATTGACCGGTAAGTACCAGAATTGAAAAAATCGTTAAAAATCAGGAATCCACAGCATTCCCACATAGTGAACATATTTGTTTGACCCTTCTACAACGAACATATCCACCATGTTTCAGCTTAATCTGAGTGACGGTTCTGAAGAAGAAAATGGTATAATTCACAAAAATGGATATGTTCGTGGGCTCTGTGACCTTATAATTCACAAAAATGGATATGTTCGTGGGCTCTGTGACCTTGAAAATATGTCAAGGTCAAATACATTACACAGTGCACATGCCCATGGTATGATGCATCTCTGGTATAAATTTCATTAGTCTATATCTTAGGGTTCTAAAGATATGCTCCCGGACGGACGCACGGTAGGCCCCCTCTCCTCACTAACTCTATGTCCCCCTTTGCCAACTTTGGTGGCGGGGGACAAAAAAAAGTGATCCAAAGGATCTATGTCCCCAGCCACAATAGACAGAAACAAGAGGGCTGTGTGAACAGCCCGTGCCTCAGCTGATCTTGACATTCATCACACTTGCAGCTCTATGAACTTGGGAAAGGATCAAGGACATCATGTTCTGAGTAAGTCTGACCTTTATAGAAGAACACTTCCATGTACAACATCAAAGGTCAAGTAGTTCTCAAGTTATAATGAAGAGCAAAGTTCATGTATATTGCACTGTGACCCAACAAACGAGGTCAAGGTCATTCATGTACTGTCTCAGCATGACCTTCATACAGAATAATTAACATGTGCAGCTAACTCAAAACAGATCTCAAGTTATCAAGTAAACAGTAAATTTCGTGTCAGTTGTCCTGTGAATTAGCATTAGAATGCCCATTGACTTACATAGTAATCAATAGGAAAGCTGCATTGAACCATAAGTACCCGAAATGAAAATCCTTAAAAATCAGGAATCCAAAGCAGTGCCACCTAGTAAACAACTGTTTGACCCTTCCACAACAACATATCCATCACATTTCAGCTTAATCTGAGGGACGGTTCTAAAAACAAGTGAAAACTAGAACAGACTGATTTTCCAACAGAAAATCAAATGTCTCCCGGTGGAACACTTACGTCTCTGAATAAGCTACAGGTGATAACAAATACCAAATGACCAAGTTTGCCTGAAAATTACAATCCTATTTTAGCTCTCACCTAGATACATTACTCTAGCAATTTTCATCAAGTTCTTCAAGACTTATTGCAGAGAAATCAATTTCACATAAATGACCCTGTGACCTTGAGAATTCGCTCAAGGTCACCCAAATACAATCCCAACCTAGGTCTTGCCAAGATACATAATCCTACAAAGTTTCATCAAATTCCATCCTGTTCTTCATGACTTATCAAACGGAAACCAATTTCACATGAGTGACCTTGATAATTAGGTCAAGGTCATCCAAATACAACCCCAACCTAGGTCTTGCCTAGATACATAATCCTACCAAGTCTCATCAAATTCCATCATGTTCTTCAAGACTTTTCGCACGGAAACCAATTTCACATAAGTGACCCTGTGACCTTGAGAATTCGCTCAAGGTCATCCAAATGCAATCCCATCCTAGGTCTTGCCAAGATACATAATCCTACCAAGTTTCATCAAATTCCATCAAGTTCTTCATGACTTATCGAATGGAAACCAATTTCAAGTAAGTGACCCTGTGACCTTGAGAATTAGGTCAAGGTCACCCAAATACAATCCCAACCTAGGTCTTGCATCAAGTTCTTCAAGACTTATCGCAGAGAAACCAATTTCACATAAGTGACCCTGTGACCTTGAGAATTTGCTCACAGTCATCCAAATTCAATTCCAACCTAGGTCTTGCCAAGATACATAATCCTAAAAAGTTTCATCAAATTCCATCATGTTCTTCATGACTTATCGAACGGAAACCAATTTCAAATAAGTGACCCTGTGACCTTGAAAATTACGTCAAGGTCACCCAAATACAATCCCAACCCAGGTCTTGCCTCGATACATAATCCTACCAAGTCTCATCAAATTCCATCAAGCTCTTCAAGACTTATCACATGGAAACCAATTTCACATAAGTGACCCTGTGACCTTGAGAATTTGCTCAAGGTCATCCAAATACAATCCCAACCTAGGTCTTGCCAAGATACATAATCCTACCAAGTTTCATCAAATTCCATCAAGTTCTTCATGACTTATCGAATGGAAACCAATTTCACATAAGTGACTCTGTGACCTTGAAAATTAGGTCAAGGTCACCCAAATACAATCCCAACCTAGGTCTTGGGTAGATACATAATCCCATCAAGTTTCATCAAATTCCATCAAGTTCTTCAAGACTTATCGAACGGAAACCAATTTCACATAAGTGACCCTGTGACCTTGAAAATTACGTCAAGGTCACCCAAATACAATCCCAACCTGGGTCTTGCATAGATACATAATCCTACCAAGTTTCATCAAATTCTGTCAAGTCCTTCAAGACTTATCGCACGGAAACCAATTTCACATAAGTGACCCTGTGACCTTGAAAATTAGGTCAAGGTCACCCAAATACAATCCCAACCTAGGTCTTGCCAAGATACATAATCCTACCAAGTTTCATCAAATTCCATCAAGTCCTTCAACACTTATCGCACGGAAACCAAGTGTTGAAGAACCTGAAGAAGAAGAAGTAGAAGAAGAAGAAGAAGAAGAAGAAGAAGAAGAAGAAGAAGAAGAAGAAGAAGAAGAAGAAGCAGAAGAAACGGGCACTAAAACAATATGTCCCCCGGCTTCCACCGGGAGACATAAATAGCAAAACCATACAAAAATTTCACTAAAAATTGCAGCGCCACCTGGTGAACAAGATGGGGACTGAGTGTCTATGTACCATATCAAAGCAATTGGGTAAGCGGTTTCAGAGGAGAAGAATTTTCAAGGTTTGCCCCAAAAAAGAACCAAAAAATTCATAAAAAATCCAAAAATCAATAGAGCATGACCATTTGAACAAACTTGGTAGGGATTCACCTAAGGCACATACCCACCAAGTTTGAAGTAAATCTGGCCAATATCATTTAAATTATGACCATTACAAGAAATTCCCATGTTAAACTTTCCTTTAAAACTTTTGTAGACATTTTAGAAAAAAAAAACCCCGAAAAAAATCCAAAGTTCACCGACACATGACCATTGGAACAAACCTGGTAGACACCCACCCAAGGTACATCCAAGTTTAAAGTAAATCTGGATGTCGGTTTTGGAGAAGAAGTCGAAAATGTAAATTAGCATTAGAATGCCCATTGACTTACATGGAAATCAATAGGAAAGGTGCATTTGCTGCAAAGGAGACGAATTGAAAAAAATCATTAAAAATCAGAAATCAGCAGCATTCCCACATATTGAACATCTTTGTTTGACCCATCCATAAAGAACATATCCACCACGCGTAAGCTTAATCTGAGTAACGGTTCTGGGGGAGAAGTCAAAAATAGCTATAACACACAAAAATTCATGAAAAATTAGAAAAAAAAACTGCAGTGCCAACTGGTGAACAAATTAGCAACAAGGAGTCCCTAGGTGTCGTCCTGTGTGATATCAAAGCAATGGGACAAGCTGTTTCGGAGAAAAAGATTTTTTAAGATTTGTCCAACCCCCCCCCCAAAAAAAATTCATTAAAAATCCAAAAATCACTGGAGCATGAACATTTGAACAAAACTGGTAGAAACCCACCCAAGGTACATTACCACCAAGTCTGAAGTTAATCTGGATGACGGTTTTGGAAAAGAAGTCGAAAATGTGAATTAGCATTAGAATGCCCATTGACTTCCATAGTAATCAATAGGAAAGCTGCATTGACCGATAAGTACCCCAATTGAAATTTAGCGTTAAAAATCAGGAATCCACAGCATTCCCACATAGTGAACAACTTTGTTTGACCTTTCTACAAGGAACATATCCACCATGTTTCAGCTTAATCTGAGTGACTGTTCTGGAGATGAAGTCAAAAATAGCTATATCACACAAAAATTCATAAAAAAAGTTAGAAAAAAATTGCAGCGCCATCTGGTGAACAAAATAAGAACTAGGAGTCCCAGGGAGTGTTCCTGTGTGATATCAAAGCGATTGGGTGAGCGGTTTCGAAGATTTTTTAAGATTTGCCCACAAAGGAACAAAAAAATTCATTAAAAATCCAAAAATTACTGGACCGTGACCATTTGAACAAACTTGGTAGAGACCCACCCAAGGCACATCTCCACCAAGTTTGAAGGGATCTGGCCAACGGTTTTTGAGAAGAAGTCGAAAATGTGAATTGTGGACAGACGGATGAAGGACAACGGACTCTCACAAAACCTCAGCTGACTGACAAGTCAGCTGAGGTAAAAATTAGGAATCCATCACGGTGCCACCTGGTGAACAACTTTGTTTGCCATTCCACAAGGAACATATCCATCACGTTTCAGCTTAATGCCAGTGATGGTTCTTCTGGAGAAGTCGAAAATAGCAGTAATACACAAACAAGAAAGCTGCTTGAACAGCCCTTGCTCAGCTAATGTAGACATTCATCACACTTGCAGCTCTGTGAACTTGGGATAGGATCAAGGTCACCCTTGTACTGAGTAAGTCTGACCTATATAGAAGAACACAAACTTGTGCAACATCAAGGTCCCAGTTCAAGTAGTTCTCAAGTTATAGTGAAGAGTAAAATTCATGTATGTTGCACTGTGACAGCAGAAACGAGGTCATGGTCACTCATGTAGTCTAAGCATGACCTTCATAGAGAGACATTCACATGTGCAACGTCAAGGTCCTAACTCAAAACAGAACTAAAGTTATCAAGCGAACAGTAAATATGTGTCAGTTGTCCTGTGACCTTGGGAATGAGGTCAAGGTCAAAACATCACTGGAGCATGACCAATTGCACAAATAGGTAAACATCTATGTAAGTTACATCCCTACCAAGTTTGGCACAAATCTGTCCAAAATTATGTAAGCTATAACCATTACAAGAAATTCTAATGTTAAACTTTCCTATTAAAACTTCTTTAAAGATTTTCGAAAAAAATTCATCAAAACTCACTGTAGCGTAACCATTTAAACAAAGTTGGTAGAGACCCACCCAAGGTATATTGCCCACAATTTTGAAGTAAATCTGATTGACAGTTTCTTCAGAGGAGTTCAAAATGTGAAATACCATTAGAATGCATCAGAATGCCAATTGACTTGTATAGTAAGCAGTAGAAAAGGTGTATTTGCCGGTAAATGCCTGAATTGAAAAAAATCTTAAAAAATCAAGAATACATAGCATTGCTACCTAGAAAACACTTTTGCTTGACCCTTTAACAAGCAACATATCCACAAAATTTCAACTTAATCTGAGAGACGGTTCTGGACAAGAAGTGACAAGTAACAAAAACACACAACAAGAGGATCATGATGATCCTGTGCTCTGCTGACTCGGATCTGCTTTTACAGTATTGGAACACATGGACATTTGATTCAGCATTTATCAAAGATACAAATTGACAGTGTAGAAAAGGTCATAGTTGACTTTATTCAGGAAACAAAATTGAATAGGGCAACTTGACTTGTCCATGGTAGTACATGTATTATCAATTGACATACCTTGCTGTTTCAATGGCTGCCGATGTACAGTGGCAGCACTCACTTACAGTCACAAAGTCTGATATCGCATAACTGTGTCAAAAATTAACATATCCACAGTATTTTCACACAATTTCATTGTCTAATGTTCAACTATATTTTGATAAAATTTTAAAAAATTCTATCATGCTGTTCTGGAGAAGAAGTCGAAAATAGCCTTAACACGCAAAAAATTATTTAAAAAATTAAGCAAAAAATCGCAGCGCCACATGGTGGCCAAAATGAGAACAAGTTGACCCCAGGTGACCCTATGTGCAATATCAAAGCAATTGGCCAGGTAGTTCTTGAGATGAAGAAATATTATTTTTTTTTAAATAATTAATTAAAAAATTCATTAAAAATAGAAAAATTATTGCATCATCATCTCCTTCGCAAACTTGGTAGAGGTTCACCTGGGCAACATCCATGTGCAAAATTAAAACATTCCATACAGCGGTTTTTGAGAAGAAGTCAAAAGGGTAAATACAATAGTGTAATATATGCACTGTATTGCCATATATATATATATATATATATATATATATATATATATATATATATATATATATATATATATATACAGCTGCAGCACTTCCTTACAGATGCGAAGTTTGATATCCCATAACTTTGCCTAAAATTGACATATCCACATTATTTTCGCAAACTTTCATTGTCTAATGTCCAACTATATTCTGATAAAATTTTAAGCAATTCTGTTCAGCTGTTCTAGAGAAGAAGTCGAAAATAGCCTTAACAGGCAATAATTCATAAAAAAAATAGGAAAAAATCACAGCGCCACCTGGTGGCCAAAATAAGAACTGGTTGACCCCAGATGACCCTATGTGCAATATCAAAGCAATTGGCTCCGTAGTTCTTAAGATGAAAAAATTTTATTTTTTTTCAAAAAGTTAATTTTAAAAAAATTCATAAAAAATAGGAAAATCATTGCATCATCATCTCCTTGGCAAACTTGGTAGAAGTCCACCTGGGGATCATCCATGTGTAAAATCAAAACATTCTATGTAGCGGTTTTTGAGAAAAAGTCGAAAATATAAAAAGTCTAACGACAGACGGACGGAAGGACGGACGACGGACGCAAACAGATTCTATAAGCTCTGCTGACTGACAAGTCAGCAGAGCTAAATATTCATAAAAAATTTGGAAAAAAAATGGCAGCACCACCTGATGAACAAATTAAGAACTAGGAGCCCCTAGGAGTGTTCTTATGTAATATCAAACCAATTGGGTGAGTGGTTGTGGAGAAGATTTTGTAAGATTTGTCCAAAAAAATTCATTAAAAATCAAAAAATCATTGGAGTGTGACCATTTGAACAAAACTGGTAGAAACCCACCCATGGTACATTGCCACTAAGTTGGGAAGTCAATCTGGATAGTCGTTTTAGAAAAGAAGTCCAAAAATGTGAATTAGTATTACAATGCCCATTGACTTACATACTAATCAACAGGCAAGCTGCAGTGACTGATTAAGTGCGTGAATTGAAAAAATTGTTAAAGATCAGGAATCCAAAGCAGTGCAACCTGGTAAACAACTTTGTTTGACCCTTCCACAAGGAACATATCCACAATGTTTCAGCTTTTTCTGAGTCATAGTTCTGGAGAAGTCAAAATAAGCAAAAAAAACCCCCAAAATTAGAAAAAAAATTACATCGCCACCTGGTGAACAACTTTAGAACTAGGAGTCCCTGGCGGTGTCCCTGTGCGATATTAAAGCAACTGGGTGAGCAGCTTCGGAGATTTTTGAAGATTTGCCAAAAAAACCCAAAAAAATTCATTAAAAAAATTCCAAAATCAATGAAGCGTGACCATTTGAACAAACTTGGTAGAGACCCATCCAAGGCACTCCTCCACCAAGTTTGAAGTGAATCTGGCTGACATTTTTGGAGAAGAAGTTGAAAATGTGAATTGTGGACGACGGATGGACCGACAGATGACGGATGGCTAGTCATAACATTACCTCAGATGACTTGAAAGTTAGCTGAGCTAAAAAATTCATAAAAAATCCAAAAATCATTGTAGCATGGCCATTTGAACAAACTTAGCAGAGACCCACCCAAGACACATTCCCACTAAGTTACAGTGAATCTGGTCGACGGTTTTGGAAAAGTTGAAACTGTGAATTGTGAACAGATGAAGGATGGACAGACAACAGACCCTCACAAAAGCTCAGCTGACTGACAAGTCAGCTGAGCTAAAAAGTACCCTATATGTGCCCACTTTTCTTTAACCTTATTGGTAGCCTTGTTAGAAACGAAATACTGTTGTAGCAGTTTTCGAGTTTGTCAAACCAAACTTTGAGCATACTTCTAGATTAGAATGTGCTTATTTTATTCCATGCATTTATGTCCCAAATTATTTTTTTAATTCTTTTTTATTATTTATTGAAAACAATTGTAGTGCTTTAATTTGAATAAAACTGGAAGTTTTCTGATTTTGCTAAACAAAACCAAATGTTTGCTGCTGGAACATTTTCTCTCTGAAGAAGATAGCTGAAATTCCCATTCCACAGAAACTACACTCTCATGTGACCCTGTGACCTTGAAAATAATGTCAAAGAGACTCATATCCAATTCCAACCTGGGTCTCATCTTGATACTTTATCTTTCCAAATCTGAAGATTTGTTACATTCTTTAGTAGTTATAGTACGGAAACCGGTATTACGAAAGTGACCCTGCAACCTGGAAAATGTGGTCAAGACGACCCATCTAGAATCCAGAGCTAGGTCTCGTTACAAATTTCACACAGTATCACGGAGTTCTTCAAGACTTATCACCAAAAAGCCAAAAGTGCTGAAGAACAAGTGGAAGAAACAGGCATTAAGACAGTATATCCTTGGTAAGTTGGTTCCACCAGGAGACATAACAGACACAATAAAAATGTTTGGCAGACCTCATTTCTGTAACTGTTTTCAAAGAGCCTAGACTAGAAGGAGGAAGACTCGATTTCAGTGTGCTTCAATGCACCAGAGTGCTGCTCTGAATGCACATGTAATAGGAAGGATCCCATTCAAAGCCTTTGTGCTTTTCCTTTCAGTTGAAAATGTAAACAATGCACGTGTGCGCCTGATGTTCCTTGCAGGGACCTTCATATAATATTTATTTACAGACACAATTTGAAATGAATTGACCTCATTTGTCCCAATATATATATGCATGCATATATATATACGCTTATGATTTCACAGTTACACTGTAGGCTAAGAATGCCCATTTTATTCTAACTAGGTGTAATGAGTAATTGAAGCTTTCTGCCAAGTGTACATCTGTCATTTTAGAGTGAGAAAGATTATTCACAAAGGAACATATCACGTACAACCATTTGGATTAACACAGAGCAGAAGGAACTTTTGGTCTACTTTTTCTTCAATCACTGTGTGTTTCAGCAGAAAAGTTACTCCCATTCACGTCATTCCTGTGCGACAACTGAAATTATACAAGCATATGCTTTATACATTCATTAAGGTGGAAGATCTGAGTCAGCACCTAAACACTTTTTCATATTTTAGGATAGTTTGATACTTAAACGACATGCTCCAAAAAACTCAGATGTGTGAACATAAAATTTATATGAGAAAATTGATCTCAAACCTTTTGTTTACACTGAAAAGTTAAAGCAGTGCCGAGCAGATGTGTTTTGTTTGCAAGGGCATGATAATGAAGCATATCATTTTTTGCATAGTCATAAGTCCACGACCCCTGGAAACCAATTGACAAGGGTCACTCAAAGGGAACAGGAAACCATTAGCCGTGGAGAGAAGAATGGGCCAGTTCACACTAATCACTACCATTGTTCTGATTACTTTGAAAATTCTCTATTGATGTAAAAACAAATTAGTACATTCCACTTGCTGGGCTCCAAATATGGAAAGCCGCATGTGAACCCACACCCAAACAAGCCAAGTGTGATGTTCCCAAGTAAAAAAAAGTCTAGATTTAAGCCACAAAATATATTTTTTTAATGACAACATCAAAGAGGTAAAGCTACAAGTTTATTTCCCATAAGAATTAAAACATGTGACATAAGAAATAATGTATGTGTCATATTACAATCATAAATGCGTAAGAATTGGCAACTTTTCTTTCAATGCGATATTCTCTGAACCAATTTTTGCTCAACCTCTGCAATTTGTATCTTGCCTCACAAACGTATGAATTGCCCTATCACATTAAAATCAACAAACATCAAAAGAAAAATACCATATCCAGGAGCAGTTCCCAGGATTTTTTTTCGGACCACCCCTTCCGTGACTTATGGAGCCATTTATAGAAAGAAAATGAACAACCTGTCAGGACTAAATTAAAAATTTTACAACTTCTTATTTATGCTATTTCAGGACTCACCATTGAATTTGATCCTGGACATAGATATATATTTTAGATTTCTTCAATTTCAACATGAAGAAACAATTTTGTGCGACTTCTGCACGAAAGATGTGAAAATCCTACCAAGTCAGAAAGAATGCTATAAAATCTCAAAAAATTCCAATCCTGCAAAAATAAACTATGGATACAAATCTATGGATATGTAGTGATCAGAAAATATATGTTTAATGTACTTGTGAAAAAATTAAATGGGTAATATTGATCCAAAGTTGCCAGTCTCGCTCCACATTAGCTTGACAGCTTCCACCTTAAATGGCTTATGTACGGAGGTTGCACAGGAACGTGCCTGGTGTCCACGTCCATTTTAGGCATTAAAGCCACAAAACACTAAATTGACATGCACGCACACATATAATGACGCAAGATACATGTTGCCTGTCAAAAGCCACAAGTTCACTCTCCTCTTCTGGGCTCCTTGCTGTTTATGATACGATATGATACTTGGTATTTAACTTGTAATAAGTAAGTAAATTCAGGGAACAAGCAGCCTTGCTTGCTCTAGAGTTATCAGATAAGACAAAGCAAGGCCAGTAGTAAACAAAGACTTGGAATAGTAAAAACTCCCGACCTGACCGGTTTTGCTCATAGGGTGAGCACATCATGAGGGAGTAATTGAAACACTGTTGTAAGATGCTGTCTTTATTTCGTGAGAGGTGACGCTGTCCAGGAACGTTGAGCAATGTACCATAGATTATGAAGTTAGTGCATTGGGATGATCTACCGGCCTTACCGTCCCAAGGACGTGTTTGTGAATGACACGACTAATGGTTCTTTTCACGTCATAATAGATCTCACGCACCCTACCCGGGTGACGGGTGTGTTAGGTAGCTATGTGCCATCTATCCATTGCCCTGGAGTTATGGCTTAATCTGTTCTTCTGTGTTATCATTGCAAAAAACGAGTAGTACCACTTTCACAATCACACAATCACTGTTTCATGTCAGGAGCATAGTCGGGAGGGTCATGGGGCTGAACCTGGATCCAGCGGATCAAGTTTTTTTCTTTGCAGATTCTGGTAGCCCAGGTAGTCCCATTTGAGAATCCAGTTGATGACTGTGTGTCATTGTTGAGCCTTAAGGTCATAAAGGAGTCAATTTCTTTAAAAGGGAACATTAGTACCCTACAATGACTAGAGAGATAACATTCCTTCAGAGCAAACCTGTAATTTGAAGGCAGATGTAGTGAAAACCGTATTTTGATGAATCGGTGTACCTTGCTCGGCGGCCATATTGAATTATGTATTACGTAATCACTACAGCTCTTCAAGAGTGGTCTCACCTGATTCTTTGACCATGAAAACATTGGTATAGACACAAATTTCATCTTGGTAGCATGCTTACTTCTTGAGATATTTAAAAAACTGAATTTAAGTAAGGGCCACCTTAATTTGCATATTCCCGGAAATGATCAACAGTGATGCATGGTCATCAACTGGATTCTCAAATGGGACTACCTGGGCTACCAGAATCTGCAAAGAAAAAAACTTTATCCACAGGATCCAGGTTCACCACCAAAGGGCTTTTGGCCCCCCGACAAATGTTATTACTTGAATTAGAAATTACAGAGCAGCTACAGCACGAACACTGATAAGACAGGAGGCATTTTCTGTATGACTTAACACCTGGCCTCAGTGTACCCAGACCCTCAACAATCCCTTGCATCCCTATTGATCCATCATCTTGTCCATAGGGTACTGCAGTAAAACAAACTCTGGCTTTTAAAACTTCAACACCAGTAGAATTTCTAGAAAGCGGTTGCTGATTATATCATGTATATATAGAGTACAATATCGAATGTACTTGACAGCTGAAAATCAAAATACTCACGAAAATATGGGTCTTTTTCTGATAAAAATTTATTTTGGCATACAACAATTTTGTAATTAATAAAAAATACCTGAAACTGCATAAATTCGGGTAACAGGTACATGTCTGTGCGTGCATACAGCAGAACATGCAGTTTACAACTCTAAGCCCAGCAAACTGTAGCAGGTTAGTTTTCAATCTGAAAATGTGTGTTTTGCTGGCAGTGACACTTTTACCTTATGATACCAAGAGAAAATCTGCATCATATTGAATGTTACAGAATTTTTAAAATGTCTCCATTCATGTTTTAATTTCATGGTGCTCAAGGTCCTGTTCATGTCCTAGTAATCATCATCACTGTCACTATCGTCACGACCACGGATATTCTTCTTTTGATGCCCTAGTATGGATGTTTTCTTCTTGGAGTCAGTGCCTGGAGGGGTCAGTATGTCCCCACTGTAGTTGATCACATCCCCCCTGGCTATCCTCCACTCCAGCATTTCTGTTGAAAATTCATCGGTTCCCCCCAGATCACTAAAACCTACAATGTAGTCCACCGTCTTGCCATCCTTTGCCAGACAAATTGTAGGCAAGACCGTTATCCTCAGCCGTTCAACAAGGAATGGACATTTCTCTGCATTTATCTTCACAAACTTAGTTTCTATGTGCTTTGGAGCAAGAATCTCTAAATGCTTGTCGACTATTTTGCATCTGAAAGTACTGTCACGATAAAAATGACAAACAACATTTTTGCTTTTCTTATTTACATCAAAGAAGTCTTTTTCCGATGCTATCTCATCATATCGGCCATGACCAAGGGTCAGCCACTCATTCTTCTGACTCTGTGCCTTTTTCAGTTGCTGCAATCTTTGTTGTTGAAGTGCCTCTAAGTCATCATCATCCATCCTATCCAGGCGGTCAATTTCAGCATCCACTTGCTGCTCCACCATTTTTGCAGCTTGGAGCAACTGCTGCTCCATTGCTGACTGTACACCCTCTGCTGCCATATCTGTCTGAGTGAAAAAAAAAAAAAAGAAGAATGCACTGCTTTGTTACAGAACATGTAATGTTAATTAAAACATCCTTAATATCTTGTGTATCCAAGATGGTAAGGCCGGACACTAAAACCGCTTGTGGTTCTACTTTCAAACATGCAAAGAAAACAAACACAGTCGGCATGAAAAAAAAAAAAATGTCAACCATAATCTATTTACATTACAATATACCACTTGAGACATTCATACCTGGGGGATGGGAGTATATTTCGGATTCAGGTGAATCTGTCTCCGCCAGTTTACATGGCTCTGCCTCACAAGGCCTCACTCACTTTGCTTTAAATAGATTCTACAGTGGTCCAAAATGGAGCATCTCAGAGACAGGCAAAATTTACAAGATACCATTGTTCATTTTAATTTACTTCTCAGAAATACTAATGAATTAATTCTCTGCTTTTGTCCAATTTGCAATTCTGACATGACTACAAAATACTGGATTTTTTAATTTCTGGGATTCACTTTTTGTGATCAACAAGAAAGTTGTTTGGAATTGCATATTGTTTAAGCTGTACGATTCTCGTACATTCTTTATTTACAGTTACGCAACACGCCCAGTTAATATATCTACCATGACCACTTTTCTTTGATGCAGTCAAACAGAAACAACTCATTTTGCTTGAGGTTGTCAATTCAGGTAATGCAACTGGTTATCCTGAGTGCACAAAATCATGGGTTTCAGCTCCATGCAATCAGTCATTCCTTAAAATGATCTACAAAGGGTTCTCATGCCGAATTCTGTAGTAATTCTCCATGGTTCAAAGGTCCATAAGCTGTGAGTCATCCAATCATAGTATATGGTGATATGATTAGACGATTCATCCCATGTGTGCTTTCAAGCCATGGAAACCACATGCAAATTTAGTCATTATGTTTGGTTTGACAGGTATTCTTAATTCATATTGAAGCTCTGCATTTAGCAAAGTTTCACTTATTTAGCTAATGCATCATTTGACACATTCATATACTTTTCCATAATTATGTGGATTGTCTTTGCTGAATATTTAGCTCAGACAAGTGCACAGTGATCCAAAGGACCTATGTCTCCCACCACAATATTTTGCAAAAGTTGTTGCACTTGTTGAAAGGATGCACAAATATTGATATGTTCTTGGACTCTGTGACCTTGAAAATTTAGGTCAAGGTCAAAAACAATATGGCGAACATGCCCTTGGTATGATGCCCCCATCCTCACTAACTCTATGTTTCCATGACCATAGTTTGGGTGCCACTACAAGCAAGCATTCAAAGCATGAGAAAACAGGAGAAAGCTATACCTTGTATACAGCATGTCTGGATGCACAAAAATTGATATGTTCTTGGGCCCTGTGACCTTGAAAATAGGCCAAGGTCAAAAAAATATATACTGCGCACATGCCTGTGGTATGATGCATCTCTGGTATAAATTTCATTATTCTACTCCTTAGGGTTCTAGAGATATGCTCCTGGACAGACACCCCCCCCCCATCCTCACTAACTCTTTGCTCCCCTATGCTAACTATGGTGGCGGGGCACAAGGAACCGCCACTCAGAGAGACATGTACTGATACAAGCTCTGAAACATGTTGAGTAGTTACCAGCTGAAGACCCTTTAATTTATTTGGGCTAATACAGCCTATGTCAAAATTCTAAAGAGGAATGTGTGCAATATTAACAATAGTTCTTCCATTATGCATATAGGTTTGAAATTGACAACTTAGCTTTTTAAGCAGTTTGGATTACAGAATATGGTAATGACTACCAGGAAGTGGTTCTGGACAAAAAGACACAAATACAATAGTAAGTGCTAGCTTCAGCATACTTATAGGACCATTCAAGCTGCTTTATTATAGCAGGCAAGCGCTGAAGTAGTATTACAAATGTGCAATTCAAATTTAGTTTTATAGAGGCATGAGAAAACTGCATGGTGAACACAACCACAATATAATTTTGTATTTTGTCTCTCAATTTAAAAGTGAATATTCAGTAATGTTGGGGTGGTGTGGAAATATACGAAGTTCATTTTTATATGGAGAGACCACAGTCAACAGATTATAAAAGAAAACATAAAAAATGAGCTTTGCATGGACATTTGCTTATCAAAATGGAGAGTTTCTTCATTAATATGGGGGTAATTTGAATGCATAGGTTAATGAAACTTTAATTTCTCCCTTTGAAAATAGGTCCAGTGAAATGGTTTGTGATGGCAGGAAAAATAGCATGTGAAAGTTGTTGACAGATTACCAGTGATCACAAGGCATACTTGCATGACCTTCACCTACATTATGAAAGGAGCGACTCAGACTTTGGTTTTCACTGGGCAGTAATCAGGTAATTGACAGAACACATTGGTATTTTGTACATTTAGATAGCATATACACTGCATGTCAAGAGTAAACAATATGGGAACTAACTTTGTGAGAATCTAGCAAGGAACTGCATACTTATATGCCACATTGACACTATAATAAAGTTTGCTCAGGAAGTCTCATAAAACAGAAGAGCTGGAGAGAACACCCTTGTGTCCAAGTCCTCTCACAGAGGAACAAACTAGTTTTTTCCTCAATGCTCCACTGATTCTTCCATGTCTGGAGCTTAGGCTTGATGCACTAAAACAGTTGCTTATACATGTATTGTTAATTACTATATTTTGGCATACATGTATTTAAATTTTCGTGGTTTTTGTACTTTTGACACTTAGTTTTAATTTCACAATTTTGGATGTAATTCCTATTCAAACAATATGTATTTTTCACAGTTGTGTGCCATCAAAGAAATAAGCAAAAATAAAAGTACGGTGCTCCCCTTTTATAAGGCCCCTCAACAGAGGCCACCCCTCTTGAAAGGCCAGCATTCTTGTGCAGAAAGTATTGTATTTCCATAATATTCTTCCCCTCGAGAGAGGCCACCCTGCTTACAAGGCCACTTTTTGGCTGCATTTGGGGTGGCCTTATAAGAGGGGGACCACTGTGCAGCAAAATTAACAAATTTACAGCATTAACAGGGCTCAGCATTACTACTAGCTACTACCATTACCTTTTCCAGTAACTTGCCCAAACTGCCCATATATCAACGCAGTTATTTGACATATCTTGATCTGTTTTCCATATAAATTCTGGACAAGTGCATCAAAAATCTACTTGCCCTTATAGAACGGAAAAAGTATATCTATGTAATGTAGTCCCCGATATGACCAACCAAATAAGATTGGTCTCTATAGCAGCCAAAGGCTGCAACACCTATACAGGTTTGTCCCAAAACCCATTGCACAGTTCCGCACTGATTATGATGCAGGAGCTTGAGGTAGTTTTTTGACCAAAAAAACATGACAAGTCTCAAATATTGACAGATTTCGTAAGCTAGGGTCATAATATTTGGAAATTAGTACTCACATTGATGGAAGCTTCTTTAGTTTACTTAGAATCCCCTGCAATAAGTGTTTGAAGTTGATCGTGCCAGGAATCAATCGACATTTTGCACCTTGTGGTAGAATTTTGAACTTCAATAATGGAGAAAGTTGGCATGTAACATACGAAATGGAACGATGCGCTTGTCGATCAGGGTTCTGTATCAATGTGGGAATCTTTGAAATACAACAATGTTATGAAATATATCAAGTTAATTCAATGGGAAACGAATTACAATTTTTATGAACATGGAGCTGTAGTTTTCAGTTTAAATACAAGAGTATATAGTTTTAGTTCCACTTTCCCCATTTTGTATCTTTACTTGCTCCATTCCCCAGGCATTTGTACCATGGCAGCACATTTGGGTTTATGCTAACTTTGAACAGATATTTTACACTGACAAGCTATAAAAAATATTTTGGCACATCAAGGTCAGGGTTACAATTTCAAGTTTAACGCCTTTATTAACAAACTAAGGGTTCAATACAGGTGATACATAATGATATGTATTATTTTGAGACAAGAGACACCACAACTGCGGTGACCCAATATTTTGTGATGGGTTTTGGGACAAATCCATATAGGTCTTGCGACCCAAAAGCCGCTCGAGAGACCAATAGTATATGGGTTACCGATGCGACCATAACGTATCCCGTGCACCTGCCTGTCTTTGTGACGGATTCATTATCATGTTTACCCACAGGTGTCTGTGAAAGTTAACACAAGTCTACTGTATGGCATATGGTTAAAAACGGGCTGAAAATGTGTTCCTAATACAGAATAAAAGATAAGAAACATACACGTATATGATTTGACCATATTCAAGTGAGGATTATATGCACTTTATTCCTGGATATACTAAGTACCAAGGGTTCAGCAGCACATGGAAATTACTGGCCTTGGGTATATACTACAGAAGGTGAATCGATGCTCCCCGAGTCCAAACATTTTCATAAGCCTGTGCTTTGTCCACCTCTCTTTTTCACATGTGCGCCCCATGTTGGAATTCCAATACGAGTCTGGGCTCTGGCCCATGGTAAAATATTCCAACTTGGTAATACATTTACTTTCAAGGTCCCTTTTCCCGATTTTTTGTCCTTTTTTTATCCTCAGAATACGACGGCAGTGGGCCTTGAACCCGGGTCGTCAGGTTGGGAACAAGACTTGCTACCAGTCAGGACATGAATAATGACCTTGAGAGGTCAGGTTTCAATGTGCACTAGTTCAGCAGGCTCAACAGGAACCGGAAGTAGGCTAAGTTTATCAGCCAATCAAATGTTGACAACCGCAATGAAAATGGGCCGGCATTTGTCTGTCCAGAGGCGATCCAGTGGAAATGTTGCAAGTGTCAACATCGCCTGAAGTGTATGACCTGTGTAAAGGAGAGGTGGTGCTTAGAAGGTGGTTACTCACTGAAGGCTTGTTGTAAGATTATGGTGGCACATGCCAGAGGTGCTTGAGGGGGACCATATCTCTTCAGAGAGACAACTTGAGAGCAGATGGATTTATCTGGTGATGTGCACGGACGAAATGTGGAAATAAAATCTCTGTGAGACAAGGACTGTGGTTTTGCAGCTCACATCTGCCAATTTCTAAAATTTTATTGTTAACCTACATGTGGTCTTGACGATTGCTAAAGGAGCTTGTACAAAGAGAACCAGGGACAGCAAGCAGCAGAGTGCTAGTAGACTGGTACATCTTTTGTTGGGATGTATGTTGTGACCTGGTGCTGCTTAACCTGAAAAAGTTGGTGGGCCGGGGAAAATGGTTGAGATTGCTGAAAGCAAGGTTGGGAAAAGAAAATTTCACAAAGGATGGAAGGTCGATGGAGTGTGGGTTTTTGGTGGAATAGAAAGAGGAGGCAGGGAGAAATGTTTTTTTGCGGTGGTGTTGGACAGATCAGCGGCAACTCTAACACCAATAATAAAACACTGGGTAAAACCAGCTTATTTAGTCAGACTGTTTAAGTGAGGAATGATAGCTACACAAAACTGTAAACCACAGTGAATATCTTGTTGTCCAGTGACTGGATGTTGTACAAACAAAATAGAGAGTCAACTTGGAGAGCTCTCGAGACTTCAATGCCCAAAACACAGACCACTAAAGGACTATACACATCATATTTTGCAGAATATTGTTTGTGCCAGCACTATTTTGAGGGGGGAGGCTCAAAATTTTACTTTCTTGGACCTGATTAAAAAGGTGCACCCCTTGATGGCATGTAAATCCAGACCAAGAAACGCCACTAAAGTCAAAGGCGTCAAACACTGTGGAGGCCAGAGAACCATCTGAACGAGTCAAAAAAAAAAAAAAAAAAAAAAAAAAAACACACACTCTGGCAGTGGGAGACGGGTACTGAGAATGTTGGATGATTTTGAGGTAACGGGCCTTTTTGTTTTTTGGTCATTTACTCCCTGGGGGATGGGGGAAGGGAATGAATGAGTGAATAAATCACAGGCGTATGAAAGTATTCTGAGTGCAACAGCACCGATACTGCTTGTGTAGTAATACCACAAGGCCAATATCCCACGACCAATGTTACTCATACCACTACATATACATGTGAATAAAGTACATATTCCTTACTTGAATATGGTAAAACCATACATGTATATGTTCCTTATCTGTTATTCCCCATGTTGAATAAAGTTTCAGTGCGTTTCCAAGCGTACGGTGCACAACACACTTACATTACTGTCGCCGACGCCTGTTTTGTCCAGATACTTTCGCTATTTATCTTCCGTTTTCATGACCGGAAAGAGTGAAAATGGCATCGTAATAGCTGGTGTGCTGAGGCAACCACACTTCGCTCTTCATGGGTACCCAGTGGTGGCTTCACAAAGTTGTCCAGGTTGGTTATCAGTTGCAACGCCTTTATTGCGGTTGCATCGGCACACCAGCTATTACGTTGGCATTTTCACTCTTCCCGCTCATGAAAACGGAAGATAAATAGCGAAAGTTCGGGACAAAACAGGCGTCGGCGATAGTAATGTAAGTGTGTTGTGCACTGTACACTTGGAAATGCACATACATGTATGGTTTTACCATATTCAAGTAAGGAATATGTACTTTATTCACATGTATACGCAGTGGTATGAGTAACATTGGTCATGGGATACTGGCCTTGTGGTATTACTACACAAGCAACATCGGTGCTCTCGCACTCAGAATATTTTCATACGCCTGTGGAATAAATAAATAAAATTTCGCCCACCGACCCCCTTTTATAGAATGGGGGGTAAACTCCCCAATTTTTCCTTTTGAAAAAATATTGCATGAAATTATGAAGAACAAACGTATGGTACTGGTAATGTAGAGGGACCCCTAGGCTGAAGCAGGGACGTGATATAGCACGTCCTTGGCTACAAGTAAATAGGCCCTACTACCCCCAACCTGGTCCTGGCTGAATCAGACTCCCACATGGCCCTGGTCGGCATAGAACTACCGGCAGTAGTAGGATTCATGAACTTCCCGAAACTTCGAAGGAATAATATCGTAACTGAGTAAACCAGATCAGAGAATCAACAGTTATGACTAGTGACTAATCGGTCTACTAAAACGAGACATTTTGTCCTCAACAATGACATCACTCCCAAAGTTTGGGTCTCCAGTCTCCACTCCTTCCGTTCCAATTTGAAGTCCACAATTGATGGATCGCCATATCACCGACCAGTTTTAATCTGCGAATCAACAAGAAGTGCTAAGAACAGACATTTCCCTTTCAGTTAAAAAAGACACTCCACACACCTACCAGCGTCTTTCTTTGCCCGTATCTTGGGGTTATACACACAGATAATTCACTCACGTTTTCAAACTTGCATAAACATGATGAAATGTCAGGTGTCCATTTGTGAAACGGACACCGATTGGTTTACGGAATATCTAGCCAATGGCTTGCCTTCTTACAACGCAGTCGTAAGTTGCCATGCCCTGTAAAAGCGAAAAAGTATCCATTGGCTGCATCTGTCAAGATTTAACCGATGCAACCATCACAATTCATGTCTGGGTTTATCACAAATATGAAAACTACAGATCCCAAAGGCTATTGGAATATTTCAAATAGAAGTTATGACCAAAAAAGATAAACAAATGGGTAAGATTCATACGAATGTTTTTGCTTATTACTTCAAAACCTTAAACATAGATGATGACACTGAAGAAACTTTCAACGAAAACATCAATATTACAGATAATTTGACATTGAATAAACCGTTCACTGTTAATGAAATAAAATGTTTGGTGTCTAAACTCAAAAATAACAAAACCAGTGTTGTTGAAAATTTTTTTAATGAATTTATCAAAGGATCATTTCCAAAATTGTCTGTAGTTTTTACCAAATTGTTCAACCTGGTATTGAATCAGGCATTGAAGGGCATTGCCATTGTTCCTGAAAGCTGGACAATTGGGTTTATAATTAATATTAAACCCATATATAAAAATAAGGGGAAGGTACATGATGTTGATAATTACAGAGGCATTACTATTTTAAATTGCATTGGTAACTTATTTACTGCTTGTATCAATAGCAGGTTAAATTCAATTTTGTATGAATACGGTTTACTAGCCTAACTAGGTGAAGAGCACGCGGGTTTTAGAGGGGGGTGCTCAACTGTTGACCACATCTTTGCCCTTCACAGTATTGTTGAATTATACGAAGCTAAAGATAAAAGCCTGCACTGCGCCAGTGTCGATTATTGTGAAGCCTTTGATAGCATTAATAGAATCTGGTTATGGAAAAAGTTGGTTGGGGGCTGTCAGTATTTACGCCGAAATTACGGGGGGGGGGGGGGGGGAGGAAAGGGTGGGTCACAAAATTTCTCTACCCAATTATGGGGGGTCCACAAAATTACACATGGTCTTAATAGGGGGGTCATAAAATTGCCCCACCCCCACCCTGGTGGGGTGGTCACAAAATTCTGCAGACTTGTGGGGGGGGGGCGCAAATTCTTGTCGGTTTGTACGGGGGGGGGGAGGGCACAACAACTATAATGATACGCCGCCCCCTTTCTGGTAAATAATGACCGCCCCCTTAGTCATCAGCCAAATGGCAATATATTACGAGTGATACATGACCTGTACAGTAAAATCTTGTGTGAAACATGGTGTTGAAATGACTGATTATTTTTCTAGTACTATCGGAGTACGTCAGAGTGAAAATTTACTCCTGTCTTGTTTGCACTTAATTATATCAATGACTTGCAACAGTTTTAAAGTTGCCGGTGCACCTGCTTTTCCACTTCTTGTCGGCTCTAGCTGGAAACAACTTCCAAACAGTGCTGACGTCAACCTAATCAAAGCAAAATGAAGTTCAGTAATTAAGTGTCCAGTCAGACAAAATGTATTATATAATCATGGACCTCGCTACTGGGCTATACGCCACGCCAGGGTCCACATGGGCCATAGTGGTCTGAAATCACATGTTTTAAAAATTGGCGTCGCTACCTCACTCCTGTGTCAATGTGGCAACTCTGAGGACGATGCATTCCACTTCGTCTTCATCTGTCCCAGATACACTCAACATAGGATTGAATTGCAAAATATTGTTGCCGAATTGGCTCCTCTGACGCTTTCTATCCTCCTCTTTGGGTGTAAAAATTGTTCAATTGATGAAAATTTAATTATCAAAAATTCAAATTCAAAATGTTTGTAGGTTGTAAGCAGAGGTACTACTTTGTCTTGAAGTAGATCATATTACCAGCAATACCCCCATTGTCTGTGTGTCCCAGTCTTGCCTTTTCCTTCGTTCTGTTTCTTCTGTGCTTAGATCTGATAGCGGACGCTTTATGTCCTTAAGGGTTATCCTGACTAATCCTTACAAATACACGATTGTCTTGTACATTCTACATAGAAGTTTTGTCTATGTTCATGTCTGGTGTACTTACATGCTATTTTACGTCAAATAAAAAGAGTTTTGATTTCTGTTCCTCAATTGCTATTTTTTTCATATTACATGAATGAAAAATATGTTTAAACCAATATCTGACAGAATAATTCAATTGTATGACAGGAACCAGACAAAATTGTTTGACTTGTACTATTCTGTTTTCAATTTATCTTAGTGAGTTAATTAACATGATTTATTCATCTGGTGAATCAGGTATATATGGAGGTGAACTCTATATTTGTTTGTGTATTTTATTTTTTGCTGATGACTTGGTGCTGGTAAGTGACACAGAGGGAAGATTGGAAATAATGTTGAACATTTTAGAGAAATATTGTGACCTTTGAGACTTTGAAGAAGGGGGGGGGGGGTAGGGGGGGTTCAGTACGCTGGTACAGGAAATTATTTTTCTAGAGTACGCAGTACGGAAAATAAAAATCTTTCAAAATTTTGGATAGTAGGAAGTACGTAAAATAAGAAGGCTTCCAGTACTGCAGTACGGTAAATAAAAAGCCCCAGTAGGCCAGTACGGGAAACCCCTTTCCCACCTTCTTACAGGTTAACCTTGGAAAAACAAATGCAGTGGTCTTTATAAGAGGTGATACAGTTAAAGACAACGAACCATGGAAGTTTAATAGGAGGAGCAGAATTGAAGTTGCTTCATATTATCAGTATGGGGGAGGGGGTTACAGCTAAACTTAAATGGTCAACGACACATGATGTTTTAGCTGGTCAAGCCAAAAAAAACCGTGACAACATTATTACAAGCAAAAAAAAAAAACCAAAAAACAAAACAAAAACCAAAAAAAAAAAAAAAAAAAAAAACAAACAAACAAAATTAAAACCAAAAAAAAAAAAAACATGCGGAGGCCTCCCAGTTAAAGCTATGTTAAAATCTCTTCCATATCACGATCGCACCAATTCTGACTCATGGAGCTGTGGTTCGGCACTATTGGGTTAGACATGATACAGAACGAATTCAGACTCGATATTGTAGACATGTACTGGGCTTGAATACACAGGCCTCAGACGAAGCAGCATAAGGTGAGTGCGGAAGGTCTCCACTTAATGCAACTTATTTGATAAGATGCATAAAAAAACGGGACCAAAATTTTAGTCATGTCTAGAAATAAGCTACCACGAGCTACATATAAAATACCAAGGAATTTAGATGATGATGGGAGAACTACTTGGGTTACATTTTTGAAAAATATATTTTAACTTCAGAAGATTTTGGGTATTTATGGACCAAAGGATTGGTGTTTGTAAAAGTTTTAAGGGCATTTATCTGAAGGATTAAAAATGGAGCCAATAAAGAATGGATGTCAATGTTTTTTAATTACCCAAATTAAGATATGCAAAGTTTAAAAATCCACTAGACAATTAGACATACTTTATAACTGTTAATATGAAAATATTTTGGTCCTGTATTTTGGTCCTATGGCAAGACTAAGAATTTCAAACCACCAACTAGCAGTTGAAACAAAAAGGAAAGAATATACATGTATACCCTTGGAAGACAGAATCAGTTTTTACTACTTTGAACATGATTTATACTTGATACAGGATGAATATCATTTCAATTATATTTGTAAATTGTACGAAGATATAAGATCAAAATATTGAGGGAAAAAACGAACTCAGATAATATTACGATGTTAAAGATATGTATAATATATTCTTAGTTGAAAGGATGGAACAGTAATTTTTAATGTGTCAATATATTTACCCTGCTATCCCCCCTGCCCCCCCCCCCCAAAAAAGGGAGGGGGTAGAGTGCATGAAGTCACAGGCACAAAATGTAAATTAAACTAAAGTGTATAATTTTATTGAGCTGCAAATACGTTTTATTGTAAAACTGTAAACACATTACAAGGTATATGTCGCCTCACAGGCAAACTTTTATTTGTACCATTATTTGTTCCACGGGTTGGTGGCCCGATCGATACTAGAAAAAATGCTGTTTATTTTATGATGAGTGCGTAAATAACACAGCAACAACAGTACGGCTATATGATGCGCTTACATACTTGTTTTTTCTTTTTTGTTCCGTTTGCCAAGTTACTGTACTTTGGTGTATGTTTCTGTATGCGTTGACAGTGCATCTACTGGGTACGAATAAAAGATATATATACAATATACATATATATATATATCATATATATATATTGTCGCCACAAAGGACGTCAATATAGTGGCATAGTATTGACATAAGGATTATAATGTATTAGGTCTGGGTATTTTATGACCAAACACTTTATATGTATGTATGTATGTATGTATGTATATATGTATGTATGTATGTATATATATATATATATATATATATATATATATATATATATATATATATATATATATATATGTATATATATATATATATATATATATATATATATATATATATATATATATATATATATATATATGTGCAGAAAATTAAGAAGCCCAAAAAATTCTTTTGTTTGATGTGACACGTACGTTACCGGTTTCAGGATTTTAATTCATTTTCAAGCTTCACACCTATTGACACCTTCGTACAATTTAAATTTGAACTGTCCAGTGGTCAACATAAGTCCGTCTTGTATACATACATACATACATACATACATACATACATACATACATACATAATATATACATATATATATGTGTATATATATATATATATATATATATATATATATATATATATATACATATATAACCCACCAGTTTTTCCTTACATAACTAAAATATGATTAAGGAATGAGGCTATTTCACACCTGTACAAAAGCAAAGGATTAATAGTTTGCTCCTCAACATCTGTTTGGATCATTAGTTAGATCTCTTTTATTTAACAATAATGTGTGCAAGTCAAACTGTTTGGCCATGGTGCTAATTTTCAATGCAGACTCTATTAAGGAAAAGCTATTGATTTTGGAAACTGCATTAGGAGATTACGATTATTCACCATACGTGTTTAAGAAAAGAAACCACACGGGACAATAGTTGATTTTTTAAACTTCAAGTTACATACAAGACACAAAGAATCTTTACCAAAGCAAATAAAAGGTGTGGAAAGCTACATCTTCGTGTTTATGGCAACCAACTTTACTCCATAAAGTAAATCGTACTTTCAAGTCACGTCGTAGGAAAACTACGATTTTGAAGTGTCCTACAAGTGAATTTGAGATACAATGTTGAACATATCCACATTTCTTTTGTGAACATGTTGAGGCACATTACATTTCACGACTTATTTAACTGAAAATATACAGTCATAAAGAGGAAAAATGGCGTTATAATGGCAAACAGACAAAGAAAGAAACAAAGACAATACACGGAATCTGTTAGAACAGACATCGTTGTAAATATACATTGCTGCCATGAATTTTGGCGGGCCGGACATGATTTGGAAATTAAAAGTCTTACCTTGAAGAGATATAAATTATTCTGATATATTCTGACAACCGATGTCTTGGAGTGAGGTCACTCATCCAATATTTATACATATTCTCTCGCCCATTAAAATAAAATAAACATCCAATATTTTTCCATCATCTCAATGACACATTTCCATATGGATCCACTAAATGTTAACGGTCTTTGGTACAGAAAGTGTATATTCATGAAAACTACTGATCAGAATTCGTTCTTAACAGTAACAAAAAAAAAAAAAAAAAAAAAAAAAAAAAAAAACTATCAAAGCCCTAGGAAGCTGCAGAGTATTTCGTACAACAGTTTTGGAGATAAAGTAGTGAGTGGCACAAACGTGTACATGCACAGACATTTAACAACAACGACAACATAATAATGATGATGATGATGATGATGATAATAATAATCATAATAATAATGAGCAAAACCTTCCGAAATATTAATCCTTGCAAGATTAATAGTTCAGAAAAAACGTGACAATCGTAAAGAAATAAATTTCACTTCTGACTAGAGTCAGATTGTCACCCATACAAGGCAACTGGTGGTTTAAACCGGTGTTGGCGAATATTTGCCCCCCCCCCCCTTTCCCGGGCCCAAATACTTGCAGAACAGATGGGCCCCGGGCCCAAACATTCAGGCCCCCAGGGGACTAGACATTCTGGAATATTTGGGTACCCTTTCATATTTGCTTTTTGTTACATTTCATGGGACATCTTAACTAAAGTTCTGACATTGATGATGTTAATAGTGCAAAATTTGTCATCTTACAGTCGAAATAATGTAAAGGGTGCTGGTCACAGTGTTTTGTCAACTCAGCATGAGAATAAGTTTGGCATAAAATGTAAAAGCATAGTCCTGAATCATGTGAATGGCATCACAATTGATGCGGAATTCAGACCAGATGACTCACTCCTATTGAAGTGAAAATTGACTGCAACCATTTATTATTGCTTGTACAGTGGACTGTCTCTGTAAAAGTTGTATTTTGCAAGATTTTTAATTTAAAAGTAGTTTGTTATGCACAGTACAAGAAATGTTTAAAACAAGCAGTCAAACCATTCTGTAGCATTAATTTCAAACAACACAATTTCTTTATATTATAATGAAGTTTACTTCCTCATAGAAAATGGGAACTTTGACTTTGATTTAAAAATGTTCGGGCTGTGAATATAAATGTTATAATCGGACCAGCAATTTTCATGAATAGTTGAGCTAAACCAAACTACTTCTGTAAAATTATTATAGATGACTTTTTAATTTCCAGTTATGCAAATGGGGGGGGGGGCGCTTTTGGTTCCCGAATGTTTGGATCCCTTGACACCTGACCAGTAAGCAAGTGCCTTGATGAGGATATAAATGGGAAAGCCGCCTTTGATCAGCAGAACATTGGGCCCCATTTTTGTATCTGATATGACAGGGTCAAAGTTACATGTAGTTACTTTGGTAACAGAATACTGTGTCCAATGTAATGCCATAAACTAGACGACACAGTGGTGTATCACATAGCTAGCTTAGGGCAGCAGATTGATGTCCAAGGTTGTCCCAGTGTGGGCTGCAGAGGGAGGTGCTGGGCTGTTTAACCTGCACCTAGAAATCACCTAACCACACACCCCACATCTCTCTGCTGACATGGCAAGCATGTAGTCAGTGATTCGCTTGTCAAGATCCTTGCTGTAAAGGTAATTGTGGCTTATTCTTCAATAACAAAATTAACAGGTTTGTTCTGAAAGAAGAGATGGAAACAGTTTTAAATAAAGTAGCTTTGTTTTCAATGAAGTCTACGGTTTTGAAGTGTCTTTTGAAATGTGATTTCCACTACTGTATATCATGCATGGTGCATTTATTTATGGTATTGAAATTTGGGTATGCGATGTGTTGAAAGGTGGGATTCTGTTCTGCATATGTGGGTTGTGTATTGGGGCTATTAAATGACAGTTGTGTCTTGAGTAGGTTTAATCACAGGATGGCAAGTATAGAACAAAAACAGAAACCAAGTTGTCATTGAAGTAGCTGTTTTTTATGGCTTCTAGTTTCATGTTTTAGTGTGTGCTGTACTGATATCGTGTGACATGAAGGGGATTATGCACATTCTTGTTGTACAGTGCTGATTATTGATGGACAGGTTCTATGAGCATAAGACTTGTGTATTACTCTCTTTAGCAAGACAATTTTGTATTTATTTCAAGATTCTTAAGTTCATCTAATTCTGGGTCACTTTACATATTCAACTACTTATTTTCAGTCATGTGTCACATGAACTGGACGGTACCACTGTAAGTGGGTGGTAACATGTAACAATTGTCAGTGCACCTGTGTATCCACTGGAGTGGTCTGGGCTTCCTGCCCACCCTTGGGGTGAGAAAATATGTACTTTTGCAGTTAAAACCAAGTTTCTTTCTTCATTAATGAAGTTCCTAGTTGTGAGAGTCTAGTATATTGATATTGATTGCTGTACCTACTTTTGCGGAGGCGGTGATAGTCCATGGCAGTTTTTTTTTTATTTAACCAGAAGTACAAGATGTAGTAACTGTGTTTCATTACACTATGGTACATGTAGTAGTGCTCTGTCTCACAAATTTATACATACATGTAGATCTGTCTGCATGCCAGTGTTTACATTAAACATGTAGATTTGCCTGCATAACAGTGGCAGCCGCAGTATGATATGGAACTTATATGACCCATTTGTTTAGGGTAACAGGTTTTTTTTTCAGTGAATAAAGGAGTGAACAAAACGTTAACCTGGTGTTGTTCTACACTCTGTCACATTGAAGTAGCTATTAATGGGAAACGGGCGTTTTGGTTGCAGGATATTTGGGCCCCATTTTTGTATATAAGTGCATTGAAGCAGATATAAATGGGAAAGGGGCACTTTGGTTCTTGAACATTTTGCCCCCCCCCCCCTTTTGTATCCAACTGACTTGAAGTGGGTATAAATGGGGAGCGGGCCCTTTAATTGGTTCCAGAATATTCGGGCCCCATATTTGTATGTGTCATGAAGTGGATGTAAATGGGAAGGGGTCCTTTGGTTCCAGAATATTTGGGACCCCTATTTGTATGCATCTTGAAGTGGATATAAATAGGTCGGGGGCCCAGTGGTTTCAGAATATTTGGGCCCCCTATTTGTATGCGTCTTGCAGTGGATATAAATGGGGAGGGGGCCCTTTGGTTACAGAATATTTGGGCGCCTTATTTGTATGTCTTGAAGTGGCTATAAATGGGGAGGGGGCCCTTTGGTTTCAGAATATTTGGGCCTCCTGTTTGTATGTGTCTTGAAGCGGATATAATTGGGGAGGGGGCCCTTTGGTTTCAGAACATTTGGGTCCCCTATTTGTATGCAAGTGCCTTGCAGTGGATATAAATGGGGAGGAGTCCCTTTGGTTCCAGAATATTTAGTCCCCCTATTTTTATGTAAGTACCTGGCAGTGGATATAAATGGGGAGGGTCCCCCTATTGTATATGTCTTGGTGTGGATATGAATAGGGTGGGGGCTCTTTGGTTCCAGAAAATTTGGGCCTCCTATTTGTATGTGTCTTGAACACTGTAGGGGCCCAAATATTCCTGAACAGAACCACCCCCTCTATTCATACATGGAACATCTACAGGAGCTAGGGGCCCAAATATTCCAGAATAGAAAGCCCCCCCCCCCCATACAAATACATGCAAGACCGTTTAGGGGGGCCCAAATATTCCTGAACAGAAAGTCCCGCTCCAATTATAATGTACATTTGAGGGTCCCAAATATTCCAGATTAGAGGGGCTCAAATATTCCTGCACACATTACACCTATAGGAGGTAGGAGCCCAAATATTCTGGAATAGAAAGTCCCCTTCCTGCATTTAAACATGTGAGACAATCCTAGAACATAATGGAACCTTCTGTCAATATTGCACATTCGAGGGGCCCAAATATTCCAGTACAGAAAGGCCCCTCTATTAATACATGTAAGACAGATTAGAGTGGCCCAAATATTCCAGTATAGAAAAACCACCTCTATTTATAATATACATTATAGAGGCCCAAATATTCCAGCACAGAAGGGCCCCTCCATAGTTGTAAGCGAAGATTGGGGGGACGGGGGGCTGAATATTCCAAAACAGAAAGGTCCCCTCTGTTTATCATATACATTACAGCGGCCTAAATATTCCCTGGAAGTGCCCCTCTATTTATATCTGAAGATCAGATTAAAGGAGGCTTCAATACTTATTGATTTATTTAATTTATTAATTCATGCATGCATGGACGACAAGATTAGAGGGGCTCAGATAGTCCAGAAGTGCCCATCCATTTATACCTATAAGGCAAGATTAGAGGGGCCCTAATATTATATAAATGAAAGCCCCCCCCCCCCCGCAAGATCCATTGCGGTAAACACACTGTGATGTAATTAGGTGGCAGGTTAATTCAAATATGTAAGACATGATTAGACCGACCAACATTCTCTGAAACAGAAAGTCTCACTCCAATAATACAAGGCATTGTAAGGCATGATTAGAGAGGCCCAAATATCTTAAAACAGAAAGTCTCCATATCTTTAAAATGTACAACAGGGCCCAAGATATTCCAGAACAAAAAGCGCCCCCATCCCTCTCCACATACATCCATTTGAACATGACATAAACATAGGAGCTATGGGCCCTTCATATTCCAGCACCACCCCACCACCCCCAAAAAAGCCATTTATAAATATCATATAGATCGAGGCACCCTTCCATTTGTACATGTAGAAAGCAGATTGGAGGGGCCTAAATATCCCAGAACAGATAGGACCCTTCAATTTACACTGCACTGAATTCAATTATCCAATTTGAGGGGCCCAAATATTCCGGATTAGAAAGCCCCCCTCCCCCCCCCCCATCTACTTGTCTATTTGTTCCGTATTAAATATACAGTTAAAAGGAGCAAATATTCCAGCATGATAATATCTGTTTTATTTTCATTGACTGAATAATGCTCAATATATGGCAATACATGTGCAGGTCATATAAGTGCTGGTAATGTATAGTGATCTGGTAAGATGAAGAAACAAAGGTGAGACCAGAAAAAGTGTAAAATTTAAAAAAATGTGTATAATTATTTTTTTTTTGTATTCCGAGCCTCAAAGAAAAATCCTGCTGAATAACTGGCATGCATCCCCATTACTATTAAGTCTGATTACATACTGAAAATTAAAGGTCCTCTTGATTGAATGGGTACCACAAATTAGAAAGTTGATGTTTAGGGTGGTTAGAAATGATATCTGAAAACCGAAATGTTAAATTTCTTTTTTGAATAGTGTTATTTTAGCTCCAAAAGTGGGCCTCATTTGCGACAGGAACGCGTGGGAATTTTCTCCGATCATGGCGCATGTGGGAAAGTGTTAGAGACGTCACGAACACAACCTGTTGGCTACGGTGCATCATGATAATATAATAATATCACTGCAGCCCTCCACTTATGTGCCGTGGTCCTGTAAATAACAGATGGCCTCTTAAAAAAAAAATTAAAAAACACCTGATTCCCGGGAACAGAGCCGAGGCGTAAAGGCCCCACATATTCTCTCACAGCATTGGGAGCCCCCTGTTCCCGGTAATTTCACAAACTGTGGAATGCTCCATTACAGTAAGCCCTGCCCTTTGTCCCTATCCCCGCCTTGAAGGCTCAGGCATTCCATGGCCTGCACCTGCAACTAGCTGCAGCTAGTCATGGCATCTCTGAAAAGGGGTACCATCCTTCCCGTCCATACCCCCTTTTCATCCGTTATTTAACCCTGTTTTTTTTCCCATTCTAGCATTTGCCTCTTTCGATCCCAACACCCTACCAGATAGTCCTGTACAGGTTTAATACCCTCCTTACACACGAGAAAATCTCCTTTCAAGCCCAGAAACCAAGCAACAGGGTCCTCCTCTCCTAGATCCCTTATTTCCTCTAAGCCCCTACAGTTGTAGTATTTATTCTGCCAACACCTGAATACATTTTCCCCCATTTCGCTGTATGCGTCGCACCACAGTAGCCAGTGATCTGCTGTCTCATCTGCCTCCTGCGTACAAACCCTACATTTCCCATTACTACCCTGTGTCCATTTCTGGGGTCTCTTTTCCAGGTTGATAACCACCGCCCTACTTTAGAACAAAAGTTTAGAATCCTTCCCTCCATCCCAACATATGCTCCTTTTTTGTTTATCTTGCACATTATAAGCTTATGTTGTACTTATATCGTCCAACCCTTCTTTCCATTTTACTCGCCATCTCTGCAACTGTTTTCTCAATATATGATTTCCATTCATCAACTTCGTTAAGCACTTTCATGTCATATTTTTCTGCTAATTTGTCTATATTTTGGACCCATTTTGCTTGTGCTTTTACTGTCTCCATGTACATTTTCCTGCACCATCTGTCTTCACTAACTGTTTGTAAATATCCACAGTAATTTAACTTGGCTTGGTGATTCTATCTGTAACATTATTCCACCCCAATTCCCCCAAGACACCTTCAGTTGCTGTACATGGTGGCGCCCCCAGAATCCATCTGCCCATCTCGTTCTGTGTTTTTTTCCATATTTTGAATTATGTCGGGTTTCTTTCCAAGCATCATGACTTTACTCTTTTCTTTACTGAATGCCAATATCCATTTGTTGCCATACTCTCCCGTTATGTCCAGCAAATCTTGCATTTCTTTTTGTGACTCCTCTTTAAGCACTATATCATCTGCGAAAAATAGACCAGGAATTTTGTGCTGTCCTATTGTCATCCCCTTGTCACATTTTGTTAACTGATCCCCCAATTCCTTAATGTAAAGTGCAAACAAAATTGGAGAGAGCACACAAACCTGTTTTAAGCCAGTATCTAATTGTTTATTTTTCACTTCTATGTTCACCATTGAAATAATACATTCTACATCCCCATACATTGCTTTAATGACTTGAAGGAAATTTCCACCAAAGCGAAGACCCTAAAGTTTCTCCCATAATGCATCCCTCCACACTCTGTCATATGCCTTTCTCACATCTAAAATGCCCATAGATTTTCTCGCACCTTTCTCTTGCCAGTTTCATAGCTTGCGTCAAAGTGAATACATGGTCACCCACCTTTCTCCCTGGTCTAAATCCATTCTGCATCTCTCCAAGGAGGCCAAGCATTTCACCTATTCTGCTCATCCTCCTGTACATGACTCTGCTAAAAAATTTCCTTATATTTGATGGGATTGCGATACCCTTACATTGATACAATTGTGCACCGCTGCCCTTTTTGAGGATGCAAGATATTTTAAGTTTATTCCATTCCCTCGGTACCTGCTTCTGCTCAAGAACCCTGTCAAACAAAGTCTGCAAACATCCTACCATTTCTTCTGGCCCTTTCTTTATAAATTCAGTCCAGACGTTATCAGACCCTTGCGCTTTGCCCAGCCACATCTTCTTTATCGCGATCTGAACTTCAATCTCTGTAGTTCTACAGCACAATTCAGAATCCCATTGACCCTGCTGTCTGTATTCCTTCCTGACTGCCTGGTACTCCCCCATTCCCCCATCATGGATCGTTTATTCCCCCCCCCCCCCCGCTCTTTTAGTGCTTCCTATGTATCGTCTTTCTTCTCTGTTCTCTTCCCTCTATGCATGATTTCATGTGTTTTATTCTTTTTTTTTTTTAATTGACAAACTTCGAAAAAGTATTTGACCCTTCCCTTCCACTTTTCAAGATTTTCTCTGTCAATTGTTCATTTTATTAGCTCTCCTTTCTGCTTTCATGTCTGCTACTTGTTTTGAACATTCCATATATTGTTGTTTAGCTTCCTCTCTATCATTATGCGGTTGTTTTTGTTTCCTGGCTAGTCTCCAGGCCCTATTTTTAACCCCCTTTTCCCTTATTGCCCCTCTTAGCTTTTTTTGTTGAAAGTGTTGTAGAGTGGCCATGTCCTCAGAATGTCAAACAGGTACAAGCATTTCTGGGATTGGCAAATTACTACCGTCGATTTGTGCCAGACTATGCCACCATAGCTTCCCCCCTCACAGATTTGCTAAAGAACGGAGCTCTGTTTGAATGGCAGGAGGCAGCGTTCGAATCATTGAAGCATAAGCTGGACACAGCCCCTGTTCTGGCTTACCCTAGAGACAAGGGGACCTATTTTCTAGACACGCAGGCTCGGGAGGCGGGATAGGTGCAGTTCTTACTCAGGTGCAGGAGGGGGTGGAGAGATCCATTGCGTACCCCAGTCTCAGATTGGGTGAAACCCAGAGGTGTTACTGCGTGACTCGCTGGAAGTTGCTTGCAGTGGTGAAATTAATAAGACAGTTTCGGCATTATCTGCTCAGGCGGAAGTTGCTGCTGCGCACGGACCATGGAAGCCTCACATGGCTTTTTAGGTTCAAGTCACCAGAGGGGCAGTTAGCACGTTGGCTAGAAGTTGTGAGTCAGTTCGATTTCACCATCCAGCACCGACCGAGGGCTCGCCATGGCAATGCGGACGCTTTATTGCACCAGCCTCTCGACACTGAGACTTGTGACTGTTACAACATAGGTAGAAGTCTGGATGATCTGCTTTGTGGGGAGTGTGACCATTGTAGGAAGGTCCACGAGTCATGGGCAAGGTTTGTTGACAAGGTAGACGATGTGGTCCCTTTAGCTTTTCGTGCTGTGGAAGAACTTGGGGATGACGGGTCCGATAATGGGACTGAAAGTGGCCCATGTTCCAATTGGCTAGAATGTAAGTCATCTGTGAAGCTGCATGCAGAGCAGATGAAAGATCCTCATTTGAGGGCGGTTTCAGGTGGATCACCCAAGGTTGCCCAACCATACAACCAATGGTTGGTGCATCCCCAGATTGTCGCAGATACTCGGTGCTTTGGTCACAGATTGAGGCTGTCAACAACATATTGCACTATAAGTGGATGGATGCATCAGGTCAATTGGTTAGGAGTTTGTTTATGGTGCCCCGACAATTGAGGCTTGATCTTGTAAAGGCACACCATGAGCCGCCATCTGCAGGGCACCAAAGGGGTCACGAAGACCTTACCATAATTGCGATTCTTTTATTTCTGGCCAGGCATGATTTCAGATGCCAACACTGTTGGCCGGGCATGTGTGAAATTTGGGACATGTAAGCAGCGAAATCGCAAGGCTTAGGCCCCGTATGAGATCTATCAGGCTGGAGCACCATTGGATCAGGTGCTGTTGGATATCCTTGGTCCATTACCAGTTAGTGACTCTGGGAACAGGTATGTCTTGGTTATTATGGACCAGTTCACAAAGTGAGTTGAGGCATATCCGTTAGAGGATCAGCAGGGCTCAACCATTCTTTTTCTATTCACTTGTGCTCAGGGCAAATGCCCGACACTTCACTTGCCTCCCACTCAAAATTACTTGTCCACCCATTGAAATCCCAGTTGTAAAAGCAGAAATTTTGGTTGCCCTAAGGACAAGTGCTTGGAAATTTTTACTTGCCCTGATTGGGATTTAACTTGTCCTGGACAATAGGACATGCAAGTTGGTGAGCCCTGATCAGACCGCTGTGACAATAGCCAAACAGCTGGTCTACAATAAAACAGAGCATGGGAACAATGATGAGGCTCTCGAGGGGGATACCCCAGAGAGTTCTTGCCCAGAAGGGCCAGGTCCAGAGGGGAGGGACTGTATTACGTGCACTGAGGACCCAAAGTCACAACTTACTGAATGGAAGAGTCTTACAGAAACCAAACCTGGACCAGAGAAGTCCAGCCCCTCCTGCTCCAGTGCAGGTTACAAGAAGGGGAAGGACAGGGAGGGTCCCTAGTCATTACCGCGAGGATAATTTGCAATAGTGGCAAATCGTGCATAGTAACGATTGAGCCTTGTAGATAGCAGAACATGTGACGCAGTTTCAGGTGTAAATATGTGAATATGTTCTTTGTTCTTTTGTTTATGAAGAAAGATGGCTTAAAGGGTAGTATTTTAGGCTGGGCCACAGGTAATTTGAGGGCATCCTCTATGTTAGTTGTTGGTTTTTCTTTGTGATGGGGGTTGCTCTCATTGAGTTAATGATGTCTTCGGGGTGAATAGGTGACGCCACCAGTGCACACCCTATTTGGGGGAATTTGTTGTAACAATGAAATTAGTTGCATGACTGAGCTTGACTGTCCCATCCGTTGGGTGATTGGAATGGATGTGTATCAAAAGCACAGTTTACAGGCACAAAAAGACCTGGTCTGCTATTATATTAAGTCAGGAGTGTTGATGAGGAAATGGAGACCTCCAGATGCTTCCACTGATGAAAAATGGAGAATCATTCATCAAATAGTGTTTCCTCCATCACATAGGGCAGAAGTTTTAAAGACAGCTCATGATGTGCCTATGGCAGGCCACATGGGTATTACAAAGACTCAAGATCGAATATTACAACACTTCTTTTGGCCCAGATTACATCAGGATGTGGTAGAATTTTGTAAGACATGTCATACATGTCAAGTGGTCGGAAAACTCAATTAGAAAATAAAACCTGCTCCTTTGATTAGTATCCCAGTTCTTGAAGAACCATTTAGCAGGGTTACTATTGATTGTGTGAGACCACTTCCAAAAACAAACGCGGGAAATAAGTTTTTCCTTACTGCCAGTAAGATTCAGCCACTGAGGCAATCCCATTAAAAAACATCAAAGCTCCCACGATTATTGATGCTTTAATAACATTTTTCACCAGAGTAGGACTGCCCATACAGATACAACGTGACTTAGGTTCAAATTTCATGTCAGCAGTGTTTCAGGAGGTTACCCACCAGCTGGGTATTAAACAGATGAAATCCTTAGCCTACCACCCAGAAACACACGGGGGCTCTAGAAAGGTATCATCAAACGCTGAAGAATATGATGAGAACTTATTGTTTTGAAAATTAAAATGAATGGGATAAAGGTATACATGTTATTATTTGCCACCAGAGAGATACCAAATGAGTTACTGGGGTTCAATCCATTTGAACTGATATATGGACATACTGTGAGAGGTCCACTAAAGCTTATGAAAGAAAAGTGGTTGGTGGAGACACAAGATGAACCTATCTTGGAGTATGTGTCCAAATTTAAAGAAAAGTTAAAAAAAGCTTGTGAGGTGGCACAAGCAAATCTGATGAATGCACAGGGAAAGATGAAAACATGGTATGATAAGAAAACAAGGGAAAGAAGTTTTAAACCAGAAGACAAAGTGTTGGTACTTTTGCCTATGCAAGGGCATTGAATTCAGGCAAAATTCAGCGGTCCTTATCTGGTTGAAAGAAAGTTGAATGATGTGGATAATATAATATCTGCACCAGATAGGAGGAAAGCTAAACGGTTCTGTCACGTCAACATGTTAAAAGAATACCTATAAAGAGGAACACCAGTCGGAATTGTCAGTGCCACTACTTTGAAGAATGATGTAAATGATAATGGGGATGATGAGAAAGATCCATTCTCAAATGAAGACTAGAGTTCTATTTCCAGTGTAAGAATGCAGAACTCTGACATATTACAAAATCTTGATAGCAAGATCAGTCATTTGGTGCCTGCACAGCAAGCTGATCTAGAAAAATTTTATTCATGAGTTTGAACATTTATTCTCAGACCAGCATGGTCGCACCTCAATATTATGTCATGATGTAGATGTAGGTGATGCTGGTCCAATAAAGCAACAACCTTATCCTGGAAAATTATATTATAAAGAACCAAGCCAAAGTAGCTGGAGTAGTCCGATTGTCTAGGTTCCAAAACCTGATGGTTCAATGCAGTTTTCCATTGATTACAGAAAGGTGAATTCTGTGACTAAATCAGACTCCTATCCAATCCGTAGAGTGGTAATTGTATTGATAAGATCGGAAATGTGTGTTTTATCAGCAAATACGACTTGATTAAAGGTCATTCGCAGGTGCCACTTACAGAAAAAGCTAAAGAAATATCAGCTTTTATAACACCTGATGGCCTTTTTCAATGTAAAGTGATGCAATTTACAATGAAAAACACGCATGCGACCTTCACCCAATTAATGAGCATGTGACAACCGGTTTGGATGGATGTGTAACCTACATTGATGATACCCATATTTTTTCAAAAACCTGGGCTGAACATCTTGAAAGAACTAGAGCATTCTTTGAAAGATTGACTTCCTCAGGTCTGACGGTGAACTTAAACAAAAGTGAACTTGGTCAATCTGAAGTGACAACAACAAAAAAAGGAACTATTACGTTTTTTAGCCAACAACAAAAAAGGAACTATTACGTTTTGTAGGCACGGCTGGATATTACGGGAAATTCTGTAAAAAAATTTCAGAAATCACTAAACCATTGACAAAATTGTTAAAAAAAAAAAAAAAAATTCATTTGGAATGATCAGTGCCAGTGTGCATTCCAAGAATTGAAAGCTAAACTCACCACTGCACCAGTTCTTTCAGCCCCAGATTTTGAAAAGCCATTCAAGATTGCAGCAGATGCAATTGATGTGGCAGCAGGTGGTCTGTTAATACAGGATGATATGGATGGTTTGGAATACCCTGTGAGTTTTTTTCCCAAGAAATTTAACTTCCATCAAAGGAAATATTCCACCATCGAGAACAGGAGCACTTGCTTTATTGTTAGCACTTCAACATTTTGAAGTACATGTTACCTCAGGTCTATATCCAGTACTGGTCTTCTCTGATCACAATCCCTTCAAGTTTTTGGATAAGTTCAAAGACAAAAATCAGAGATTGTTGAGATGGAGTTTGTATCTACAGGGATATAACCTGAAAATTGAGCATGTCTGCGGCAGGGACAATGTGGTTGCTGATGCACTAAGTAGGGTGAAAATTGTATAAATATTACTCACCTGAATGTATTCACATTATAAGACAATTGTCAGTAATGTTGTTAATATAAGCATATCAAATTGAAATATGTATACAATTAAAGTCTAAGTGATTGAATAGGAGATTTTTCCTATTGTGATGCAAAAAAGTTTGTATTGTTGACTGTAAAACTTTTCCTCAGTTTGATGAGATTTGTATAAACAGTACAACTGTGTCAATTAGAACCATGTGTGTGTTTATTACAGTGAAACAATTGAAGATATGCTATAATGAATCTGTATCAATGTTAATACCACTTTGTAAAAACAATAGATATTTCTTGTTGGCAATCACTGTGTATTGCAAGTTAGAGTACCTACGAAGTAACATTAACAGTTGGGAAGAAAAACTTTCCTTGTATGTCCAATTTTTCTTTCTCCAAGGAGGGGGATTTGTTATAAAAATGTGTGTGGCTGTTTGTTTTAATTTTTCTTTATTTATCCAGTGTGTGCTGGGTCATTGAGTTCAATGAATACTGTGCAGAGTTGACATGTTTGTGGGTGACTCACATGTAATTTGTAAACAGGTGGAATCAGCTAGAATGCTGACCTACATTCATGTGAGGTGATCCAGGCAGATCTCAAATTGCACTGTGATGTGTGACTAATTGGAAAACACTGGACCAGTGGTGATATTTCTCTGTGTTCATATAAACCAGATATTTCCTGAGACAGGAGAACAGGAGACCAGGAGAGAGTAGAGAAGAAGAGAGAATTCTGAAGGATCTGATAGAAGCTGTGTGTTGTCATTAAGCCATTGGGATTGTGAGCCATTGTTTACATTGTACCTGTGGCAGTGTGGACAGTGTCTTGAGTGGACTTGTATATTTGGTGCTACCCATTTACACTTTGAGTGGACAGTTATATTGTACCACATTGAAACCAAGCAGTACCTCTGTGGGATTGGATCAGCACCACATCTTTCAGTACCACATTGGACCCAAACCGTACCTCTGTGGGATTTGTACCACATCATTTGGCACCTGTCATAGGACTTGGAACTGTAGGACTGTACCAGTGGATAATCTCACCAGGGATAAGGATTTACATAAGACTGTTTGACTGTTGAAATACCAGTGGAGTTAAGTGTACCTTCTTTGTACAGATTTTTGATTGTTAATATATTGTTATTGTTAAAGTTATATTATTGTTGTCATTCTTTGTTGAGTTCTGATAATATTCAGAAGGTGGGCATCATAACACGCATTGAAATCTGTTTGAGAGATAGCTTTCTGTAAAAAGTAACACAGGATTTCAAACCCCAATTGTTTCAGTTTAAAAAGTAGACCAGCGTGCCAAACTCTGTCAAAGGCCTTGGATATGTCCAGGAAAACCATACGGCCTTATGGCCCAACTCAAGGCCACTGTAAATAGTATGAAGTATGCTTACAACGCCAATTTAGATCCGAGATGAATAGACAAAGCCTTTATTCCAGTATTTACTACGGCTATGTGAAATGTCACTCAGGCAAGGACCACATTGCCATCGGGAAGCCCGAGAGTCACGTCACTTAGTACGAGAGTGCATGCGACTATTAACAAAGAACATTGTGGCGTAGACACTTTTCTCTCTCTCTTTCTTGGATACTTTAGAAGATAGAAATATGAGAAAAGTAATTAAGGAATAACATAATGTTCAAGTAAAAGTGCAACAATCTAACAAATAAACATTGTGCAGTTATTTGTCTCTCTTTCTCTCCTTTGTGACAATAATATAACTTTTTATATCAGAGTAATCTGGACACAGATATAACCTGCAAGTGCCTGTAGTCCTTGTATCTGACCTTAAATGTGTACTAAAATTGCCAAGTGTCATTAGACATCCATGCTGGGGGTTTACGCTGGCGGTGAGGTCTAGCTGCCATCTAATGGTTGCTGGTTATGAAAGTCCACATCGGGGGGTCTAGTATGGTGCGGTCGAGTGGGATTCAATAATGGTGGGTCCAGTCGACTAGAGTCAACAGAGCCACAGTCTGATTCAGAGTCTGAGGTTGGCTCATCATATGGACTCCTGAAGGAGTCATACAATTCAGGTGATATCTGAGCACTAGGTACTCTGTACACTTCCGTAGGTTTGACTTTGTAAGCTTTCGATCAAAATGTTGAGTCAAGTAATTTTTGTACAGTGACAAAGTCTGAATCACACCTAGTGATTATACTCCTGTCTCTGGCTGTATGTTTCATACCATCACGTTTTAAGTACACTAAATCTCTAGTGTGTAGGGCCGGTGACACTGGTACTAGGCTTTAGATTTGGCACTCGGTTAATGGTTGGAAAGGCGATGTTTGTACTGTTGTTCTGTCAGTATAGTGTCATCAGTTTTAGTTTGTTGATTGCAAAAAGTGTCTCTTTGAAAAAACATTTCATGGGCACTGAGTCCTCTGTCTCTGATGCGACCATTGAGTGTAGCTACAGCTACTGCAAGGTCAACAGCAGAAATAGGATGACCATCAGGGTGTAGTTTTCTGAGTTCAATTGAGAGCTCTTGAACAGCTTTCTCAGCTATTGGATTTTTATTTATTTTTTTAATGCGACCAACTACCAGGGATATACCGTGCCATGTCAAGGTGGAATCACCCACAATTAAGGTTTTGGAGAGCTGTACTAGCATCAACTCTCACTGAAGCCCCGGCCTTGAGGGGATTTTATGTCAGCAGCGCATTCGATAATAGCTGCTTTGAGATGGACTTTCTGTTCAGAGGGAATTATCCTGGCGACTGTAAAAGAAGTCAAAACTTTCCCTGAGGATGAAAAGTTTCTGTCTGGAGCAACAGAGTACATCGGCAGCAAAGGCGGTACCAGGTATTGTAGCAGGTGGTGAGGATGATTGATCCATAACTTCCTGTGGTACATACTTCAGAGAAGCACAGTGTGCGCAGTTATTGGTGATGTCAGTGATAACAGCTTCTGCATTTAATGCAAAGTAATGACGGTTGAATGCTTTCAATAACTGGGCCTTTGATGGATGTTGCAATGTTAGGTGTAAGGCAGTCGTAAGACCATGAAGCAGGTGGTTCGGAATCACAATTAGTGATGCAGCTGGCAAGAAACGGGCTGAGCGCTTCACTACTAAACAGCCGCCAGGACCAATAGTCGCATGTTGTAGATATCGCTTCACATTTTTTATTTTTGTCATTTTTCGGGTAGGACAGGTACCCTGTAATAAGTGTGAGTAAACTCGGCAAAGGTCTGGACAATCTTGCTGAGCACATTTCCACGAAACACTATTTGTGAATGGCATTGGGGAGGAACTTTTCAAAATGTCAGATAATGTAATTCCCCGAATGATAGATTCTTCACTTTCAGCGATGAAGGTACATATCTGGCATGTATGACCTGTGCATTCCATGGCATTGTGAGATAGGTAGTCTGCTGGTAGGTTGACAGAGGCTGATATGTGTTGTAATAACACACTGTAATGACTTAGGGTGGACATGAAAGTAGTTACCCGTGCACTAGAGGAGAATTGGCCCCGTTTCAATTTTTCATATGCCTGCAGGCATGGTTTTGAGTATTTGTGTTGTATTGATGGACTCAATTATATGAGGCGACCAGTGGTTTACAGCAGAGCTTATTGCTAGAGCTTCGACCTCACATGGTAACCAATGAAGCTGACGTGGTTTGAGCTTAGCAGAAAAATAGCCACCCAGTTTGATTTTGCCGTCACGAAGGATGTACATGACTGAGCCCACATCACTTTTCACAGCCCCATCATGAGGGATAATGAGTTGGTCAGAGGGGTGTGGAGTGGTAATAGTCTTAGTATCTTTGAGGGCATTTTGTGCAATGTGAAAGTCAGCTTACGAGGTGTTTGTCCAAATAATCAATTATGGGATTCCCTGCCTGCCACAGCAGATTCAAGTGGTGCAAGAAGAGTGGAAAATTTGGGAATTCATGCTTTCAAGTGTTTATATGCACCGAGCCATGAAGGTATCAGGTTTGGAGAGTAAAAATTGGAAGAGATCCAACAGACAGATGGACGACAGACATAAACATTCTTTATTAATTCTGTTGACTGACACTTGAGGGAACAGAGCTAAAAATTCAAAGGCCTTTCTATCTATGACAAAATATGTATTGTTCAAGAATTTCGGCACGAAAATATGATGGACTAAGGGAAGAGAGAAAGGAAAGGAAGAGAAAGAGAGAAAGTACATAAGTCAACAAGATTTCAACCTGTATCTTAGCAGTTTTCTTGTGGACTGATAAAGAAAAGGGACTAATAGATTTCATTGACAGATTGTTTATTGTCAGTCAATTTACAATAACTTTTCTTACAATATGAAACGACACAATTACCAGCAAGCCTTTGACACAATGTGCTTTTTCCAAATATCAGCAGTACAAGGTTGTGTGCCTATAATTCTTTGAAAAAAACCTGATCATCATCATAAATGGAATACACCTCTTTGCTTAAACACACAGCTGCTATTATAAGAAACATAAATTTAGCTTTGGTCATTCAAATTTCTTACACTACTATTTCCAACAATAAATACAAATCACCACTGGGAGCAAATACTTAACATACAAGGGATGTGCATGGGAGCTTTGGTTCAAAATTCTCTTCAATTCTTATATTATCAAATATATGATTTTACAACTCAGCCAATTAAACACCGTGAGTACCAAACATTTAACTAACGAGAGACTTATATTACATCAAAATTAGATATAAACTGTAAATAGTTTAAAAAAATAAAACATTACTGATATTCATAAAACTTACAAATAAAGATGAAATAGCCGAACGTTTTAACACTTTTTTCACAAATATAGGTCCAAACTTAGCCAACAAAATAAACACGTCGGGCTTACCTTCTTTCGCATCTTACCTCCCAAACCGTACAGATGATGTATTTTCCTTCAGAGAGAACAACCCCAATGATGTTGCATCTATTTTGAGAAACTTTAAATATAAAACCAGCACTGGTCACGATGATATATCGATGAAACTTCTCAAAGGCATAATTCCTTCTCTTTCTGAACCTCTTAGCTTGATAATCAATCAATCTTTAATGACAGGAGTTTTTCCCGACAAACTTAAGATTGCAAAAGTACTACCGCTTTTCAAAAAGGGAGACAGTACTCAATTAGACAACTACAGACCAATTTCACTCCTTCCTGCTCTGTCCAAAGTATTTTAAAAAGTAGTTTATAAGCAACTTTATGATTATTTTTTGTCCAATCAACTTTTTTACAAAAGCCAACACGGTTTTAGAACTGGCCATTCGACTGAAACAGCAGCTCTTGAATTTGTCGATACACTTCTCAGCCTTCTTGATTCTGGAAAAATACCTATTAGCATTTACTTAGATCTATCCAAGGCCTTTGATACATTAAATCACGATATTCTTCTACATAAACTGAAACATTATGGTATTAACGACACTCCTTTACAATGGTTCAAAAGTTATCTTACTAGCAGGTTTCAGTATGTCTCTTTCGATAATGTATGTTCAGGCCCTCTTCCGCTTCAAACTGGGGTACCCCAAGGATCTATCCTTGGACCTCTTCTTTTTATAATATACACAAATGATATGCACCTTGCTTCATCAAAATTTGATTCTATTCTTTATGCAGACGACACAACTTTGGTAAATCCTCTCTGTTAACTCCTCGATTAGCACCAATACACACGGTAACTTGTCAGATAATATCAATAAGGAATTACAGAAAGTATACGACTGGCTAGCTGTTAACAAACTATCTTTGAATATAACCAAAACGAAGTATATGATATTCCATTTCCCTCAGCGAAAAATAAATGAAATTTTAGATTTAAAAATCAATGATACTTCAATTTCAAAAACATCCGAATTTGACTTTTTAGGTTTACGCATTCACGAGACTTTAAATTGGCAACCACACATGAACCAAATTGGCAATAAACTTTCGAAATTGATAGGTATTTTCAGAAAACTGAAGAAGTATTTACCTCTTAACACTCTCTTACTCATGTATAATTCACTTTTTCTACCCCATCTTAATTATGCCATCCTAGCATGGGGCTTCTCATGTGACCGCATTTTCAAGTTACAGAAATCTATTGTTCGGCTGATTTGTCTTACAAGATATAACGCCCATACAGATCCACTTTTTAAAACACTGAACATTCTCAAAGTCGAAGACTTATTCAAACTTAAAGCTCTGAAATTTTATTTTCTATACCTACAGAACAATTTGTCTGCATATTTCAATGATATTTTTGCACAGACACCTGTAAATCACCCATATCAAACCAGAAACAAAGAATCCATGCAGCTACTTGTCCCAAAAAGAAATAGAACCCGAAAATGTATCAGATTTTTAATTCCTTCACTCCTTAAAAATACACCTCCTTCCATTAAAGACAAATTTCATACACATTCTCGATCTGGTTTTTCAAAATATGCTAAAATTCATTTCATTAGTAAAAACCCTGAAACATGTACCATTCCAGATTGTTTTGTGTGCAACGACTAAAGCGCCTTGTCTTTTCGTTTTCATTTAACTGCTATTCCATTATGATCAATCTACTGCAGAAATAAATTGTTTTATGTTTACTCATATCCTAGGTGGCCCCAGTGATAGCGGACATCATGTTCTTAACTGGGGTCATCCTGACATAACCTCTTTTTTTGTATAATGTACCCTTATCTATCAATGGAATTGTTATGTATGCGTATTTGTACTTCACCTGTATGTATATGTGTCAAATAAACCACTTCTGAGTTCTGAGAGTTCTGAGTTCATAAATATCAGCCCAACACTGAAAGCATGGTTAAATACTGCGAATTATAAGGCAGAAATTCAAAATTACCTTAACATCAACATTCATCTAAAAGTTATTAAACTAGACTTCATATACTTGATCAGATACCATCTCTGCACACAACTTTATTATATGTTGTCAAACTTCTGTATCCTAAAAGATGTACAGCTGTCGATGTACAATTAACTTCAATTTGGTATGTACAGTGGTAACTGCTGTATGCAACCACTGTCGTGAGCAGCCGCATCACTTTTTGTGGTCACTAGGCTCAGCATCTGTGCAATGGTGGACAGCCTGCATGGCTAAAAGAGAAAACGCAAATCACAAATGAAATGTGTCGAACATAGTTGAGTAGAGTAAAGTTCAAAATGCTAAAGGTACAATGGTTCACCGAAAAACATTCAGAGATTATTCTTGGTAATGGTTATGCAGAGCAAAGCAGGTTTATGACAAGCAGTTTTTAGATCACAACAGATTGGAAGGTTCTGGTTGTATAGGCCCAAAGTTTTGATTCATTATCTCTTTGGAGGTTAGAAACTGACCAAACGGCTGTTACTGAGGCTTTGCATGACAACCTTCTTGATCAAAACCATATTTGATGCCGAACCTAGAATTTTGCCAGTTCCTTGGATGCAAGCTTTAAACGATTTTGTCTTTGTTTTAGCATCTCGCGTTGCTGCAGGATAATTGTATTTTCACAGAGCAGGTTCAGCAAATCATCCCCTGATGCGTTCACCAGTAACCTGTTCTTGATCTCCTCTGGGAGCTGCTTTAGTAGGTGGTACCTGATCGTCATGGGAACCGCATCTGCCAGTCGCCGTGTTGCTACCTACAATGCATATGAAACATGACCCATGAACATGTGATGTATAGCTTACATACATATATCCATTGTGGATATAGCTTGAACAGTAACAGACTTCCACTAACAGATAGGTCTATCAACATCAAGCCTGTGGCCATTGTGGAAAATATAGGAGTGATTACAGCTGTCTTCTAGTTGTTTGGCACAATACCTGTGTCAAGAATTTTGTTGAAAATGTTAGTCATTAAGGTAGTATTATTGTGAATATCCAACCTATGTTGACATGCACTCACGATTTCTAAGCTACTGGCCTTGCTATTCTAATGACCTAACTGACAAAAAGCCAATTGTCTACTCACTCTATGTGCTAGGATTAATGTTGGCAGGCGGAGATTTCCCATTAGGGGTCCTATCATGAGGAACTCCCTTCTTTCAGAAACAATAAATGCTTCCAAGTTATCCTTTTTTAAAAAAAACTTGAAGCTACCCCCCACCCCCACTCAAAAAAACCCCAAAAACTATACTTAGATTCAACGAATTTCAGTAACTTTCACGACAGGTTATATCAACTGCTATTACCATATGATTGGCTCCAGGCCCAAGTAGTATTTCTCAAAAAGTAACACTTTTTTAGGCTTTTTCAATAGGTTTCCAGCTTGTGTCTGGTGATTTTTATTATTCTATGAAAAAATACAAATATTGAAGACATATTTAGTTTTCTTTATGATACAAAAAACTGTATCATATACCAGAATGACTACTGAATCAAAAAATAAACATTGATACCTTTATTTTGTACTTATATGAAATAGTAAATTTTAACATGACAATGGGTTAACATATACTGATTTTTTTCTGAATATTTCCTTTAATTACATAATATTTATAATATTTTCCAACTAAAGTACATTAAACTGTATAAAAGGTGGCTGATGTTACCTTCTTGGAACACATTATTGCCTGTTTGTAGCTTATTGTTGTCTCAAAAAACTTTTGTGACCTGCAAACCCTCATAAAATGAAACTTGCTTGTTGCCATGGTAACGAGAAAGGGGTATATGCAGACCCTGATGTCAAAACTAATTTTGGGGTCTGCGTAATGTGTGAACCCCGACAGGAAGGCGTTAAATGACTCAATGCCATTTTCATTTATGTACCATAGTGCTGTATGGCATTCATTCATAGTGATATTTTATGGCCATTTTATTTTCACCATGTATATCTGTAGTTTTTATTTATATTTTGTACCATAAAACATCACATTTACTTGCGTCTTCTAATATTCCTATTAATATCATTCTATCATGTTTATGTATTCATATTATATTCTTTTCCATTATATCACCATATCCTGGTGGAAGACCAATACTGCATTACCAAGCCAGTTACTTTTGTTCAAGAATAACAAAATTGAATCAAAGAAATTGGCATTTTCAAATCTGTTGACATAGATGGCTGACACTGTTAAATTTATCAAGTTGAAGTCTGGGGTTAAGGCAAAATTTCCCTGTTTGTTCAAAACTCAGATCTCACAAGGGTTATTTGAGATAAAATATGTTACAACTATATCAGATATCAAAGTATACAAATACTGTGTCTAGAAAGTACAAAAGGATCATGCATAAAATATGATCTGTCTGGATCACTCAGGTTGACCATACGAGCACCTACTATCACTGGGGCTGCCAGTCCGGAATTACGATGTTTCTACAGACAAGAGGGTTGTTTGAACAGGCTATCCTCATCAGACCTTGAAACTTTCAAGCAAAATTAAGTCCCACACTGTTCCATGAGTACCCAGAGCTGGGCTGTCGATGCGCAATTTCAAACCTAATGGTCAAGTGGATTTATAGAAGAAAATTTCAAAGATTTTTCCCAAAAAGAAAAAGAAAAAATTGTGCATGACCATTTGAAGAAATTTAACCAAGACCTACCCAAGACACCTAGCCACCAATTTTCAAGTCAATCTGGCCAATGGTTTTGGGCCTGTAAAAATGCAAATCAGCATGGCAATGTCCCCTGACTCACATAGTAATCAACAAGAATATAGACGTTGACCAACTACTGCCCGAACTGACAAATTTGGTAACAAGGTCCATGGGCCTAATGCTCTACTGACATATAGTCTGGTGGCCATCACAAAAACTTCATTTCGTAAAATGCATTCCCTTCATAACCCTAATAAAATAGTAAACATCATGCACCCATTTGGTGCAGCATCAAACTTTCAACTGAACACAAAAATAATAGTACATTTGGTATTGTTATCCTTATTCCATGCTTGGCGGGTGTTGCACAGCACATTCATGACAGAGGCCGGTTTCTCAGAATTGGTTGCAGATAGAATTGCCAGAGGCGGGCTTCGATTCTCTTCTCTGACTGTTTATTCAGCTAGTTGGAATGTGTTTCTGGACTGGTGTGCCAGTAAGAGAATTCCCCGCTGGTCTCTGCACATTGCAGACAATGCTGACTTCCTGCTTTATCAGTGGGAAGTCTTTGGCGAGTGCTCAATAACAGTGGAGAGATTCTAATCAGCCATCACCTCAAACCCTCGCAAACATCTTTGACATTTGCATCGGGTGCAATCCTTATCTGTCCACTCTCATCGTATCTTTCTACACCAACAGGCCAGCAGCGAAGCAGGTCCTACCATGGTGAGACCTGGTTTTAAGTCACGTGGAAGAAGTGGCCTTTTGAGTGCTTTGATGACTCCCCCACAGGTGGACCTGAAGTACTGCACATGCAAAACTTGTTTTCAATTAAAATTCCTTTCGGGTGCTTGAAGAAGCGAGTTCCACACTAGTTACAGACTCCAGTGGTTGCCTGACAACTTGCAGGTGACACTGAGGCCTCACTTAGGATTCCCTGCAAAGAACCCATTGACTCAAGATCCGGCTACAGCCTTTAAGGGTTTTATCCTGCATGCCATGAAGACTGCTCTTTTCTGGAAGGAAAGAGGCCTGTATGTGTCCCGTGAGAGCCCTTCACTGGTACCTTTCACGAACGGACTGTTCCAGGGGACAGAGAACCGCCCTCTTTCTACCTTTCAGTAACCCCTGTATGGCGCAAGTTTGCAGAAACATGATTTCTTTATGGGTTAAGCAGATGACCTTTAAGGCCTACAGAGCCGCTCTACACAGGCCTGGTGCCTTAGAGCTTGTCTCTGCCAGAGCTCAGGAGATGGGAGCCTTTAATGCCTCCTGGTGCACCCTGCGGAACATCAGGATTGTTGACATTCTGCGGGCCTGCCGCTAGCGATCTTTAATGACTTTTGCCAAGCATTACTTGCATGCATGACATGATATTGCTACAGGAATGCATGTACCCCTTTGCGGGTGTAACATGCTCCAATTGACAATGTTCTGATACTCATCCATTAGGCTTTCAGGATTCCATCTGAGCAGCCACCATGTTCCAGTTTATGGCACTCTTGTAGTTCACATCTGATGCAGTCTCTTGTGGTTCAGATCTTGCAGGTTGGTGCACATTTTGCTAAGCCTAGCTAGGGCTATTTGCTAAATTGACCTAATGTACAGACTTGTGTCAGGCAGTTGGTTCTGTTCTCCTGGCTTTCAGCAGGTTGACCTGGATGTTCACTGCCCTGTAGAACCATACACCAGCCCCTGGGTGCAAACCGGTTTTGCGACTAGGTCCTACCAGATCTCCAGGTCTGAAGGAGCAAAAACAGACAGCATCTACCCACAAGGTGGACAGCTATCATGTTGGTGGGCAAGTTCCAGGGGGTTCAGTGCAGTCCCATGCTCAGGTTGGTAAGGAGGGTTCGTGGCTTCAGCTGGATTCTGCTGATGGTGGCCTCAAATCCACCTACCTCTGAGATTTTCCCTTCAGATGCTGCCTACTCACACAGACCATATACCAGCCCCACAGCTGCCGGTCCAGGTGGTCATATGTGGTAAGTATGACAGTAATGTTACACCCTCCACCTATGCGTCTGTACATTGGCAATGGTGGTCAAGAAGTAATGTTATGTAACATATACGTGAAATTTTTAGTAATTTCAATATTAGTAAGTATTCTTACCTCTCAACCACCATAGAAGCCCACTGAACCACCGCACTTTCTCTTTCAGCTGACATCAACTGACCCCTCTTCAAAAAATGAAGGATAAAATGGGGAGCATGCATACTAGGAGTCACCACCAGATCCACAGGAACCAATTGATGGTGTCATGGGACCATCAGGTTTTCGGGAATCAGGTGAGTGAACTCAACTGGATTAATTGGGTGTTTGACCCAGACACAGAGGTCTTGGCAATGGTGGTTAAGAGGTAAGTATACTTACTAATTCTGAAATTTTACTAAAAAGTTCACATGTTTCAGTTTTTAGAGCATTAACATATTTCAAAACAGAAGATCTCTGCTTTTATATCTTGAAATTTATGCAACTGAATGATAGACCATAAATAGTAGGGAAAATGAGTAATTAATACTAAAAACTTCAAACTAATTTCTTGAGTAGGTACTTGCACCTGTTGACATCTTGTCAATTAACCTTTGCAGAAAATTGAAAAACAAAGGTCCAGGCTAAGCATCTAGACTGATTTTTCAATTTTATCTTTACAATAAATTGAAAAACAAAGGTTGGGGCTAAGCATCTAGATTGACTTTTTGCAAATGTTTCAACCAGTAGAAAGCTAATTATTTGCAGACATTCTGTGGGTTTTTGCCTGACTGTATGCAGTCTGGCATTGTTTTAGTTTGAGAGATATCCACCTCCACACTCCATGTTACTACTTGCAGTTTCAAATTTCTTTGTCAAAGATACAGTGCCAAAAGTTTTTGAAATTAATTAGTCAAATGAACAAATCATAGTCATAAAATGTGAAATTTAGAAGAAAGTTTTAGGCATGATGGTAATCTCCTTAGGGAAATGAAAATACCTTGTGACACCTACCTGTAGATAACTGCAGACAAAAGTCATCATATTTTTTGCTTCGTCAAAGTTGCTGGTTGGTGTTGATGTTGAATTCTTCCAAGTTTGGTAAGGCCTCTTTAAATTTCTTTGAAGTAATGCATCTTAAAAAATAAACAACACGTAATCACATTAACTTTATCCACCCTGATAATTGTCCAAACCATTTTATATAACTTCCCTTGTACCAAAGTCTTGCAGATCATTCAACCCATACTCCGTAAGTCTCATCCTGGTCTGGGGGTTACCCATAAGTGTTCCTATGCAATTTTGAAGTAATTAATCACCTTGTTTTAGAGATGAGAGAGGGTTTTTTTTTTTTGATGACTTGCCTAAAAGATAAATGAAATAAAATAAAAAAATCACGAAAAGCCAAATATCACTGGAGCATGACCATTGGAAAAAACTTACTTGAAACAATAATCAAACAATGGTAGTACATGTACATGTACATATGCAAAGTAATACATTTTTCTCACATGAAAAGGTAGTAAATCCTTAATTCTTCTCAGTGATGACAAACTAGCAGCAATTTTCTGACACATGGCTGACACTTGAGTTTCCCAGGTAAGTACTGATCAATAAATAACCCCAGAATCTTATGATGAGGCACCTTTCCTAACTTGGTGTTATTGTTCTTCACATTTATGTCAGTAACTGGGAAATTTCTGGATTTTTTGTTTTGAACATACAACATAACTTTACTCTTAGACTGATTAACGTGAAGGCCATTTGCTTTACCCCACTCTTCTACACCTTCAGTCTTCTTGCTTAATTTTTCTTCCACCTGTTTAATATTTTGACCTCTGATGAACATAGTGATGTCCTCAGTGTACATTGAATGTGAACCTGTTTCACCCAAATGCAATACTAGATCATTAACAAAGAGTATAAACAGAAGCTGAACTGGTTGGCACTACAAAAAAGGACTGAATACAGGTAGTTGCTGTTAGTCTACAAATCTCTGAACCAAGTGGCACCTAAATATATGCAAAAAATGTTTATGTATGTGAAAGACACACGGTCAATCTCTTCATTTGAGGTCCACAGTCTCAAATAATAATAATTGTATGTATCTAAACCAAGGACGGAATTCAAGAAAAAAGTCAATAAGTTATTCTGCAGCCATTTTATGGAACTCCTTACAAGTTGGGGTAAGAGAATCCCCAAGTATGTCCATTCTCAACGAGATATGTGCCGTATATTAAAGGTCTCGAGAATATCTGAAATCCAGTACATGTAATGTCTGGAGGCAAAGATTAAGATCATCATATCTGTATAGTATTGTCTATTGCAGTAACCATACAGTGTGATTCGTTATTATTTGTTATTATTTGTAATTGTATATACATTGTATTGAAACATCTTGCTGTATTTTTGAGGGCCTCGGGGGAGATTAGTGATGACTCACTGACCGAGTCACCCTGGTGAAATAAAGTTTTATATATAAACTCTCCCAAGCTACATCCTTGTCAGGTTTGGAGGGAATACGACAGAAGGGTTTGGAGCAAAAGTAAAAAAAGTGAGTTGCCATTGCAATCCCTATTCATTTGCATTGTTGTGTACAGGAATATGCATAAACTTACAAGCACCCAAATTGAAAAATCACACATGGGCCCCTTAATGCAAAACTGTCCATTATTTTTTATGTTGGAGGTGCATGTTGGTATTTTCTATAAATTAACCTGTTTCTAACCTTGAAATCTAAAAATTTATCAATAAGTCATATTTCACCTCTTTAGTGACAAGACAAATAAATTTTGATGTAAATTATGACACATTTATATATGCAAACTGATAGTTCTTTGTTCTCGCAAATGAATATTTTTGTCGTTTTCCTACTTCTAGCACTTGAAAGTTTCCAGACTATTTGGCACTAGGGGGCCCATGTGTGATTTGTTAACTAGAAAACTGTGTGAACAGCATGTCCTTAACTGACAGTGACATTAAACCTAAAACAAGTCTCCCCCTGGTGTAGGGCTACCCAGGTGTGTTTCTGTGCAATTTTAAAATGTCTTTTAAGAAAAAAAAAAAAAAAATTTTAAGACTTTGCCCCCTCCCCCCCCCCCCCAAAAAAAAAAATACAAAAAAGCACTGGATTATGACTATTTGAAGAAACGCATTGGAGACCCACTCATAGTATACCCCTGCCAAGTTTGAAACAAATCTTTTGAATGGTTTTGGAGAAGTTGAAAATGTGAATTACCACTGCATTCCTCATTCAACTTACATTGTAGTCAATAGGAATGTACATGTATGTATAAGCTGACAAGTGCCCACATTGAAAATTTGCTAAAATTCAGGGATCCAGAGCATTGCCACCTAAAAGTCAAGTTCCTTTGACCCTTTCACAAGGTACATTTCTACCAAGTTTCAACACAATCTCTTTCATGTTTTTCTACAAGTTCTTTAAATTAAGGTCCATGGATCCCCAAAAGTGTGCAGTTTCAAAGAAACGGGATGAACAGAATTTGGACCATAACCATTACTAGAAGCGTGGTAGAGATCGACGCACCCAAAATACATTGCCATCAAGTTTGCGGTGAATCTGGCTGGTGTTTTTGGAAAAGTTGAAAACATGAATTACTGCTGCAAATGCCACTGACTTAGGAATGTGTGCATTATGCAACAAAACTGAACAAGTTGTTAAAAACCAGGGTCCACCTCATCACCTGCTGGTGCACAATTTTGTTTGACCCTTCCACAAGCACTATTTTCATCAAGTTTCAGCACAATTTTCATGACGGAGTTGGACAAAAAGTCAAAAATAGCTAAAACACACATGGGGACTGTGACAATCCTGTGCTCAGCTGACTTTGGTGCACAGACTTAAGCGGTCCTTTGTGACTTTCGGAACAATATCAATGTCTTCCCTAAAACTGTCATCACTGTTTGGACAATCAGTCTTGACTTGTATGGTTCAGGAGTAATCACTTTTAAATGAAAAGTGACAGGACCCACTGTTACCAAAATAAAAGCCAATATGTCAGTCTGATCTTCCAAGATCACTGACATTCAAATTAAGAACATCAAAAGAAACCACAAAGGTACTTTCCTATCAGTGTTTAATAGTAACCATGGGCCAAAGATCCACTATTTCCAAGATGTAAGCCAACAAGTCAGTTTGATCTTATAGGGCCACTTAACATCAAACCTAACAAGATAAAAAAAATAAACAACAGGCAGTTGTCAGGCATTTATTGCTGAAATAAAGAAATTGTAACACTTTTCCACAGAAGTCGCTGACTTTTTAAAAAGAGTATGACATATAAACATGCATTGATTGTTATGCACCACAGAATATAAATCAGTTTTATTTACCTTCATTACAGGAAATGGACCAATTTATATTGCATCCAGCATTTTTTCACAATAGCCAATCTGTACAGATTGAAATGTTGGCAGTGACACGGCATGATAGTGATGCCAGTTGTCATGCTGCCTACACACAGCTTGTTCACTGTACCAGTGTCATGGGCACCTGGGTTGGGGGTTCATATACGGTCACACTCAGCTGTGTAGTATGGTGGATTAGGGAGGGGTACCCATCACTAGGTGGTATATATACATGTTTCATCCAAACCAGGCTGGCCTAAATGGTACATGTTTATACATATCACTCTTATGGTTTCCCTTCTTAATCTTGGATCTCATGGGAATATAATCTTTGCACAATTAAATTATTCATTATGAAAAGGACATCAAATAAAAAATAGTTGCTATCTTATGATATATCCCTGAATTGTACAAATATATGAAGCGAAACTTGCAGGTTCATGATCAGCACAAATCATCAGCTTAGTCCTGTACTCACTCAGGATTCGCCATCCATGTGATCATATTAACTCATTCCATACCAGTCCCTTATATTTCCATATATTTACCTGGATTTAAGATGACAATTGCATATTCAAATTCTTCATGAAAAGCGCTTTTGTTCAAGTACCAACATGCCTATTGTCTTAAGTCAGTGCCAGAACCACTGACCAAGGCCTGTGACCATAGTATGGAATGACTTAAAAGATTTTCTGTATCCAAACATGTTGTTGGCTTCTCTTGAACACGTGGAAGCGATGAATGCTTCCTTTTTCTATTAGTAATACTTACCTCTCAATCACTCATGCTTATACGCCTGCTTATCAGGTTCCCAGCCAGGTTTTAAAACCTGAAACTTTTTATGGCTGACCTGTGGTTATTTGCAAAACCCCCCAAAGGGCCTCCAGTATAACTTCTGGTGTTTGCGCATGCTCACCAGTTTCTCTCCTCTAGAATTTCACTGGCAGGGAAGGCCTGGGTGGGCTTCTGAGTGATTGAGAGGTAAGTATTACTGATAGATAAAGGAAGCATTCATCACTTCCACGTATCTATGGTGTAATACTACCCTCTCAATCACTCATGCTGATATACCAGCAGAGTGGAGGAGGGCGTAATTTACCTTTTGACACATCTATAGTAACAACCCCATAGGTCTGCTACGCATGTTAGTACGGTACCATAATCACTCTGAATTCTACCCGAACAATCTTGTTGCAAGAAGGAGCAGGAGAATTCAGGGAAAAAAGGAGAACGGCATATAGAATGAACAGCTGCTCTGTTCCCTCAACCCAGCCTACCCCCGAAAAAGTAAAGCAGACTACTTGCCTGGTCATGTGGATCTGCAACTCTGAATATGTTACTTGTGCCTCTCTGGGGCTGCATGGCAGTCACCTCGGAGCTACTTCCCATCGCCAAAGGAGGCCGTGCCAGTATTGCGCATCGCCATCAGACAACCCTGAATCTCGGTCAGATCCCGCAGGTAGAAGGAAATGAACATTGCGTGAGCCTTCCACCTGCATGCCCGCATAATGTCGGCAAGGGCAACATTGCGGATGAGAGACCATGACTCCGAGAAAGCCCTGATGTCATATGCTCTTACCCCTTGGACCCTAAGAATATCCTCTGACCTGGAGGCTACCAGCTATCCTGCCTGACTCGGTTTTCCTCAACAGACGAAAGAGGGCTCTACGACCCTGACGAATTTCTTTCATTCGGTCCAAATACCACTTTAGCGACCTAACAGGACACAGTATCCTGTCGGGTTCCAATCGTGATCGAGTTTCAGAAAATGCTTTGATTGTAAAGCCCGTAAAGGCAGTGGTGGGGTGTATAGCAACATGGTTCTTGGCTAAGAAGCCCATGTGTGGTTTCAAAGTGACAGAGGTTTTATCCTCCGACCACTCATTATCGTTAACATCCAGTGCATGGATTTCACTCCTTCTGGCCCCTGAGGCCAGTGCGAGCAAGAAAACTGTCTTGTAAGTCAGCCATTTTAATTGGATCTATTTGGGATCCTTTCCTTTAAATGGAGGTCCTGTCATGGCCAAAAGGGCAAGGATCAAATCCCAAGTGGGCATTATATTTTTGCACGAGCAGTGTGTCCCAGACTGGAAGATGTGACGGAGCCTCGCAACTCAACTCCAGTAGGTCGAGAGACCAATCCCGTTCTGGCCACCAGGGGGCCACCAGGATGATCTCCGCCTTCTCTTCCCGGATCTTTCTCAGTACCTGAGGGATCAATGGATGTGGAGGAAAAGTTTTGCCCCACATTCCATCCCAGCATATTGCCAGGGCACCCACCGCAAGAGCTAGAGGATCTGGGACTGGAGCCACAAACACTGGCAATTTGTGGTTCCCTCTGGTGGCAAAAGTCCACATGGGGTGTCCCCCATCAGTCCTATAACGCCTGAACTACTCATGGGTGTAGGGACCATTCTATCCCTATCACCTGTCCCTTTCGGGACAATTGATGGGCCATTACGTTTAGATGGCCGTTGATGTGATGGGCCAGAGTCCTTACTCTGTTGCTGCTGCACCAGATATAAGTATTTTCTTGGTCAGTACGAATAACAGTTTGGACTGAGTGCCCCCTTGTTTGTTCAGGTAGGCCATCACTGTCCTATTGTCCGACATCAATGTCAAATCTTTGTCTTTCACCAACTGTTTGAACTTCTGCTGGGCTAAGCATACTGCATTTAGTGCTAGCTAATTGATGTGAAAATGTACGTCTCAAGTGCAGAGGCCAGATGCCTGAGACCATGTTGGAGTCTGTGTGGGCTCCCCAGCCCTGTTTTGATGCGTCCATGTAAACTATCAGTCTGGGGTTGAACGACCTCATTGTCTGTCCACCCAGGATGTTCCTTCTCACCGTTCACCAACGGATGAGGTACTTGTCGTGTGGGCTTACTTCGACCATTTGACGCAAACTGGTCCTGTTCCACTTGCTGTTCAGGGCCATGTTGAGTGGCTTCCTGTGTAGGCATCCCAACAGAACTTGTGAGTCCTTCAGGGACATCATGCCCAACAGCGATAGCCATTGCCGTGCTGCTGTTTGCTGTGTCGATCTCAAGAACCTCTTGATAAGGCTCTATAGTCTGTCCCATCTGTCCTGGGAAGGATGTCACTCGAATCGGACTGGATCAAAATGAATGCCTAGGAAGACAAACACCTGTTTGGGTGTAATATTTGATTTGGGGATGTTTACTTCTAGCCCCAAGTCCCCGCATAGCTTCAACAGAAATTCTCTGTTCTTGATGAACAAAAGGTCCGACGAGCCAGTCGTCCAGGTACACGAGCATTCTTACGCCCTTCTTGTGAACACATTCTGCCATGGAATGCACTATCCAGGTGAACACCTGCGGTGCCATGGCCAAGCCGAAGGGAAGAGTTCGAAACTGCAATACCTGGTCCACATAAGCGAACCGTAGCTACTTCCCACTGCCCTGAGACATACCCTTACAATCCATGATATCTGAATCTTTGCTGAAAACTGACTGAATTTTGCTGAATTATGGCTGAATTTGGCTGAAACTGGTCTGAAGCTTTATGGGGGCTCTCTGAATATTGTCTGAATATGGCTGAATTCCAGCTGAATTACTTCATCAAAATTCAGATTTCTAATCTAGTCTGAATCACTTCAGCAATATTCAGATCTTTCTGAATTTTGGCTAAATCACTTCAGCAACATTCAGTTTTCTGAATCTTGTCTGAATCACTTCAGCAATATTCACATGTATCTGAATTTTGTCTGAATCACTTCAGCAGTAGTCAGATGTATCTGAATCTGGTCTGAATCACTTCAGCAATATTCAGATCTTTCTGAATTTTGGCTAAATCACTTCAGCAACATTCAGTTTTCTGAATCTAGTCTGAATCACTTCAGCAATATTCACATGTATCTGAATTTTGTCTGAATCACTTCAGCAGTAGTCAGATGTATCTGAATCTGGTCTGAATCACTTCAGCAATATTCAGATCTTTCTGAATTTTGGCTGAATCACTTCAGCAACATTCAGTTTTCTGAATTTTGCCTGAATCACTTCAGAAAAATTCAGAAGTTACTGAGTTTTAATTACATACCATAATTTGGGGTGAACACGAACACTTTAAGGGGTTTTCCTTTTGCACTTCTATTTCTCTATTTTTACACGATGGAAAACTGTGGAGAATCAATGCACAACTTTTTTGTTTGTAATTTGTAAAATTGAATAAATATGGGGATTGTTTGAAACCCTCTGATGAATTTTACAAAGTTATATTCAAATCAGAATGTTCCTGTAAATAATTCCCTTACACAGAAATCAACTGTATACCATTTACTAAGTTGTATAATTTTATAAAATGATTTTCATAATGAGAAATGTTAGTTTTTTGTAACCATAAAATCTTACAAATTTGGGACAATAATTTAATTTTGTATGCCTGTATACTTAGACAGGAACATCTGCCCAAGATAGTTCCACTTACAACTCCTGGGATTCTAGCTGAATACAGGCTGAATCATGTCTGAATTGTAGCTGAAGCTGTATGAATACTGCCTGAATCTAGCTGAATACTGGCTGAATCTAGCTGAATCCAGGCAGAATCATGTCTGAATTCTAGCTGAAGCTGTATCAATACTGACTGAATAATGCTGAGTTCTGCCTGAAACTATCTGAATATTGGCTGAATCTGATCTGAAATCCTGCCTGAAACTATCTGAATGCTGGCTGAAGTTTACTGAAATCTAGCTGTATCTTCTGAATTTTGGCTGAATCCTGACTGAATTCTAGCTGAAGTGCTCTGAATTCTTGCTGAATCTGACTGAAATCTTGCTGAAACGGACTGAATAGTGGCTGAAAAGACCAAATTTCAGACAATATTCAGATAAGGAAGTTTCAGGCAGAATTCAGATTTGATTCAGACAAATTCAGCCAGAAATTTTCCATAAGGGTAGACACATGGAGATATGTGTCCTTCAAGTCCAGGAGAAGGTCCAGTCTGCGGATCGGAGAGCCTTCGTTATTGATTCCAGCATTTCCATGTGGAAGTGTGGAACTTAAAATATGTGTTCAGATGAGACAGGTCTATGACCGATCTCCAGCTGCTGTCCCTCTTTGCAACCAAGAAGAGTCGGCTGTAGAACCCTCTCTATGGCTCCTTTTGCCAACAGGTTTTCGACCGCCTCATGGAAGAATGACCTCTTTGGCTCTTGGGCCAGTGGTTCGAACTTCCAAGGGATGCATGACAAGGGCGGTCGCTCTTTGAGTGGTAGCACGTATCCCTTGTCCAGGACACCTAACACGGATAAGTCATCTGTGACGGAAAGCCAGCGACGGTGGAAGTCAGCTAACCGACCGCTGAGTCGCTGACACATCATCCCAGACCTGTTGTAGAAGCTCCTGATGGGTGTGGACGACTGGCACGCACCTTCAGTCTTGCTTCCCTTTACCAAAGCCAGGCTTCCAAAAGGGCCTGTTCTGCTTGCCACTGCAGGAGGATGGTGCGTCACCTGAACCCTGCTTCTGAGATTTCTTGTTCCTGGGTCACCTAGGTTTCCTCCTCTTTGCAAAAGAGTCCTTGGCACCAGTAACCTTGGCTCCCTGTCCAAGAGCCTTGGTGGCAGCTCTAGCGAGGTTGAGGATGGCTTGGTAACTAAGCCACATTGGTCTGTTCCCCTATTCACTGCTCAACCACTTGGTCCCTGATGGGAGGGAGAGCACCTCTGAACAAATAGTTTGAAAGATTTATGGTCAATTCGTCAGCAAGTCAAATCGTCAGCAGGTCGTCTCGTCAGCAAGGTGCCGTGCTGTCGAGTTGACCTGGTGTGCTGACGAACTGTTAGTGTAAATCATCAGCCAGTTTTCAACAAATAGATCTACACGGATATGCCCAATGAACAGTAGTGAACTGTAACAGTTGTACTAGATTATTTTCAGCCTCAAGGACGTATATATAGCCTATAGGTCTGCGCCCATATGTTGATCCATGATAAGTCTTGATGCGTTGGGCATCTTTGGGCAATTCTGCAGGGCAGCTGTGTCATCCTTTTCTCGGGACCAGGTCCTTCCCTCCACTTCGAACCAGTGCGGGAGTGGGATTGGGGTGCGTTGGGGGGGGGGGGGTGACTGGCAAACCAACACCCTAGCAATAAAGTCAGATAGGTACGGGAAACCCGCTTCTGGTCGCCCCTGGTCAGACCAACACACTCTCCCACATGAAAAGTTCAGAATAATTATTCGTGGTCACCTGTTGATGAAAACTCATTTTTAAGTGTCCCTAATCAGGGTTTTTAAATTAAAAAGCAGATATGTTGTTTATTTGTTTAAATGCTACTGGGTACACATAAAATATTAGTAATGCCTTATGCATCTGTAACATTGATAAACGTTAAATCTTGTGGAAAATGAGCTCTTTACCCTTTCACTGCCGGTTCCGACATTTCGGGCTCAAATGAATTAATATAACAATTTCATATTTGAATTCCTCATGAAAAGACATTTCCAACGCAATACCAACATGTCATATCTTCCATTAATAGTTACTTGACAGCTTTCCTCAACTACGCAAGCATGTAAAACTGGAACAGTCATTAGTTTAACAAACCTAGATATATAAAATATATTGGTTTGTATAAAAAAAGTTATTGTTTTGCATGGAATTTAGGACTCTGTTTAAATTATGCTAGAAACGTTTTCCACCAGTCACCCTTCATTGTCAGGTGAGAGTGTCTATCTCATAATTGGAGCTGTCTTTGTCCTCCGGCCTTGGTCACGGCTCTCCTCCCGGTATTGTAGCTGCCAGGGTAGGGCGGCTGGCGAGAGTGCTGACGTCATGATCGGAGCTGTCAAAGTCTTTCTGCCGGGATCACGGCTCTGCCGGTGCAGGCTGGGGCCTGGAGACAATATCTATATTTGTCAATTTGCATAGATACATTATATTGAATTCTTTATCTTAATGCATATGCTCTTTTTTCCTCGTGCGTGAGGTTTTAATAAAAATATCTAGAGCTAAATGGATTTGCTGACGAGTTCGCATGTTTAATCCAGGTCAGCTGGACAGCATTGTAGCGTGCTGACGAGTCAACCTGCTGAAGATTTGACTTGGTGACGAATTGACCTGCTTCCATTTGAAAACAGAGGCTGAGTCCTGATTGCTCGCTGTGCACCTTCCGAAAGGTTAGTGACTTGCAACCAAGAGTCCTGCCTCGTCAACCGCAGGTTGGCTTCCATGTTGATAGCCTGCCTGATAAGGTGCTCAATATATAGACACTTCATCCACGTAGGTGAAGGGGAACCCGGACCTGACTTGATCCAACACAGACGGTGACTCCAGTGGGTACACTGACATTGCTCGTCTCTTTGTGGTCGGTGGCACAGGAGGAGCCTTCAAGGTATCTCTGAGGGAGCCAAGATCGACTTCTTTGTTGAGTGAAAAAGCCCTGAGGGTTCACTAACCTCGGCTGGGGCCGAGCTGTCCTCAAAGGACAACTGTTGTTGAGCGGAATGGGCCAGCTCGTCTGCCAAACCCTCATTGCTCTCTGACCCCTTCCCCTGGACAGGTTGCATTTATTGGGACTCACACTGCAGTTTACACATGAGGCGTTCTTCGCGTTCATCCTCGCCCTGGTTGAGAAGAGACTCGTGTAAATTAAGAGCCCTCTCCATCAGACAAAGGCTCTCCCCACTCATCTAAACCACTATGGAGTGGAAAAAATAGCGTGGGGAGAGAGGGAAGGGCAGCTTTTGTTTGACTGGTCCTATCCGGCTGATCACCGGAGTGGTTCAGTCTGGTCCTGGTCACGGCCGGTACTGATTCGGGAAACACCGGATCAGACGTACCAGACCTACCAGGGAAGTATGATGTACTTCCTGGCGTGCTCCGGGCAAGGGTTCACAACCAACCTCCGTAAGCACTGGGGCATCTCCCCCAGGAGAACTTGTGGCTCCTTCTTCAGTGCCAGTCACACCGGTCCCCTCCATAAAGGGAGCCAGCGAACTGGGCTGGTCCCGTGCCTCGATCCCCCGTGTCCATGCTGGTCTTCCTCTACAGGAGGGCCAGTAACAACTGGACCTTGAATTTCCCTTGAGAAATCCAGGTCTTGCATCTGCTGACCCACAGGTGTCATAGACACAGCTGGTGTATGAGAGGGGGCTCTCAGCTGTGCAGATTGCATAAAAGACTGCATGGTGGTGGCCATGAGTATCTGCCTCGATCTTCTGCATCGCATCCAATAATGCCTTGAGTCCAGGATCCAAGGCGGGTGCCCTTTTTGCAAAAGGCTCCTCAGCCCTGTCCCCTTTCCTCTTAATTGTGAGAGTGCCTCCTCTTCTTTGGGGTTGCCCCCACAGAATCAGAAGCAGTGACTATCCACTGTCTCAACTCTCGCAAGAGAGGATGACATGGTCACCCACAGGCTTGCTGGATAGTCCAGAATGGATGGGATTTTCCGGTTAGACTGTTTTGCCCGCCTACGTTCAGACAACTCGAAGAGATCCCACCTCTCACTCTACTAACTTTTGCAATGTTGATAAGGTCATAACCTTGAACACTGCAGTCGCTCAAACTCCTATCTGCACTTTCTACAGTGCGTGTGGGTGTCCCACTTTCCCATCAAGTGGCCGGGCACATCCTGCTTCTGAGAAGAAGAGCTGCTTACCACCAAACTGGCAGGGACAGCTGGAGCTGATCTAACGCTTACTGGGGGTGAGAGGCTACGCCCCTGCCTCCCCCAGAGCTGTTGGATCAGGAGGGGAGATCAATCTTGGCATCTCTCACGGTCCTTGCAGTCCACATCCTTGTCCGCCATCTTGGTTTTCAAGTGAAAGTATCACGTGCCTGAAAACGAAAGTAGATAATAAAACAGCTAGGAATCAAGGCTGCTCGTTCAAAGAAAGGTCCAACGACTCACTACCCCACACTTATCTGAATCCTCAAGCAATGAGTTGCTCCGGCAGTGATAACTGCTAAAACACGGTGATCTTGGGGCACTCCTGTAAACACCAGAACAATGTGGGCGGAAGCTAGGAGAGAAACTGGTGAGGATTGGTGTATACAGATCAATGGAAGTTCCTCACTGAACAAACCCCATGTACCAGCTCCTTTACGTGTATAGCAGGGCATTGTTCAATTCATCCAATAAAAATCATTCTGAGCTGTCATGGTCCTTCTACAACAGAAATTGTAACCCCACTTTTGATTGCAAACTACCATTCTTGCAGTTAACCATGACAGAAACTTACCCAGTTCTGTAGTGTATGTCAGGTCCTGTGAGTACACAAGTTTTTCGATCTCGAACAGCTTGTGCAGAGCCTTTTCACACTCACCCTGTGCCTCTTGGCGCAAGTCATCAATCACTGCCTGCAAACAAAATTTCATGCTGTCCAGCAGTACGTCAAATGCTATAATAGAGTGAACATTGCCCCTAAGGATGCCACAAAGTTGCATATTAATTAGATTTCATTGACCTCCCCTATTTTACCTTGTCATTGGTTATAAATGCATGTATCATGTCCAAAAGTAATAAATTGTGCTCATTCAAGTGTTAGAACTACTGAGTTATTGCATAGACAGATATCATAACAGGTTTTGTTGTTTTATTTTTCACTCAATTGAATATTCCCTGATTTCTTATTTTGTTCACAATACTAATCCACAAACTGTGGCAGAGAGCGCAAATTGGCAGCAACCAGCAGCAGAAAAGCAAGAGGGCCTGCCCCTTGGCACTGCTGTCTGCAGCCACCGAGTACTGTTGTCCGCCCCCGTCTGCCGACAGCAGTTACGGAAGTTGTATTCTTCAACAAATTGCAATTCCAATTATTTCGTGTACAAAACCCTGGATTTTGTGAAATGAAACCATCGATTTTACAACCCATTTTTTCCAAATCCTGGGTTTCATGCACAAAAACCTGGGGTTCTGTCAAAAATCACAGATGGTTTTGTCACAAAACCCTGACTCTTGTGCACAAAACCTTTCCCACTGATTACTATACAAGTCAATGGGGATCCGATGCTAATTCACATTTTTTGGCTGCTGCTCTGAAACCATCATCTAGATCACTTTAACTTTGATGGCAATGACCTTGAGCAGGTCTCTACCAAGTTTGTTCAAATGGTCGCGCTTCAGGAATTTTTGGATTTTTTTATGATTTATGTTTTTTTTGGTTCTTTTATTTAACAAATCTTACAAAATCTTCTCCAAAACCACTCAGCCAATTGCTTTGATACTACACAGGAACATTCCTATGGACTCCTAGTTCTTAATTTGTTCACCATATGGCACTACAATTGTTGTCTTATTTTTTATGATGTTTTGTGCGTTTTCACTATTTTTGACTTCTCTAGAAGTGTCACTCAGATTAAGCTTAAAGCTTAAACTTGGTGGATTTGTTCCTTGTGAAAGGGTCAAACAAAGTTGTTCACTAGGTGGCACTGCTGTGGATTTTGATTTTTAATGTTTTTTTTTCAATTCAGGTACTTACCGGTAAATGCATCTTTCCTATTGATTACTCTGCAAGTAAGTGGGCATTGTAATGCTTAATATCATGTATTTTCTCCACCAAATAGCAATGTTCATTTTAAAGTTCTCTTTAAATATTCTTCAATTTCTCATGCTGCAGTAAAATTTTTATTTTAATAAATTTTTCTTTAGGTAAATCTTTGAAATATTTCTGAATGCCATATACACTAAGCATATGCTCAACACAGGTCTATTCAGTCGCAACTTTGCTTTTGTGAATAAGCTTAGGTCAGCTGAGTATGGGCTGTTCATACAGCCTTCAAGATGTAGTCACTTCTTATAGTTTATTTCACCACAAGAATTTCACAAAACACAATGTTTGAAGGAAAAATAAAAAAGTTGAATCCATTTTATACTGAACTAGAGGGCTCATGCCCATGCTCAGCTGACTGAAGCTTGTCCCACTAAAACAAGGTTGCAACTGAATAGAACTGTGTTCAGGTTTAGCAGAATGCATGTGACATTTGGAGGTATTTCTAAAACGGATGACTAAGCCTCCTAAAAGCACAGCTTGAGTAGCAAGTCAGCTGAGCTAAAAATTGCAGCGCCACCTGGTGAACAAATTAAGAACTAGGACAGGGTGTGTTCCTCTGTGATATCAAAGCAATTGGGTGAGCAGTTTTGGAGAAGACTTTAAGATTTTCCCCCTAAAAAGAACCAACAAAAATTCATAAAAAATAGAAAAAATACTGAAAGCGAGACCATTTTAACAGATTCGGTAGAGACCTAACCAAGGTATATTGCTACCAAGTTTGAAGTCAATTTGGATGATGGTTTTGGAGAAGTCAAAAAATATGAATTAGCTTTAGAGTGATCATTGACTTACATAGTAATCAATAGGAAAGGTGCATTTACTGATACATGTCAGTACCCAAATGAAAAAATGTTTTAAGATCAGGAATTCACAGTGCCATCTAGTGAACAAGTGTGTTTGATCCTTTCACAAGGAACATATCCACCAAGTCCTAGCTTAATCTGACTGACGATTCTCCTAGAGAAGTCAAAAATAGCAAAAACACAAAAAATCATTAAAAAATAGAAAAAAAATTGCAGCACTATGTGTTGAACTAATTAAGAACCAGGAATGTTCCTGTGAGAAAGCAACCCGAATTTAAAACAATTGTTAAAGATCAGGAATCCACAGTAGTGCTACCTAGTGAACAACTTTGTTTGACCCTTCAGTTTCCGAGAAGAAGTAAAAAATGTGAATTAGTATTAGAATGCCCATAGACTTACATACTAATCAATAGGAAAGATGCATTTACTGATAACAACCCCAAATTGAAAAAAATCGTTAAAAATCAGGAATCCACAGAAGTTTCAGATCAATCTGATTTATTCTTTAAGAGAGGTCAAAAATAGCAAAAATATATGAAACTTCGCCACAAACTGCAAATACATGCACTGTGGTGCTACATGCATGTACTGTGGTAGCATTTAAAGACACATGGTCTCAAAGTTTGAAATTCCATGGATTTGCCAAAAACTGAGATAACCTCATCATCAGTTTTGCAAACATGAATGATTATCAGCCAAATTATATTTCCATCCAAGTTCAGATGATTCTGGTAATTCATTCTGGAGAAAAAATTGAAAATAATCTTAACACATAAAAATTCATTTCAAAACAGGAACAAGTTAAAGCACCACTTGGTGCCCAAAATATGAACTACATGACTCCTGTATGCACTATCAAAGCAATTGGCCTTGTGGTTCTTGAGGAGATAAAAATTTTGATTTGAAAAAAAAAAAAAAAAGAAAAAAAAAAAAAAAAAATATATATATATATATATATATATATATATATATATATACATATAATAAATAAAAAAATAAATACAATAAAAAAATCGATACAGATTTGCATCATGTCCTGTGCACACTCGTTAGAGGACTACTGGAAGAACATCTATCTGCGAAAGCAAAACATTCCATGTAATTATTTTTGAGGCAAAAATGTAAAAAGTGTAATAAACAGACAAAGGATAAGGGATTCATATAGGGCTATGCCCTTGTTCCCGATCTTTTTTTTTTGGTGGGGGGGGGGGTGTTTTGTTTTTGTTTTTTATTTTTTTGTTTTTGTTTTTGAAAAATGATAAATTTTAACCAAGAAGGCAGGCAATTTTGCGCTGTTGCCAATACGGGCAGTGTATATTCGTGCGTACGACAGGCAAACCAATAGTACCTTCAGCTCTGTGGGTTGTGTATTCAAGCTATGGTCAAGCGCTTGCGTATACCCCTCTTGTTAAGTTTGCGGTATGCAACATTACCCATTATAGGCATGCTCCGGACTTACAGATGCTTCCAATGAGGCTCTTTAACTTCACATATCCTTAACCTTGTTATAAATCACTTAATAGAATGCAACTAAAAGCCTGGTGCGCGTAGGCCTATGATTTCAAATTCAACTGGTTTTGAGTTTACATTTACACTGTCTTAGCGGGGAGCGTACACTGCCGGTATTGGCTATTGGCAACCGCGCAAGATGGCCTGCCGTAAACTTCAACCCATCACTTTATAAAAGAAAATTTTGCACAATGACTTTTGAAAAGCATCCCTTACCAATACCAGTCTACACTTCCTAAGTGCCAGCTTTGGTGATCTTCCATGGCAGCTACGGCAATCCATGGTCAATGCTGGGCACAGACTCTGCACCATTTGCACCGGCCTGACAAACTTGACAGGCTTTGTCATAGGCCGTGGCTCCTTCTAGTAAGGCTGAATTTCTCTGTCCTTCTCCCTTCCTGACCCTACATCTTCCCCTTCATACTCAGTAAGGTCATGTTCAGAAAAGGAACAGCTAAAGCTAAGATCCACCTCATTCTCTGCATCACTACTGCTCATGCTTTCTCTGTCACTATCCGCCATTGCATCACATTGACTCCCTTCCGTGACATCATGACCAATAGCCCGCTTGATAATCAAAAAGGTGCAAACTTTTCAACTTTGGTTCCTTCATGGGCAATAAAACTCTTCTGAAAATAAAATTATTTTCCTGTGCATATCGCAAATTTTCTACACAAAAGTGATATAACACTCTAGGGCCTTCACTTTGAAGAAAAATAAATCTTTTGGCTTTTGGGACCTTTAATTGGTAAATCTAAAGATACACGAGTCTGCTCAGTTGGATTAACTTTGGTTACTTACTTCTGCTCCAGTTATCATCCAGAAACCAACTTTCACTTAAGATCTTGACAGTTAAAGACGTTCGGTACACCGCGATATGCGCAACCATTTATGGTCCAATGCCTCTGTACAGTTACAGCTGGTATTTGTCGATACCTGCACTAGCTGCTGTTCGCTTTTCCTATTTTGCACAGTTCCGTTTGCGAAATATGGATTGTTTACGAAGAGTGAAAAGGAAAAAGAATAGGCGGTTTGTTAACAAATGCCAGAACAAAGGACTAAATGCCTTAAAACAAGGCAGAATACGTCGAAACACGGCAAAGGTAGACCAAAACGCATGTACACAATCAGCGAACGCTGACCAAGCCACCGTCGAAAGTGCCACGCCCTGCCCCCAAATGCCACATGCACATGTAAACACTGACAGTTATAACTGGGACGAAGGTCGTAGAATAGTGGAACTAAGTGTACTAGCCGATAATCTTGCATGCGAGGAATGTAAAAAAAAAAATTGTCGATAAAAAATACAGAATCAGAAAAACGATATGGCTTGGCCAGTGTACTTTACATTTCTTGTGTATGTGGTACGATAAACGCTGTCCCAACTGGGGATGGGGGTGGGGGACTACAGTAATACCCCAGCATCAAAAGGTGGCACAGGCATATTTGATAATGTGCTGCCTGTGTTACCATTCGACAAGGTATTAAGGCAACTATAATTTTGATATTCTTATTTTTATCTCTTTGTCCACATTGGTGTATTGCACTATGGAGAGAATCTTAAAATGTTTGCCTCTTCTCAGTAAAACTATGAAAGTATATAATATGACTGGAATATAAAATTAACGACGTACTGCCGTTTATTTAACCTACATATATGTATATTGATATGGTATTGAAGTTAGACAATGAATGGATACCTTGTATCCATGAACTTAGAACAAATTAAGTCAACATGCATGAATTCTTTGCACAATTGCGGAAAAAATAGCACCGTATGATACCTTTTTTGTTAATCAATGAGATCAGTGCATATTTTGGAAACCCCCTACAATTTTTCAGGGATTTGTAAATATTTTTTCTATTTCAAACTTAAAAAATAATGTGAGCACTTATACATTTTTGCAAGACGAGATGAATTTAAAGTCACATTCCAGCATGTTTTGTCCACATATTTGTTATTAAAAGGCTTGATATACATTGCATACACTCATGTTGAGTTATTTTATGCATATTTTTGCATCCTTAATTTATTTTTTGGCTTTTACCCACATATATAATGTTTGCTATCAAATTTCTGTAGTCCTTACATGTAGCGCCACCTAGCGACAAAAGTAGTACCGTGACATGCCAATTTTTTGCTTGCATTTTGTTTCAAATGCCAATATCTTGGTTCACACCAAAAACCAGAGATTTCTAAATTCTTTTGACCAGTGTACCGAACGTCTTTAAGTCAATGTCACCCTCTGGCAACCCCAACCTAACTAGGTCTTGGCAACATACATTGTACTACCAAGTTTGATTACATTTTGTGAGATCCTTCTTGATTCAAACCAATTGTTGAATACCAATTAGAAGAAGAACAAGAACAATACAAAAGAAGCGGAAGAAATTGATGCAAATGCACAACATCTCCCATATATACAGTGGAACCTGTCTTGAAAGACCACCTCTAGGGATGACCAAATTGTGGTCTCTCAAGACAGGTGGCTTCTCATAGGAGGTACAAATAACAAGGAAAATACTGAGCAAAGTATGTTGATAGGGCGGTTTTCCAAGGCAGGTAGTCTCTCATTGGAGAGATCTCTCAAGACAGGGACCACTGTACTTCATATTGGGAATAAATTTAAATATTATTGAATACATGTAATACTGACCAATACACCACAGACAAAGCCAATCTAGCCATCCCTGCTGTCCAAGATCATCAGGTGAGTGCACACATTGAACATGCTGATCGCTGACCCATGCTAGCTGGCTCATGATGCCTTCCAATCCAGATGGTAATTCACGGAAATTAATCTTGCGGGAAAATTACTGTTGAGATATCAATCAACAGAGGTCAATAGCTCATTGTGTGTGCAAAAAAGGCATGTATAATGCAATAGACATATTATATTTCATACTAACCTTGATCTGTCTCTCTATATTTGGATAGCATTCAAAATTCTGAGATGCAAGACAGGTGAGTGTTGATTCGGTCAGCTGGTTGACATTCTGCAGGCAAATGTTTGCAGGCTCAATGAAATCAGTCACATAGTTGCGAATGAGACTCTCACAAACTTGAAACTTCATGAAGCGGGGAAGCTCTCTGCCCCTGTGGGTTTTAAGTTCCTTTGAAATCTCCTTCAGAAGTTGATCGTCATCGTCATCGTCATCGTCATCGTCATCTACATGTACTGGGAGAAATAAAGATGCCAGAACATCAATGCTTTGCCAGCTGAGCTGTCATTAACAACCATACAAATGTATTTTCAAACTCTTCCACTTGACTTTTTCTACTAAAACAAGAGGGATGTTTGCACAGCCCATGCTCAGCTGACCTGGAGATTCATCACACTTTTTTTTTTTCATAATTTTTTATTCACCAGACAAAGTATAATTACATACATTTTCAGTCCAAGTTTTCGGCTACTATACCATATGAGACTGAATAAGCAGAAAAAGAAACTAACGAAAAAGGTATCATTTCCAAAGTGACTGTTTTGATACATCCTCCATTGTTTTTAAAGTTCTGTCACATTGATTATTACGAATATAATCAGACACAAAAGGAAAGACGATTGTGAAATGTTTTAATTTAGGTACTTCTTTTCAAAATTGGATAAAGTTGTTTTATTAAGATTAAGATTAAGATTAAGATTCTTTTATTGCAGACTCACAGTCCATATATACAATACAATATAAAAGAGCATATATTAAAGTGAAATATTCAATCACAATCAACTTGACTCAAGTGCTATTAATAAAATTAAGATGCAAATATATGTACAATTAAAAAAAAAAAAAAAAAAAAATTACAATAATGCAATCAACTAGGATACAGCAATGCAATCAACCTCCATTTCCAATTATCTGTACATATACAAGAGCCTATGCCATCTCTGGTATGTATATAACTCCACCACTTTATAGTGAGAACCAACCAGGCAAGAAATAATACTATTTTCACTTTCTCCAAGTCTTTGCCAAAAACTATATATGCTTTTTCTTATCAATTCATCAAAAGTAAGTAAACCTTTCTGTACAAACTGTTCTCTAACACTTTGGAACTTTGGCATGTTAAAGAAAATGCGAAATGAGTTATTATAGGCTACCCTTATTTTATTTAACTGTTGAACTTTCACTTTGGCCCATAATTGGTAACAATATGCATTACCCAAATAAGAGCAGAAAAGCTGTTTTTTAACATTTTTAGAGCATTTACCAAATTTCCGAGCTAACATATTGGCTCTGCTGTACATTGCTCTTATCTGACGTTGTACATCTGCATCATCAGACAAGTCACTGTACAGCATACACCCCAAATATTTATAACTATTCACATATGTAATTACTTGATTATTCAAATACGACTGAGGAAAAACCTGTAATTTCCATGTCTTAGGCTGCATACACATGATAACAGTCTTTTTCTTATTATAAACAATATTCAATTTATCAGCTGTCTAAACACATTTGTCTATGATAGACTGAAGCCCTTTAGCTGAGGGTGCCAAAAGGCACATATCATCTGCATAAATTAAGTGGTTTACAATTTTACCATCCACAACACAACCTATATTAATCTCATTAAGCTTATTGCTGATAATATCTATATAAATGTTAAAGAGTCCGGGGGAGAGCACTCCACCTTGACGCACTCCATTAGTTACCGCAAAACATTCAGTCACAAATTTGCCCCATTTGACGGACATTACTTGTGCATTATACCAATATGCCAAAAATCTTATAATATACCTAGGGCAATTACGTTCCACCAGGGCTTCAAAAAGCTGGCGATGCCTCACACGATCGTACGCTTTTGACGCATCCAAAAAACATACAAACATAGGACTTGACGAAGAAGTATAACAATGCAAAAGTTGTTTCAAGGCAAAAATGCACAAATCTGTTGCATGATTTTTTCTAAATCCAAACTGATTATCAGTAGTGGTAAAATTACTCTCACATTCTACCAAAATTTGTTTTTCTAAAACTTTCGAAACAACAGTTGCTAGAGTTATAGGTCTATAGTTGTTTTTATCTTGCAGATCACCATTTTTATTTTTAACCAAAGGAACAATAATAGTCTTTATCACACTATCAGGTATAAATCCATGTACTTTCATCACAGTGAAGCTCAATGCTAATAAAACATTTTCATACACTGATATAAAAAGTTGTATAAAAAATAATGGAGATTCATCACACTTGTGGCTCTGTGAACTTGGGATAGGATCAAGGTCATCCATCTACTGAGTAAGTCTGACCTTTACAGAAGAACACCAACATGTGCAACATCTGAGGTCAAGGTCACTCATGTACTGTCTAAGTGTGACCTTCATACAAAAACATTAACATGTGCAACATCAAGGTCCTAACTCAAAATATATTTTAAGTTATCAAGTGAACAGTAAATCTCATGTCGCTTGTCCTGTGACCTTGGGAATTGTGTCAAGGTCACTCATGTACTGTCTGAGTGCTGCCCTCAAAGAGGATCATAACCATGTAAAACATCAAAGTCAAGGCTGAAATAGGTCTCAAGTTATCATCTGAAAAACAAACTACACCTGAGTGACCCTGAGAACGAAGTCAAGGTCACCCATGTACTGTGTAACTCCAGGTGTCATGCCCTCAAGTATTCCTATGCAATTTTGAATCAACTAGCCGTGTGGTTTAGTCAAAGATTTTTTAAAATTTGGGCAAACACTGAACCAAACTAGAGGGATGTGTGAACAGCCTGTGGTCAGCTGACCTAAGATTGTCCCACAAAATCAAGGTTGCAACTGAGTAGACCTGTGTTGAGGTTTAGCTGAGCACATATGGCTTTTAGAAGTATTTCTAAGATAGACGACTAAGCCTCCTTAAAGCTCGGTCTAACAAGCAAGTCAGCTGAGCTAAAAATTGCAGCACCACCTGGTCAACAAATAAGAACTAGGAGTCCCTAGGAGTGTTCCTGTGTGATATCACAGCAATTGGGTGAGCAGTTTTAGAGATTTTTTAAGATTTGCCCCCAAAAAGAACAAAAAAATTCATAAAAATCCAAAAATCACTGAAGCATAACTATTTGAATCAACTTGGTAGAGACCCACCCAAGGTACATTGCCACCAAGTTTGAAGTAAATATGGTTGATGGTTTCAGAGAAGAAGTAAAAAAAATGTGAACTAGCATTAGAATGCCCATTGACTTGCATAGTAATCGATAGGAAAAGTGCATTTACTGATAACTACGCAAATTGAAAAAATTGTCAAAAATCAGGAAACCACAGCAGTGCCACCTAGTGAACAGCCTTATTTGACACTTTCACAAGGCACCTATCCACCAAGTTTCAGCTTAATCTGAGTAACGGTTCTGGAAAAGAAATCGAAAATAGCAAAAGCACACAAAGAATCATTTAAAAGGAAAAAAATGCAACGCCACCTGGTTACAAATTAAGAACTAAAAGTCCCTAGAAGTGGTCGTGTGTGATATCAAAGCAATTGGGTAAGCCATTTTGGAAAATATTTTTTAAGATTTGCCCCAAAAGAACAAAAAAATCATTAAAAAATTAAAAATCACTGGAGTGTTACCATTTGAAAAAACTTGGTCGAGACCCACCCAAGGCACATCCCCACCAAGTTTAAAGTGAGTCTGGCTGAAGATTTTGGAAGAAGTTGAAAATGTAATTGTGATTGGAGGACGAAGAGACGGACGCACACGTACATGTACAATGTAGCTGATCACAATACCCCTCCGGCCAAAAGGCCAAGGGGTAAAAACAGTACACTAGGAAAACTTTGGCATCAGTTTGAAGTGAATCTGGCTGACGATTTCAGAGAAGTAGAAGTGTGGCAAGGACAGATGGATGGATGATGGACCATCCTATAGCTGAGCTGGACTGTGGTCAGCTGAAAGTCACTGAAATTTAAACAAACTTGTTAGAAACCCACCTAAAGCGGATCCTCACTAAGGTTGAAGAGGATCTGGTCAACAGTCTCAGGAAGTGGAAAATGTAAATATGAATGGACAAAGATGAACAGACAGATGTGACAACCAACGACTGACATCCTATAAACTCTGATGACTGACAAGTCAGCTAACTAAACACAGAGAACTAGCACTCCACTTAAAAGTAGCGAGAAGTAATGGGTCAACAGAATACTTCATGCCCAATATTTTTTGTACAAGAATTAATATCAAATAATTGAAAAAAATAATGATACTTTCTTTTCAAGCAAAACACGAAAATATTTCAAGTTGTTCTAATTTGGCATTGCACGCCTCTAAACATAACAAGCAGATATGTATCTGACATGAAACAATATGTCACTGATCTGAATTTGATTGTAAATGGCCATACCAGGTATACACTTTGCAATAGTTTCTCCAAATTTGTCAAAGTGGTTCCTGCAGCGAGACAGCAACCGTATCTGAGGTTGGTGGTCTGTGTACTCTCCAACTGACACTTCTATAATTTCTGTTGCTAACTTTGACACCATCTACAAACAAATTTTAAAGATGCTGTCATGCAGTCCCTACAAAATAGCAGTGACTCATCACCCTGGTACCAAAGCAAACCATACATTAGAGATATAGACTTTGAGTTGCCATCTGTGTGCATACATTCATGTTAATTAACCCTCTCCCCCTTAAACCGGCCAAAACCGGCTGGTGGTCAAATGTCGTCTGCTTCAACGTTTTCAACTAATTTCAACAATAATGAAAAACAGTTTGACAGGGAATTGCAGATGAGACCTATCAAGATCACGTACCACAGGTCAACAGCTTTCCTTGGCATGGGTTGGGCACTAAATGCCCAACCCATGCCAAGGAAAGCTGTTGACTCAGTCTCAATTCAAGGGGGAAAGGGTTAATATATGGAGGTCTACATGACAAAAACAAGGCCTCCAGAAAAGTACTCTGATGGGAGCAGACTTTGTTTTCGTCTTGTAGTGAAAGCAGTCTTCTTTCTTTGCAGGACCAGGGAGAAGTCATGGCCTTAAACATATCAAACCATTTCCAAAAGTATTATGCAACTGATCAGGACTAGGTAGTCATATAGGAGTATAGCAATCATAAATTACAATAGTCTCCTGCCAGTTCTTGTATTTCAGCAGGTGTCTGCTGCAGCATGTAGTACTTTATTGTATGTTAGAAACAGTGCACAATGTTTACATGATTTTCTTTTAACAACTACAGTAAAACCTCTCTAACCAAACACCTCTGTATACCAAACACCTCTCTATACTGAACACCATTTCTCGGTCCCAAATATATACTTCCAATCTAAGCAAACGTCCCTATACCAAAGACCTCACTATACCGTACACTTTTTTCTGGTCCCAAGGGTGTTCGGTATAGGGAGGTTTTACTGTATATACATTTTGGAGAAATGAGAGTTTGTTCAAGATAATTGATGTACTGTGCTCCCTCTTTATAACACCCCTCATTACAAGGCAGTTTTTGATATAACATGGTGGGTACATGGCTCCCACTGAAATAGTTTTGCCGGTTAACTTCTATGTTAAAGGTCCCTCAGTTATAAGGCGGTTTTGCTATAACACAGTATACCCTGTGGACCCCAACACCAGCATTATAAACAGGCAGGGCTGTACTTCAGAATATCACAGTTCACCTTTCATGCTGCTCCTTTCAAGCCAAAGAAGATTTCATAGAATTTGACAAATATGTCAGATGAATGTAACAATTGTGGTGATCACTGCAGCCTAAGAGGAATTTAACCTGCCAGCTTCTCGGGTGTGGATGCCCATTTCAGTGAATAAGGCAAAAATGATGTCTGGAGGTGGCCAAAATTACAAATGTAGAATATCTACTAGTCATCCCATGTTTAACCCCAAAATGTCTGTCTGATGAAGCATAATGAACACAACCAAGTGGAATTTGCAAAGTGAAAAATACCAATATTTACAAAGCACACCAATGTTGTACATATTTCCATTTCTTCAACAAGATGTGGTCTCATAGCTTGTGTAAATTTTAGCCTTTCTTTACTGTGAAAAATATCAATATTTACAAAGCTGAAGTTCACTACAACCATACATATTTCCATTTCTTTAACAAGATGTGGTCTCATAGCTCAAGTGTTAATTTTGGCCTTTCTTTAGTGTGAAACACTTTTATTTGTCTCTTGTTGCAATCAAACCCACACAAGTTTTTTCTTTTTCTTTTGCTGTCACTTAAGCTGATTTACTGAAAAGTCAGGAGAACCAAAAGGTTGCTTGCCGACCATGTCTCTTTTTATCGTGGGCACAAGTGATACATTTCAGGTTATAAGCAGTTAGACCTCTATATGTATGTTTCGGGAAAAAAAACAAACCAAAAACTAATGTCTGCAGTCTATGAAGAAAATATTTCAAAGGTTGAGTGGGCTAGTTTAAAACCACCAGTTGCCTTATATAAGTAACGGCCTGTCTCCAGTTAGGAGTGAAATTTATTTCTTCATATTGGTATCAGAAGATAATGTTAATGTTCTTGTATCTCTTGAATTTCTGCTGTTTGCCACTTCCAACTTTTCTCTTATTGTTAGGATGCAATAGGTGGATGTGGGTCATCTTTGCGTGAACTATTATCTTTGGCAAGTGCATGACTGTCCATCTGCTTACCTTCATAAGAAACATTCTCTTTTCATTTGTATCCTTTGGTAGCCCTGCTCCTATTTTGTCCAGTTCTTTGCGTGTTTCTGCAAGTTTTTCTCCAATCACCTTTTTCAGTTTAGGAGTGCAATTCTAAACAAAACAAAGCAAAAACTCAAATAATTAACAGTAAACTTGCAATGCATTATTTTGCTGTTACATGTCATACATTAAGTATCGGTGGAAAATTTAGCAAGTTTCCTACTTTAAAGCAAACAATGTATTGAGACCACACCATAGTAAAAAAGTACAGGACTGTTTTTGGATTGAAAATTGACTCATGGGAACGAATTATGTTTGGATTGAAAGTGTAGTTTTTTTTTTTCTTTTCAAAATGGCTGCAGAAAGGATTTAGATGTCCAAGCTACATCTTACCATGACCGAATGATTCTCTCAATTTACAAGCTTGGTGAGATATCAAACCTAGGTCTCAACCACGGAGAAACTTCAAGGAAAATCCACGCAAACAAACGTCATCTATAATCAAAACCTGTCAGTCATCATACAAGCAAGGTCAAAATCCAGAAATTCAATGTACACATACAAACAACTTTATGATATTTTTATATAACAGTCAACAAATATGAAATGCAAACAAACAAGAGGGCTGTGTGAACAGTCCATGCTCAGCTGACCTAGAGATTCACTGAGCCTCCAAGCTAGCCTATGTTAAAAAAGGGAGATCTCCCTCCTGCAGATCTCCTGCAGGTACTGAAAAGTAGGCAGGTGAGCAGCGAAGATGCAAAGCATAGCTAAGCAAAAATATGAAATTTGCACCTTCATTTCCTGCATTTTGAACCATTTTAAGCACCATCATAGACATATTTTGCATGTATATAGTACAACAACACTGCAAAACAATACAACCTTGCAGCCATCGATGGAAAATGCCACTGTTTTAATTTTACAAAAAGCTGGACGGCGGGAGACTTTGTAAAAAAAGTATGAAAAAGTAGGAGATCTCCAGCCAAGGCAAGAGACTTGGATGCTCTGGATTCATCATACTTATAGCTCTGTGAACTTGGGATAGGATCAAGGTCACCCATGTACTGAGTAAGTAGTAAATAGTAAAATGTATAATGAAGAATAAAATTCATGTATGTTACACTGTGACCCCAGAAATACGGTCAAGGTCATTCATGTACTGTGTCAACATGATCTTCATGGAGAAATATTAACATGTGCAACATCAAGGTCCCAACTCAAAATAGATCTCAAGTTATCAAGTGAACAGTGAATTTCATGTCAGTTGTCATGTGACCTTGAGAATAAGGTCAAGGTCACTCATGTACTGTCTGAGTGTGGCCCTCAAAGAGAATCATAACCATTGAAAACATCAGTCCAAGCTGAAATAGTTCTCAAGTTATCATTTGAAGAGTTAAATACACTTAAGTGACCTGTGACCTTGAGAATGAGGTCAAGGTCACCCATGTACTACGTAACTTCACCTGTTATGCCTTCGTGTGTTCCTACACAATTTTGAATCGATTGGCCAAGCAGTTTCAGAGAAGATTTTTCAAGAGTTGGCAAAACAATTGTAAAATATCCCAAAATCATTGGACTGTGACCATTTGAACAAACTTGGTGCACACCCATCCACAGTACATATATTCCCACCAAGTCTGAGGTGAATCTGGCCAGTATTTTTGGAGAAGTCAAAAATGTGAATCATGGAAGTTGATGGATGTACGAAGGATGCCTAACCACCAAATAACCTCAGTTGACTGCAATTCAGCTGAGCTAAAAAACAAACACTCTCCTCCCCACAAAAATCGGAATATCCAGCAGATAATTTATCGTTGCAGATAAATTAAAAAAGGAATCAACTGACAAGGAACAATGTTACCACAAAAACTAGATATAGCAGCGGTGCCTGTACCCGAGGGGACTGCCGTATACAAATATATTAATAAATCACGGAACATAAAATCCAGCATCCAGAAGCAAATAAGTGGCTGTGTGACCTTGAGAAGTGTATCAGGGTCACTCAGGTTTAGACTTAATCTTGCCTGTAGAGGACTATAATCATTTACAATCTAAAACCAATCAATGAAAAAGCTTATAAATTACTGTGCAGACACTGAATTTCACAAAAGTGGCTGTGTGACATTGGAAATTGGGTCAAGGTTACTCATGTTCGAACTTCACCTTGGCCTGATAAAAAACTATAATGATGTGCAATATGAAATCCCTACAGCTTGAAAACTTCTCAAGTTATCATGTGGATATCAAATTCACTAATGTGGTTCTCTTAGTTTATCTCCTTTAAAACAACATGTCTTTAACTACATGCCTAAAACACATCGAATTATATAATCATGTTGTTTGGATTCTTATTGATGGTCATTTTAGGCCTAGAGGTCTTTTCTGATGGATTGATGTTGGTGTTGGTGTCGCTTTGTGGACTTATATGGATGATGATCATTGTTGAGATGGTGGTTGCAAGTACAGTGGTACCTCTCTCGAGAGACCCCTCTAATGAGAGACTGCATATCGTTTTTAGGACTGCTCTCTCAGAACACTATGCTATCTTTTCCATGTTGTACCTCTAATGAAAGACCACCTGTTTTGAGAGACCGCATTTTGACCTGCCGCTGGGGCGGTCTCTCAAAAGAGGTACCACTGTAGCACCTTTTTAAATACTGAATTTTATTGACATTTTCAGCAAGTTAAGAACCTCCGCTTACAAATTCTCTGATGTGCTGCAAATTTTGGTCCCTTTTCATAAATTGTATGGTCCTGTATGTGCATGAATGATGCACCTGTTCAAGCCAATTTACTGAAATAGGCCTATAATTTCAAACAAAACTTTTTGCATTCTGTCATGTTAAAACTAGATATGGCTTTTTTGACCCTATGGACCTTTGCACTTACGTTTTGGTCTTATTTGGGTAAATACGAACTATAAATTTATGTGTTCAGCTATACATACCAAGTAACATTGCCTTTGGTCGGAATTGACTTGGATTTGTTTCGTTAGGACTACGGTTTGGATATGGTAATGACACTGTCTAATGTGACCTTGGGAATTGTGTCAAGATCACCCATCTTTGAACTTGGCCTAGCTTTTACACTGTCTTGTGCAATATAAAAACCCCAATTTTAAGGCTTCTTAAGTTATCATGCAGACACCAAATTAACTAATGTGACTCTGTGACTTTGGGAATTGGAGCAAGGTAACCCTGTGCAATATGAAAGCCCTAGCTCAACAAGTCTCAATTTAAAAAGTGAACATCAAATTTACTAATGTGGCTCTGTGACCTTTAGAATTGGGTCAAGGTCACCCATCTTAAAACTTACGGTACCGGTAGCCCGTATAGAGGACTAAAGTCCTGTGCAATATGAAAGCCTTAGCTCAAAAATTTCTCAAGTTATCATGTGGAAGTAATCCGGATAGATGTATGGATCTGTGACCTTGGGAATTAGGTCAAGGTCACCCATCTTTAAACATGACCTAGCTCTTACAGAGGACAATTACTCTGTGCAATATGAAAGCCCTAGCTCAAAAACCTTTCAAATTATCATGCGGACACCTAATTCACTGTGGCTCTGTGACCTTGGGAATTAGGTCATGGTGACCCATCTTAGAACTCAAGGTAACCCTTATAGAGGACTAAAATCCTGTGCAATAGTAGTAAACTATGAACAATATGACAGCCCTAGAAAAAAAATGGTCAAGTTATCATGCAGAAACAATCTGGATGGATGGACAGAACCTGTGACCCTACCTCAAAAACATCTGAAGTTATCATGCAGAAGCGATCTAGATGGACGGACAAAATCTGTTATCACTATAGGTGACTTGCCTTTGGCCATCCCCTAATTGTATAATGCAGGTGAACTCCCATGGTAGTGGCAGCAAAAAGCACGTACCCAGGCTAAATCTTTTACAATCTTAAAGCATTATAAAGCCCTTATGTTATCCACATGCAGTCATCCAGATTCATACCCCGCTGGATCCCCTCATTATATTACTTTATGCACATGCAAAAAGTTAGATCACCTAAAATGTCTTATAAATTGGAGCTACTGCAAAGAGTTCCAAAACCAAAATACAAATAAGTTGTGCTTTAACACTTTCCAGTTTGGGCTACTTCATTGATTATATAGCCTCAGTCCACGGAATTTGGGTAAAATTCCAAAAGTTGGTATCTGTGATATAACTAGTTACATAACTATATATCAACAACTTAAGTATAAGTAGTGCTCTAGGGTTCTGTAACTGTCAAAATGAAAATAATATGTGCAATATTTGGTTGCCAAAGTATTGTTTCATATTCTGATATTTTGCAAAATAACCTAAGTTTAACAACATCAAATGGTTCACCAAGGTAAACCTTGCATTTCTAAACCTTTTTTTAGTACTGGGATCTTGACAGGTCAGATTACAAATACATTTATGCCTTTGGTTTTTTTGTCATAATACATTGTCTGCATAAAATGTAATTTGGGACAGTTGCCATAGCAACCAGGTTGGTCAGATTATTTGATAAGTTGGCCAATTACTGCGATCTACATATCCATATGAATTCAGCATTTTTTTTTTCAATTGCAACATTTTCGTGAGCATATTTAGAAAGTTTGTGAGTTAGAAACTTTTGCCACAAGAACACTGCAAAATAATACAATTCAGGATATGCATTGCTAGAATTATTTCAAGGTCACCTAAAGTCCCATGACATGGCTGCCATCTGGATTTTTTCTTCTTTTTCACCAAGTTCTATCATTACACCACAAGAATATATTATGAATCAACCCAAAACATACATGGAATGGCCAGAAATGTAGCACAAATGATAAATGACCCCTTTTCCTAGCAATTCATACTACATGTACTTTAGCTCCAAAATTAATCATTCAGTGAGGAATTTGTCATAATTATGTTGCCTCATAGAACCAGGTGGTATTTCCATTCTGGCTACCATGATGCAGTACGTGTGCCCCATGTGACCTGTCACATGTATCAATATTGACAGGTGTCTGCCACAACATCAAAATTAGCATTCAGAAAATGGATTACCCTCGGCGGCCACAATCTTTTTTTACTCAATTCTGCATTTTTTTTTGAGACTTTGCAGTAGAATACTTTACACATACAAGTACCATATCACTGTCTATGAAGTGAAAGAGCACTTTTGGATATGTTCTTGGGGCAAGTTCTGGTGACAGAGACAACGTGCTGTACTGTGCGTCACTCAGACAGCCATCAAATAAATACTTCAAAAGTTTCAAGACAAGTTTAGAAATATTAAGAGGAAGCTGGTTTTCAATAGGAATGTGGTCCACAATAATGTGCATCTCTGAAAAAAAAATTGGTGAAGCTGCATTGGATCCTTGTTGAGATATTACGGTAACATTGTCCCATTGTGCACCACTCAGATGGCCTTGAAGATAAATACTTTCAAAGTTTCATAATAAGTTTATGAAAAAATATAAAATATAAATACAAAGCAGAAGCTGGTTTTAAATAGGAACCTGGTCCATATTAAGATGCATCTCTGGTTAAATGTTGGTAAAGCTGTGGTCAATATTCTTTCAAACATCATGGTTATAAGGTCATCAAGGTTGACACCACTCAGACGGCTTTCAAATACATATATTAAAAGTTTCATAAAAAATTTAACTAAAACCCGGTCAGTGACTGCAAACCCCTTGGCCAGGATGGACAGACAGATGGACGGACACGTAGATGAAGATAATACCCCTCCGGTCGGTCAAGGTTGCTTCTGTTTGACCTAATGACAAAGCTTTGGTGCAAATGCAACGAGCAGAGATATCATGGCAAGGCCATTTTCCTTCAATGCAGTACTTGACCTAAATATGTGACCCAGTGACCTAGATTTCAATAGGTATCTGAGGCATCCTTAAGACCAACTGTCATAAATAATTGATGAAGCTGCATTCAATATTTTTTTAGATATTGTGTTAACGGCGTTTTTTGCTTCAATGTAGTTCTGTGACCTAAATCTGTGATTTGGTAACCTATTTTTGATAGGCACCTGAAGCACCTCAATGGCCCTCTGTGATAAAAATTTGGTCTCTGCAAAGTGAGTATTTTTGGAGATATGGTGTGGCAAGGTCATTTTTCTTAAATGTAGCACTGTGACCTAAATATGTGACATAGTGACCTAGTTTTCACTCGACGTCTGAGGCATCCTTAGGACCAACTGTTATAAACAATTGGTGCAGCTACAATTAGTCATTTAATATTTGAAGATATCATGGTATGGCCATTTTTCTTCAATGCAGCACTAGGACCTAAATATGTGACCCAGTGACCTAGTTTTCAATAGGCATCTGGGGCACTCTTAGGACCAACTGTCACAAATAATTGATGAAGCTACATTCAATATTTTTTTAGATATTGTGCTAACACCGTTTTTTTTCTGGTATGTAGTACTGTGACATAAAAATGAGACCCAGTGACCTACTTTTCAATTGGCACGTGAAATACCTCAATGACCCCTTGTGATAAAAATTCAGTCACTGTAAAGTGAGTATTTTTGGAGATGACGTTTACAAGGCATGGACGGATGGACGGACGTGTTGGTGAGGACAAGACCCCTTCGGCCTTTTGGGGCAAGGGGTAAAAATAATCAGAGGAAGCTGATTTTTAATAGGAAACTGGTCCATCATAAGGAAATAAAAAATAGAAAAAAAATTGCTACAGCTACGATGAATATTTTTTGAGATATCACTGTAACCTCGACAAGACAGACAGATGGACAGACAGATGATGCAGTGGATGACAATAACTTCTGGCATTTTATGTGCAGAAGGTAAAAACCTGTAAAAAAAATTTACCATGGCAATCTGATTGCCAAATTAATACCATGACGGGGAAGTGTACATGCTAAAGATGATGTGTAGCACAAATCCTTGGTTCCTTCATGCAACATAACCTGCAAAGTAATCCAGGAAGGCAAGTCCGCGTATATGCAGACTCTGACTGGAAAGGGTTAACTGAAATCCTTGAAGAATAACCACTCATAAAAATGATACAAGCACGGCTTAAAGTTATACAAATTTATAGTAAATATTCAACTGCAGTCCTTGTGTACTCATCTATTGTGGCAATTCTTACTAGTACTTATATTTTTCCTCTTTCTGACATGTCATTTATATGCTCACAATCATAATGTCCATTGTTTGTTCCTGCATGCTGCAAAAGTTTCCACTGGGGTACATGCACTGCACAAAATCAGTACTGGTTGATAAAGCAAGCTAGAGCAAGCTTGTTCATATAAAATATCTTCTAGCTGTCTTTCATTAATTACCGTAGCTTGAACTTGAATTCAAGTCCTGGTTGTTTGCAAAGTGGAGGGCCATGGCAGTATATGGTACATGATCCCAGGGTTTACTAATACATGTATGGCCCCAGCTGAGCCAGTAGGTCAAAGCTGGCACTTCAATCATGTCCAGACCTCATGGAGGTCACTACTGCGATGTGATCCATCAACACATGCAATATGTACTTGAATGTAGTCCACCAGTACAGGTGTTACACAGGGCTTAATTATCACCTTTATGTGGTTCATAAGTGCATGTGTTACATGGTACTAATTACATTTCCACCAGTACATGTGTAACATGGGACTAATTTCTTTTATGTGGTCCACCAATGTTAGTTGAAGCAACATTCACTTACCTTGAATGTTGTCATCGTGCCTAAGTTATGCAGAGCTAATACACAAGTTTAATAGTCAACTAATGGGTAAGTTACATGGAGTTGAATACCTTGATGTGGTCCACCAATACATTAGTTAACTTCAGAGCAAGAGTACTGACACCAAACAGTGAGGGCTCCAATTCCCTGCAATATGACAAAATACAATTTATTGCTTGTGTGATAACAATAAATTAAAACACACACACACACACACACACACACACACACACACATACAATGAAAACTCATTATAATGACATCATCTGTATCTTTGGAATGTGTCAGATAACTGAATATGTCAGATAAATGAATCAAATCACAAAGAAAATGAACTTTTTCCCATAAAAGTTTGTGTTATTATATTGAATATGTCGGATATTTGAGTGTCATTAAAATAAGTTTTCACTTTATATATTTATATTTCACAAAGAACAAAGAGTTTCACAGTAACGTTACTAACAAAAAATTCAAATTAAGGAACCCACGATTGGAAAATTTGGTATTATCTTGTAAATCTACCAATATCATTTACATGTATTTGTTATCCTGCATCAAATGTAAAGCACAATATGTGGGCCTAACTACTCAATCAGTTAAAAAGAGATTCAGTGGTCATAAAACTACAATTAAAAATAACAAGTTAAACACTTTTTTGTGTAACCATTTCAATTCTGCAGAACATTCACATTTGGATTGCCGGATACAAATTATTGATTACATAGAGCCAAATTTGTTAGACCAAGACAGTTATGTTAACACAAGGAAATTATTACAAATGGAAGATTTTTGGATCAAAACACTTAATTCAGCTTTTCCTTATGGACTCAATGACAGAATTTTAGGCTTCGGTGATGTTAGGAATTTGGATTTTACAACTCTTGACAGAAGTCACACACCTTTTCATAACAATCAGGCTGGTATTCAGAGAAGAAGAAGTCATGGACAAAGAAAATCACGGAAAAACAGGAAATGCAGGAGCATGGATACAAAAGACCTTGTCCAAAATTTACTACAGGCTTTCTCCAATGGTATTGATCAATTACATACAGCTCTTAAAGCACTATCATTTCGAGACATAACAAGAATTAATGAATATTTGGGTCCTACTGATTCAGAACACACATTTCTGCAAAATTTTTGTGAAATTGTGTATGCTTACACAACAACTATTCGGAAACCAGATTCTAATAAGAAAAAATTAGATCAAATGTTTTGCAGCATTCCTTTCAAACACAAAATCATTGACTCACTAAACATTCAGTCCCTTTTCAAATTGAAATTTGTTCGTAACATGATTCCCAAGGAATGCAAAATAAAAGATCCCCCCATCATTTCCTATAAATATGGCAACAATATTGGACAAAGTATCATGAATTACAAAAAATTTCTGGCTTCAAATACTCTTGAGGATATCGCAGCAAATCAAAATTGTGACTGTATGTCTAATAGTAAATATTCTAATTTTGTTGATGCACACCACAAACATGTATTTACAGGTAACTTGGATATAATACAAAATTCAGGTTTAAAAGAAATAATGAAAAAAGGTACAAAATTTCGGATATGTCCCAAGTTGAATATTGACAGTATTTTTCAGGATACATGTGATGCACTCGACTCCTACTGTATGAAATGGGTAAAGAAAGAAAAAATGGAATTTCAGAAATTTGAAGGATGGTTATCAAACTTGAAAAGAGTCTTTAGAAATAGAATTTATCGTTACAAATCCCACATTAAGAATTTCAATACGGTTAATCTAAAAGAGCCTGAAGTTTCTAAAGCAGTCAAAGAACTACAAGATAGATTTTTAGTCACTAACATAGATAAGGCAGGTAACAATTTTGGGATCATCTGCAAAAAATATTATCTGGATGTTTTGAAAAAGGAACTTGGTATAAACAATATTTCAGACATAAGAGGAAATGACGTTTATAAATTACACAAACAATCCATTGATAATTTGATAGATGCACATAAAGATGAGATGAAAAGGAATTTTAATATCAAAATTTCTGAAGAGGACTCCTCTATTCCACTTTTGTTCTGGATACCCAAATTACATAAAAACCCTTTTAAATCTAGATTCATAGCTGGTGCTTCAAAAAGTACTACAAAGCAATTATCAAAAGAAGTAACATTGTGTTTGACTGCAATTAGGAATCATTTTCGTAAATACTGTCAGGCAATTTCTAGAAACTGTGAACTAAATTGTTTTTGGAGTATTAACAATTTTTCCGAGTTTGTATCTAAAATCAAAGATGTAAAGGCAAAAAATATCAATTGTTTTGATTTTTCTACACTGTACACAAATCTACCCATAGATGAAGTCAAAAGTTCACTTTCAGAATTAATTTGCAAAATGTTTAAACATAATGGTAAACCATACATAAATATTAATTCATATACAAAGAAAGCATATTGGTCACACAATAAATATTCAAAAAGTAACGTTAAATCTTACACTGTTGAAACTTTGATAGATGCTATAAAATTTCTCTTGGATAATACTTTTGTTCAATGCGGACCACTGGTTTTTCAACAAATAAAAGGCAGTTCAATGGGTAGCAACTGCTCCCCTTTACTGGCAGATTTATATTTAACCTGGCTTGAATTTAAGTATATGAATAAAGTGATGAAAAAGGACTTTCAAATGGCTACAAAATTATCAAACAACGCAGGATATATTGATGACATTGCTTGTGTAAATGTACAAAATTTCAGTAAAATTGCTAAAGAAATTTACCCAAAAGATATCCCTTTGGAGGGTAACAATTCAGATGGTTTCAGAGATGTGTTTTTGGACTTGGATATTCAGGTCACTAATGACAGGTTTTGTATTAAAGTCTATCATAAAATAGATGAGTTTAACTTTGAAGTAGTTAATTATCCTTTCCCGGACAGTAATATTTCGGATACTATTGGATATAATACATTTTTGTCACAAATTTTGAGATTTGGTCGTATTTGTTCTAAATTTCAGGACTTTGCATCAAGAACCAAATTTATTTACAATAAACTTGAGTCAAGAGGATTCAAAGGTGTACTTTTGATCAAATATTTCTACAAATTTTGCTGTAAATATCCCAAGATGGTTAGAAAGTTTGGCTTCAATAATTTTAGAGATTTTAGACTTGCCTGTTTTGCTACTTAATTTTATCTTTTGACACCATTATGTTTAAACGTTCACCTTTCGGACATTTTAGGCTGGCTTGTTTTCTGTTAGGTAAACCCCCTGGGGCTACAGGTAGCAAGAAGCGGCCTACGACAGTTACAAGCTTGCCTAATTGTACTTGATATCTGGTTAATATTTTCATTGCATTCTCGACATAAATACAAAAGACTTCCATTCTTTTCTGAATTGCCCTATAATTCTACTGTTAACATCCGAAGATTATTAGAAAGTTTGGCCGCAATAATCTACAGTTTTTAGACTTGTCTGTTTTGCGACTTAACTTTATCTTTTGGCATCTTTCTGTTTTAATATTCACTATCAGACATTTTAGGCTTACATGTTTTCTGTTAGGTAAACCCCCAGGGGCTACAGGTAGCAAGAAGCGGCCTACGACAGTTGCATGTTTGCCTAATTGTACTTAAAATCCTGTTAAGAAAAATTGTTTTGATAGCATGTTTTTGGCATAAATGCTAATGACTTCCATTCTTTTCTGACATGCCTAAATGCACATTTACTCACTATTAAAAAATTACTCAAAATTGACAGTATTTTCTCAAGTGTCACAAACCTGACACATTAAGTTGACACATTGACTCAAGGTTGGCAGTTAAATAGAGCTTAATTGTTTGAGGAGTAGGTGTCATCATGGAGTTTGTTTTACATCTCTGGTGCAGGATGTACATTGTTGCAGTCCTTGTTAGGATTTTCCTTGGTTTGTACTGGTGGTCTAGCTGCAACTGTTTATTTTACAATCACTGGGACTGAATATAATGCCCCAGCTTGTTTCCACTTCAGTTAAACATAGGCGGATGGTTTAACTAGGAAAAGCTGTCCAGCTAGAAAGGGTACATTTTGGTTCAGGGGTAAGTCAAATTGTTCTTATCTGAACCTGTACTATGAAAATTTGGTAATTATGGTTTGTTTGACAGGTATTCTTCTTTGATATGAAGCTCTGCATTTACAAGCAAAACTTCACATATTTAGCTAATTCATCAATTGCCACGTTCATATTTATTCATTATTATGTGGGTTGTCTTTGCTGAATATTTAGCTTAGGCAAGGAGCCGCTACTCAGAGAGACATGTACGGGTAAAAGGCTCCGAAACATGTTGAGAACATGTTGAGTAGTTACCTGCTGAAGACCCTGTAATTCATTTGGGCTGATACAGCCTATGTCAAAATTTTACAGAGGAACGTGTGCAATATAGACAATAGTAATTCCATATATATACAGGTTAGACAGGGACAGGTTAGCTTATGGAGAGTAAAGATTTCGAACTGCGGAATAGGATATTGACTACTAGGAAGTGGTTCTGGGCAAAAAGACACAAATACAATATATATATATATATATATATATATATATATATATATATATATATATATATATATATATATATATATATATATATATATATATATATATACATACATACATATGTGTGTGTATATATATACATATATATGTATGTATATATACATTTATATGTATATATATATATAAATACATACATACATACACACATACATATACATATATATGTATATATTGTCAGGAATTAAATTGTTTTTGCCACATTTCCTCTTGGATATATGTTGGGGTCATGTTGGGATCATGCTGGTTTTTTTTTCGTTTTTACTAGGATTTTTTTTTCTGTGCACTTAATTCCAAACAAAGTTGGTCACCAGTTGGTGATACTGCAGATCTAGTTTTAAGTTCAGCTGACTTGTCAGTCAGCTGTACTTATCTTAAGGTCCTTGATCAGTTCTATAAGTTTGTTACATACATTACTGTAAAACACGTACATTCTCACTGTTTGACTATTCCATATTTTTAATTTTTTATAGTACAAAGCAACAGACAGAAGACAAGAGGAAATGGAGGCTACTGTGAATGCAAAATATTTTTTCCGCTTGTTTGATGGGTTAAGGCCCAGTGGAATCCAGCAGGATCCTGACATTCACAAGCTGCAGGGTTAAGGCTGGGGTGATTCCAGAGAGATCCTAACATGCGAAGTCTGCAGGGTCAGAGCCCAGCAGATTCCAGGAAAATCCTGACATTTCCCAAAAAATACCTGATGGATGTTATTTGCTGGGCTTTAAGTCCCACCAGATTCCAGCATTATGCTGGGTTGAGGCCCAGAAGGTTCCAGCAAGATCCCAACATACGTATACAGAGCCTACTGAGTAAGCCCCAAAGGCTCACAGTACCTGGGTTAATTCCCAACAGACACAGTCTGCAAAGTTAAGGCCCAGCAGATTCCAGTGAGATCCTAACAAATGTGCAGCAAACTTTTGCTAACAAGGGCCCTTTGCAAATTTTCTACTTTAATGCTGGGATTTGGCTTGATCCTGACATAATCCCAACATCATTTCCCAAGATATACAGTAAATATCTGACATAATACATTACTGTAAAACACATACATTCTCACTGTTTGACTATTCCATATTTTTAATTTTTTATAGTACAAAGCAACAGACAGGAGACAGAGGAAATGGAGGCTACCGTGATCCTGATAAGATCCAGCAAGAACCCAATATTTTTTACCAAGCAAAACCTGACATATGATGCCCAGGATTACCCAGCAAACCCAGCAAGAAACCAGCAAGATTTTAATATTTTGGTCTCACAAGGGTACAGTTATGGTTGCATTATGGGTAACAAACACGAGATGCAGAAACATCTTAAGGTGGAAGCTGTGAAGCTAGTGCGCAGTGAGACTGGCAACTTTGGATCAATATTACCCATTTAATTTTTTTCACAAGTACATTAAACCTATATATTTTCTGATTACTACATGTCCATAGATTTGCATCCATATGATTTTTTTCTAGGATTGGAATTTTTTGAGATTTTATAGCATTCTTTCTGACTTGCTAGGATTTTCACATGTTTCATGCAGAAGTCACACAATTTTTTTTTTTTCGAGTTGAAGTCAGAAGAAATTTAAAATATATATCCATGTCCAGGATAAAATTCAATGGTGAGTCCTGAAATAGCATAAATAAAAAGTTATAAAATTTTAAACTTAGTCCTGACAGGTTGTTCATTTTCTTTTTATAAATGGCTCCAAAATTCACAGAAGTGGTTGTCAGAAAAAAAAATCCTCAAATTGCAGAGGTTGAGCAAAAAACAGTTCCGAGAAAATCGCACTGAAAGAAAAGGTTGCCAATTCTCACGCATCTATGACTGTAATATGACACATAATCATTTCTTATGTCCCGTGTTTTAATTATTGTGTGAAATAAACTTGTAGCTTTACCTCTGTGATGTGGTCATTAAAAAAAGTATATTTTGTGGCTTAAATCTAGACTTTTTAAACTTGGGAACATCACACTTGGCTTGTTTGGATGTGGGTTCAGATGCGGCTTTCCATATTTGAGGCCCAGTAAGTGGATTGTACTATTTTTTTTTTACATCAATAGAGAATTTCAAAGTAATCAGAACAATGGCAGTGATTAGTCTGGACTGGCCCACTATTCTCTCCACAGCTAATGGTTTCCTGTTCCCTTTGAGTGACCCTTGTCAATTGGTTTCCAGGGATCATGGACTAATGACTGTGCAAACAATGACATGCTTCATTATCATGCCCATGCAAAAAACCCATGTGCTCGGCACTGCTTTAACTTTTTAGTGTAAACAAAAATTTTGAGATCAATTTTCTCATACAAATTTTATGTTCACACATCTGAGTTTTTGGGAGCATGTAGTTTAAGTATCAAAGTATCGAAAAAAATATGAAAAATTGATTAGAGGTTATCCAAAGGTGTTGCCTTCAGATACCCCACCTTAACAATAAAATCAGCAATGCATTCAGTAAAATGGAAATACCTTATCTACCATTGCAATTTCCATAGACTTACATGGTAATCAATTGAAACCCATACAGAAAAAAAAAAGAAAAAAAGATTGCACTACAGCAATATATTGCTGCAAAGTTGCAGCATCATAGTTTTCACCATGCAGATGAGGTCTGTCACAGCATACTGGGATGGCTGCCTCATACAGTGATGTGACTGCAACATTGCAGCATTATATCTGAAAAGAACAGTATAGATAGGATAGCTAGCAGTGTTGTAGCAAAATCACTGAAACAAGGTCCTGCACAAATACATTGTTGCAATATTGTGGCAACATATCTGTGCTATGCAAATTAACTCACAACTCTAAGGACCTGTTTTATGTGACTTACAAAAAACAGCAAGGTTATCAAGAATCATGTATATATGTAAACAACATGTGCAAAATATAGTGGTTAACTGTTAATAAATGATATGGACATGTAAAAGCAGCAAGGTTAACAAGAATCATGCATATGTGTTAACAACATGTGCTAACATAGTGGCTGACTATTAATAAATGATATAGGCACGTAAAACAGCAAGGTTAACAAGAATCATGCATACGTGTTAACAACATGTGCAAAAACAGTGGTGAACTAATAATAAATGATATAGGCATGTACAAAAATTAATTCAAGATGACCCTAACTAAGGATTCGAAAGCCAATTTTAGCAGAAGCCACACCTAGGAAAGTTAATATAACTGATTAACAACATCTTTAAACAGAGTACAACAGATATATTTTGCTTGAAAATTAGAAAATTATTGAATTTGTAACCACATAAAAGAGACAAAAACAAAACAATTGGCCGTTGCATACATAACAATAGGGAAGGGCAGTTTCTTAAGTTTCTAGAAACCTCCACTGCACGGCGCGAGTCATCGCTTTCATCCGGGTACTCACCTGCGGGTGAACATTGGTCGGCAGATTTGCAAACACTGTGATAACATTGTACGTATCGGCAATCAAAGTGCCAAAAATGTTCCTTTTCACGTAATATCTGCTAATGAAATTTTACACACACGAAAGATAAGATTGTATTATAGCAGAGCATCAATGCATTTGTTCGTATGTTGTGTTAAAAAAGTGAAAAATCCATTTGAACCGCGGTGACGGGGAACCGCATTCTGCTTGTTACATTCCTGCGTAGCGCCACGTACTCGACTATGTGAATGGTCGAAAGAAATGCAATAATAAAGAATATTCTTTGACAGTTATTAAGATAATGCAATGATCACATATAACAAAATATCGACATAGCACATAATATGGACTCAACAGAGTGAGGATTTCGTAAGACTCCTGTTGCAAGGATTTAATGTGACCCGGTTCATCGCGGGCGATAATGTTAATGGAGGGTCGAATAGGATAAAACAACATTGGTCATCGCGTTTTAAGATTAAGAAGTCGATTGTATTTTATTTGCCGGGTGTGTTGTCATTGTGTCAAAAATAAAGACAAGTAGACAACCTCATCAGAATGTTATTGTAGATGAATTCCCAAGTTTTACAGTGTTACTGTATGTGTGTGGGTGGGTGTGGGGGGAGGGTCGGCAGGTAGCGTTACAAGTTAAATTAAAATTAAAATCAAACTCCACAACAATGTGTATTCCGTTGATTCCTTGATTACATTACTTTCTACAAAAAGTATTTATTAGTGATAACATTATCATGATTGTGAGTTACACTCGGTAATTTCATTCGCCAAGAAAAACACTCAGTTTGCATCATGCGTTAACACATCATAGTATGCGATGCTACTCAGGTTGACCCGCTATTGAATACCCTGATGAAAGCTGTCCGCAGCGCCACATGGCGGTCATTGAGAGAACGCAAAGTTATTGCTCTACCATATTGGGTATGGTGCATATATCTTTGTAGTTATGAATATAATGCAACTTTGCATAGTTTGAACAAGAGGCCCATGGGCCTGGTGCTCTGCTGACACATACAGGGATAAATAATGGAATAATGGGTTAATAAGAAGGAAGTGATTTTTTATACAAATTTCAACACATTTTGACTCATAATTTTTATACTTGTCACGATCAGTGGCACCACCAGCATTCTTGATCAAGATTTTGACCTCCCCCACCATCAAACCAAATGTCATCAAAATCCATTAAATCTTACAGCTGTCGGAACATTCAGAAGATTTTCACATTTTGACCCCTATATTACATTATATTGTATGTGGCACTACCAATATCATACTCGACTTAGGTTTTTTAAATCTGTTTTTAGTTCTGAAAGTAATATGTGTCTGCATTGAAAATTCTTGGAGTTGTTGCATTTACAACACATTTTCATGAATGTGTTCGCCGGTGACCTTGAAAAAATAGGTCAAGGTCATTGATATGAAAATAAATTAAAAGTCTTTACCCAAGGTATCATTCTGTAATTTTATAATGTAAAATAGGGCATAGTGAAAATAATGAATTTATTGCGTTTACCATCTATTTGGCAAATTCTCCATAAAACACAACAGGTGCCACCACCAGTACTTCATGCACAACAGGGATTTGTCTCTGTAATAAACATGTTTTGTTTTATTCACATATCATAACCCCAATTTAACATATATATACAAGGCCCACCACTAGCTACTCAGCTCTATCAACTTTATAGCCCCAGTGACCTTGAACAAGTATGTCAAGGTCATCCATAATGTACAGCATTCTAGTTTTAATCATGATACACACATCGTATAAATTTGGTAAGACTAGCTGCATTCTTTGCTGAAATAATGAATTTATATAAGTTGAAATGCAGTTTGACTTATAATTTCTGCACAACTACATGTATAGGTGGCACCAGAAGTATCATTCTTGATTTTCACATTTCAACCCAAATATTGCATAATACTGTGGGTGGCACCACCAGTATCGAATAAGACCTGGATTTTCATACACCCTGTAAGTCCTGAAAGCTATGCTGGGTTAACTTGAAAAGTGGGGACGGTATCGCGCTAACAAACAAAGGTTTAGAGATGGATGGACAGACATGAGCGGTCGCATAAGCTCTGCCACCTTAGGTCAGCAGAGCTGAAAACGTGAATAGCTATGTGTATGAATTTTGTATTTTACACAAGGAGGGACATCTTACAGAATAAGACAAATGGAATTTCTGATGCAGGTTTTTGCTACTGTTTTTATGTGGTATGGGAATTCTTGCAATTCTACTGGACACGGTAAATAAAATAGGAATGGGTAATTGTATACGGTTCAAACATATTGATAAAAAATCTTGACAGGGTAAAATAGGAATGGGTAGTTATAGGTGGTTCAAACATATTGATAAAAATCTGTTAACTTCATTTTTGGGATATCTGTAATAAAATTTGAATGTTTTTAAATGTAGCACTCACCATGTTTCAATATCTTAAATGTTCAAGAGAGGATCCAAGCATTATAGACATGAGACAAACATCTGTCTCCTGTAATATAAAGATACAATCTTGACAGTGTCTCCAAAGGAATGCCATGTTCAAATGTGACAAGAACAGAGAATTGTACATAATTAGTAGCCTTTTTGTTGGAACAAATTAGCGAATTCTTCTGAAAATCCCGATTACTTTAGAAAGCTTATTACCAAACTTATGCAAATGGGTATTCCAGTTGAAATTTCATGTACATGCAAACCCCCCAAAAATCAAATTGTTCTGTTCTTGAAATTGAAGTACTATCAATTTTTAAATCTAGTGTAAAATTAAATTTCTTTTGTTAGAAATGGAATGTCTTGTATTTAGTTTTTGCTATGTTCCATGACAGTATACGTATTTGCATACTAATTCACAAAGGTCGCCATACACAGGGTCAAAGTCACTCATAAATTTGACAAAATTTGGCTATTGACCTATATAATGCATAATTACTATAAATTTTGTACTCCAATCTCAATTATATATCACAAAAATTGATTTAATGTGTTTTTGACACCTGTGATAGTAGTTCCAATTCATATCACCAGTGACACCACCAGAACTTAACAGCACATAAGAATCATGCCTATATAATGTTACAGTAGCTGGTACCTAGGTATTTAAGAATTAAATGTGCTTTTGATTGTAGTTACTGCACTGGCATTTTTCATGATGTCACATGAACAAAATGCCTCTCGCCAGTTGTCATAACACTAGCTCCCATCATCAAAAGGAAGTTAAATTCTTATATTTACATTCAAGAAACACAATAGGCTATCTTAATATTATGTCTAAATGGTTTATCACATTATTTACAAAGTTTGACTCAAGGTCTCAGACCCGGGAACTCAGAGAATCAGCCAGGCTTTTGGGATGCCATGACCTGGACCCACAGGTACCCATCGTGGCTGCACCTGGGCTGCCTTGGGTTTCAAGTGCTTGGACCAAGAGGTCCAGACCACAATATTTAGGCAACGCTTTTCCTGCCTCTTTGGATGGGGATCCGAAGTAGCTGGTAAGACAGGGGTTACAGTTGCTGGATCAGATCCATTTGCAACTGTTGATTCTTGGCCATCACCTCCAAGACTGTTGAAAGTCTTGGACCAGTGGCCAAGGAACCTTGGGTTGTCAACTTAGTGCTTGGGGCCCTTAATTGCCAGCAGATCCTTTGTGGACCGACTTGTGACTATCCCTCCCCTTCTCCCCCCCCCCCCCCCCCAAGGGATTTCTAGTGAAGCAGCAGCTACCACCTGAGCCTGCATGGGTTTGTGTGTGCTTCTCTAGTGTGGTCACTGGGATGGAAGACTCCATCAGCAGAGTGAGACTCAATGGCCTGACATTTGGCAGCATGCTTACACCTATAGCCCTGATCTCACTCTTCCTCCGCGACTGCTCGTAGACCATGCAGCCACTTGTCGCCTCCCCATCTAGCACAAAACCGGCATGTGTTGTCACGAGAACACGTGCGGCAAAGCAGTTGCAAACAACCTTAGCAGTGCTCATGGTCATCCCAGGCTGCCATGGAATGGTTCTGTGAGTCCATCTTCTGCCCTCTACCATGCAAGGGAGAAGGTGCAGCAGTCTCCAGCTTGACACCCACAGCACCCTGCCAAGCAGTAATTGCCCGTGTGCCACTGTCCTCCCTCTGTCTGCAATTCAAAATGCCAGACACCATCTTTGAAAAGAACGGTTTCGAGTCAAGACCAGCCCTACTTCCACATTTCTCAGAGGATCTGCAGGTCAAACATAAGCTGTCCCCATCTTGAAAGACATATATGAGAGCTTTGAAAACAAACTCCGCAGTGGAGGTAGTGCACACAGCTCTAAAACAGTTTCTTTGAATAAAAGTCAACGGACCTCCCAACTCTTAGAGCAAGCCAGAAATGGTGCCTGAGGAGGATGGGAGAAAAGGGGCACACGGGCATTGGAAGTCACCCCCCTTCCACAAGGACCATGTGGTGGCAACATCGGGACCACCAGGTCTTCACAACAATCAAGTCCCAACTCTATTGTGTCGGCATTGTGGCCCAGCCACAGAGGTCTTGGCAATGGACTGGTTGAGAGGTAATGTTACGTAACTAAAGTTAATGTCTAATTCAAATTGCTTGGAATGTTTTGGATTACATTAAATTGCTAAAAGTGTTTAAAATGCTTGGGAAGTTATATTCCTCAAAGTGCTTGAAAGACTTACAAAATGTAAAGAAAACATTTGTTTACTTAAATAATTAATTTGCAGGGGACCATGATAACTGATCCTTACATAGCTTATGCAGCATGATTAGCTCTTGATCAGATCATGACATTTTTACCATGCAAAGGAGCCTGTAGTCACTAAGATCTGCAGTACAAGTGTTACATCTCACATATATTACACAACAACTGATCTATGGTAATTCACATACGACACCTAATAATCGTTCCAGATGTTTTAATATATTTCATTTTTATATTGATCATTTCCTAAATGTAAAGGTCGGCAGTGATTACTGTTTATTATAATTTTGTATACAATATTTGGCCCAGATGTACCCGTAGGTTCAGTGCAGACCCCCAGGTGTGCTGCTCCCTGGCCACGCCATGTTGATTACCGCTTCGGTAATACACCCCCCATGATGCATGGCCATATTACGCTACTTTGAAGCATCATTGGTAAGCCAAATAAGGGTATAAGTTGAATGAGTCAATGTAGACCATAATTACATGCAGGATTTGAGCTGTCATTCACTTAGTAACTAGTATAGTGCATTCTTAAATTATGGCAGGTAAATCTAGCCTTGCAAATTTTCCATCTACGACATGCATGTTACCATGCTGGGTCTGTATGTCCATAGATCGCTGCTGTGTCTACGTGGTAACAAATAAATTTTTGAACCATACTTCTGTCTTGTTACCACCTACAGACATCTCTTGACCACATTATATTAATGTATATCTTTAAAGATCTCCATCTATCCAATTTTTATAACATTTCTAGGCATCTGATTGGTTAATAGCTGTGAAGTGCTTGTTGCATGTAATGCAAGTCATCGTATTACTGTAGTTATAAACACCATAGTAATACCAGGCGTGTGGAAATATGGCACCTCGCCACCTAGTTATGCTATTACAAAGTAGGCATCATATAGCAGACAACAGCGACAAGCAAAATGGCAGAAGAAAAAGAAAACACAGGCACACAAGGTTAAATTACAATATATATGCTGTGTTGTGATTTAATTTGTAGTGAAATTTTACAAAAATGGGATAAATTTCATTACCGACTGGTTGCCTGGATATAATACAGCGGTCTCCTCCCACTCAGGAAACTGGTATTACCCTCGGCGTCTAACGCCTTAAACATATTTCAAGGTGACTTAAACATTTATATTATTTAACGTACAACAGGCATGTTCATCAGTGACAAGAGTCTAGGTCCACAAAGTAAATAAGCTGGTCTAAGGCGTGAACAGTAGGTTATAAGTTAGTGAACATTGTGTACAGGCTATTACATGACGCTCAATATAATCTAATGTTGTATATGATCAATGGTATATTTCAAGGAACCATGAGAGTATAATCCAGGTTATTGTTTATGGGTTTTTATGTCTTCATTGTGATGTGGCGTTAATAACGATGACATGGAAGTACTTAATCTGACTTCTTGTGGATGTACTATAATTGTAGTTGAATCATAGTACGGCGCAAGGCCCATATATTTTCAGAGATTATGACAGACTAATTTAAGGCAGTTTAAGTCTGGTAAAACAAGATATGTTTGTAAAACATAGATGCCCCCCTCCCTCATTACCCTTGCCCTCGCTACCCTATTGATAGTGGTAGATGGGGCACTCGTGACCTTACAAAATTAGTGAAGGTTGATCATACATCAATGTCACATATCTTTATACTTTAACCTAGCCCTTAAAAAATGACTAAAAACCTGGGCAATATAAAAGTTATAGCTGAAAAATTAGTCATCATTTAGAAACCATATTCAACAAAGTGGCTTTATGACCTTGGAAATTATGGCAAGGTCACTCATTTTCACTTGGTCTTCTTCAGTTATTGTGCAAAAAAAAGGAAGTCTACTGTCTGTGTGTGACCCTCAAACCTGGGTCAAGGTCACCCATCTACAAACTCAAACTAGCCCTTATAGGCAACCATAAAGCTGTGCAATATAAAAGTGCTACCTCTAAAATGCAAGATATCATGCAGAAACAGTATTCAACCAAATGGCTCTGTGACCTTTGAAATTAGGTCAAGGTCACCCATCTTCAAACTTGACCTAGACCTGAATACGGACAATTATCCAGTGGAATGTAAAAGTCCTAGTTTAAAAACCTCTTCAGTTATCATGTGGAAACAAAAGTTAACTCAGGTACCAACCCATATTCAGTAAAGTGGCTCTGTGACCTTTAAAATGAGGTCACGGTCATCCATCTTCAAACTTCGCCTAGCCCCAAATATGCACTATAATCCTGTGCAATATAAAAGTCCTAGCTTAAAAATCTCTTCAGTTATTGTGCAGAAATCAAAGTTAACTCAGGTACCACTGTGACCTTGGAAATCAGGTCAAGGTCACCCATATTCAAACTTCACCTAGCTTTTGATTAGAATGATACACCTGTACAGTATTAAAGTCCTAGCTCAAAAACTTCTTGAGTTATTGTGCGGAAACCACAGTCTAACTACAATCTCTCTGTGACCCTGAAAACTGGGTCAAGGTCACCCATCTTCATATTCAACCTAGCCCTTACAGAGAACCATAAAGCTGTGCAATATAAAAGTTCTAGCTCCAAGGTATAAGTTATCATGCAGAAAGCATGAAACCATATTCAGTAAAGTGGCTCTGTGACCTTTAAAATGAGGTCAAGGTCATTCATCTTCAAACTTTGCCTAGCCCCAAATATGGACTATAATCCTGTGCAATATATTAGTCTTAGCTTAAAAACCTCTGCAGTTATTGTGCGGAGACCAAAGTTAACTCAGGTACCACTGTGACCTTGGAAATTAAATTAAGGTCATCCATTTTCAAACTTTACCTAGCTTTTGATTAGAATAATACACCTATACAGTATCAAAGTCCTAGCTTAAAAACTTCTTGAGTTCTTGTGTGGAAACCACAGGCCAACTACAATCTCTCTGTGACCCTGTAAACTGGGTCAAGGTCACCCATCTTCAAAATCAACCTAGCCCTTACACAGAACCATAAAGCTGTGCAATATAAAAGTTCTAGCTCCAAGGTATAAGTTATCATGCAGAAAGCATGAAACCATATTCAGTAAAGTGGCTCTGTGACCTTTAAAATGAGGTCAAGGTCATTCATCTTCGAACTTTGCCTAGCCCCAAATATGGACTATAATCCTGTGCAATATAAAAGTCCTAGCTTAAAAACCTCTGCAGTTATTGTGCGGAAACCAAAGTTAACTCAGGTACCACTGTGACCTTGGAATTTAAGTCAAGGTCACCCATCTTGGAACTTCGCCAAGCTTTTAACTAGAATAATACACCTATACAGTATCAAAGTCCTAGTTTAAAACTTCTTGAGTTATTGTGTGGAAACCACAGTCTACCGACCGACCAACCGACCGACAGACCGACCGATATGTGCAACGCTATATGCCCCACCTTCTTCGAAGGGGGGCAAAATAACACATGTGGACAAATGTGAAACACAGTACAGAAAGAGCAAATGTGAACCTAGTCTCTGGGTATCTTTTATTTTCTAGTTTTCACGTCGTCAGAGTTGATGCCGTACTGTGGTTTAATTCACATCGAATAAATTGCATCTCAAACATCAGTCAGAAGCATTGTGTCCACACATCCTTTGTCTGTAACCAGCCCGGCCCAACAAGTGCTGCCAGTGTGCTTCAGAGCCTAAGCAGATCACTATAATATTTAAGGATCATCTAAGATCACTTACGATCGATTTGTATCACTCTTGAGTAATTTTATACACCACACACCTGGAGCACAGAATACAATCATGTTCATGGACATTATACTTTTCACCAGGTCACTATAGGCTTTCTTTGCTTAGCCATATTTCACTTATGTATCTTAATTATAATATACAGCAGAAATTGCTCAAGCTGAAATTGTACAAAGGTATAATCGTGAGTCCCAGGATATAAATTTCACCCGGTGACTAGGCTTTCTTTGTTTAGCCATATTTCACTTATGCGTCTTAATTATAATATACAGTAAAAATAAATCTGTATGTGGGCACCTCTCTAAAGTGGGCACCTCCTTACAGTGGGCACTTTTCTTCCGTCCCATTTCATTTTTTCCTATTGACTACATTATAAAGCCACCTCTCTAAAGTGGGCACCTCCCTAATGTGGGCATTGGGCACCCTAAACATGTACCAAAATTTGTTAAAGTGGGCAATATTATTTTGTGTTGTAAACATTTTACTTTGTAAAAGTGTTATTTTTTGCAACAGGACTTGCTACAAGTAACTTTCAATTTTTCAAGTGTCATTTTCTATCATTGCTGATCACCTAATGTGACCCCCCTATCATTTATAACACAGTACAGTACATAAATAGGCCAGCATCAACAAAGCATCAAAGCATAACAGTTGGTTTAGTCCCCTACGACTTTTGACAGCATTGTGGATAAACCATAGGATTTAGGTATCAAAGTGGAGAGAATAATTGACTCCACTGGGAAGTAAGTTGGTGTGTGGATGAGTGTCAGCTCAGTGAATTGCTCAACCTTGTAGTTTGACACTTTGATGTGCCTGCTGGTAATCATTGAGTTGGGACCTGTTCAGGACTTTATTTTTGTACATAGTACATGTAGTTGATATTTAATTGATTTTTTTTGTCAAGAAATATAGGCAAACTGTTGAAAAAAACTGCTTTTCTCATTTATTTCATTGGGATTAAGATACCTGCATCAGTATACATGTAGATGTGTATGCATGCATATGTATAGCCTCTCCATTATCTTTGTTGCTCATCCAGAGAACCCAAAATGGCTGACCCTCTGTAAAGTGGGCACCTCCCTAAAGTGGACATTTTGCTTGAGTCCCAAGGGTGCCCACTTTACGGAGGTTTTACTGTACAGCAGAAATTGCTCAAGCTGAAATTGTACAAAGGTATAATCATGAGTCCCAGGATATAAATTCAATATATGGAATTAGAAGTGCAATTGACACAGCTTAATGCAGAAGTCTGTGGCCATTCAGCTAGATTATTCAGATCCAAGCATAATCAGTGAGTTGCTGTAAAGCATGATTCAAGAATCACACACACCGAAAGAACACCACTTACTTGAATTGTTCATGGTTAGTAAAATATTCTTTTTCTTCATCAGTGGCATCCTGCAGTGTCTGCCCATCGTTGATGGCCTGTTGACCACGGCATTTGACCATTGTGTAGCCCTTTTTTAGCTTGTAACGCTGATTTGTTACCACCGCAATGATCTCTGACTCTGTACCTTTATCAACAAGGTCTGGTTTTGTTATGACCCCTTGAGGGAAGAAAAGAAAACTCTGGAATAGTTGCCAGTTGAAAGAAATCAAGATCGAGGCACTGATCTTGTTTTAATACCAACACATTAACCATTTTCCTCTGTCAACAGCTTTAATGCATATAACCCACACCAGGAACGCTGTTGACCTGGGGCAATCTTCATAGGTCGTAGGTCAGTGCACAACAAGACCACTGAATGCTACCCAGGATAACAAAACAAATATCATAATATTTTAATTTTGTTCAATAATAAGCACAAAACCCACGGTTTTGTAGACCAAACCCTGGGTTTTGTTCACAAATCCAAGGTTTTGTATCAAAACCCGGGGATTTGTACACAAAACTCTTGGTTTTGTAGCAAAACCCAGGGTTTTGCTTTGTTATCCAATCTTTTCACAAAACTCACAGTTTTGTTTCAAAACCCTGAGTTTTGTCATGATAGCCCTGGGTTTTGCAGTTGTTTTGTTCAATTATTTGCGAAACCCAGGGTTTTCTGACTTCAGGAATCCCACGGTTTTGAATAATTCGCGAAACCCTGGGATTCTTGACGTCACAAAACCCACAGTTTTGTATTTTACCGCAAAATTGGTCGTATGGATACACCAACCACTCACAACACGGCTTGCTTGCTGTACTTGTTGTAAACCAATATGATGTTTAGATGGTGGATCTCCAAAAACTTCCATCGATTCGCGACATAAACGTCGTGTATTTCATCACTGTGTGCACTTCATGAGCTCGTATTTTAGGCACTACAAGAGAAAACACGTAATATGTGTTTTTAGGAAATTTAATAGATTAAGACTGATTTTTCAGTTTCTGGGACCGTGTGACCGGGCTGGAGTTGTAGCAGCATAAGGCTCCATCATATATCGTGCTATAAATTTATTATTTGCAACGGATCAAATGTTTTAAGCAAATTAAAGAGCTCGGGGCTGGGCATTCAATAGTCCATGTAGCTCTTTGCGCTGGCGTGTGGATTATTTTGAAGACTGGCAGACTCTCACTGGATGCACAACCTCTCGTTCTTTAACTAATACATAGGTCTAAGTTCATAGCTTATATTCTCATCGTGTCGCAAAGAGGTAAACTTTGGTAACCAATAATGATGTTATTGATCACAATAACTGAGCCACTTGTAGTTTGACGCTACTTTTAAGCTGAGTAGCCTGGCAAGGCCTACCAAGTAACAGCTGTCATGATTGGTTGGTTACAAAACCCTGGGTATTGCACCTTTTCTAAACCCTGGGATTCATGATGTCACAAAACCCAGAGTTTTGCAATCTCACAAAACCCATGGTTTTGTTCTGTTATTTCAAAGTGTTACAAAACCCACAGTTTTCTGGCTAAACAAAGGGTTTTACGATAATAAAAAATAACAAAACGGAGGGTTTTGTGATCAAAACTCAGAGTTTTGCTCTTAAACTGTGGGTTTCGTGCTCAAAAACCAAAGTTTTGTTGCAAAACCCACGGTTTTGTACCTAAACCCTGAGTTTTGTTCATGAAACCCAGGGTTTTGTACACAGAACCCAGAGTTTTTTTAGCAAAACCCAGGGTTTTGTTCAAAATGATGTCAAAATTTAGTAACTTAGCAAAACCCACGGTTTTGTAACAAAACCCTGAGTTTTGCTAACGAAATCCAGGGTTTTGTGATAAAACCTATGGCTTTGTTAGCAAAACTCAGGGTTTTGAAAAGCAAAACCCACGGTTTTGTGAATTATTGAACAGTACAACTTCCATATACAGAGGCGTTTGGTGCACAGTGGCAGTGTTGCAGTTAATGTGCCACTGGATGCTGCTGGGGCCGGGGGCAAGAAGGTGCTCTTTAAGGTGGGCAGCAGACAGTGGCATCCAGCAGCAGACCCTTTTAATTGCATTTCTGCTACTGGTTTCCACCCACTGCCGCTGTTTGTGGAATACTGTCCAGTATTTGATGCAAATTAAAAAAATTAGGTGGGATCTTCAAATGGAAATGAAACCACAAAACCTGTCGTAGTTTTTATGCATATTAGCGCACAAGTCTCACATAAAATTGATAAAAAATATTCATTTGATACACATTTGTTACTGCTGACACGGTTTATATTCCTATGAATTATTCAGCATAAATTTCAACGTTTAAAAATCATTGAAGATGTGCAGGGGTGTGTAAAGGCATTTCATGTCCATGAGCATAATTATGTACAGTGTTTTTTGCGCACCTGTGTTAGTATTTACCTATGTCGCTAGGTGGCAATGGTGTTTATCTTTGGCACTGAATGATTAATTCTTTCATAAGTTAACTGCTGTACATTTGAAATATTTTGTATCAATTACATATACTGTGTACAATTTTTTGTAGCCTATCTTAATTATGCCGGTAATGGTGGCTTAATTTGTACCGGTAATGCATGTGGTCGAGTATTGCCATGTATATTCTATCTCAAGAAACAACATGACAAGGGACAATAATATCATAGTTCTTTATTGGCCTCATCCTCATGTGCTTTCTGGAATCCCTTGATGACATACAGACCAGCCATATTCTAAATTTTTATTTTAATCTAATTTCATGCATTTTTTAAATGTTTTTATTTCACGTGTGCATGCATTTTACATGTGCATATAAACAATATCATTATATACCCACAAGTCAGAGAACACAGCACAACATAGCCAATGAACTACTTATCAAATATAAATTAGAAAAACACCACCCATTTCCATAAATTTCAACCCAACAATGAGAGTAAATTCAAATACATCAACGGCCAGCAATTCAAGAATTAAGTATCAAAACATAAACATGCATCTCCCAATACCAATATCAAGAAATAAATTTTACTCCTGACTTCAAACAGGCAGTCACCCAAAAATGGCAACTACAATCAGAGGAAGTGCATGTCTCTTGTTTCGATTCAAGGTTTCTGCTTAATTTGTTCATGACACGTGGTGGGTAGGGGCAATTGATAGAAACTGTTTTGTTCCTTGCAGACACACAATGGAATGTTGAATGTGAGACAGGCTAGATGTGTGTGCACTTGGTGTGGCCCATGATCATGTGTGGTCATGAAATGTTGTGTAGCATCCATAGTATCAATTCTATAACAGGCAGATGTATCATTTATTTTGTACGCCTGCAGCAGAATTTAATGTAATTTGTATGCTTAATAATCAATTCAATGTCTTTTCTCACGAAAAGAGGTGATCAGGCTTGGTTTAATTTCTTGACACACAGCCTTTTGTTCCCATGATGCATCTTTGTGACACCTAGCAACCCATGCCATTTGAGGTCAGGTGGGTCTGCAAAGCCCATTACATTAGAGTGAACCTGAAAATTTTACCCTACATATGAGGATGATTTTTGGAATTATCATCTTCTAATCTACCTGAAGTACATAATATTATCTTTCAAATACACCCTGGTGTGATTAAATGAAAGTTTAATGCTTATTTGGCATGAACAGGATGGGCAGCACCACCTTTAGGCAAATTTAGAACTAACCTAGATATAGACTATTGGATAACCTCTTACCATCAACATATTGGAAAGGGTCAACTAAAATCTATTTTAGGGGAAGGTGTGTAAACGAGAGCAGAACGAAGGACAGATACATCTATCTGACAATAATCTCCACACAAGTCGGTCTTATATAACAGACAACCCTTGCTGAGAAGCAAAATCCTGTCTAACAAATCATCTAGAGATGGAAATTTAAAACATATATGTGTTCACCTTGATAAAAGTTCTTATTTATGCCATAATTGACTGACGAACCAAAGGACCACAACAGATCCATAATAACTCTATGCTCAGTAGTTGAACCCTTTTTCTTGATATTTAAAGGAGCCAAAGATAAAAAAGTATCCAAAGGATTTGTATCAAAGGGCCCCAAAGTTGCACCCACAGGAAGCTCATCATCAAAAATAGCATTCAGAGAACACATTACCCCTTGGTGCCCACAATCTTTTTTCCTCAATTCTGCATTTTTTTTAGACTTGAGGTGCCATAGTACGGTTTAACTGTACCAAAGATTTGATGAAGTTGTGATGAATCCTTCTCAAGATATGATGGTAACAAGATTGCCCACTTGTGTGCCACTCAGACGGCCTTCGAATAAATACTTCAAAAGTTTCAAAAGTTTAAAAATAATCAGAAGAAGTTAGTTTTTCAAAGGAACCTGGTCCATTATAAGGTGCATCTCTGATACAATTTGGTAAAGCTACGGTGAATATTTTTGAGATATTGCTGTAACGTTGTAAGGGTTGATGCCCCTCAGAAGTCCTTCAAACAAACACATTAAATTTCATAAAAAGTTTAAAGGTAATCATAGGAAGCTGGGTTTCAAAAGCTACCTAGTCCATTATAAGGTGCATCTCTGATAAAAATTTGGTACAGCTTCAGTGCATATTTTGTGAGATATAGCAGTAATGTCAACAAGACGGACGGACGTCTCCTTTGAAACTTAAAAGCTTCATACACTATTCCACCATACCGACACTGGTATAAACAGGTAAATAGTAATACAATTTTTAGCACCATAAAGTTGACTTGATGTGTTATGAAGTAAAGTGTACTAAGGTATTAGCTGGAAGCCACCTCTTCCACTATACTAGATGAAGATTGAAAAGAAAGAAATCCTGCAAGAAGTGAGTATAATCATGGTTTTCCGACAAAAGATGGACCAAAGAAAATTCTCTAGGTGGGTTATATACTTTAGCCCGGGTACTTTCCCTCTTACCACTCTAAACACTTTGAGAATTACACTTTGTCATTTCAAGCTCCATCTTGACATAGTTTGACTAATGTTCTTGAGTTAGTGTTGTATTTATTAGGTATTTGGTCATATCTCTGGAAACATTTCAACAGAGTTTTGTGTAGTTGTTGTTTTTTATGACCTTTGTGTTGTGCAGGCGGAGGGACGACACAGGGGATGACAAACCCCCCCCCCCGACACCTTTTGTGCCGAGGGTAACAAGAGGACAGTGACAGTTCTGTGATCAGCTGACATGTATATATACCCTTGCTATTTTTCAAGATTTGGACCAAAAAAGGAAAAAAAACCATAAAAAATCCAAATATCAATGGAGCATAACCATTTTTTTCAAATCTGGTAGAGCCCCACTCACCGTACATTGCCACCAAGTTTCAAGTCAATCTGGATGACAGTTTTGGAGAAGACTTAAAAAATGTGAATTACCGGTAGAATGTCCATTGGCTTACATAGCAATTAATAGGAAAGCTGCATTTACCAATATATACCCAAATTGAATAAATCGTCAAAATCAGGAATCCACAGCAGTTCCACCAAGTTTCAGCTTAATCTGAGTGATGGTTCTGGAGAAGAAGTCAAAAACATCAAAAGCACACACACACACACACGCAAAAACATAAAGAAATAGAATAAAATTGGGGTGCCAGCTGGTGAACAGACTCAGACACAGACTCAGACTCAGACTCAGACATAGTTTTATTTGACTGATTACAAAATCATATAGGCAGATAATACCAATACAAAATTGTAAACAAATATATGGCTTACATATAGGAATGGAAGAAGGTATTTCAAGACAAAAAGTCAGGATGAACCCCGCTAAGGATATTCAATCCGCTATCGCGGGGGCCACCTTTGGGTATGGTTACATGAAGTGTGAATATATTTATATAGTCGTTAACATTATACAAAAACTGAACAGTTTGAACTAGGAGTCTCTAGGAATGTCCCTGTGTGATATCAAAGCAATTGGGTGACTGGTTATAGAGAAGATTTCTTAAAATTTGCCCCCCCCCCCAAAAAAAAATCAGTGTATAATGTCCATTTCAACAAATCTGATTGAGACCCACCCAAGGTACATTGCCAACAAGTCTGAAGCTAATCTGGCTGATGGTTTCAGAGGAGAAGTAAAAAATGTGAATTATACCCATTGACTTACATAGTAGTCAATAGCAAAGGTGCATTTACCAGTAAGTAAACGAATTGAAGAAAAAAATTTTAAATCCACAGCATTGCTAGCAGTGGAACATTACTTTGTTTGACCCTTCCACAAGAAACATGCCCACCAAGTTTCAGCTTAATCTGAGTGATGGTTCTGGAGAAGTGAAAAATACCAAAAACACACACAAAATCATAAAAAAATGCAGCACCACGTGGTGAACAATTATGAACTAGGAGCCCCTAGGAGTGTTCCTGTGTAATATCAAAGCAATTGGGTGAGCGCTTTCGAAGAAGAATCCCAAAATGTGAATTAGTATTAGAATACCCATTGACTTGCATGGTAATCAATAGGAAACTTGGTGCATTTACAAGTTTCAGCTTTATCTGAGTGATGGTTCTGGAGAAGAAGTCAGAGATAGCAAAAACACACAAAAAATTATAGAAAATTAGAAAAAATTGCAGTGCCATCTAGTGAACAAATTAAGAAATAGGGTCCCTTGGAGTGTACCTGTGTGATATCAAGGTAACTACGTGAGCGATTTTGGGGAAGATTTTCTAAGGTTTGCCCTCCCCCCCCCAAAAAAAAACAACAACAACAACAACAAAAAATCATAAAAAATAGAAAAATTACCTGAGTGTGACCATTTGAACAAACTTGGTAGAGACCCACCCAAGGCACATCCCCATCAAGTTTGAAGTAAATCTGGAGGACCGTTTTGGAGGAGTCGAAAATGTGAATTGTGGACGGATGACAGACACTCACAAAAGCTCAGCTGACTGACAAGTCAGCAAAGCTAAAAAACTATATACTGTGTCAGGACTAAAATCATTGTGAATAACTTAATCTTGTCTATGACCATGATGATTGTCAAAACTCAAAGTACCTGAATTGAAAACAGAGAAACACTTCCATGATCACTATCACATTCAGATGTCTCGATAGTCACTGCTCTTTAAAGACTTCTCATGCCTCCTGCAAGGTCTTATCCTGATATTTACAATCCTCAGTGGATTCACCATGAGGTCTCCGCACTTTTTCAACAAGCCAACAAGTGGCACAAATATGAGAAACTGTACATTCCTTACCAGTGGAAAATGTTGTAGTATGAATGTCATTTTTTTTACACTTCCCAACCTGAAAAGGCTAACATAACATGAAAGCATTCTAAGCACTGGATTTAATGCCACTGGTACCTGACTTTCCAGAATCTGTCCTTCTTTCACTCTTCGAGTTATATTGCTTTTACTTGTTTGACAAATAAGCACCGTGTGTTCTATATCCATAAAGGATTGATCCCAATCCTGGTTTCCCATTTCCATATCTACCATATGGCAGCATTCAAGTCTAAGATCGTAATCCACTATTGATAAGTGGAGGCCCACACCAAAGATCTTAATTTGTAAACTGACAAATCAACATCATCATCTATGGCAATCAATACACTTTCTAGGAATCTGGCACTGTATAAAGGCATATCAAACTCCTGATATTTAATGTCCGTACTAACATACTGAAGAGAGAGGCAAGCATAAGGCCAAATTTCTTGCCTCTGCAAAAAAACACCAACAGGCTCCTTTCTGCCTGACTTCAATTTCTTACATCTTTAATTATGATGACATCCCTTCTGAGATGATTTACTCCCACTACGCCTTGAACTAGTGGACTTTGAACTGTCCAAATCAAAACTCAATCAGAGATTGCTAGATCTATGCCCCCTCATGCTACAGCTGTCAGTACTGACAGAGTCAGGCTCTGTGACCTAGGAATTAGGGTCAAGGTGATTCATCAGTGTTGCGCCACGTGGCCATGTCAATGACAACATCTTGTCAACAAGCTCAAACACATTTAAACATTTCACGGATTAACTTAAATGTTTTCCCTGGCTTCTTATTTTTGCATCCGCTTTGATCACCTACATACAAGTTAGTGTCAGTTGTGTAGAATAACATATACATGTACTACATATGTTTCTGCAGGAAGCAAAATGCTAAAACAAGTGAAACTTACTCTCCTCCTCCTGAAAATGTGCATTCTGTACTTTATTTGTGGCGAGACAAACATAACCCACTTTTAGAAATAGGTCTCGGTTTGCGCTTGGGGTTGCCACCTCATATCACTCGAGGAGATAAGTTTGAATGACAGCACTTGATGCACAAGAACCAGAGCTTGTGACACAATAGACAGACACATGATTCCCAATCCTCGTAGGACCATCTCCCCAGACCCAACTAAGCAAAGGTTAGTAGTCAAAGTGCAACACAAATTTTCTAAACAGTTTCTTCATTTAACATTCGTAACAAGACTATTCATTTCATCACTACTGGCCAACATTCCTTTCAACAGCTGTGATGGCTCTTGGTCAAAACATACACCAAATCATCGCGGCACATTTGTCCATGTACACAATATCCAATATCCTTGCTACTTTTAACATATTGGGACTATAAATATCTTGCAGAATTAAACTTACCCAATGTTCTCTTTCCAAAGGGGTCAGACTCCTTAGCCATCTGGAGGGCTTCTGTAGTGGCAATGTCCACATTGGCAGGCACAACAGCCAGAATTATAGTGTGCTCCTTTTGTATGTAGTGATTGATCAGTTCCTTGATCTATAATACCAACAACATCAACACTTTCAGTGATGTATTTTTCTCCTCTTTTGCAAGATGCTAATCCTATTAGTTACATAACATTACCACCATTGCTAAGTCCATCGTGTCTGGCCAATCCCCCGACAGAATTCAGTTGGGTTACTCACTTGATTGTTCCCAAAAACCTGACAGTCTCTGTGGCGCCATCTCTTGGTTCCTTGTGGACCCAGTGGTGACTCCTGGTGTGCATGATCCCTTGTACTTCCTTACTTCTTGGGCATCTAAATGGCATGGTTGAATAGAGTTGGAAGCTCTGTCACACTTTTGGTCACACACATTGTTCTAATGCTTTACACACATTCCCTTCTGTGGAAAATGCTATCCAAGTGGTCCAAGACTCTTCGGAAGTAAGGACTGCTTAACAGTTACCTGTCAAAATGTGGAAGTATATAGCTGGTTGTTTTGGCTAGAACCGATATTTCAATATGGCGTCTCAATGGTCAGATAGCAGAGAGAGGGAGGACAGTGCCCAGCAGCCAATCTCTGCTTGGCAGCTTGCCGTTAGTGTTGATCCAGTGACCACTTCTCCTTCACCAATATTGGGTCAACACTTGTTTCCAGAAGGTCCAGGGACCAATTTGATCGTGGTAACCCCTGGCAACTGAAGACAAATATGTCCCTAGACCTTCTGGAAACAAGTGTTGAGCCTCCACCACATTTACTGGCCAAAACTTTTGGTGCAAGCACAGACAAGTGTGCGCCAAAGAAACCCTCAAGTGCTCAATAAATGTCCACGCTTGGGGGTTGTCACACAGCACATCTGCAACAGAGGTTTCTTGGAATTGGTAGCGAACAGAATTGCCAAAGGAGGGCTTCAACCCTCTTCTCTCAGGGTTTACTCAGGACAATACAAAAAGTTTACAGACAGGTGTGCCACTTGGAAAATACATCCATGGTCTCCGCCCATCACAGACATTGCTGACTTCCTGCTATACCAGTGGGAAGTCCTTGCTCAAGAACCATAGAGGGGTTCCTATTAGCCATCTCTTCAACCCTGGTGAATGTCTTAAACATTCGCATTGGAAGCAATCCTTATCTGTCGGAGCTCATCGCTTCCTTCCACACAGACAGACTGGCAGACAGTTGGGTCCTACCAAGGTGGGACTTCCCGTTGGTCTCAGTCATGCTGAAGAAGTGTCCCTTTGAGTGTCTAAAGGACCCCAGATGGGTGAACTTCAAGTACTTGATGTGGAAAACTTGTTTTCTGTCAACACTTCGGGGGCTAGAAGAAGCAAGACCCATGCACACTCTAGCACACAACCACATCCAATGGTCACCTGACCTCTCTTAGGTGACCCTGAGGCCTTACTTGACCTCCCTTGCAAAGAACCAACTGGCTCGAGATCCTTCCACAGCCCTTAAGTGTTTCACCCTCTGTGCTATGGACACAGCTGTAGCTGGGGGGGGGGGGGAGGGAAGCCCTGTGCCCGGTGAGAGCGATACGCTAGTATATATCTCTCTCGCATGGACAATACCAGGGGCCACAGGTCTGCCCTCTTTTTTCCCCTTGGTAACCCTCAGAAGGAGCAAGTTTGCTGAAACATGATCTCATCATATATTAAGCAGACGATCCTGAAGGCCTACCATGATGCTTTGGATAGGCTACAGCCTTACTGCAAGTCTCGGCTACAGCTCAGGAGGTACGAGCCTTTAATGCATCCTGGCACACCCTAAGGAATGTTGCTGTCATCAAAATTCTCTAGGTTTGCCACTGGTAATTGCTATGACTTTCACAGAGCGCTATCTGCACAACTTGATAGTGCTGGAGAACAGCATGTACGACTTTGCTGGCGTAACAGGCTCCTTTGCATATGTTTCTTATACTTGTTCTTACACTTCCCTTGCCCCTTCAGGGAGTCACCATGTTCCAACTTGTGTCGCCTTCCGGGTTTTGATCAGGTAGAAGCCTTTAGGTCAGCATACCAATAGTAGGCCTGGACCTTATTTCAGACTCCTAGAGTAGCTAGGTCGTCCCCAGTTTTGGATACTGCCTTACAGAACAATATTATATACCGACCCCCCCCCCCCCCGTCTCCACCAGTTTCCACGACTCCATGGTCTTGTTAGATCTCCAGGACCAGAGGATTAGGAATCCACTGCCTCCACCCTTGTGGTGGTGAGCTATCAGGTTGGCAGGCAATTTTCTGGTGGGATGGGGGCTAGTGTGGTCCCATTCTGGTTGGTAAGGAGGGTTTCCTGGCTTAGGCCAGGATTCTGCTGTCAGCTGCCTCAAATCCATGTACCTCTGAGGTTTTCCCTTCAGACCTTGCCTCTTCATGCAGACCAATGGTCCCCCACCCCCCACCAGGCCGTTGGTCCCAGCAGTCCTTGCTCAGTATGCCAGTAATGCTAAACCCTGCTCCAATGAGTTTGTATATCAGCAATGGTGGTCGAGAGGTAATGTTATGTTGATAATATGTAAATTTTTAGTAATTTCGGTATTAGTAAATATACGTATACCTCTCAACCACCAGTGAAGCCCACCCGACCACACTGCTTCCTTCACGCAGGTGATATCAACTGACTAATCATTGAGGAGGAAGGAATTACAAAGGAGCAGGCGCACCAGAAGTCACCACCGGGTCCACAGGGAACAATCAAATGACTAACCCAACTTAATTGTGTCGGGTGATTTGGCCAGACATGGAGGTCTTGTCAATGGTGGTCGAGAGGTAAAATATGTTTCCTAATACCGAAATTACTAAAAATTACACGTACTAATTCTTAATTACTAAGTTCTATGTTTATTTGTATTTGTAATTTTACATGATTTTCGATCCCCTTTCACTATTTATTGGTTCATTGAATTATACACATATTTTTGGTTCACTGTTTTGTTATTCCATTGTACAAGTTTTTCTACACATAAATGTAGATATATTTAACACGGGATGTATAAGTAAAGAGTGATTGGAAAGGTGGCAGCAAGAAGTGATCCACCACTATACTTGAAAAGGTTAATCCTATGCAATGACAGCTCACCCAAAATCCTGTGCATTTGCTATTTCTTCATGCTTGGACAGCAAGGCATTACAAGAAGTTGGCTATCTCGGCTCATAGTTCTATTAACATGGATAGAATTTCACAAACAGTGGTTTTTTTTTTATTTTTATCACCACTTTACATCATTTTTAGAGTATTGGATGAATATGTCGCAGATAATCTTGACACTAATACCTATTGCTTCCTAACAAGGTATAGACTTGCATAATCTATGGAAACTGTGTTGTTCAACGATTCTTTCCAACCCTGGCTGGGCTTTATGTTTGTGGTAGAGGCAGGCAAGTAAAGGCACTGAGCTTGGCAAAAAAAAATGGATCAGAACATTGATCTCTACATGCATAAATTGCCTCACTTCTGAAACGGAGAAGAAAATATGTAAATATTTACATGTACTCATCACGATGCACGTACCTGTGTCCTTTTTCGCTGTTTGTTGTGTTGCATTATTGAGATATTATCCTCTAAATATCGTTCTTTTTTCAGATTTTTAGCAGGACTGCAATATGGTAACATAAAGCTACCCAAAACTGCAAAAGTAACTGCTTTCAGGCAAATTTTTTTTTTTGCATAAAATTTTTAATTCATCAGCAAGTTGCTCCTGTTAATCGGTGTATCAAGTAAAAACAAGTAAAAGTGATCGTCAATGTGACTTTTTTTTATTTTGATGGCAAATGTGTTTATTTTTAGTTGTTTACTTCCACTGAAAAAATGTCTATGTTTAGATCAAGCATGCTGTGCAAGAGCACGGTGGTTCTGTTGTAAAGGTATATACAATGGCGCAAGACCACAAACGGGTGCTAAATGGCTGAAACAACACAGTTGACCACCTAAGTGCAAATCCAACACTGTCATACTGCAGCTGCCACAAGGGCAGCTGCAGCATGACTTGCCAGGCAGTGCCAGAACCACTGAGTTAAGACTATAGGCATTTTGGTACTTGAACGAAAGCTCTTTTCATGAAGAATTTAAACATGCAATTGTTGTCTTAAATCTGGGTAAATATACAGAAATTTCAGGGACTGGTATGGAATGAGTTAAACAACACTGCCACTATTCCAATCTCTACTTATACATCCCTGATTTAACTTAACACATTAAGATTGTTCTCCATGCACTTTGCAAAGTGCATGGAGATATATATACCTAGTAAAACTAACTTACTGGCATTTGGTCTCCCCTTTCATAATTTTTTGTTCCTTTAAGTTCTACTTAATGTTTTTGTTCTCTTGTTTTCCATACTTGAATATCATCAGATTCTAAGTATGGGTTGCTACACAAAATATTGTTCTGTGTAATATAATTTCAGTAATTTGCAAGTAACTTTGCTACCTAATAATTACTAATATATTTCAATAACTTAATAACAACTATATTGCCTGAAAGTTACTTTCTGGGTCATATTTCTGAAGCTTAATGGAAATCAGCTCATGACAATAACTCTTCAGATTTGGCCCAGACTATGATAGGTACAGGACAATGCATGGTCGCCCTAGCTAAATCAAAAGGATGGTCGATCTCAAAAACTTTGTTTCAAAACCACTTTTAAAATCCATGTTTCTGAATGAACATTACATAAAAAAATGACCACCGCAAAGAAAATTATAGCCTTATATTCTGAGCCAATGATTCATGTTTTTCTTCCCGAAACTGAGCTGAAATTGTACTTTTTTCAGCCTTGAAACACAAGTTGACCTTTTTTTTATATGAATCATACATACACCAATTGTAGCAGTGAAAAAGAAGTTGGATATTTGTGGAGGATAACACAGAATTCTTTCCTTCATTTACATGGAAAATGACTGGGTCTGATAATCATATTTGCCTTTGCTTAATCTCTTAGATATAGGTCAATGTATTATCCGGATATTGTATGTAGTGAATTTTTGCTCCATCAAAGCAATATGGGCTTGCAACAAAAACCATAGTACACTGGTAAGGCGCCGTATACAAATGATTGTGCATGTTTCGATCACATGCCCAACTGTGCCACAGAAAAATTTTTCTCTTGCATGGTCATGCTGTGGTCTGATCCATGACTATAGGACGAGTACATGCACATCCATGTCCATAGGGCATCACGGCAGGTATTTTCTTCAAAACTACAGATACAGAAGAACGAATACTAACTTCAACTTGACTTGAAAATGTACTTTACTTAACATTCCTTTGGTCGATTTTTTATAAGAGTTCCATGCAACTGTTTCAAGTCTCATTCACATTTAATGCAGGTCATCAAAAGACAAGTGTTAGATAAATTGTAATATTTTAGGACATTTTTGCAAATTCAAAGGACTTTTGTTGCACATCATTCAGTGTGGACTTGGCCAACAAAATGGAAGTAAATGACGAGTCAAAACAGTGAGTTGTTTCACATTGCAATGCTCAGGACTCCAACTGATTATGAAGCTGACAGTTGATTATAAATATGGGCGACCAGACTGTAGCAGGCCACAGAAGTTCAGCTTCTTTCCTACATTTTCCTTCCTGAGTACAACAGAGCTGTTCAGGGGCCAAGCCAACAAAATACAAGTGTTGACTGTGGCATTAATTGACCAGGCCTATGCTTAACACAAAAATCAAACAGAGAGTCTATAGCTACAGGACCAACCAAAATGAACATATACATGTATAGAACTTGACCTGTAAAACTAGAATTTACCAAAAGAATAAAAACACGGTGGTGCAACAAGGGATTGGAGCAGTCACGGAAAAATCAAAAGGCTTCAGTCAGGAGTTGCACCAATGGTTTTTCATATTGGAACATGAAAAGCTCATATAAACTCGACACAAAAAAAACAGGCATGAAAACACTGAGTGGACTTGCGCACACAATCTAATGAAAGTACGAATGTGTGTGGTGATACCAGTGTAGGTCAGATATGTCAGCAGTGTGCACTATTATAGTCATAGTCACAACACACAGTGCAGTGGTGGGGGTAATAGTAATCAATCACAGACAGGTAGGAGTATGGACAAATAATCTGCTTGAGAAAAGTGGCGACCACAACGCATGCACTAGTGTTCGCTCACACGTGATCAGGTTGTAGGTGCAGCCTGTACAAAGGGCAGACGCAAAACTGATTCGGAACGAAGAGCGACTTTCACACTCTGTCCACCAGTCATCCTTGGAGACAACTGGAAGATGATAAACTAGCTGGCTCCAGATGAAGAGCACACATGCAGATCGACGTTCCACAGACGTGAATCTGGCTCAAGACCTAACATACACGTGCATATACATGTATAGACAAACTGCTTCGAAAAGGGAATATGAATTGTCCATAATTTGCACAAGATGCCCTTCGTGTGTGAGACAAACGATCATTTTAATACGGCCCCTACCACAACAGACCCACATGTATGAAAGTTGCTAGATCAGAAATTTAAGACCCATTGCAACTTCAACAACACTTTTCCAAGGAGCCTTCAAATAAAATATATAAGGCATGTACCTGTACACCAATGTCTTTTGGCTGATCTTCCACTGCCACCCTTGTAATTCCTGGTAGGTCAATCAACGTCAGGTCTGGAATGTTGGCTGACTCTATTTCCAGTGTTATCAGCTCATTACTGATGCCCTTCCTGGTACCAGCCAAGTCATTTTGAGCTGTTGAAATAGGAACACATTTAGGGATCATACATATAAAATAAAATTCCAAAGTTGAAAAAAAAAAAAAAAAAAAAAAACTGAACTGGGATCTAGGCCTAGTGCTTGTCATGGCTTACTGATTAGTGTGCCATCTAGTGTCACTTTGAGGAATCACTGTAAATGCCATGTGCATCAGACCGTTAATGTGAGAAGATAAATCTGCATTCTTGGAGCTTAAGGTTTTTCCAGTTACAAATATATTTAGTGAAAATATGTTCAACGAACATACAAAATATATTGTAGATTACTGTATAAGTAAGGGGAAAATCTGAAGCTCTGGTGAAGCTTTTAAAACATCGGAAATAAAAACACCTATTATCGCCCATTGTGATCTATTCTATTTTCTTCGCTGAGTTTAAACAATAAAATCAGTTTTTTTACATATTGAAGCTGCATATTTTCTTTTTAACTTTTCCAAAGAATTGGTGAAAACCTGATTTTGGCATTAACCCCCTTCCCACCCACCCCTTCTGAGGTTTTCTGAGATTTTACAAAAGGTTTTCTTTGTACACAACCCCTTATGGCCAGTATTCTCAGATTTTGGTCCAACAAATAATGATTCATCCATTTCATTAATGTATATTTAATTCATTATATTTGTAATCTATGCATCTTCAGACTCCATTGGACCTCTTTGTCAAGATAAAGCTCACCCAAAATGCAATTGGGTATCTTATTCATGATACATGCACTCCTCATCAGTCATGCAACAAAGTCCAAAACATCTCAAAAAAGTAACTCCTCACCAACATCTTATAAGAAATGTTTCTCAATATAGGCCTATGCTTGAGCTGCACACACTATAAAGAAACCAAATCTGCGAAGATTCCTTTGGTCTTTGTGGGAACCCACAGCCCATGAACAGCTGCCATGGAGCTGGAAAGGTGTGGTGTGGTGTACGTGGTGTGGTATGGTGTGGCATATGGATGTGGTACCATATGGTGTGGAAAGAAGAAAGTGAGGAAACAAAAATCAATGTGTCTGATAAACAGATATTTTGGTATGGCCGTTTTCAATATTCTGGCAATTAATGTTTAAATGTGGTACACATACCTCTCTGGACCTCCTCCCCAACGTCAACTGGTTTGGTTATGTCTCTGACTGAGTCACGTCCATGAGCCTTGTATTTAATTCTACCTTTCCATTGGTCTGTGTTTGAAAGGGACTTTAGTCTTAGTTCCAGTGGACACCTGGTCACAATACCTGTGCCCAAATAAATACAGAACATGAATGGAGTAAGTAATAAACATACAAAATGGATATTTGTGACACCAAGACAGATACATTATTTGTTATCATGAACCGTCTTTACTCAAAAATAAAATTCATGAGGTATATGGGGATTTGGGTGGAATTAGAAAAGAGCTTATTTATCCTGCGAATGGGAAGTGAATAATTACTTTGAAGTAAGAATTCAACCAAATAGTTTCTAGCATATGGGAAACTGTTTTTTCCCCCCTTTCTTTCTGGAAGTGGGATAACTACCACTTCTAGGCAACTGCAATAGCATACTTTACAGTGCCAGCAAAGTGGTTAAAACGTTTTGGTAAAATGTTGGTAACTATTGACTCTTTCACTAAGGATTAGCATCATAAATAATTCTTTGCAGGTACAAACTATGGGTCTTTCCTTCCAGACTGGTTTGAAAGTGGAGAGAACTCATTTTCTTCAATTATCTATGTCATTTGGACTGGCCCACATTCACAACATGCAGAGAATGTTCCACGCCTTGCAGCCAGACTGCAACTGTATCTGCATATTCCTTTATATTGGTAATTTACATTTTCTATTTCAATGTACATAATGTAGGGTCACAGTCGAATCATTAAAGTCAAACTAGTCTGAATTATCATTAGGATCCAAGATTTGTATTCCTTGTAAAAAGTACAAAGCAATTGGGTGAGTGGTTTCAGACTTGAGACCTTTTTAAGATTTGCACCAAAAAAGAACCAAAACAAGAGGATCATGATGAGCATGTGGTCTGCTGACTGAAATATATGCTTTTACAGTATTGCAAGGCATGCACTGTAGCCTGTATAGCTATATACATACACAATGAGTGCAAAGTTTGACATATAATTCAATAAAAAGAAGAAAAGAAAAAAATTGCAGCACCAACTGGTGCCCAAAATAAGAACTAGGTGGTCCCAAGTGACCCTATGTGCAATATCAAAGCAATTGGCCACGCAGTTCTTGAGATGAACAATTTTAAAAAAAATCAATTAAATATTTCATTAAAAATTGAAAACTTATTGCATCGTCATCTCCTTTGCAAACTTGGTACGGGTCCACCTGGGGTACATCCAAAACATAATCAAAACATTCCAAGCACTGCTTTTTGAGAAGTCTAAAAATGTAAATACAATAGCCTTATAAACTAACGCATTAACCCTTACCTACAGTCGCAAAGTTTGATTTCCTATAACTTTGTCAAAATTTAACATATATACATATCATTTTTGCAAACTTTCATTGTCTAAAGTCAAATTATATTCTGATTAAATTTAAGCAATTCTGTTTAGCCCTTCTGCATGGAGAAACAGTCAAAAATAGCGTAAACACAGACAAATTCATTAAAAGAATAAGAAAAAATTGCAGTGCCACCTGGTGACCAAAATAAGAACTAAGCGACCCCAGGTGACCCTATGTGTAACATCAAAGCATTTGGCTATGTAGTTCTTCAGATTAAGAATTTTTCTCTTCAAAAAATAAGTTAAAAGATTCATAAAAAATAGAAAAATTATTGCATCATCATCTCCTTTGCAAACTTTGTAGAGGCCCACCTGGGAAACACCCATGTTTAAAATCGAAACATTCCAAGCAGCACTTTTTGAGAAGAAATCAGAAATGTAAATACAATAGCCATATATACTTTACAGTGGCAACACTTACCTACAGTCGCAAAGTTTGATTTTCCACAACTTAGTCAAAGATTAACATATCCACAATTTTTTTTATCTTTTTCACAAACTTTCATTGTCAGAAGTCAAATTATATTCTGATAAAATTTTAAACAAATCTGTTTAGCCCTCCTGGACTTAAAAATTAATAACAATAGAAAAAATATTGCATCATCATCTCCTTCGCAAACTTGGTAGAGTTCCACCTTTGGAACATCCATGTGCAAAATCATTCCATGCAGCGTTTTTTTTTTTTAAATCTAAAAAGTCTAACCACGAACAGGCAGATTGACAGACGGACAACAGACACAAACGGATTCCAAAAGCTCTATTGACTAACAAGTCAGCAGAGCTAAAAATCATAAACAATAAGGCTGCATGAAGAGCCTGTGCTCAGCTAAAGATTGTCCCACAAAATCAAGGTTGCAACTGTATAGACATGGGTTGAAGTTTTGCTGAGTGCATATGACATTTCAAAGTATTTCTAAGACGGATGACTGAGCCTCCTAAAGTGCAGCCTGACTAGGAAGTGAGCTGAGCTAAACACTGCAGTGCCACCTGGTGTAGAAATTAAGAACTAGGAGGCCCTAGAAGTGTTCCTGTGGGATATCAAAGTAATTGGGTGAGCCGTTTCAGAGAAGAAGATTTTTTAAGATTTGCCCCCAAAAAGAACAAAAAATTCATAAGAAATTAAAAACTCACTGAAGCGTGACCATTTGAACAAACTTGGTAGAGACCAACCTAAGGTACATTCGCACCAAGTTTGAAGTCAATCCAGTAGACAGTCTCAAAGAACAAGTTGAAAACGTGAATTAGCATAAGAATGCCCATTGAGCCATATAGTAATCAATAGGAAAGGTGCTTGTACTGTTGAGTTCCCTGAATTGAAAAAAAACAAGAGGGCTGTGTGAACAGCCCGTGCCTCAGCTGATATTGACATTCATCACACTTCCAGCTCTATGAACTTGGGAAAGGATCAAGGACACCATGTTCTGAGTAAGTCTGACCTTTATAGAAGAACACCTACATGTGCAACATCAAAGTTCAAGTAATTCTCAAGTTATAATGAAGAGTAAAATTCATGTATGTTGCACTGTGACCCCACAAACGAGGTTAAGGTCATTCATGTACTGTCTCAGCATGACCTTCATACACAATAATTAACATGTGTAGCTAACTCAAAACAGATCTCAAGTTATCAAGTAAACAGTAAATTTCGTGTCAGTTGTCCTGTGAATTAGCATTAGAATGCCCATTGACTTACGTAGTAATCAATAGGAAAGCTGCATTGAACGATAAGTACCCAAATTGAAAATCCTTAAAAATCAGGAATCCAAAGCAGTGCCACCTAGTAAACAACTGTTTGACCCTTCCCCAACAATATATCCATCACATTTCAGCTTAATCTGAGGGATGGTTCTGAGAACAAGTGAAAAATAGCAAAACCATACAAAAAATTCATTAAAAAAAATTGCAGGGCCACCCGGTGAACAAATTGGGAACTATGTGTCCCCGGGAGTGTCTATGTACGATATCAAAGCAATTGGGTGAGCGGTTTCAGAGGAGAAGAATTTTGAAGGTTTGCCCCCCCCCAAAAAAAACAAAAAAATTCATAAAAAATCCAAAAATCAATAGAGCGTGACCATTTGAATACACTTGGTAGAGATTCACCTAAGGCACATCCCCACCAAGTGTGAAGTAAATCTGGTCAATATTATTAAGTTATGACCATTACAAGAAATTCCCATGTTAAGTTTTCCTATTAAAACTTTTGTAGAGATTTTTGAAAAAAAAATCATAAAAAAATCCAAATTCATTGGAACATGACCATTGGAACAACCCTGGTAGACATCCACCCAAGGTACATTGCCACCAAGTTTGAAGTAAATCTGGATGATGGGTTTGGAGAAGAAGTCAAAAATGTAAATTAGCATTAGAATGCCCATTGACTTACATGGTAATCAATAGGAAAGGTGCATTTACCCCCAAAGGAACCGACTTGAAAAAATCATTAAAAATCAGGAATCCCCAGCATTCCCACATAGTGAACAACTTTGTTTGGCCCTTCCATTAGGAACATATCCAACATGTGTAAGCTTAATCTGAGTGACGGTTCTGGAGAAGAAGTCGAAAATATCTATAACACACAAAAATTCACAAAAAAAATTGAAAACACTGCAGCACCACCTGGTGAACAAATTAACAACAAGGAGTCCCTAGATGTCTTCCTGTTTGATATCAAAGCATTTGGGTAAGCAGTCTCGAGGAAGAAGATTTTTTAAGATTTGTCCAAAAAAAAACAACAAAAAAATTCATTAAAAATCCAAAAATCACTGGAGCATGACCAATTGAAGACACCTGGTAGAAACGCGCCCAAGGTACATTGCCACCAAGTTTGAAGATGATCTGGATGATGATGATTTTGGAGAAGAAGTCGAAAATGTGAATCAGCGTTAGAATGCCCTTTGACTTCCATAGTAATCAATAGGAAAGCTGCATTGACCGACAAGTACCCGAATTGAAAAAATCGTTAAAAATCAGGAATCCTCAGCATTCCCACACAGTGAACAAATTTGTTTAACCCTTCTACAACAAACATATCCACCATGTTTCAGCTTAATCTGAGTGATGGTTCTGGAGAAGAAGTCGAAAATAGCTATAACACACAAAAATTCATAAAAAATTAGGAAAAATTGCAGCACCACCTGGTGAGCAAATTAAGAACCAGGAGTTCCAGGGAGTGTTCCTGTGTCATATCAAAGCAATTGGGTGAGCGATTTGGGAGAAGAAGATTTTTTAAGATTTACCCCAAAAAGAACAAAAAAATTCATTAAAAATCCAAAAATCACTGGAGGGTGACCAATTGAACAAACTTGGTAGAGACCCACCCAAGGCACATCTCCACCAAGTTTGAAGTGAATCTGGCTGACGGTTTTTGAGAAGAAGTCGAAAATGTGAATTGTGGACGACGGACGGACGGACGGACAACGGACGGACGACGGACCCTCAAAAAACCTCAGCTGACTGACAAGTCAGCTGAGGTAAAAAATCAGTTAAAAATCAGGAATTGGCAGTGGTATTACCTAGTGAACATCTTTGTCTGACCCTTTCACAAAAAACATATCCACCAAGTTTCAGCTTAATCTGAGTGACAGTTCGGGAGAAGAAGTCGAAAATAGCGAAAACACATAATTTTCTTCTTTTTTTTTTTTTAAATTGCAGCACCACTTCATGAACAAATTAAGAACTGAGAGTCCCTAGGAGTGTTCCTGTGTGATAACAAAGCAATTGGGTAAGTGATTTTGTAGTGGAAGATGTTTTAAGATTTATCCCAAAAGAGGACAAAAAATCCATAAATCACTGGAGCATAACCATTTGAACAAACTAGGTCCAGACCCAATCAAGATACATTGCCACCAAGTCTGCAGTGAATCTGGATGATGGTTTTGGAGAAGTCAAAAATGTAAATGTGAATGGACAGATGATGGATGACGGACGACTCAGCCTCCTAAAAGCTCAGCCTGACTAGTAAGTCAGCTAAGCTTAAAATTAAAAATCACTGGAGCATGACCAATTGAGCAAACTTGGTAGAGACCCACTCAAGGTACATTGCCACCAAGTCTGAAGTTAATCTGGCAAATGGTTTTTGAGAGGTTGAAAATGTGAACTGTGGATGGACGATGGACAACGGATGACTTATCAGCTGAGCTAAAAAGCGACTGCTCATGTGATTTCACATATGATAGAAAGTAAACCAAAAAAAGAGCATAAACAAGAGACCTACAGACGTAGTGCTCTGCTGACTTCCAATGGGTCAATTACATTAACACTGAGAATCAAAACAAAACATACAGGTTGAATGAATCAATGTCACCTGTTTTCATTATTTTGAAATATGGAATTTTAAAATCTTCCAACATATTTTGGGCCAAAATTTCTGCCAAACTGTATATGGAACCACAGGTATTTAAACAAAATTGGGGCCTTGACCTCCTCCACAATTCCACCAAATTTCATTACAATTCACAAAACATGAGAACTGTGATAATCCTGTGCTCAGCTGACCTTACAAGCAGTTAGAAGTGAATCTGGTTAGTTGTCTTGGAGAAAAAGTCAAAATCATGAATTACCATAATGCAATCCCTATTCACTTACATCCATTGAAATTCGTAGTAGAATAAATACAAGTTTGCCATATATGGTGCAGGATCTGTTTGCACATGGATACCTATAACTTGTTGGTTATAGCTATATCACCCACTGTAAAGACAGCAATGTCCACAATATGGTCAATCATACATCTGATGTCTTCTTTTGAATAAATCAATAATAATAAATTTCCTGCCTTCTTTCCTTTGTCAAACCACGCTTCTTTGCCTCGTACTCTTTCTTACCCACTGTTTACTGTCGCCCTTAAATGCTTCATCCACCACCCATTTGTGTTTGTACTTTCCGGTCCTCCAGATTTTTTTTCATAAAAGGGTTGAAAAATCAAAAGTATTGACTGAAATTTGCTTTGAGTACTCTCTGTTATCAATATACGATTGGTCCCTGTATACATGTTTAGTATTTTATCACAGTAGCTATTTCCAGTCATATTCAGATATCTGAATTAGAAATGCAGACATCTGTATTAGAAATACAGATATCTCTATTTGTGAATATTTGCAACTTTGGCTTGTAATAGTGAATTGTATATCAGAATTTCATGGACAAAATGATAAATTGATTGACAATTTTGTTCACAGAATTGATGTAAATTTTAGTCTTAAGTTTGTTCAATTACGTGGACAAAATCGGCAGAGTAACAGGATTTTGTGAAAAAAAATGGTAGGCTTACACCATATTGTGGACAAAATCCGTAGCTTTGTTTGATTTCATGGACGTAATTGATACTTACCTTGATTTCTGGACTTAATTGATAAACTTATGGACTTTGTGCACAAAATTGATAAACTTATGGATTCTGTGGACAAAATTGATATACCGGTGCTTAACAATTCTGTGGACGAAAGTGTTAGAGTTTACAGATTTCATCCATGAAATAAATTAAAATAACCACAAAATTTATGTCACACTTGGCACCCCATATCAATGCAGAAGAAACCACTGCTACTCCTATAGGCATGCTGATGCGCCAAACCAGATGGTCGTCCCAATAGGCCATCCTGTGGTGGTTGGCATCCCATTGGACATCTAACTCCATATCAATATCCATCACTCCTCCTGAACTAACTTAGCCAGTGATAGGACCAGTTCCCCAAGGAACCAGCGACTATCACAAGACATGAAAGGAAACAAGGAGGGCAAAAAGACAAGAGAAGGGCCAAGCTTCCAACAATACCATCCACTACAAATGGATGCCAGAGTAGGAAACTGAATTGTACATGCTCACTTGTATGCTAGTACGCGTTGATGCCACCAGGATTGCTGTGCCATGCCACAGTGCCTGGGGCTCAATGTAGCAGCACGGTAATGGCACTGGATCCACGGAATTTTTGTGGGGGCTCTGGAAAAGCATGCACCTACAGTGCGGGGAAACCTGCTTAAGTGACCTATGGTGTTGTACTGTGTGCTTAATATTGTTTTTAACCTTTCACAAGCTACATTTCCACCAAGTTTCAGAAGAATGTAAGAGTCGACTTTGGAGAAAAAGTCAAAATTGTTTCAACATACAAAAAGTGTCAAAATAGTGAAGAACTAAACATACCTTCAATGCAAAGCATTGACTGAAGGGTCAAATTTGCCCAAATTAGGTCATGGTGACACCAAAATCTAATCAGTTCATCTTGCCAGGTAAGATAAGCATATTGCCAAATTTGTGCTAAATACATGCAGGCATTCTGTAGATATCACCGTAACACAAATGTACACATAGGGACGGACCGAAATCCAGACAGACAACCCGAAAACATAAAGGGTCATCCCATGGGGTGGACCCTTAAAATTGGTAGCAGCACCTGGTAAACAAATTAGGGTTTGGTGGACCTCAGAAGTGTCCCAATGCAATTACAAAACAACTGATTTTAATAGCAATTTCAAAGATTTTTTAACATTTTGCCACAGAAATGCTCTTCTAAAATTTATATGTCACTTCAGTATCACCGTTTCCACAAAATTTGTAAAGACTCACCCAAACTAGATCCCCACCACGTTTGAAATGAATCAGACTGATGATGGGTTTTTTGGTGAAGTCAAAAATCTGACTTACAATCGCAATCCCTATTGAAATGCATTTTAATCCATGGGAATGTATGCATTAACCAACAAGTACCCAAACTGAAAAATTGGTTAAAAATCAGAAATGCAGAATGTCATCATCTAGTAAACATATTTTTTTAACCATTCCACAGGCTATTTTTGCACCAAGTTTCAGAAGAAGCTAAGAGATGGTTTTTGAGATGTAGAAAAAAGCTTTAACAGACAAAAATTTGAAACAAACTAGACATACATTCAACGCAACCGTTGACTAAATTTAAAAGGGTCCACCATTTGCTGAAATTTGGTCATGGTGACACCAAAATCTAATCTGTTCATCTTGCTAGATAAGGTAAGAATATTGCTAAATTTGAGCACAATACATGGAGGCATTCTGTAGATATTGTGGTAACAAAAATGTGCACATATAGATGGACATCCAGACGGACATCTGGACGGACGGACTGACAACCCGAAAACAGAAAGGGTCCCCCCCATGGGGCAGACCCTTAAAAACTGAAAACAATCAGAGTGCCAAAATAAGGTCTAGCTTCCACGGACGTACAGAATGCCTCCCTGTACAATTTTGCAGTTATTGGCTTGGCGATTTCAGATTTTTGCCAAAAATAAACCCCAAAATAATTTTTAAAATCAAAAAATCATTGGGATGCGAGCATTTCAACAAACTTAGTAGAAACCTACCCAAGGCACATTCCCACTAAGTTTGAAGAAAATGTGGACTGTGGTTTGGAGAAGTCGAAATGTGAAATGATGGATGGATAATGGAAGGTGGATCCAAAATCATAATCTTCTGCCTTTATGAGGTACATGTAACTTTTGTGAACTATTCCATAAAACATGCCCATATTTAAACTTTCAAAATTCACCTGAGCCCCGTGGTAGTTGTACACCAGATATGGCTTCCAGGACAGAACTCTTGCCCGCACTTTGATCTCCAATGACAACCACTGATGGCAAAGCAACATCACTATCCAATCCAAATGCTCTCAGTTTGTCTATTAGGTCTATGCAAGGCCTGACATGTTCCCTGAAGGCAACAGACAATGATGGATCTGGTCCTGTATTAGCTGCCATGCTTGATGACTCAGACAGTGACTTCCTAATATAGGGATTTTCCTGATCAGTGGTCAACTGAAAAGAAAACAAGTTGATTAGAAATACCACCAGTACAAAAAACAAGAGAACTTTGTGAACAGCACATCCTCAGCTGACCTTGACACACACTCAACTGATAATAAGTTCCACTATGATCTAGGGGTACTCAGACATGTTCATGTGGAATTTCAAAGCAATAGGCCATGCTATTTTAGAAAATTAGATTTAAGATTTTGCCAAAAAGTGATATGCACCCTCAAGAAATAAAAATAAAGGAAAGTAAGAAAAATCCAAACATTGGCACAGGGTGCCAATTTTTACATACTCAATAATCAGTATAGTCCCATCTAAGACACATACTAGGGCTCTGTCGGGTATCCGGGTACCCACAAAAAAGTGGGTACCTGAATCAACAACTATTACCCCTGGAATTAATGGGTATTATATATTTTATATAAGTATTTATACATGTCACATACATAATTTATATTTTAGATAATATAACTGAATAAATACATATATAAATATCTAATTAATAAATAAATAAAAACTAGCCCTTCACACGTAATGCGTCACGATAGATGTGAATTTTATAAAATTCCAAAGTGAGGCTCTCCAATTTCGTTTTTTTTTTTCTTTTCACAGCTCTTTTAAACTCCTTATTCTCCAGATTTCTGCAATAACTATAGCAGTCTTCACATCTGGTGGCTATTTTGCTTAAGGCTGTTCATACTCAATATCTTAACACAGATGTGAATGCGGACATATACAACCTTGCCTATGAGCAGAGGAAAAACAAAAGAGGACAACGAAAGTCATGTGTTCAGCTGTGCTTACATATATAAACTCACTGTGAATTTCTATTGTGTCCACCACTGACTTACATAGCAATCAACTGGAATGATAGCATGCATTAAACTATAGTGGTGGGAAGAGTCCACCAAAGTCGCTGAAATCATCATTTATTTTTTGCCATCAATGATGAGCCCAAATTAAAGTGAAAATTAAGAATTAGATCGATCTTTATTTTTTCAAATGAAAAAAAAAAAAAGAATAATCACAAAATTATGCTAGATACAAGCCTCGTTAGTTGTAAACAGGAATTGACTTTATTGACATAACCTGTTACAAGGTATGGTCTACAGTACAAGTCATACATATGCAATGAAAGATATATAGATACATGCTAAATAAAACAGACCCCCCCCCATGAAAAAAAAAAAAGAAAAAAAAAATACACATACAGTGGATGCACCCAGTGCAGACTAATATCCCAGCTTTTCATATCTCTGCTCAAATATACTATTTACATATTCCAGGACAGGGAGGTACACATTAATATTGTCGGACCCCAATGTCATAAGGTATTTGAACACTTCTTCATCATTGGAGTTTAGGGCAGTCACTTAAGTTACTATATAGTATATCTCTCCTATTTTTCAAGTAAGGGCATTTGACCATGAAGTGCATCGCATCCTCTACCTTATCGCTGTTACAGAATTTACAAACGCAAACCTCTATTTGAGTCTTTGGACATGTGTACCTCACTGTCTCAATTGCCAGGGTATGGGCACTGATTCTGAGTTTACTAAAGTTTTTTCTTTTTTTGATATGCAAGTCTTACTGTAAATAGAATTCAAGTTTAAATTCTGATTTAAATTTGCAATATGTGCGGAGCTTATAGGTATTTTCACTGTAGTAACCGTTAACTGAGTTGAACCACTGCTGCTCATACATTTGCTGTAAACACTCCCTTAATTTATCTATAGCACGTTTAGGGTTATTGCCTCCAAGATTGAACCAAGTTTCAGTCATTCCTGTACACTTAAGAGTATCCTTAATATAGCTAGTCCAACTGTTGAGTCCATTACTGCACATTGTATAATTTTCCAAAAGTGCTTTATGTACCAGTGAGTCTTGATTCTTATTTTGTAGAGTAATCCAGTATTTATCCAAGTGACAGATGGTATCAATAAGTACAGGAAAGCTTCCAAGTTCTGCCCTTACAGCAGCATTGGAAGCCTTCCTGTGTACACCTAGAATGTACCTGCAAAAATTTCAGGTAAGGTCTCAGCCCGTTCTGCTAAATTCACAGTGATGTCGTGGCAACATTTACACAATGTCATGTATTTCTCTTCATGATACTTATTGGTCACTCTTTAAAACGGAACTGGCAAACTGGTCAAATCACAGAACCTCTTAGATTTACTATGCATTCCACAATACGTAATGGCAGTAAACCAGGACAGCGGTAGGGTTCTTTTTGAACCCGAAATGTGAAGCTATATAATTTTATCCCATGTATGGGTTGTCCAGAGTAACCACGGACGGGCTGTTCTGCACCGTGTAGAATTTATTGCCGATCCACACGCCCATGTAGAACGGTCGCGTGCATGCCCTACTTTCGCGCTGACCACTTTTTCATGTGTGCGCACCTAGGATGTTGATTTATCGTCTGCTGCGGTATTCGTCGTTGATTGCTGTTTCAACACAACACTATCATTTTTTTATGTGAAATGGTGGAGAATACTCTGGACTACACATACATGGGATAAAAATAAAACAACACTCTTGTAATTACCTGGCCATAAATTCTGCATGACACTCGCGTACCCGTGGAGCGGAAGGATACACGAGATGGCCCGCCTGCTGCGGGCTGCATCTCATGTATCCTTGCGCTCTACAGGTACGCTCATGCCATGCAGAATTTATGGCCAGACACTCACACTCGTGTAGTTTTATTATTATCCAGGGAAAGGAAGGAGCAATGTTTGGAACTACTTTGGGTTCAGAAAGAATCCTACAACAAAACTACTGGACATGAGCTAAGCATAGGAGGGTGCTATAGGCCTGAGGTTGATGAAGAGCAGATGCTACACAAGTTGTGCCACTCAATCAGTAAAATTGATACTGAGAATTGTCTTTTGCTTGGGGATTTTAACTTTAGAAATGTTGATTGGAGTACCATGACTTGTGTCCGCACCCTTGAAGAGAAGTTTATTGATACTATTTGTGACAATCTATTGACCCAGGTTGTAATAGAACCAACTCGTCTCAACAATATACTAGATCTTGCCTTTGTTGGAGATACAGACTCAATTCTGGACTGTTCTGTTTATGAAGGGTTTTCAAGGAGTGACCATAATGTACCGTACGAAAACTTCTTAAAAGATTCTTATAAGATTCTTACATGATGCTTACTTTTATTTCTTATAAGATTCTTATAAGAAATAGAAAATACTAAAAGTAAGAATCAGACAAATTTCTTATAAGAATCATATATGATTCTTGTAAAAAAGTATGGTTTTTATATGCTTATGAGCTGCACAAAAGTAAGTTCATACTTTTGTAAAAGTAAGTTCTTACTTTTTTACTTCTCATTTGCATACATTTCTTATAACAAAAAAGTAAGATTCTTGCTTTTATGCTGCTCATTTGCATAATTTCTTATAAGAAAAAAGCAAGATTCTTACTTTTATGCAGCTAATTTGCATACATTTCTTGTAAGAAAATAGTAAGATTCTTACTTTTGTGCTGGCCATTTGCATACATTTCTTATATGAAATGCTTATTTCTTATAATCAAGGTTCCCACACAAACTTGCTAAACAAATTCCTTGACTTTCAATGACCAAAAAATGTTTTTCCATGACTATGCAGTTTCCAGATAAAACAGTTTGTTTTTAAATTACCTATAGATTGGGACATGTGCTACAAGTAATTTTGTATATGGTATAAAGTACAGGGATATTGTTTTTTTCATAGAAAATCTATGAAGCTGCCCAATAACCATTATGTGCATTCTTGAAATAAAACATTCATTGTGAGATTATCAATTGATGATTTCCATCACTTGACCCTTCTTGGTAGCTAAAATTTTATGACCACAGGTTTGGATTTAAAATCCAAACCTGTGGTCATAAAATTTTAGCTAAAAATCATTTTTATAAAACTAGAGCAACAGCTTTGAAATTATGAAATTATAAGTACAGTAAATGTAATATTTACAATTTGAGTACCTCTGAAAAGTATTCCAAAATAATAAAAGGTCAATATGAAATGAAAGTTCAGCTGTGAAGTTGTTTTTTTTTATCAATGTATTATTGGGCTATGAAGACTGCTGATGACTGATGCTTGAACTAATACAAAGAAGTCTTGTGGTAACCACTTCCTGAATATTACACACATACACAGACTCTTTAACAGGGTAAACAGGAAAGATTCTAGTTTTTTTTTTTTTTAATTACCAGCTGGCAAGAGTCAGACATCATGTTGGTTGTACAGTGGTCCCCCTCCAATAATCCCATCCCATGTGCCAATGACAAGTGGTCACACTGGAAAGGTGACCCTGCTAGAGGGGTTGAAAACAAAAGTAATGTCCCATGCCTGGATGATGATAGTGGCCATATTAGATTTAGAGAGATGGCCCTTGGTGAGAGGGGCCTTATTACAGGGGCACCACTGTAACCAATATATCCTGGTAAGCCATTTCAACATCTCAACTAAGGCAGTCACAGGCAGATCTGGCTCAGAGGTCATTTAGGAAAGGAAGTGACCTTTCTCCATACAGCTTATTAAGTTGCCTTAGTAACCAGCATCAGACTTTCCCATTTCATTTGACCAAAGTTCAATCTAAAAAATTATTAACTGTTACTTATACAGCTTTTTGCTTACATGCACTAGCAAACTCATGATTGGCTAAGATTTCACATAAAAGTGATTATACCACAGTTTCATGTAGAACTGCTGTACATTTCTATTGCGAGTTTTACCCACTGTGACCTACATAGAGGTCAAGACTCACTCTGCATGCTCGGCTGAGATGTTGATTTGGCTTATTGCATTCTCTCTCTCTTTAAAATGATTTTATATTCCTAAGTCATTAATATACGCATTTCAAGAGTTCTTCCTGTGATAAACCACTGCAAGTTTTATACTACAGGTAGTCTGTTCAAAGAAAATTACACGTCGGTTGAGAATGCTGCAATCTGATTGGCTGAAAGCAGGCATCTTTTTGTACTTTAAAGACTACCCAATAGTCCAGCCAATCTAGCATTAGACAGGAAACAAATTGCAACACAAAATATTCTATGTTTTTTGTTAATATGAAATGCCTAGCCTTGGGGCCTCCAGCAATGGCGTGTATCAACAGCAAGGGCTGTTTTAGAATGCACAACCTGCACGTGGTCATATTTCACGTGCTATCAGTCCATGGTCAAAAGCACAAAATATTGTATCCAGGTACTGACTTTTGTACTGCAAATGGATGAAATGTACAGTTAAAAGACCCAGGTACCTCCCAGTGATATGAATGTCGAAACAAATGTTTGTCAACTGCCTCATTGGCTACAAACCCCTGCATCGTCAGTCGATCCAAAAGAGGAAGAAGTCACCCGTTAGTGTTGGCAGATCTTTTATAATATTTTTAGCCAAAACTAGTTCCTGTTCTGCCCCTGCATCCCATCGTGGATCCACTAATGACTATTTGATGGCCAAGGCCACCACGCATAGGGCATTGACATTCCTCGTGTTACACCACGTGACCAGCATACGTAGCCCCTCCACGACGTTATCATTTACCGTTGCTCCTCTTTTCTGATATTACTAGATATTCATTATTAGATCCCGCTACTTTCACCATGAACCGGAATAACCAAGAACCCTATGAGGAACCACCTCATGATGTGGGAGTATTCTGCCTGTACTGTTCCCGCCATTTTTGGAACGAAGACGATGTCAATCGACACTGCACTATAGAACACCCAGATGAACTTCCCTCCTTTTCTGTTATCATGAATAACTGGGAGCACTGGGAGCCGCGACCTATAGATGACCCAAGATGGGCTGAAGAATAATTTATTAGGATGTGACACCTCTATTTTGTTATTACCAGAACCTTTGAAAACTTTAGTCTAGGACCTCACCTCTACTTTTTTCACATTTTTAAACCTTTACCTATACATTCATGAAGAGAGGAGCCTCAGACGAATTATCTCAAGAAATCTTTAAAACCAGTAGTAACCCAGGTTCTCTCCGCCAGCCAACCGACACCATGGACCCCCCTCCGAGAATCAACCTCCCGGCTAGGATAAGTGACATCAACATGCCTAAGTATAGAATCCTGCAGAAACTAACACTTGGCCTCGCCAGATCCAACCACCATCACAGATTCCTCACTGAATGCCTAGAACAAGGAACGGTCCCGAAAGGCCTAACCATTGATATAGACCCAGCTTTACCACATCTAGACTCGAACTTTTTATTACAATGGCACCTCATAATTGAAGAGACCCATACAAAAATTATAACTTGCCTTATAGAATACTGGGCTATACATCGTACTTTTTTGGACTCGGAAATACAAAGAGCCTATTCTCTATTCTCGGAGGACACCTCTGAAACAGAATTAGACCTCATTAAATCCAATCTCGCCAAACAAAAGGCCGCTGAAGAACTTAGATTACGACAAAGAAGGAACAAGAAATGGGAAGGAGGTTCACCTCAAAATACAAATGGCAAAAAAGGCGCTCTCGCCAGGCGAAGACTGGATCAACAAAGATCTTCAACTTTTCTCAGCACCAATTAACTGAAGACGAAAATAATGTGCTATCTAAAGGGCTTGGCTACTGTCCCACCCCCTCCGTTATCACTAGACAAGACATCCTAATAGATACATACTGTTTCACCAGGAAATTACGTCTTCTACACTTTTTTAGATACAAGGGTACCTCCAATCCAGACATGGTGGACTCAAGTCAATCTCTACAACATGTATCCAATTCACCCTTCACTCCACGTAAACATCTATGTTGTCATCTGGACATATACATTCAGGCACTTGAAAGCGATCTATCAAACTCACTGCCACTAAATAGGTCACGTAAAACACCGATATCCAACTTCACTAAAGCAGAATTCCGAGCTTTACAAAGCCTACAACAAAATAAAGACATCATGATAAGACCAGCTGACAAAGGAGGAGCCATTGTGATCTTAGACACTTCCGATTATGTCAACGAAGGGCTAAGACAATTATCAGACACTTCCACCTACAAATTAGTTAGTAAGGACCTAACTAATTCATTCCGTAATTCTATTAACAACTTATGGAGACATGCACCGTAAAGGCCACTTAACTCAAGAAAAATCCTCACTGCTCACTAATCACCCACGTACACCTCTACTATATCTGCTTCCGAAACTACACAAGGTTAACAGACCAGGAAGACCCATTGTCTCAGCTGTCTCCGGACCTACAGAAAAAATCTCTGCTTCCGTATATATACATCTTAAACCTCTAGTTATCCTCATTCCTTCATACATTAAGGATACTACAGACTTTCTAATCAAACTCTCCAATATCGTATTTTCTCAAGAAGACATACTAGCCACCATAGATGTCAAGTCGTTATACACTAACATCCCACACAGACAAGGCATCGAAGCTGCTAAGTCAGCCCTCAACTCTCGTCAAAACCAACAACCGCATACTTGGCTTCTCTTAAAAAATTTATTCATTTGGTCTTGACTCATAATTGTTTTAGGTTCCACGATAAATTTTATCTTCAGGTCGCAGGCACGGCCATGGGCACAAAAATGGCCCCTAATTATGCGAATTTATTCATGGCTAAGTTAGAACAAGATTTACTTCATAACGCGCCTCTAAAACCAAAAGTCTGGTTAAGGTTCATAGACGATATTTTCACTGTATGGCCACACGGTGAGAATACCCTTCAAACTTTTCTGAATTATCTTAATGATGCCCACGACACCATCAAATTCACTTCTGAATATTCACGCTCTGAAATTAATTTCCTGGATGTAAAGATCACTCTACACAACGGTAAAGTACAAACAAACATATATAGGAAACCTACTGATAGTCAAACATATATTAGGTATGATTCTTGCCACCCTAGACACTGCCTCAACGCCATCCCTTATAGTCAAGCTCTTCGTCTGAGGAGAATCTGTTCTGATGAACAAGACTTTGTCACACAAACCAATATTTTATAGGATAATTTTCTCAAATGCGGATACCCTAATCACATTGTTGTATCAGCTATAGCCAAAGCCAGTCAACTAGATCGCGCTTCTCTGCTTACATACAAAGTCACCAGAGATAAAGACCATACCATTAACTTTATCACAAACATGAACCCTTCCTCTCCTATTTCCATTAAAAAAATATCAAGAAACTGGGATATTTTAAGTCGAAACAAAGAAACTTTGCACATCCATTCTTCACGACCACAGCTAACCTTTCGGAGGGCCAAAAATATTAGAGGATTTCTAGTTCTAAATGACTCCACCAAACCGAGTATTATACCAGGCTGTTCTCCGTGCCAGACCCCATGTTCTACTTGTAAGTTCATGAAAACTACTAACACCTTTAGGTCAAAGGTCACCAAAATTTCTTATCATATTACCCAAAGGATTATGTGCCAATCCTTTAATATCATATATCTCATAGAGTGTTCTCTTTGTGGTATACAATATGTTGGTCAATCATCACAAACTCTAAACAAACGTATACAGCAACATAGATCTGACATTTCTCTCAATAAGGAGACCACAGTAGCTCAACACTTTAATTGTCCAAATCATAACGTTAATCATTTAAACGTCACAGGCATTCAGGTTGTTACGCACAACAACACGTCATTACGTTTAGCCACTGAAATCACTTGGATACAAGAACTTAACACTGTTTTACCATTTAACAGGGTTCATACAGCATAGCAAAGCCAAAATTCCATACTTTTTCAAGTACTTTCCAAACCATTTTTTCCAAAATTCCAAACTCAATTATCCGTGGTTTTATGGGTATGTATGTGTGTATGTATGTATATATATATATATATATATATATATATATATATATATATATATATATATATTGGTTCCCCTTTTATAACGCCACCCCAAATGTTTCCTTATTACGAGAGGTGGTCTCTCTTCAAGGGGAAAATATAATGAAAATGCCATACTTGTTGCGCAGCAAAGTAGCCTTTGCAGAGGGAGTGGCATCTCTTTGGGGGTGGCTTACAAGAGGGGGACCAATGTATACAATTTATATATTGAACAAAAAAACAACTTTTTGTTTGATACTAGCAAGCGCTGCTTCCCCCATATTTTTCAAGTGCACATTACTTGCACACACCTTGCATCTTGCGCTGTATTTGTCCTGTTTTACAGGCAAAACCCAGTCCTTTTATTTGGGGTTTTCAAGCCAAAGTTCATTATATGTACAGCCTCCCATTGTTGTTGTGGCTTGGTGCACAATTTATGCCCGCGACGAACATTTACGGTCATTTATCCATAATTCAGGGCTCGACAATTTTTTAAAAAATCACTTGTCTGCTGGGCAAGTAGATTTCAAAATCCACTTGTCCTGATAAAACTTCTATAAACATCGTTTTTTTCTAACAATGCTAAGACCTAGGCTAGACAAACCCTTTACCCTAAAATGTATTTGCCGCTTATTGTCGCTTGCAAAATCGCAAAAAATGTCAAATTTTATGATTCTAGCTGCAACTGTTTGACAGTGAAACTGGCAAAATATCAAAAATACAAATTGAAAGTAAGCTATTTGCTTGGGGTGACTAACGATGAAAAATACATTGTAATTTCTGGGACTATAGGAGTCCGTATAAACTTAAATAACGATTAAATAGTTGCATTGGCTTCAGTTCAGGATCCTTTCTCTCTGCCTCGGATGGCGTGATGCACTGATGGGATGCATATCGTTTGCGTATCTACCATGAATGCTATCGGTACATCGTAGTAAATTTGGGTATACAGTATTGGCAAGTTCCTCGCAATAAACGGTGTTCTTAAATCAAATTCAAACGAAAATTTTAATATTTCAAATCAGATATCGAGCGTGCGCACCGTCAACATCTTTCCTGCAACTGTACACAAACAGCTGCTTTGGCCATGTGGTCTGACGCACAACACATCACCTGATTGGTCAATCCAGTCACATGCAAAAATGAACCAATCACGGCTCGTGCTACGGTGTTTTCATCATGGCTTCCGCCCAGTGAACATGTGTGAATTTATGGAGGAAACACACAAACGGGAAGCTTTGTTTTTTGTTGCAGCATACAAAAATAAAGATTCCGGTGTTTATTCCAACAATTATTTGGAGTCACAGGCAAATACGCAAAGGTATGGGATAGCTGGAATTGCCGAATGTGTCCCAAATCAGTCCGTGAGACTGCGTCAGTTCACCGCAGATCTAATCCAGTGTCCCCGCTGTCACTTGCGTGTGACTGGCAGGTGTGTGCTGTTTTTGCTGGGAAGTCATCGCACGGCACGTATTTTTTTCTAACACTGTTTGAACCCACCGATAAATAGCATTTCATGTTAATTTGCAGATGAATTTGCCCTGCAAAATATTATTATTTTTTGACGGATTTTACTTGTAAAAAATTCCAACTAGCCCGCAGGGATAGCACTTTTTTATTTCCACCAGCCCGAGCCCAATTCTGACAAGCCCGAGCTTTCTGACATACAAATAGATTTTTTCATTGTTTATTTGTTTTTTTAAACCGGAAAATCGATTTTCCATACTTTTCAAGACTTCTTTATGAAATTCCATACTTTTCAAGGCCTGGAACAGAGGGCATTCAAATTCCATACTTTTCAAGCTCTGTGCGAACCCTGTCATTAGGCCTCAACATCAGAGAATAGTTCCTTCCCATCATCATGCTACATTCATGCATTATATGCGGGAAATCATACAGCTCTGCTTGGTCCCTCAGAAGACATCTCAGGACCCACGACCTAGAGAGACCTAGGCTCACTTGCCCCATATGCCTTAGCAACTTTGGCCGCAAGGACAACTTCAAACGGCATGCAGACAAAAAGCATCCCGGGACCAACATCACTCCTGTATCGTTCAACCCCAGGGTTATAGCCACCTACCCACGACGAAACGTCCATGGGAAGCCTCTGGCAAAAAATGGCACATTATATCTGTCAAGAAAACTGAGGAAGCCACTTTCCGTATCATCGCGGGTATCAACTCCGCCAGAACCCAGATGGGACTGAGAAAATCTATTATTGACTGCTGTGCAAAGGTCCAGCAATTATCTAAAGATATCACTCCTTTTCAAATATCCAGACTATCGGACAGCGACACAGATGAAGAGACCTGACTCCAAATCCCGCTGCTCTACCCCCTGCCAAGACGAATACTGGTATCCATCCAGCTTGGACCCGGCCACGCAGATACTAGAAATCGACCAACGAATTCAAGAAACTATCGCCACAATTGCATCGCTTATTTCTTCCCACAAAACCCCTTCTATCCTGTACACAGACTTGCAATTGTCCAGTGATGGCAGTGACTCTAATTAACAGTACCTTGTCACTTTTATCATCACTATTCGATATCTCTCCTTTCACTTTCAATTCCGCTGTTCGCTTCCGGGTTTATTTTTGCCGCATACACAGAGACCTCTAGCGGGGATCAAAAACACTTCTAAATACGTCACAATCAGAAAAGTTTTGCATCTCAATTTTAATTAAAGGGCTACGAATAAAGTACATATAGGAGCCTTCTTTCCCCTGAGGAAGAACAAGGATGTCCGAAACTAGTAGGGGGAGGCTCCTCTTTATACATATGGACTGGTTGTTTACTTTCTTTTCCTCCTCTTTTGTTGGTTTGTCATGTTTGATTTCATTGGTTAGGCCTAGCAAGACTACTAAGAATAGCAGTGTACTTATATGGATAGACCACCTTTAGGACGATTTTTTGCAGAAAAGGTTTCTGCAAAAACCCCTCCTAAAGGTGGTCTAGTTGTATAAGATACCTTACAGGAAGTACAGTATAAGATATAAGGGAAGTACTACATAGGGACCTGAAGATTGTGGTCTAGCAAAGTACTGCTGAAGTACCTGTAGCTTTAACTTCTACTGACATGTTACTATCTCACTTCTGCTGACATTTTTACTATCTCAAAGGATAGACTACAGTCAGTGTGGGCTCCAACCAGTGACATCCCTATATCATGTATTTCTATCTATCTATATAAATTTGTCCCTTAACCAGATGCCATCTTAGGGTCACTGCTCTGTCAAGCACCTGACTAGCTCCCACCATGTATCTTGGTTGCATGCCATTGCCTGCGTCTTGATTTCAAGCTTCTTCCAGTCCATTCAGCGATAATGTTCGCCAGCTTCTTTGTTGGTCTGCTTTGCCTTCTGCAATCCCACAAAATGATAGCAGCAAGTGCCTGATGGCCTTGTCAAGATGTGCGACCCACCTGGTTCCCCCCTGCACGCTTAGGTAATATCCTCTTTAGGCCTATTGCATCCGAAGTTCTCTTTGAGTTTTTGACAATTTTTGCTAGACCTCTCTCTGTAGAAATAATGCAAGCTCACAAACTTATTTACAGTCTCAAATATTGGTAGTGCTTTTACTGCTGTCTTGAAAGCAAGCTCAAGGCAGTGATTTAAATAATGTACGCTTATAAGATGGGGGGGGGGTCTTGTCGAAGTCGTTCAGCAAGAGCTGAGATTGGACCTCTCATATTGCTGGCCCCATCACTACCAATCCCAACAAACTTTTTCATAACGTCATCATTACTATACTTTGAAAAAACTTCTTTCACGAAAGTATGAAGATCTGCAGAACAGGTTGACTCAGGAGCACCTATGTTACACGTCATCGATGGATTTGCACAATCAACCGATCGCGCAGCGCTATCAATGGATCTAATGCTGGTACAACAATCGATGGCTTGCGCACCAAGCGATCGATCGTGCTGCACTGACAATGGATGCACAATCATAGGATAACTTGTTAAATAAATTCTAATCTATTGATCAGAATGGGATAAACTTATGTTGATTTTAACATACAAACTCGAACCTATCAATTATGCATGCACAAGTGACTAAGTATGGGCCTTTGTTATTACTGTGATTTTGTAACCATACATCTGCAGCTCAACTGCCTGGATTCGACGATTCTAGACTTTGTTTGGCCGTAAATTAATTCCATATGGAAAAGTGCCGGCAAACGATCAGTACGAAACACATACATAAACTTTAGTTAGGTATGTAATTGATAAACACATCTAGATCAAAGTAAAATGTTAAGTGACACCAATCGATCGATCGTGCTGTGCTTGCAAAGGATGCCCTATCAACGTATAATTCAGTTTGAAAAAGTTGTAATGAAACAAACTATTATCAGATCTGCCTTTGTTGTGTGATAGATAGATAGGATGATAGCCAGGTTTGTCAATCAAGTTATTAAGATGGATTTTATTTCAGACACGTTGGTAAGGGAAGCCATCAAAAGTTTGATGGTCACAAATAAACGACAGTAATTTCAATTTGGGTCATACCTCCCCCCCCCCCGAAACTAAACTCGACTTTACATATAAACTTCGATCTCTCAGAATGTGTACTGTAGTGGTCACAAATTACATAGGGTTTTGCCACTATAAAAAGGTCATATTGTGGTGTATTTAGGATGGCTTTTAAACATTGGGATTACTACCATTCTACAACATGAAGACAGGACTTACATCCCTGGATGAATGATTGATATTGAATAATTGTCAAATAAAAGATATTTCACTTTTATTAAACTTGACTTTGTTTTTCCTTTGTATTCAGTTTACACAGGCTTCACAGTTAGCAGTATTTCCATGTCGGTCATTTTACAAGTCATTTATATCCAAAGCCCATTTTGATCTTGAATGGCCTGCTGAACAGTGAAGCCTGTGCGAATAGGCCTACTGTATACAACTGTCAGCATTTTTAAAAGCAACCACTTAAATGCTTTCTTTATACCATCAATGATTTATTCACTGGCATTCTTTTTATAATGACATGTCGCATTCTCTCGCATTCTTTTATAATGACATACATGTATGATGTTTGTTAACAAACACCATACAAAACAAGAATACCTCATATGGAATCATTAAATTCCTCATGACACAAAAATAATTTTGAATACATTGTCTCCAATATAATGTCAATGTGAAACTTGGAATAGAAGAGACCTGAAGTATTCAGCAGCTTCTCCCTTGAAAGCAGTCCATGGTACTAATTCACTCGCATTCTTTTATATATGACATATATGCTGTTTGTTGCCCACATATTATATGAAAACGTTTTTTTTTTTCCTGTTTGCAAGTTAAAATTGTATATTTTTTGCTTACATCGATTTTGCGCGATAGGAAACTAAATGGACTTAACCCCCTCCCCCCTAACTAAATTAGGTTCGTTTTTCATCACACATCGATCTTTTGATGGCTTCCCTAATGTAGGCTTACATACATGTAAAACCACATATAAACCAATTATCGTTATAATTATCAAACCCCATTAAACACAGGCAGGCCTAACAGAGATGTTTAATTTTTTTTTTTTTTTAATCAAAGAGTACACTAACTCAATATTATCATTTATTATTATTATTACTATTATTATTTTAAATACATCATGTAATTCGATCCGGGAATTTGATCCATCACTGTTTGAGCATTTGTGTTGAGACTGGAGCAAGTAATAGAGTAGACAATGAGAGTGCATAATAAATTTTTAGACTCTGCTTTCTTACACTCGTTTGTTCAATATTCTTCTGTTTCAAGATACAAACTATGCGACAGTAGAAACAGATTTCCATACATTTTTTAAAAAAATAACAAAACTCGGAGGTAAAAACAAAATCATAAAAGCCTGGGTATTCATGAGCTATAAGTACTTGGAGAATGTAAACTTTAAGTAAATTTGTTTTTTCTTGTCAGTGCACTCAAATTATGGTTTTAAAAAAATTCAGACCGAAAGTGACATGCCATTCAGAAAGCACTCAATTTGACAGATCTGTCAATTGATGGTGCAGTGCCAGCAACACTCACAAAGTGTCACAATAAAGGGTAAATACCTACCTACCCTTCTCGCGCTATATATTCACTAATTTATACCTTCTTTTTTATTTAATTTATAGTTTAAGTCTTTATAAATTCAGCCGCTCCTTTTTCCTTTTTATATGCAAAGTCCATGTAGTGATAACGTTCATCTTAAAGATACTTGTGCAGTCGCTGGTTTCCCGCAGGCAGCCATTAACTTTTACCTATCCCCCTGGTTGAAAAACAAACATTGGTAGGTATCTATTCTATAGTTGCTCCCAATAAAGCGCATCGCCATCTATCGATTGTTGCGCGAACAATAGATCCATTGATGGTGCAGCGCAATCGGTCGATTGTGCAGATCCATCGATGGTGCACAACACATAGGCCTACATAAATCTCATGTTGCTGGTTCCCTGTATACAAGTCTGCATGTATATGTTCTCGTGCTCTGTGCAGCTCAAGTCTATGGACCCGTCCATCATTATACTAAATGCTGAACAATCAGAAAGTGTTTCGATCGTCTTGGATCTCTCAACGTCGGCAATAAAGCCAGTGTCAATGAAGTCCCTCTCAGCGTTCTCAGTCTTGTACGTTTTTCCATCATCAATATCTTTCATCTTGTCTAAATTACAGAGCTTTGGATAAATGTGCATTGAGAGCTCTGTCTTGGCAATCCAATGTGCGTTTCTAAACAAATGTCTCAGACGCGTGGCACTAGCTTGACAGATGCCTATGGATCTGAGACTTTCCCCGGCCGCTGACTGTGCGATTTCTGCCCTACCTTGTGGGGTTTTTTTTGGACGATACTATTTTCACCGTACGGTGAGAATAGCGTTTGGTCTATTTTCACCGTGCGGTGAGAATAGCGTTTGGAAGGAGTTTTGTCTATTTTCACCGTACGGTGAGGATAGAGTTTTGTCTATTTTCACCGTACGGTGAGAATAGAGAAAAAAACTCGGACTCCCTGCAGAAATAAAATCTATCGATAATATAAAAAATTTTAAAAGGCGAGTAAAATCATTCCTCTCAGAGAAGGCTACATCATCTGAAAATGATCTTTACATATATTTTTAAGGCTTCTATCTGAGTATTGTAACTTGAACAAAGGTGCTAATCTGCTGTAACATAGAATGAAGGTGCTGTCATTTAGTTTTTAAATTTATTTACAACATACCTGCAATTTATATACACATATAAACTCTATTAATTATTTATTTATTTACTTTATTTATTTTTTTAAACAAGGACCCCAATGGAAATAAGCCAGGTCAAACTGGCTTTCTTGGGTTATCCTGGTGCTGGTCAAAATTTTTGTTATATAATGTGATTTTAGCCTGAATATGAACCTATTGTCTGCTATGGGGTTTTTTTTTTTTTTTTTTTTTTTTTTACTAGTTATACATATGATTTGATTTCTGTGTTTTAATATACCATTACTACCCTGTCTGTTTACTGTGTCACATGTATGTCTTGAGTTCTGTGATTGTATTTACTTTAATTTCATCATTATGTTATTTTGTAACACGTGATTTGAGTTCTGTGATATTGTATGTATTATGTTTTTACTTAAGTCGTATATTTGTCAATGTCTTAATTTCTGTTTATTGTATTGATTTTATGTATTGTCTACTGTATTTTATGACTAGCACCAAATAAAGTCAAATCAAATCAAATCAATAGCGTTTGGTCTATTTACAACGTGCGGTGAGAATAGCGTTTGGAAGGAGTTTTGTCTATTTTCACCATACGGTGAGGATAGAGTTTTGTCTATTTTCACCGTACGGTGAGGTTTGGGGTTGGTTTATTTTCACTGTATGGTGGTGATGGTACAGTTCGGGATATTTTCACGGTGAGGAATATGGCGGCTCTATTTTCACCATTTGGAAAATAGAAATTGAGAGCCTTTGTGCAAATATATGGTTATGGCTTGTCACATAGAACTGAGGCAAATTAAGATTGGAGAAAAATGCTTAGTTTAGGGAGATAGCTAGCTTCGTAGTATAGTCAATAGGAAAGGGGACCAATTTCCTTTGCACCGTGACAGCATAGAATGTTTGGCTTTTCAACATTTCAAATTGATGTATATAAATTCACTCTACCCACCCTTTCATTTTCGTTGCTTCGTGTTTTTTCTTTCTTCTTTTTTTACACGATCCTTAACTAAGTCATAAGGAGATACATCTAACTTGCAGGCAATAGAACACCCAAATGGATTCAGTCAGCCAAGTTTAACATTTTATCTTGTCATGTTTTCAGGACTGATACATTGAGTAAACTTACATGTGACCCAACCATTTATTTTGCCTGCTACCTGGAAAACATCAAGGGGGGTACGGAAAAAAAAAAAAAATCAAAAAAAAAAAAAAAAAAAATTCTGGCGCCTCCAAAAATTGTTGGTCATCTCCGGTCACACAAGAAAGTATGGGGGGGGGGGGGGGGTGTTTACCCATTACATCAAAGATCCTCAGGGTGACAGGCACAAAAACAACAACAAATACAGCTGCAGGCTTGAATGTTTTATAGTTACACATGTTCATAAATGTTGGTCACTTCATGTGTCCTCCTTGTTTTTTATGGACTCACATTCATTTGACAAGTGTCACATAACATTCAAATATATTACCATGGTAACTACACATAGTTTCCTGTTCTGGAGAATTTGTGAATTCCAATGACAATTGAACAGCAGATGAAAGCTTTGGAAAATAAAACCCTTTGTAATGGTTATCAAAGTTTTATTATGGGACACTGACATCCCAAATGAAGATAAACCAGACATCATATCTCTTACAGTGGTCCCCCGGCCTTACTTGCTATGTTCAGCTCCCCCCCCCCCTTGACAAATCCTGGACCCACACCTGCATAGTGTATTAGTATACCTGTTATGATATTTTTTTTCATCAAAGAGGACAAGATCTTGGTGGATGGTAGCCAAATAAATGTTTTTTACTGGTCATGAATTGGTTCAAAAGAAGTGAAGATGGCCATTTAATGGGAGTTTGCAAGCAATAGAGCATCCAACTTGATTCAGTCAGCCAGGTTTAGCATGTTGTTTGCTCATAGATTCAGGATTGATACTTTGAGGAGACTTGCATGTGATCCAGTCATTTATTTCCCCCTCTACCTGGCAATTGTCATGGGGGTACGGACACTACAGAATAGGCTTTCTATAACTCTTGTTAGTGTTCTTACGTTACTTCCAATTGTTATGTGCACAATTGAGTGGAATATTTTGTTTGTAGATCCTCAATTTTTTTTTCTTCTCAGAAGTACATCTTGTTAGAAGTATTTACCCTTATCATAGTACACTTCAAACAATATTTCGAAATTGCCTTTTATTTTCCTCATTTTTAAAAACATTTAAACGCCTGTGATACCACACTATGTGAGTTACAGTCCTGAAATAACAATATCCTGCATTTTTGCCTGAATATCAAGGTATTCTTTGCACAGGTTTTTATATCGTTGTGAATCTTGCATAAAAGATATTGCTTGTTCTCTGTGGGGTACGGACACTACATTTCATGTTAAATTATGGTGTCTATCTTTTACCAGCCACCAAATTAATAATGGATTTGATATGGTTCAGTGTCCCCATAAAATTTAGTGTGTGAGGTCTTGATGCAAAATGAATGTAAAAAAGATAACAAGTGGGGGTACGGGCACTACAGAAATTTACAGAAAATGTAACCTTCATTTTTCAGGTAAAACTCTGAACTTGGAAACCAATTGTGAACCATGTAAAGCTAATATTCTTTTAAAAAGTGGTTAGTACTATTATGAGCTCAACCTGTAACTTAAAAATGTAAAAACTGTAATTTTTCAGGGTGTTGAATTTATGGAATAAAATAAACAAAAAAATCGTAACAAAACTGTATTTTCAGACATTTTGCCACAAATTCATACAGTCGATGCAGACTCCAGGTTAAGTGACCTGCAAACGTAATTAGAACAAAATGGTTTGGATTTATGTACAAAATAATTAAAATATCTGCCCTTTTTTCAAACGTAATTAGAACGAAATGGTTTGGATTTATGTACAAAATAATTAAAATATCTGCCCTTTTTTCAAACGTAATTAGAACAAAATGGTTTGGATTTATGTACAAAATAATTAAAATATCTGCCCTTTTTTTCAAACGTAATTAGAACAAAATGGTTTGGATTTATGTAAATTAATAATTAAAATGTCTGCCCTTTTTTCAAAATTTATGCAGTATGAGTGTCAGTAAAAACAAAATTGGCTCTCCGTACACCCCAAAAGTGAACATTTCGGGGTGTATAAATGACTATATTTTCGCTAAATCTTGACGGATTTTAACTTTTTTTTTTATTTTGCTTGTGGGAACATGTCCATTAATGGAGTGTAATCTAAGTTAATGTACCTGTGTTTGGTTTGATGCTACATGGCCGTAACTAGTTTTAAGGCACTTGGGTACACTCAATTGTGAAAAGGCCGTTTTGTCACTTAAATTTTTGCCTTTTCACATGAAAAATACAGAGTGTTGGCTCTATAAAAGCTGTTAGATAATAAAAGCTGAAATAACACCTCAACCGATCTCATTATAAACCATGCTCAAAGTTCAAACTGGGAAGTTAAGGCCTTTTAATTAATTCAGCAAATGTTGGTTGCAATTTTCTTTGGGTGCCATATCATGACAAAATGCTTTTCCAAAATATTCTTCCCTGGTTGACTTCTCTACTATTGCCGCACGGAAGAAATAGAGCAGCCCCTATTCTCACCGTACAACGAATACAGATCAAAGTCCAAACTCTATCATCACCGTACGGTGAAAATAGACAAAACACTATTCTGATCGTACGGTGAAAATAGACAAAACGCTATTCTCACCGTACGGTGAAAATAGTCACTCCGTTTTGTTTTTGTTTTTTTTTTTTGTTTTTTCTTCTTTGCAGCTTGTGCTTGCACTGCCATTTGGTGGTACTCGGTCTTCGTGATCACCTTGAGTTGACTTCTAAAAATTTGTGCTCCCTCTAATAAAAGCATGCTGTTTTGGGTTATCGTTCGCGTTCATTATCCTATCGTATTCCCCTCGTGTTTTAGAGTACTCAATGCATACCGAGCACTGTAACTTTGAGCATCCGTTGACTCGGACTGCATCAGCCAAGGCCGGCCGGTAAACCATGATGAGTTAATTGGACGCTCCTTTCTCTTTTCTTCGTACGCTTTCCACCGCTTTGGTGCTTTGCCTTCTGTCGCATCATCATCCTTGGTCTCTGTGGTAATGTCCGCACTTCTTTTCCCAGTCAAATAATGCAACACAGACATGATTTTCCACGCTTTAGATGTTCCCACGCGACACACAGAAGTTAAAAAATGGCACAGCTTCTTGTCGTCTGCTGCCGGAGGCGGGGTCATGTGATATATTTAAGCCAATCAAAGACAGCGTATTTGAAGAAAGCGAAAGCAAGCACGCAAAGCGAAACACAAGCTGATTGGCTGAATGTGTGAATTCATTGTAATGGGAAAGATATGCTGCCGGACATTTGGGCCGATGTAGGTAAATGATTCGTCGGTCCTCCGCAATTTTTACTGGGTAAAAACCGAGGTCCGACGTTTTTCGCAGACTGAACTTTGGCTGAGCCGTTTCCAGGAACCGACTCAGGTTCATGTTTTCTTCTTGCTGCTGACTTTTTTTTTTCTTATTTTGTTAATTTCTTGCGTTCTGTTTCGTGCTTCTTATTTTTTTTACCTTACATTTACTTATTTCTTGTTTTAAACTTCTTGCTTCTTACGTTTTTCCTTATTTCTTACTTTTGGATACTAGAAATTTTCTTACTTTTTGACATTTCTTATAAGAAAAAAATAAGATATTCATGAAAAGTATGATTCGTATAAGAATCTTATAAGAAAAAACCGTACAGTATGGGTAACTATAAATTGCCCTGTTCCCAGAATTACACATCAGCCCCGTAAGATTTATTTATACTCACAATGTAATTACACAGCTTTTAACCAGAAACTTTTGGAGTATAACCGGGATGAGGTGTTGACTCATAGGAACATTGAAGTTAATTGGGAAACTTTTCACGACATTTACGAGAAGCTATTTGATGAATTTATTCCTAGCAAGCTAGTCAAACCTGGCCAAAGGCATAGCCCACCTTGGACCAGGTATAGATCAGTAAAAGGGGCTAGAAAGCAGAAGAGGAAACAGTTTGTAAAGGGTAGAATTTCAGGGTTGCATGCCGATAGTATGATGTATAGACATGAAGTTGAACACTTAGAGTCTGTAATTTCAGAGGCTAAAGAACATTATGAGGATAGGTTAGTAGATAAGATTGGTGAAAACCCTAAACTTTTCTGGAATTACACACGTCATTTTTCACGATCTAGCTCTACGGTCGACATGTTACTAGATGGTGATGCTAAGATTGTAGTTGACTCAGACAAGGCTGAATTACTTAATACATACTTTACTTCTGTGTTGACAGTTGAACCTGATGTGACAATACCTTTACCTCAAGGTCCTGACCAACAGAATATATTACTCGATATTGACATTTCACCACATACTGTCAGAGAAAAACTTTGTAGGCTCAAGCCAAATAAAGCCAGTGGTCCAGATGGAGTCAGTTATAATGTGTTAAGAAACTGCCCCAACTTAAATACTCCCTTGTCTTTATTGTTCTCACATTCATTGCAGACAGGACATTTACCACAAAGCTGGCGTGATGCGAATGTCACACCGTTACATAAGAAGGGATCCAGGCAGGTTTGTTCCAATTACAGACCTGTCTCCCTTACCAGTCAAGTTATCAAACTTTTTGAGAGAATTGTCCATGAACATATGCTTAGATTAATACTTTCCAATAGAACCATTAGCTGTGACCAGCATGGTTTTCAGGATGGCTGTAGTTGTGTGACCCAGTTGTTAGAATGTTTGTTTGATTGGTCCAGTAACCTTGACAATAAGTTTGAGACTCACATTGTATATTTAGATTTTGCTAAGGCATTTGATACTGTACCTCATACAAGACTTATACATAAAATTAAACAAGCAGGTATTCGAGGGAAAGTATTAAGATGGATAGAGGGATTTCTTAGAGGACGCAGACAGAGAGTAGTTCTCAGAAATGGTGTGTCAGGATGGCAGAATGTGACTAGCGGTGTTCCCCAGGGTTCTATCCTGGGTCCGTTATTGTTCTTGATATATGTCAATGATATTCCAGGTATTATAACATCAATCACAAAAATGTTTGCTGATGATACTAAGGTATACAAAGCAATTCATACAGTTTCTGACAGTGAAAAAATGCAAACAGATCTAAATACCCTAGGTAGTTGGTCAGACACTTGGTTGTTGAACTTTAATGTTGATAAATGTGTTGTTTTAAAGATAAAGAAGAAAGAAGATTATGTTTACACTCTTAATGGTGTCAATTTGAGCCAAGTTAACCAGCAGAAAGACCTAGGTGTTTTGATTGCAGATGACCTTTCGCCTAAGTGGCATATTCAGAGTATTGTAAACAAAGCTAATCAGAGAGTAGGTCTGATTAAACGGTGTTTTACAGGACTAGACAATAAAATAGAAACATTATACAAAAGTATAGTAAGACCAGTGCTTGAGTACGGGGCAAATGTATGGAGCCCCTGGCATAAAAGAGTCATTGAACTTTTAGAATCGGTACAGAGACGTTGTTTGCGGCTTTCTTTGCAAGACATTAAATTAGATTCTCTTGAAGAACGTAGAAGTTTTAGTGACATGTGTGAGACATATAAGATGATACATGGTCTGTATAAAAATAACTCAGACAGATTCTTTTCTTACACTAATCGTTCTTTACGTGGTCACTCTTTAAAACTAGCAAAGAAGCACACAAGGACAGACACTTTAAAATATTTTTTTTCCAACAGAGTAGTCAACAAATGGAATAGTCTCCCAGAGGAAGTAGTGTCTGCCCCGTCTCTGTCAGCCTTCAAAAGAAGATTGAGATCCCTACCTAAAGGACAAGAGGGATAAACCAACCAAGTAACCAAGTATGCAAAATTTGTCAAAAAGAATACAAAAACAAAGGTCAGTGTCATTTTCTTGGCCTGTGACCTGGATCTTGCATCATGCATGTTCCAGCTGTGTTTGAAGTGAAATGACGATACAGTGAACAATTTTACTGATGCTGCTTATGCTGAAACGATGACGTGGGCTATGTTTTTTAACATGGGTCTACCTGTGAAAGTATAGACGAAAGAATCTTTAATTTTGAACGCTTGTTCTCACAGTATAATGTACCACTTCAGTATCTACTAAGCATAATAGACGCACTCCTCATTGTACTAGTGACCCATATTATTGCAGATACTTCTATAATTATAAATATACAGATCCTCAAGGAGCATTTTTACTAAAAGATGAGGTAGATTCAATCAATAATTTTGACTTAGTAGTAATTGATAAACATCTACATATTACTGCAACTTAAGCATGATAATGTTAAGCTGAATGTAATTTTCAACTTTTTAATTGTAAACAGCTGAACATTTACTTGTCTGACAAGATCCTTGTTTTTTACTATACAATATTAATCTTTATATTGTATAGTAACAAGCATTTACCTTTATACAAAATTAATGTTTCTCTCGGCCAGGCTAAAAAGCAAAGTCAAGTTGGGATCCAAAGAGGATCAGTAGTAGGACCGGTTTCGCCTATGACTAGGCTCATCAGCTACTGAAGTAACAGTCAACCGCACGTACTATTTATATTATACAAAATTATCTGTATTTAGCTTTGGTCCTGGCAGTTGTAGGTCTGTTTCTGACATATTACCTTAAGCTCGATCTTGACTCGAACTCGGAGGCTCCAATTGAGCTCAAGATGGAATATAATTTCCCTGCCGATTCCCAACACTACATTAAACCACAGGAGGCCGATTTGAAAAATGTTAAAAATTAGGGATCCAGACTACATGTATCATCAACTGGTGTACAACTTTCTGTAATCTTCCACACAAACTACATTTCAGTCAAGTTTCTGAACAATCTTAGTAAGGGATGGTTCAGCATTATCATCATTTTTGAATTAGTACTTAGGGTACTAAATTTCATGACCCCCGTCCCTCTCCCCAAATTAGCACTTTCAAAAATGATGATTTTCCCCCCAAATCATAGCAAAATTGCACAAAACAGGCCAAAAATTGGCCATCATTTTCCATATCCTGTGAAAGTGTACAGACCCATTTAACCCCCTCCCCCCTTGCGTACTGTAAGTACTAATTCAACAAGTGCACAGTGATCCAAAGGATCTATGTCCCCCGCCACAATAGACAAAAACAAGAGGGCTGTGTGAACAGCCCGTGCCTCAGCTGATATTGACATTTATCACACTTGCAGCTCTATGAACTTGGGAAAGGATCAAGGGCACCATGTTCTGAGTAAGTCTGACCTTTATAGAAGAAAACTTACATGTGCAACATCAACGTTCAAGTAGTTTTCAAGTTATAATGAAGAGTAAAATTCATGTATGTTGCACTGTGACCCCACAAACGAGGTCAAGGTCATTCATGTACTGTCTCAGCATGACCTTCATACAGAATAATTAACATGTGTAGCTAACTCAAAACAGATATCAAGTCATCAAGTAAACAGTAAATTTTGTGTCAGTTGTCCTGTGAATTAGCATTAGAATGCCCATTGACTTACATAGTAATCAATAGGAAAGCTGCATTGAACGATAAGTACCCGAATTGAAAATCCTTTAAAATCAGGAATCCAAAGCAGTGCCACCTAGTAAACAACTGTTTGACCCTTCCACAACAACATATCCATCACATTTCAGCTTAATCTGAGGGATGGTTAGGAGAACAAGTGAAAAATAGCAAAACCATACAAAAAAATCATTAAAAAATTGCAGCACCACCTGGTGAACAAATTGGGAACTAGGTGTCCCCGGGAGTGTCTATTTACGATATCAAAGCAATTGGGTGAGCGGTTTCAGAAGAGAAGAATTTTGAAGGTTTGCCCCCAAAAAGAACAAAAAAAATCATAAAAAATCCAAAAATTACCAGAGCGTGACCATTTGAACAAACTTGGTACAGATCCACCCAAGGCACATCCCTACCAATTTGAAGTAAATCTGGTCCATATTATTAAAGTTATGACTATTACAAGAAATTCCCATGTTAAACTTTCCTATTAAAACTTTTGTAGAGATTTGGAAAAAAAAAATCCAAAATTCATTGGAACATGACCATTGGAACAAACCTGGTAGACACCCACCCAAGGTACATTGCCATCAAGTTTGAAGTAAATCTGGATGATGGTTTTGGAGAAGAACTTGAAGATGTAAATTAGCATTAAAACGCCCATTGAGTTACATGATAATCAATAGGAAAGGTGCATTTACCGCAAAGGAGCCGAATTGAAACAAGTTAATGAGTATTGCAGAGCAATACATTGTCCCCCGCTCGTCGCCCACGAGGTTGAATGGACTACTATATAGGGGTGTGACCTAGATGAAAAAAAAATTAAAAGTATGGCACATTCTTAGATTAAGCTTCACATTTGTGTAAAATTTCATTAATCTAAGCAAAAGGACAAAAAAGTTATGGCCCGGACAAGATTTTGAATGGATTTCACAGTGACCTAGATATTTGACCTAGTGACCTACTTTTGCCATGTGACACAACAACTCCCCAGGTAGTATTAAAATAATAAATTTGGTAGCTGTAGGTATTATAGTAAGGGAAATATGGCATGGACAAGGTTTTACATGGAGTTTACCCAAATATTTGACGGACGGACGGACACACGGACGGTGCCCATTACCATATCCCCTCTAAGGTCTACCCACCATAAAAAAAATCAAAGGGCTGGCATCAATAATTTAGAAGATATGGCCCGGACAAAATTTGTATTGTATCTTGAGCTTGCTTAATGAACTTCGTTAATTAATTAATTAATGGAAGTAATTAGCCACACAAAACAATGCGTATGCACACCTACTACCTAAGGTCTACACGCCATAAAAAATTCAAAGGGCTAGCATTAATAGTTTAGAAGATATGGCCCGGACAAAATTTGTCTTGCTTAAGGAACTTTGTTAAATAATTAATTAATGCAAGTAATTAGCCACACAAAACAATGCCTATGCACATCTACTACCTATGGTCTATCCACCACAAAAAATTCAAAGAGCTAGCATTAATAGTTTAGAAGATATGACCCGGACAAAATTTGTCTTGCTTAATGAACTTTGTTAAATAATTAATTAATGCAAGTAATTAGCCACACAAAACAATGCCTATGCACACCTACTACCTAAGGTCTACCCACCATAAAAAAATTGAAGAGGTAGCATTAATATAGGGAAGATATGTGCCGGACAAAATTTGTTTCTGTATATTTACATATCGATCGGTGACCCAAATATTTGACCTAGTGACCTAGTTTTGCTTTATGACACTTTCTTAGACTAAGCTTCACATTTGTGTAACATTTCATGACTCTAAGTAAAAGGACAAAAAAGTTATGGCCCGGACAAGATTTTTCATACATATGTATTCTGTGACCCAGATATTTGACTTAGTGACCTACTTTTGGCACACCATACACCTCTATCCTAGGAAGTACAAACACATTAAATTTGGTAGCTGTGGGTGTTATGGTGTTGGAAATATGGCCCGGAGAAGCTTCGGACGGAAGGACGGACGGACGAGGTGCAAACCTATAGTCCCCCACCAAGTGGGCGGGGGACTAAAAATCATTAAAAATCCGGAATCCGCAGCATTCCCACATAGTGAACAACTTTGTTTGGCTTTTCCATAAGGAACATATCCACCACGTGTAAGCTTAATCTGAGTGACGGTTCTGGGGTAGAAGTCGAAAATAGCTATAACACACAAAAATTCATAAAAAAATTAGAAAAAACTGCAGTGCCACCTGGTGAACAATTTAACAACAAGGAGTCCCTAGGTGTCTTCCTGTGTGATATCAAAGCAATTGGGTAAGCAGTTTCGGAGAAGAAGATTTTTTAAGATTTGTCAAAAAAAACCCAAAAAATTCATTAAAAATCCAAAAATCACTGGAGCATGAACATTTGAACAAAACTGGTAGAAACACACCCAAGGTACATTGCCATCAAGTTTGAAGTAAATCTGGATAACGGTTTTGGAGAAGAAGTCGAAAATGTGAATTAGCATTAGAATGCTCATTGACTTCCATAGTAATCAATGGGAAAGCTGCATTGACCGAAAAGTACCAGAATTGAAAAAAATCGTTAAAAATCAGAAATCTGCGCCATTCCCACATAGTGAACAACTTTGTTTGACCCTTCTACAAGGAACATATCCACCATGTTTCAGCTTAATCTGAGTGACGGTTCTGGAGAAGAAGTCGAAAATAGTTATAATACACAAAAATGGATATGTTCTTGGTAGAAAATATGTCAAGGTCAAAAACAATACACAGTGCACATGCCCATGGTATGATGCATCTCTGGTATAAATTTCATTATTCTATATCTTAGGGTTCTAAAGATATGCTCCCGGACAGACGCACGCACGGACGGCAGGCCCCCTGTCCTCACTAACTCTATGTCCCCCTATGCCACCTTCGGTGGCGGAGGACAAAAATGATAAAAATGTTGAACCATCCCTAAAGAGTTTGGGGAAAAAGTCGAAAAATAGGGAAAAAACCCCACCAAAAAATGCATAAAAATATTTTTAAAAAGTTGCAGAAAAGTGTCTCTGTTGAATTCCATATCAATTGGGTTGGTGGTTTCAGATAAAGAATATATTTTCAAATTTTGCCAAAAAGGAACAAAAAATCATACAGTGGTACCTGCTATTTAAGACCACCATTAATGCCAGACAAAAGTGGTCACATATGACAGGTGGTCTTTCACTGCAGGTAAGCTAGCAAAGAAATTAAAGGTCAGTGTCTTGAAATGGCAGTCTTAAAAACAAGTGCGGTCTTTCATGAGAGGTGGTGTTTAGAGCAGGTACCACTGTACAGAAATTTTTTTTTAAATCACTGTGAACATTTGAACAAACTTCACAGAGACCCACCTAAGGTGTAGCTGCACCAAATTTGCAGTGAATCTAGTAAACAGTTTTGGAGAGCAAGTCCAAAATGGGAATTTCCACTGCAATCCCCATTGACCAGATTTTCATACCCCCCATCAGTCCTGAAAGTTATATTGGGCTAACTTGAAAACTGTGGACGATACTGTGCTAACGACCGAAAGTTTACTAAAGGATGGATGGATGGACGGACAGACATGAGTGGTCGCATTTGTTCTGGCCACTTCCACCAAAAAAAAAAAAAAAACACACAAAAACAAAAACAAAAAAACAAAAAACAAATAAAAAGTAAAAGTGGCCACATACAGCTGACATCACAGACAAATTTCACAAGGTAATTGACTCCCAGGTGTAAGCCCATGCAGTGACCACATAAACCAATGCAACTTCCCACAGCAGTGGTTGCATACAGCAGGAACCACTGCAGTTATATGCGTTTCCCATTTCAGCTAGGCAACTGGTGCCATAGGTTGCAAGTTCGAGTCTCGCTTGTTCCGTACATAAAATATATGTATGTATATACACATATATATATATAATATATATATATATATGTACACATATATACATGAAGTTCGGAGTTCTATATTGTTTGACACTGAAAACTTTAGGGGACAACTTTTGTCTGCCCCCAAAACCAAGCATCAGCCTACAAAAAACAGTGTGACTGGAAATAGACTCTACAGTGTAGAGACCACCCTTCATCATGCACAGACGAACATGGTCAGTACAACCAAACCTTTATTTAACTCTTGCTTAGACAAAGTTGAATATATTCACTCTCTTTGAATAACTCAAACAATGCCAGAGATAATGAAAATCTACTTATCCCTCATGACATAATAGTCAATTTATCTGACTATAACCTCACTGAGTCACAAAAGAGAGTCCTAAACAAGAGTTTGAGTTTTTGCCCCCCACCCCACCCCCCCACCCCCACCACCCCCGGAACCAGACATGGCTGAAATCAAGAATGACTTTGAAAGGTTTTTTAGAACTCTCAAGCTTAAGTGTTTCTTTCACAACCTTAAGACAAATCAGGGACTCAATAACCCAATGCTCCCTGGAACTTACAACTCAGATGCCAGCTCAAATTTAGATACAGATGTACCTACCCCATCTGACTGCAAATTTAAAGTACCTATAGTACCTTCACACCAAGTGAAGCTGAGCTAAGTGACCCAAACTTAGAAGCATTTTGTAGGTCAGTCAAACATGATTTGGCACAATTCCAACCCAGAATCCTTAGTTCAGACAACCTGACTAGGGAAGAAAGAATAGGCCTTAAAGACAAACTCAGATATAGTGATCAAGAAAGCAGACAAAGGTTCAGCAATAGTTATTCAAAACACAAAGGATTATTTATCCTTAGCTGAAAACCATTTATCAAATACTGATCACTACAGAAAAGTTGAGAGCAATCTCATAGCCACACATAATGAACGAGTCAGAGCTACCCTAAAAGACATGCTAGAAAACAAAAGCATCAGTTCAAAATTGTTTAACTCTTTATACATCACAGAACCTAGGGTACCCAACATGTATTTTTGACCTAAAATACACAAAGGAGTAATACCACCTCCTGTGCGCCCAATTTTAAGTGCCAATGAATGCCCAACAGAGAGAATTTCAGCATTTGTTGATTTTTTTCCTAAAACCTCTAGTGAAGAAAATTCCTAGTTACATCAAGGACACCACTGACTTCATAAATAAAATTGAGGCTCTACAACCATTACCAGAAAACACTTTCCTGGCTACTTTGGATGTACAATCCTTGTACACCAATATCCCCACAACAGCAGGCCTACACAGTGCAGCCAGAGCTCTATTACACAATAAAGAACACACAGAAACACCTAGCACAGCTGAGTTGATGAGCCTACTAAGGCTTGTCCTCACTTGCAACAATTTTGAATTCAACAGCGATCACTACCTCAAAATCAGTGGTACCGCCATGGGTACCAAAGTAGCTCCGTCATTTGCTAATCTATTTATGGCTGAGCTGGAGGAATCCCGTCTGCTCAAACACCCTCTACTGCCACTAGTATGGTGGCGGTTTATTGACGACATATTCTGCATATGGACACATTCAGAAACAGAATTAACAGACTTTGTTAATTATCTGAATTCTTGTCACCCCACTATCAAATTCACATGCAATCAATCAAAACAGGAGATCACCTTTCTTGACACCACTGTCAAAATTGACTCCCAGCGAAGAGCACACACAATGCTCTATGTGAAGCCTACGGACACCCATACCTACTTGCACTAGTATCGTGGCGGTTTATTGACGACATCCCAGACATTCCAAATCTGGGGGACCCTATAGTCAATTACTGCGAATCAAAAGGATTTGCAGTAAACCTGAAGACTTTGAAAGAAATTCAAAGAGAATTCTACAATATTATGAAGAGAGCGACTACCCTCCCAATATACTTTTAGAGTCTAAACAGAAAGTAGACTCTCAAGACAGAGCTGATCTTTTGGCAATAAGCCAAAATGAAGCAAGTGATGAGGAAAACTTTTTCCTTATCACAACTTACAACCCAGCTCTCCCTCCAATAAGAGAAAATCATCCAGAACAATTGGAGGACTCTGGAAGCTTCACGACATGCAGATGCACTCATCAACAAAAATGTCATCGTAGGCTTGAGACGCCCTCAAAACCTACGGGACATTTTGATCCGCTCCAAAATCAGGCATAGAACTGGAGAGACAAATCCTGCTGTTTCAGGAAAGAAACACGGCAATGAGTGCAACAGGCCAAACTGCAAATATTGCATTCGCCTCAACAATTCGGGACTAGTCACTAGTACAGAGACCCAGAGGACGTATTCAGTCCCCAAAGGGGGTTGCTGCGAGAGTTCCAACCTAGTCTACCTCCTTACATGCTTAATCTGTCACAAGCAATATGTGGGGAGATCCAGCACCCTCTGAAGGACAGATTGAGAGAACACTTTCTTTACATTAGTAACAAAGTAGTCACACAACCACTGGGCCGCCATTTTGCCCAGACAGGACATGATGGACTGAACATAGAAGTGCATATTCTTGAATACATCCCAACTCCAGTGAGATTAGCATGCACTAGGGAGTTGCGACTAACTCGAGAGAAACATTGGATGCACCAGTTACGCTCAATTGAGCCATTCGGCCTCAATATCATGGGAAAATGAGCTTACTTGCTCATTCTAATACTAAATTTTTATTGTCTGAGCTCATCTCCCCATGCTATCACCACTCCTTTAATACACATAGTGTTAAACACTGGATAAGCTGCAAGTTCTATACTTACTGAAGTGAATTCTTCATTTCTATTGTCCCTACTCAGGCCTTGGAATAATTACATAATTTATTCCAGTTACCATAAGCCTGACAAACAGACCGGCTGACCTCTTCAGCCATCTAAGTAGGTTTTCCTTATTTGGAAATTCCTATATTTTTAAAAGACAGTCTTTCGGAAAAAACGTCATATTCACCAAGGATATTTACGTTTAGCCACCTCGCGACGTAAACAATATAGCACATGTTTTACGTAACAACAAAGGTGGCTATATACATATATAAACAGGCAAACGCAGCTTTTTCAACAGTCCCTGATGAGGTGCAGAGACACCGAAACTATTGGGACAAGCCTCTAGCTATTTTAGGCTCTAGAATCGTCTTTTTAGATTATATATACATGAACCTTGACCACAGGCTCCACAATGGGGATAGCCACCTGATGTCTCACCTCACGATTTGTCTGATCAGCTCATTGGTGCTCTTAAGCACTCTTTGGAGAAAGCTGTGAATAACTCTTCTACACAGTTCACCAAATGAATTCAATTAGCAATTAGACATGGACATCATATACCACTAGCACAACATGCTCTTGGATAGTCAACTACACATCCAAAGGCATTCTTGAAACACGCGGTGAATTTACTCAGACTGCTCTTAGAGTAGTCTGCCCAAAACTGTGATTGTATCTAGAGGGATGTACAGTAAACTTGAAAAAGGCAGATTTTTACTTCTATGAGCAGGCATAAAACTGTCATTTAAGTATATTTGCTCCTACACACAAACTTCTGTATTCATGCACAGCAAATATCCAAGTCACCTGACATGTTTGGCATGATTCCGTGTCCTAAATGTGAAAATTGCTGTTCAAATTTTAGTTTCCGTCACACACTTCTAAAACTGGATTAACGTCACAATTTGATCTGGAGGGCTTAAACAGCATGCACACTGTCTTACGGGTATTATACACAACATGTCATGTTCACTTGCATAATGTTCACATATGGCAACCAATTTTTTCAGACCTTTGAGAGAGGGACTTAACCTTATTATCACCATAGCATAAATGGCTTATAAAAAGATTACCAATATAAATTATACATTTACATTTACACAATTAACATTATTTTATCAGATACAATTTTTCTGCCACTCTTTTACCCATTCATATTTGCATATTCACAAGCATATACAGTTAAAACCTGTCCTTGCAGACACCTCTATAATGCAGACACCTGTATAATATGGATAGTTATGTCCAGGACCAAAAAGTCAATTTTCTTGCTAGAAACACCTGTCTATTGTAGATACTTTTTGCCAGTCCCAGCGGTGTCCACAATAGACAGTTTTCACTGTATCATTCTTAAACACGGACAGTCAAGGGTAATCCACATACCTAAATGTATTGTTCTCAACAAAAGCTCATACTGTATTTGCAATTCTAATTTATAATGGGTTTATAAAACGCTCATTTGCATAAAATAAATTATACTAGTAAAAAAAATTGACAGTATAGATATGTACATCATACCCATACAATTAAAGTTGTTATGTAAGTCAAAATAAGCATGGAATTATGCATGAGGTTGAAGGAAACAAAACCAAAAAAGAAATGCATACAATTAAATTAAATCATAAACATTTAATTTTTCAGGGATTATCAATTTCCTTTTGAAAAAAATTAAAGGAATTTGTTGTGAAGTAATTGGTATTTTATTCCATATTTTTGGTGATAAATTGAAAATTAAGATAATTTTGAATGTAGATCAAAAAATGTAAATTTTCCTTTTGTCGTGTATTATGTGAATGATACTCAGCACTCCGTTGAAAATATTTCTAATAATTACTGGTGTAAGATTTTATTTAATCTTGTTCATAAATATTTCTTCATTGTTTCAAATTTCATAATTTTTCATTTTTTGAATACCTCCCTTGTCTAGCCATATGCAAGAATGGCTCATATTTATCTAAAACTTAGAAAGTTATTCATAACATAATAGGTAAACGTAATACATGTACTTCTGAACACAAGTGCAGACTCAAATGTAACTAGAACAGGCTGATTTTCCAACAGAAAATCAAATGTCTCCCCGTGCGCCCTCACTATTGTCACCCTTATTTTTATAAATAGGCATACCGATTCCAATGATCTACAGATATGGTGAAGGTACACTCTTTATTGACATTTCAAAACGTTGATTTTGGACGAAATGCCCACGTGATCTTGAAAAATAGGTCAAGGTCATACATTTGCAGTTGTCTGGTCCTACAAAAGTCTTACATAGAAACATAATCACACAAAATGTCAACCTCTTTAAGACAAATCTTTCTCGAGTGCATCTGCAATGATTTTTAAAAAGTGGCCATGTGACCTTGAAAATACGTGGACACCCATCTACAATCCCAACCTAGTTGGTATTATGGAACATAAACAAGCAAAATTCCAACCTCCTATGTCAAATCCTTGCAGAGTTGCTGCATGCGTGTCAATTTTAGATGACATGCACACCTGACCTTGAAAAATATGTCAAGGTCATCCATCTGTAATCCCAAGCAAGATCATTTATAGGAACATCTTCACATAAAATTTCAACATCCCAAGTCAAATCTTCCTTGCGTTATCACATCCACATTGATTTTAGACAAAATGCCCACGTGACCTTGAAAAATAAGTAAAGGTCATACATCTGCAGTTACAAGCAAGGTCTTATAAAAGTTCACATAGAAACATAATTACACAAAATGTCAACCTCTTTAAGTCAAATCTTTCACGAGTACATCTGCAACGATTTTTGAAAAGTGGCCATGTGACCTTGAAAATAGATCAACGTCACCCATCTACAATCCCAACCTAGTTCATATTATGGTACATAATCATGCAAAATTTCAACCTCTTAAGTCAAATCCTTGCGGAGTTACTGCATCTGCGTCAATTTTACATGACATGCCCATGTGACCTTGAAAAATTGGTCAAGGTCACCCATCTGCAATCCCAACCTAGTTCATGTTAAGGTACATAATCATGCAAAATTTCAACCTCTTAAGTCAAATCCTTGTGGAGTTATTGGGTCCGCGTCAATTTTACCATGCCCATGTGACCTTGAAAAATAGGTCAAAGTCATACATCTGCAGTTACAAGCAAAGTCTTACAAAAATCTTACATAGGAACATAATCACACAAAATATCAACCTCTTTAAGTCAAATCTTTCTCGAGTGCATCTGCAATGATTTTTAAAAGTGGCCATGTGACCTTAGAAATTAGTCAAGGTCACCCATCTACAATCCCAGCCTAGTTTATAATTTGGTACATAATCATGCAAAATTTCAACCTCTTAAGTCAAATCCTTGCAGAGTTATTATGTCCGCGTCAATTTTAAACAACATGCCCAAGTGACCTTGAAAAATAGGTCAAGGTCACCCATCTGCAATCCCACGCAAGGTTTTTTATAGGAACATCTTCACAAAAAATTTCAATTTCCCAAGTCAAATCTTTCTTGAGTTATCATGTCTGCAACGCATGCAACAATGTGTTGAAGAAGAAAAAGAAGAGCAAGAAGAAGAAGAAACGGATGCAAAAACAATATGTCCTCCCGTTGCACGAGGAGACTTAATAATAATAAAGTTAATTACCAACCCAAACGGGATTTTAATTCATATTTTACTAATTTTGGCACATGTTTATCCAAATTTAACAACCCGGATTTTTGCAGTAATTGGATTGGATATTCTGAAGAGGTATAGTATCCAAAATATGTGTGTGATTGGGGTTAAGGGAAGGTTAATATGTGGAATAAATGCAATGTACAACATAATGGGACTTTTCCAGAGTGAGCATTACCTGAAAATGTAAATACACCGCAATACAGATATCAGTTGTAGCCAGTGGTGGGCCCCAGAGTATAGGGATTTTGTATCAGACACTGAAGTCGCCCTGAGGGTACTATTTAAGCAGCAGCACTAGTAAGACCCGCCACGACCCCCTGGTGTGTGCAAGATTGAGCTTGGGCCAGAAGGTTGCCCTGATAATGGATACAGGTCCGAAAGTGCCAGCGGGTTTTATGTAAGTGGTAACAACATGCGATAAAAAAAAACAAAAAACAGTTATACATGTAGTACCACTAGCCTAGCAGTGACACCAACAATCAGAAGTGTATCATTGGTTCCTAAAAATTACACATATAACTCATAGACGTACTAATACCAAAATATTGTTTTGAATATAAATTTTGGATCCATTTAATTTTGACTGAATATAATGTCATGTAATTACAGCCTCATTTAACATATGAAATGTTGGTAAGACATCAGACAAGCAATACTTTTCAAACCACAATGGAGTTACCTGATGACAGACTCAGACAGCTACCCCTTACAGAAAACGGGGTAGCCGTCCGAGTCTGTCATCAGCAGTCAATGGAGTTGCATTGTAAAGAATAAGACTCATTGAATCAAACAAGAACAACCTGGCAAAGAACTGAATTGGCATTAAATATTCAACCACATACAACTAACCATATTATTGTTTGTTTGTTTATTTAATTGCACTTTGATACATTGTTTACATTACAACCCCATTTAACATGTTAATTCTTAAGCCCTCAAACTAACAATGCCTTTCATGCCCTTACAATTTATTAGTCTGCCTTTATTACAATTTTTGCAGAACCACTCTATATTTAGGCAGAGGTCTTTTTATTCTGACACACTGCCAGTTAAACCACCGATCATATCTAACTGTATGCAGATCATTGCCACGTTTATATTTACAAGTAGGCCAAGAAAATTTTACAGCAGATTAATTTTGGTTATCATTAATGACTTGACTATATTCCCTTTGCTTTCATTTGCTTTTTGTTCTTTAAACTGTTGCATTGAGTCAGATTCAGATTCAAATTCAGATTCATTTTATTCGACATAGAAGTGAATACATTGTATACATTTTGGTAATTGCACAAAAACATATATGACAAAAACAAGATAGATAATAGTGAGAATGGCATTACCATACAAAAATTGTAGTCAGGATGACCCTGCTAAGGATGATAAACATCCGCTTCCGCAAGGGCCACCTAGGAAAAGTTGCCTTATATGTTACACCTAGTTTCAACAGAGGTCTGGTCCATTACAAAGAAAATTAAAGACAAAAAACTTCGGCATTAATATACAAGATTTCAGAAATGATTATGAAGTGTTATATACGAAGCAGTCAACAATGGAGCAAGTTTCAGAATATTGGTTAATATAATATGTTTTACCATATTAAGAGAATCCAGAGAAGGAGTGTGTGTGAATTTTTCCTTTTATGTGTAAGGGTGTATCAGAGAGTAATTTGGGCATATAGTGCCGTATGCACTTTTCGGTGGATACATGTTGGGGGGTGGCATAGTGAGGAGTGTTGCGGTATCTCGTGGAATATGGGTGAGTAACAGGTAAGGCTGAGAACATGTTATTAAAGTAGCCAGGTAATTCGTTTTTAATATATCTATAGTAAAATTTTAAAGCTTTACGTTTAAACAAGTCAGGCATTTTTAAAACTTTTAAGTCCTTAAATAAGGGCTCAGTATGTGCATAATAATGTGTAGAACATATTAAACGAATAGCTGACTTCTGAAGTTTAAATATGCGATCATAGGAATAACCCCAAGCCAACATAGAGTAATTAATATGTGGTAGAAACAGAGAATTGTAAATTAAAAGTAATGTATTTATAGGAAGCAGATGATGTAGCCTTTTAAGTATTCATATAGTGCGAGCAGTTTTACTAGCAATCTTATTCATATGGGCATTTCAATTTAATTTATCGTTGATTATCAGCCCTAAAAAATCAAACTCACTTGTTCTCTCTAATTATGTGTCTTTTATTTTTAGATTAGTATTCGTGTTTAACCTACGTTGAGGAAAATAGAAAAGCATATATTTGGTTTTTGGTATATTTAGAGATAATTTGTTTGCAGCAAGCCAGTGATATACTTTATTATGTTCGGAGTTTATGTTGCTTGAGATATACTGTTGTTTGACTGAGGTCCAAAATTGAAAGTACAAAGTGAATTTATGAGAGATGTGTCATCAGTATAGAGTATCGACTCAAAGTTTTGGGTACCTATAGATAAAGATCATTAACATAGATTATGAAAAGAAGTGGCCCAAGGATAGATCCTTGTGGGACACCAGTTATCATACATAATGGCTTGGAATGAACGTCATCTAGCTGAACATATTGGGTTCTATTGGTCAAGTAGCTTTTAAACCATTTTAGAGGTGTCTCAGAAACACCATAATATTTAAATTTGTACAAGAGAATTTCGTGATCCAAAGTATCGAAAGCTTTAGATAGGTCTAGAAAGATTGTTAGGGGTATTTCTCCATTATCGAGAATCTTATTATTCTATCAACAAATTCTAAAGTGGCTGTTTCAGTACTATGAAGCTGTTTGAAGCCATGTTGACTTCTATAAAAAATATAGTGTGATACAAAATGATCATCGAGTTGACGATAGACCACTTTTTCAAAAACTTTCGAAAGAGTTGGAAGTAGAGATATAGGCCTACAGTTATTTAGAATTTTTTCGTCATCCTTCTTATATATCGGTAGTACTTTAGCTTTTTTAAGTTCATCCCGAAATATTCCAGTGGTAAGAGATTGGTTAATTATATGAGCTAATGGGGTCGCCAGTGAAGACTTAATCTTCTTTATAAGTGTCATCGACAGCTGATCATGCCACGAGCTAAATTTAGGTTTAAACTTGTTTAATATTGATTCAACCTCAGCTGCAGAAGTATTTATAAAAGTGAAAATATTTTGCCACCGATGATTAAGGTACGTGCTGAAGTGAGGTAGGTTTTGCTGGTCTATATTGGCTGCCAGTTTTAGGCCAATGCCTGTAAAAAATGCATTAAATTTGTCTGCTATCTGACCCTTTTTTGATTCCTTTCTGTCATCAATCATAAAAAAAGAGGGAAAATCATTTTTTCTTTTATTTACATTTAGAATCGTTTTCATAACATCCCATGTCTTTTTAGTGTCGTTTTTGAAATTTTCAAATTGGGAATGCAAGTGATCATGATTCCGTTTATTTTGTTGAATTGATCTGTTTAGTATCTTATTGTAAATTTTTAAATTTTGCTTCAAGGTCAGAAATTGCTGAGAATCAGGATGTGTGCTGTTCATTTGTTTGTAGAGATTGTCGCAAAATTTTATTGACCTGAGAATTCCATTTGTAATCCAAGGAGACTTTTTATGTTTATATTTGTTAAAATGGACGGTTTTGGTGGGTAGATATTTATCTTTAGAGTGATGTATTATTTATATAAGTTTGTCATAGTTGTGATTAGGGTCACAGTTTAAATCATTATCAAGAACTTGCATGAAGCTAGTATTATTAATATCCTGCAGAAAGTTTTGAATTGATGCAGGATCTTTTGTTTCGATTTGAACATATTTAGGTGGGGCTTGAAGGTTTATCTTTTGGTCCAGGCATGTAAAATATGGTCAATGATCAGATAAATTTGTGAAGATAATGCCAGATAGACATACCTTGTTACTGCAGGTTAAACTACAAAAGACATTGTCAATCAGAGTTGCATTTCGTTCAGAAAAACGAGTGGGTAAGGTTATTTTAGGCATGGCTGTGAACCTGTGAGATGAGATTTTACATTTATTAAACTCACAAATGAAATATTGGCTACAACAATGTCACCAGCATAATTGATTTTTGGAAAATGTATATCTCTATCAAATAGAAGTTCTGCGATAGCACGATAGCATGTGTTTCATCAGCATGGTCTTTTGAACGGGGGGGGGGGGGGCAATATCCCCCCCCCCCATGTAACGTGTCATCATGAATTAATGGCCTTAAAAGATTGGATCACCAGAAATTAAGAGTGTTGAATAGCACATCACCAGAAATAAAGCAGCTGAAGAAAGTTTAATAAAAAACTAGAACAGGATGATTTCCGACAGAAAATCAAATGTCTCCCCATGCACCCTTACCATTGTCACCTTATTTTCATAAATAGGCATACCAATCCAATGATCTACAGATATGATGAAGGTACACTCTTTATTGACATTTCAAAACGTTGATTTTTGATGAAATGCCCAAGTGACCTTGAAAAATAGGTCAAGGTCATACATCTGCAGTTACAAGCAATGTCTTACAAAAGTCTACAAAAGAACATAATCACACAAAATGTCAACCTCTTTAAGACAAGTCTTTCTCTAGTAGATCTGCAATGATTTTTAAAAAGTGGCAATGTGACCTTGAAAACAGGTCAAGGTCACCCATCTACAATCCCAACCTAGTTGGTATTATGGTACATAATCATGCAAAATTTCAACCTCCTAAGTCAAATCCTTGCAGAGTTGTTGCGTCTGTGTCAATTTTACATGATATGCCCATGTGACCTTGAAAAAATAGATCAAAGTCACCCATCTGCAATCCCAAGCACGGTTTTATATAGGAACATCTTCACACAAAATTTAAACTTCCCAAATCAAATCTTTCTTGAGTTATCACGTCCGCAACGCATGCAACAATGTGTTGAAGAAGAAGGAGGAGGAGGAGGAGGAGGAGGAGGAGGAGGAGGAGGAGGAGGAGGAGGAGGAGGAGGAGGAGGAGGAGGAGGAGGAGGAGGAGGAGGAGGAGGAGGAGGAGGAGGAGGAGGAGGAGGAGGAGGAGGAGGAGGAGGAGGAGGAGGAGGAGGAGGAGAGAAGAAGAAGAAGAAGAAGAAGAAGAAGAAGAAGAAGAAGAAGAAGAAGAAGAAGAAGAAGAAGAAGAAGAAGAAGAAGAAGAAGAAGAAGAAGAAGAAGAAGAAGAAGAAGAAGAAGAAGAAGAAGAAACGGACGCAAAAACAAGATGTCCAAATATTTCACCAGTCTTATTATGGAATATGGTGGCATGGTGTGGGATGGCTGCACCCAATCTGATAACGATCTTCTTGGAGACATTCAGCTGACTGCAGCCCGAATTGTGACAGGTGCTATGGGAACCACCCCAAAGGCTAAACTAATCAAAGAAACTGGCTGGGAGCCATTGTCAAAACGAAGGGAAAAAGATCTAAATGCATAACAATGTAAAAAATAGTTCATAAACTTACACCTAGTTATTTGTATGCTGCCCTGCCCGATGTTCCATTAGTAGATGAAAATCATTGTCCAAACACCAGAGGACGTTTAGATTCTAGTAGACATTCTGACATGCCATCTTTTAACTCCAGGACAGCCTTTTTTGAGAAAGCATTCTTTCCATCTGCTGTTACTTTATGGAACTTACTCCCGTTAGATACAAAGACCTTACCGACCCTTTCGCAATTCAAACAGAGAATTTTGAATCTAGAAACATGTTGTGTTGTACATCTAAAACTCTTAAGGATTGGTAAGAGATACTTATCCATTTTGCATTCCCGTCTGCATATGGGCTGCAGTCAGCTGAACGCCCACCTGAGTAAGATTAGCGTTGTTGAATATGCAAGCTGCACATGCGGTGCCACCACTGAAAGCATTTGGCCTGCCTTGTTAATTTCCCAGGTAACAACTTCAATGAGGCGAGTCTTGTTTTTAGTGTTGCCAAGGAAATGGGCTTGAGAAGTTGTGATGTACATAGATTCTGTCAAAAATAATATCTGCAGAATAGGCTTTGGCTGCCCTGGGCCTTTGCTCTTCTGATTTTGTTGTAGGTGGCCCCTAATAGCCATCAAAAACAACTGTAGCAGAGAGAGCATAGAACAAGGAAGGCAGGCATAGCAGTTAAACAGGCTGAAGCAGATGCATATACCCGTGTTGTTTCCACAGTGCTGGAACTTGCCAATGCTGGACACACTGTCTGTTTAGTTGGAACTGATACTGATCTCCTGGTAATGCTGACAGCTCGGACTCAGCCTTCATAAAAAGTGCTTAATATACAGTTACTACAGGAAGCTTTGGGACATTTGAAACAGTCTTTACTATTTTTGCATGCAGTCACGGGCTGTGACACCACGTCATCTCTTTTTGGCCAAGGTAAGAAAAAGGCCTTTAAGCTGCTCAAAGGTAACAGAGAGCTCGCAGAAGAAGTAACAATCTTCAACAGACCTGGTGTAAATCATGACAATGCTGCTGAACTTGGAGAAAATTTTTCACCAATTTCCAATGAACCACCATAAATTAGGCAAGTGACAATATCTTCCATATCTACGGCTTACTATTTGCTTCTTGTCTATAAGAAGGACCAGAATAGGGTAACTCACAGGTTATGAATCTTCAGCATCTGGAATCTGCCTTCTAGTTCTCTCACACTTTCTTTTCCACAAGAAACTGAAACTTTCCTGGAATGCACTGATACTACTGGGTAATTCTGGTCCAATAAATACCAGACGTGGATCATTAGAACAGATACTTTTGTGGAAGTGTATTTGCTTGAAAACGTACATGAAACTGAAACTGAAACTTCTAGGAAGTACCCTTTGACACTGGCACTTCAAGGAAATAAGGATATGATGCTTTTCTTTCACATGTGATGGATGTCTAATGGGATTTTTCCCAACAAACAATTTTAACCAAATCTTACATTCCAGAGCAGCAGCATTGTTAACGATAATAATATATTTGTCCGTGCATGAATTTTGGCACAATACTGATTAAATATTATGATTGTACAAGAAAGAAAGCTGTAAAAAAATAGCAGGAACTTGTGACCTCGAATCAAGGTCAAGGTTTGCAAAAAAACTTGTGAACATGAAAGTAGGTCAAGGCTGGCAGGTAATATGAAAATATAATGATTCAGTTATGATTGTTAGTGTCACATTTCCGTACAAATTTGTTGTCATAATTATTAATCAGTTTTAAACCCTGTTAATAAGCACATATGGCAATAATTTATGGTTCCAAGGCAGAATATTGATGAAATTGAAAAATGAGTAACATGACTGCTTTCAATGGTGTTCTTTGCAGTATTTCTATCAGAAATAAAGTTGACTTGACTATCACTTCACACACTTTTTTTCCAATTTTTCGTAAATTGTCATTTTTATGCTGTATCTCACCCTTGTGATGAACACTTTTTCGAGAGAATTACAGACATTAAAAAAAATCCTTCTGTGACTGCTAATAAATTTAATATTTTACATTATTCTCGGGAAAATTTAAATGACAGAATGCAAATTTGGGCGGAATAAACTCAAATATTACTAAACAGGTCTCATAAGCGCCTATCGCTTAGGATGGAAAACTATGATTAAGGTTGCAAGGGTCTCACTAAACACCGGAAATGAGAGGAACCAAGCGAAACCAAGCGGAAACGTGCGGAAACAAAGGTATTAATTTTAGTACATGTTAAAATAAAAGATTATTATTATGGCAAAAACAAATGTAAGATAATCATTTCTATATGGGAAAATTGCAATAAGAAGTGTCGATGTACGGTAAAGCTGGCGCCATTATGTTGGTTCGAAAACAAGGTCTGATTGATAACGTCACTAAACATAGAAAACAAGTGTCGTTATATATAGTATGGAAAACTCTTTCATTAAAACTGACCGACGTGTACCAAATTTAACAATATTTTATATTTTATTTACTTTCCTCACTGCTTGAACTCTTCCATTTGTTTATACTGCCAGCCACTTATAAAAACGGACAAAAATTCCTAACATTTTTAATTACCTCCCAAAATTACTTTAACTGTCACTTAACAAATCTAACAATATTTTGTAACACTTACGTTCCTCAATACTTGGAACTCCTCCACTTAAACTGCCAGGCATATACCAAAACAAACAAAACTTCCAATATTTTTATTTGCTTTCCCCTTTACTTTTATTGTTACCAAATTTAACAACATTTGATAACATTTAGGAAAGGGTAAGGTCACATGGGGTCGAGCTCAAAGTCCAAAGTGAGGCTGGGAACAATGTTAATGTTGACGTCTGATCTTGAAATCATTGATGTGTTCAATTGTGTATTGAATCGTGTATTGGAGTGAATATATACATAGCTAATTGTGACCTCTGCTCTTTTCACATTTTGTTGTTTTTGTTTTTGTTGTTTTTGTTTGTTTGTTTGTTTGGGGTTTTTTTGTTTGTTTGTTTTTTTTTTTTTTTGCGCAACAAATAAAACTGTTGACAGGAAAACAGAATGAATGCTCAACTTATCTAGAGAACCCCATTATCACTTTCAAGACAAATCCTCAGATTGGATAAATAGTAAGAAAAAATAGAAAGGGGATATAAAAACAGGACAGCATGCAGTTGTTCCTGATGCAACATTCATAGTTCTCCTTGTCAGATCCCCCCCCCCCCCCCCCCCGCGCATGATCTGTATATATATCTTTCTCTAGTATTGTGTACAACAGTAAATCACTGTGTGTACCTTCTGTATCACCAAGAACTCCTAATGGGAGGGACCACTCACCATGTACCTGTAAGTCTAGACGTGTCAACTGTGTGCACTGAGGGGTGACCAATTAAGATAAACTGAGGGGAGTTCTGAATATACATGCTTGCTTGTAACATAGTTTAACCTCTTTATCTTTGATATCAATATATAATTGAAACCATATTAATAAACTTCCAAATGTATTTGGTAACTGTTTTATTACAAATCATTAATTTACTATGGTTTAAAGATTTTATTTTCTACTGAAACACACATGAATATTTTGTAATGATCTGAATATAACCCTTCAAAATCAGGTACCTTAAAATAATCAAATAAATGACATATATCACTCTGTACAATGCCATGACCTACAACACTGCATCCGTTCCACTGATAGCAGGTAATCATCCCAGTTACATCCCCAAGGACTCACCCATTAAGAATTTTTAAAAATTTAACTTGTACATAGTTCTGGTAACATCTTGCCTGTACTTTACATGAGCGTTCTACAAGATCTAAACAGAATATTCACATGAAAGAAGCAAGTATTGAAATAAAATATATATGATGAGAAATATACAAAACATAATGGTTCCATCAATCCTTTCGTATTACCTGGAGATCTGGAGACATTTTCCTGCTAGACAGACCAAATCGTCGGACATACTGCACTGTAGGTAATGTTTTACTGTCCCATGTGTAACAGACTCTTAATTCACGTTAATTCTGTGACTCATGATCGTCTAAGAAAAATAAGTATCATGCAAGTAGGACTAAAAAGACATATTTTAATCTATTTTTTATTTTCTTTTAAACAATTCAATTGAAACCTTGCCTGCATAGCAGACCTTATTCTTATTATTCCTGAATGTAATAAGGTGGGGACCACAATATCCGAGATATCATTATTAAATAACTACATGTCATTAATTAAATAAACAGGCTCTTCAGATAACAGAAAATTGAGACATGTAAGGGCACAGAGACTTTACCCAAGCACTTATATCCCATGCCAGTTAATATCTACTGAACACTCGGGACAAGCGGGGACTTTTTACACATAAAAACATAAGACCTAAGGAACAAATTTTTAAGAAATCAGCTTTACAAGAATTTTTTCCGGGTTTGGCCCAAATTGGCCTTAAAACCCTGGACTATTGGGGCCACTCCATGTATTGCAGACAAACCACTCAATATCCAGGTTTTCAAAATACACCATGCGATTTAATGATCTCTCAATATTCAGAAATATGCAGCATTGTAAATTGTTATGTACGCAGTAATTAATCACTCATATTCATAATAAGAATTTTGTCATTGCATCATTTTTTCCTGCTAACGTACCTTTCCACTCCACCTGTTTGTGTCTTTTTTCTATGGACTAGACAAGATCATTACCTATGTCAGTGGCCTCAGTCTTCTAGTCATTTTATATTGGCGCTGCAACACTACCTACACAATAATATTACAATTTACATGGTCTTACCTGAGACTGAGCGCTGGTTCCTTCACAGAATGACTTGCACGCTAATGTCATTCAAAACAGATCGGTGCCTGTTCAGAGAGTAACGTATTACTGTATTTTTAGAAAGGACGTGTCCCTGATTTTCGTTAATTACTTTCTGGAAATGCTTTCAGTTTCGATCTCTCTCTCTCTTTTTTTTGGTCCTGTTGCCAGTGTTGGTAGCGCCATCTACTGAATGATATTTCATGTATGGGACATTGAGAAAGTACTTTTGTTATTGAAGACGAAACCGCACGAGGAACCTCTCGAAGCTATTGACTGGAGTCACGAGACGATGGAGTTTCTCCAAAATTTCAGTTTGATAGAGGTGTATATAACACAAGTACTTGAAATCAGGTGATAATCGACGCCCACTCCGACCGAAATGTGAATTGACATTATCACTGCCAGCACTATGATTGTGAGTGGTGAACCGTGAAAATGATTTCAGTCAAACTGCTCCCACTTCCAGACCCGGTCCAAGTCATATTTTGTTTCTCATTGACATTGGTGGTCAACTTGCTGAAGGTGCAGGCATTGTGGCCGCCACAGAAGAGTTCAGAAACAAGTTTCCGAAAAGCAGTTGTCGCAGGTGAATAAGACGTTGACTTAACTACTGTTTTATCATGATTCTTGGCCCTGGGAGGGCTGGGTGATCCTAGCCCCAAGGGACCTCCCCACGCTCTTTTGAGCTTGAGTGTTGACTTGCGGTATCGATTTTTTTCACTGTTAAATTTGCAAATGACAAGCATCATATCACTATCAGGCAAGTGCTCATTTGCACTTCTCTGATCATATCAATAAATTATATACATTGGCCCTCACAAAGTAGACTTGTGTGTAAAACCTAAGATATTTTTGGAGAAGCAAATTGCAAAGACAGCAAGTGCACGTATGTTTCAATCAGAGAAATTTAGTAATGAGCACCTGAGGAAAGTTCTGCATATATCCAGACTGGGGTGCCCAGCATAGGGCGTGCACTGAGGAGATTAGCCTGGCTTCACAACACATAACCATGTTGGTAGGTACATTTATGCCTCATGCTTGTAGAGTTAGGTCATGGATAGCTCTTGCCTGGAGGAAGAGCACCGCATTTGACACTCCCAATGACCATGGAGTCCACATAATTATATATATTTAAGCAGTCTCCAATAGGTCCATGTTTCGACTGAATCAGTCAATCCACCCCTACCCCACAATGAGGGTCGGTAAGGGGTTTCCCGTACTGGCGTACTGGGGCTATTTATTTACCGTACTGGTGTACTGGACGCCCTCTTGTTTTACGTACTTTGTACTATCCAAAAGTTTCCGTACTGCGTACTCAAGAATAATAAAATTACCTGTACCAGCGTACCGCCCCCCACCCCCTTTCACAATCTATGAAAAACTTTTTTTCCAGGTTGATCTTGCTGAGACACATTTAAGATTATGAAATAATTTTGGCGTTTGGCCGTTGGTAGATTATCACAGCTTTGGCTGTTGAACAGACTGGTCTTACCTTCATAAAACAAATTTGAACAACTTTTTAGTGTTTTGGTTTTGTTAGCAGTTCATTCCAGAATAAGGTAGGATATAAAAGTAATCCCATGAAACCCACTGTTATGTCAGATTCCTCCTTTAACTCTTTCCATGCCGAATTAGAGACTGAGTCAGCAGCTTTTCTCGTTGCACTTGCGCCTGAAGTGCACCAAGGAAAACTGTTGACCTGGACCATATTTTTGTCTGGGACCATAAGCATGCTGGTACTTGCATGAAAGGTCTTTTCATGAGGAATATGAATCTGGAATCATTACAGGGATTCAGCTTCATCATCACGACTTATGCAGTGATTGGCACTCAAATAGTTAATTTATGGATTTTGCAAACGGGTTGTATGGATGATGAGGACATCAGTGATATACTGGACAGGCTGAGCCTACTGCCTCGGACAGAACATGATTTATAGACCAGTTTGAAGTTGTTTAATAATTATTGGAATGTGCATGTGATATTGCAGTACTTTACATGTGCCAATATACAGATAGATGTCAGTCTAAAATTGTTTATCACAGGCAACCATCATTCTGAGAAACCGAACGTGTTATTCATCGTTGTGGATGATTTGAGGCCAACCCTCGGCTGTTACGGATACAAAAATTTAGTCACTCCAAACATTGACCAGCTGGCATCAAGAGGAGTCAGATTTACTCGCACGTATGTTCAGGTATCGTATAAATGCCAAGTGTATCTAAGTATTGTGTGAACGCCACATACATCGAAGTATTGTATAACTGCCAGCCCCATATGTTAGCATACATTTGCTACTTGGATATAGCCAGGCTTCCCAGTTTTGACAGACAGACAGAGAGCTGATGCTTATCCACCCCAAGTCCCTCTTAAATGCACCATACAATCCACCATTTATGCCTGTGTTTGTGGTGACCTGTTGTCACATAGTCAAAGTAATGTTGACGTTTATGCATCAGAGTCATTTGAATAGGCGTGTTAAGTATAACTTTAAGTGAAAAATATTTTCATATTGACGACCAGAGAGTAGCAGGAAGATCAGAGTCTAAGGCATTTCATATCGTAATTTTGGCAAATGCAAAGGAAGACCCAACCACACCACACAGATTGCAGATAAATAAATTTTGGAACAAGCACGATCTGATGATTGTAGGGCTCATAGGCCTGCCCAATACCTCGACCGTCAACCGTGTCAGCATTGCATAGTTCAAATCCAGTGAGTAATCGGGTACACACAAAATTTGAGAGAGAGAGAGAGAGAGAGAGAGAGAGAGAGAGAGAGAGAGAGAGAGAGAGAGAGAGAGAGAGAGAGAGAGAGAGAGAGAGAGAGAGAGAGAGAGAGAGAGAGAGAGAGAGAGAGAGAGAGAGAGAGAGAGAGAGAGAGAGAGAGAGAGAGAGAGAGAGAGAGAGAGAGAGAGAGAGAGAGAGAGAGAGAGAACTCTTCTTGTCATGATTGACTTACACTCTGACAGGTCACTCTTCTTGTCATGATTGACATGTTGCAGCAAGCAATATGCGGACCCAGCCGGGTGTCCTTTTTGACCAGCCGTAGGCCAGACACCACACACCTTTATGATTTCTACTCCTACTGGAGGAAGGCTGCAGGGAACTTCACCACACTGCCACAGCACTTCAAGCAGAGCGGGTATTACACAGCATCAGTTGGGAAAGTCTTCCACCCTGGTGAGTACAGGCCCAGTCACATCTCTTTTTTGACCAACCGGGGAACAGTTTGCATCTCTACAGGTAGCCAAATGCCATAAAAAATATACAAAACCAGGGTAGCAAATTATGTATATTAGGAGCCAAAGGCCCCAGCTATGGCCTTTTCCAATCATACATTTTGTGGTTATTGTATTTGTGTCTTTTTGCCCAGAACCACTTCCTAGTAGTCAATATCCTATTCCACAGTTTGAACTCTTTACTCAGTGCTTTCCTTTTAAGGCGCGCGATCGCGCTTGCGCACCATAGCGCGCCTAAATTAATTTTAGGAGAGCTTTTTAATGCGCATCTTACATACTGCAGAATGCGCACCTCGATATCAATCCCTTTCCCCCCCCAAAAAACGTAAAGTTTTTGCATTGGGTTGAGCTATCTCGACGTGAATGATCGAAGTCACAGACATATTGGCATTATGTAACAGTTCTTGCGTGTTTATTGGACCATGAAACGGCAACAGAGCCGCCTGTTGTGCTTTCGCAGCACGTGCGTGGGTCAATAGGTGATAATAATCGACAATTTGTAAGCATTCCAGATTTAAACGTGGTCAGCAGTTGTATTCATCAGAACTTCAATTCTGTCAACACAAGTAGATATTTTCACTGTCCGTGTAGGGTACATACAATTAAGATATCAAAGGTACCGGCAGTTACTAGTTAGGCCTACTGGCTTACTGAGGGGGGTCACACTACTCACTGTCATTGTGATATGCCCAAACGATGTCAAAGCATCAAAAAATATGAAAATTTGCATGGCGAATTCATCAGCAAAATTACATCAAATGCCATTTATCGGTGGGTTCTAACAATGTTGGAAAAAATAAAGATCATGTATAGGTGCCATGAAATGACTTCCCGGGCAAAAACAACACACAACTGCCAGTCACACGCAAGTGACAGCATGGACATGGTGGAGTGGATCTGCGGTGAACCAACCCAGTCTCACGGACAGATTTTGGAAACATTCGGCAGTTCCATCTATCCCCTACCTTTGCGTATTTGCCTGTGACTCCAAATAATTGTTACAATAAACACTGAAATCTTTATTTTTGCATGCTGAAATATAAGCAACGCTTCCCGTTTGTGTGTTCCCTCCGTAAATTACGGCAGATTCACACATGTTGACTGGGCAGGAGCCATGATAAAAACACTGTAACACGAGCCGTGATTGGCTTACTTTTGCATGTGACTCATTCGACCAATCGGGTGATGCGTTGTGCGTCAGACCACATGGCCAAAGCAGCTGTTTGTGTACAGTTGCAGGAAAGTTGGTGACGGCGCGCACACTAGATTTCTAATTTGAAATATTAAAATGTTCGTTTGAATTTAAATTTATAACACCGTTTATTGCGAGGAACTTGCCAATACTGTATACGCAAATTTACTACGATGTACCGATAGCATTCATGGTAGGTACGCAAACGATATGCATCCCAGGCATCACGGCATCAGAGGCAGCGAAAAAGAGGATCCTGAAACCAATGCAACTCTTTAATCTTTATTTAAGTTTACCTGGGATACGGACTCCTATTGTCCCAGAAATTACACTGTAATTTTCATCGATTGTCATCCCATGCAAATATCTTACTTTTCAATTTGTATTTTTAATATTTTGCCAGTTTCACTGTTATAACAGTTGTAGCCAGAATCGTGGTAAAATTTGGCTTTTTTTTTCTTTTTCTTTTTTTTTTTCAAATTTGCAGGTGACCATAAGCGGCAAGTACACGTTGGGGTAAATGGTTTGTCTAGGCCTTAGCATTGATGGAAAAAATGTTTACAGAAGTTATATTAGGACAAGTGGATTTTGTAATCCACTTGCCCTGCGGACAAGTGATTTTTTAAAAATTGTCGAGCCCTGCTGAGCCTCAGTTGTCGGACAGTGTACTGTAAAGGGAAATTCTGTCAGACTGACAACCTATTTAAAGTGGCCCTCCTTCTATAAGTTTGATTATAAGACAAAACTTGTCGACGGCACAGTGTTTTTTGTGCAGGTATGTTTGACCGGCCGTGAATGAATGTCCGACTCTGTGCTAATAAACGATCATGGTAGGCCTAATAAATAAAAGTCAGATCATACTCTTCACAAACCGCATTATATATCAGTGGAAAGGCTCTCACAACGCAAGGCCAATGGTAGTATAATTAGTCATTTGTATTTTTTTTTCTTTTCATGGCTTGGAATAATTTTTCTGCAACTCAATAGGTGTGGTCAACTTCAGAAAAGGAACTTTCTGGCTGATATTATTTGTATTTTCTGTTTTGATCCACTTGAAAAAAGGGAAACAAAATGCAACTTTGTGATTGATATTTAATTAGAAAAACTGATTTGACACAAACGTGTTGTTTTACGTAATTTACTTGTAGTTCAGTCTGTAGAAAAAGCATGTTAATTGAATTATCAAGTTACTGATGGTGTATGTGATTTCAGTGGGTTGTCACTTGTTCAGTTTGTGGTGGTTATGTAGAGGTGAAAAGGATAAACCAGAACAGAAGCAAGCATTGCAAGCAAGCAAGTCATAGCTCACTGCCACAGCCACATATTCAATTCATATTATTACCAGGTCCACCATGCAGCTACATGTATACAGTTTGCACAGTGATACTACTAGTGTGCATATGCAGTCTAGTCTACAATACAAGCAGTGCAAAATCTTTCTCTAATGAATGCAGATGAGTATATATTAAAACAAAAAACACAGGAAGACTGCCAGGCATTTGAAGTTTTTCAACTTGGCTTGCTTTATTCATAGTCTTATAGTCAAAAATCTATATCAGCGGCAAGAAATTAGCACAATTCATATTTATACAATGTAAAATTTGGGTAATACCATTGCTAGTGAGGCATGTATTTTTCTGAGAGATTATGGCCCATAGTGGCCCAGATTGCTGTTTTAGAGGTCTAAATTTTCAAAAGTTTCCGGGGGGGCATGCCCCCGGACCCCCCTAGCGGGGCTTCGCGCCTACGGCGCTCGCCAAGTCAAGTGCTCACCTAAGCTCTTCTAGAAGAGCTGTTTATTGCTCACCTACTATTTACTCCTGACAACCACTGCTTTACTCTCCATAAGCTAACCTGTCCCTGTCTAACCTGTATATATATGGAATTACTATTGTCTATATTGCACACATTCCTCTGTAAAATTTTGACATAGGCTGTATCAGCCCAAATAAATTAAAGGGTCTTCAGCGGGTAACTACTCAACATGTTTCGGAGCCTTTTACCCCTACATGTCTCTCTGAGTAGCGGCTCCTTGCCTAAGCTAAATATTCAGCAAAGACAACCCACATAATTATGGCTCCTGAGAATTGTGTCCAACTTTGAGTCATGTCAATGTTATATGTAAATGATTGAATTATCTATCCACAGTGTGTGACATTAAATTGTTATATTGAATACCCACGGTAAACTGTAGTTCTGAGGGAATGTGACAGCAGGGCAGGAATAAATTACTGCTTCTGAAACCCAGGTTCGAAAGTTACCTGTGATAGTCAAATTTGCAGGCACATACGTTGCAAAACAAGCCCAGTAGGAGACACCATCATCGTGTAATCAGCCCCAGGTTCTTCAGGTTTAGTCAATATTCTGAGTCAGAAAGTTAAACTTTATACAACACAATGTATATATATTATAGACATCTGGAAACATGTTGGAAGTGGATCACCAGCTTTCTCGGGTACAGTGTGTCCAAAGTGCACTGTGGTCTTGACCAGTGATTAACTTCATGATAATAATAATAAACACTGATAAAGAAGCAGATGACAGTTGCAACACTAGACACTTTTTGGTAATTTATCAAGGGGGGGGGGGGAGCATGATGGCAATACATCAGAGTGAGGCCTCTCAGGGTTAAACTTGAGAGGCAGAGTTGTCTGTAATTTTTCCAGTCGCAGACTCAAAGTAAATTTACTTGTCAATTCTCTAAGATTTAATTGTTCTTGGCTATCTAAATCCTCTAAACACTGTGCCATGGGCAGATCAAATTTTTTTTTTAATCTGCTCTGGAAATGTTGCAAATTAATTTTAGCTTCCAATTTGGATAGCAACATTATTTTAAAGGATGTAGACACGAAAAGTTTTGTATCCAGACGCATTATCTGATCTGAAAACAGGCAGATAGAACCCTCCCTGTTGGAGATAGTCTTCTCCCATAGGTACTCACAAGAAAACCCCTTTGTAACCACATGCCAACATGTTAACGTGTGATGACTGGCACAACCCAGTTGTACTGTCCAGTAAGGCTGAACATGCATACAAGTGTCCCTATGCAATTTCAAAGCAATAGGAGACGTGCATATTAATTTCCCGCCCCAACTGCATACCTAATTGCCTAACCTCGCTTGGTGAGATATGTTGAGATACGGGTCGGCACTTGTGGGGACAAGAGGGATGTTACTATAATTTTGGAAACACAGGACACTTATAAAAGGAATATGGAACTTTTCTTATATATGGATCGGGAAGTACCAGAAGAATACTAGTTTGGCATTTAATGAACTTCAACTTCTCAAAAAATGTTAATTTTGTGAGAAATGAACATATGGCCTGTCTGTAATAGAGATGCGACCTGCACGTCCCCCGTGATCGCCAGGCGTCAAACTCGTGCTTTGTGGTGGGAAATTGATATGCATACTGTGTATTGGCTTAGCAGTTGCAACCTGCATGTCCTCTGTGATCACCAGGTGTCAAACTCGTGCTTTGTGGTGGGAAATTAATATGCATACTGCATATTGGCTTAGCAGTTTCTGAGATTTCTCAAGATTTTGCCAAAAAATTGAACAAAAAATGCATAAAAAACCCAAAAATCACTGGAGGGTAACCATTTAAAGGGGGTGGGAAAGGGGTTTCCCGTACTGGCGTACTGGGGCTTTTTATTTACGGTACTGCCGTACTGGAAGCCCTCTTATTTTACGTACTTTGTACTATCCAAAATTTTGAAACTACTACCCCCCCCCCTTAAACAAACTTGTGGAGAAGTTGAAAATATAAATTTCCATTGCAATCCCCATTAACGTACATATTACATGTAATCAATAGTGATGCGCCGATCTAGTACAATCTAAAATTGGTTGAATTTCGCAAAACGTGAAGCTTACAAGGCAGTTTTTACTTTTGAACATGATCAAAATAAATTCTTTAAAAAGATATTTTGAAATTTCTACAAAAAAAGGTCAGGTTTTTCAGCTGACTGGTCAGTCAGCTGAGCTTTTGTTAGGGTCTGTCGTCCATCGGTCCACAATTCACATTTTTGACTTCTTATCCAAAACCCTGAGCCAGACTCACTTCAAACTTGGTGGGGATGTGCTTTGGGTGGGTCTGTACCAAGTTTATACAAGTGATCACGCTCCATTTATTTTTTTTATTTTTTATGAATTTTTTTGGTACTTTTTTGGGGCAAATCTTAAAAATTTTCTTCTCTGAAACCTCTCACCCAATTACTTTGATATGGCACAGGGACACTCCCAGGGACTCCTAGTTCTGAATTCGTTCACCAGGTTGCGCTGCAATTTTGTCCTATTTTTTATTATTTTTTGTGTTTTTTTGCTATTTTTGACTTCTCTTCCAGAACCGTCACTCAGATTAAGCTAAAAGTTTGTGGATATGTTCCTTGTGGAAGGGTCAAACTAAGTTGTTCACTTGATGGCACTGCTGTGGATTCCTGATTCTTATTAAATGATTTTTTCAATTCGGGTACTTATCGGTCAATGCAGCTTTCCTGTTGATTGCTATGCAAGTCGATGGGCATTCTAATGCTAATTCACATTTTCAACTTCTTCTCTAAAACCGTCAGTCAGATTGACTTTAAACTTGGTGGCAATGTACGTTGCATTGATTTCAACCAGGTTTGTTCAAATGGTCACGCTCTGGTGATTTTTTTATTTTAAATGATTTTTTTGTTCCTTTTTTGGGACAAATCTTAAAAAATCTTCTTCTCCACAACTCCTCACCCAAATGCTTTGATGTTACATTAGAGCACTCCTCAGGATGCCTAGCTGTTAATTTGTTCACCAGGTGGTGCTGCAATTTTTTTCAAATTTTTGTGAGTTTTCGTTACCTGTTACTTCTTCTCCACAATCGTAGCTCAGACTAGGTTGAAACTTTGTGGATATGTTCCTTGTAAAAGGGTCAAGCAAAGGTGTTCACTAGGTAGCACTGCTGTGAATTCCTGATTTTTAACGATATTTTTCAATTTGGGTACTTACCGGTAAATGCACCTTTTCTGTTGCTTACTATGCAAATCATGGGCATTCTAATGGTAATTCACATTTGGACTTCTCTGAAGAAACTGTTGGTTATAACTTGCATAATTTTGGCCAGATTTGTGCCAAACTTGGTAGGGATGTAACTTTTATCTAGTTATCTACCTATTTGTGCAAATGGTCATGCTCCAGTGATGTTTGGACCTTGACCTCATTCCCAAGGACACAGGACTACTGACACGAAATTCACTGCTCACTTGATAACTTGAGATCTGTTTTGAGTTAGGACCTTGATGTTACACATGTTAATGTTTCTCTATGAATGTCATGCTTGGACAGTACATGAGTGAGCTTGACCTCGTTTGTGGGGTCACAGTGCAACATACATGAATTTTACTCTTCACTATAACTTGAGAACTACTTGAACTGGGACCTTGATGTTGCACATGTAGTGCTCTTGTATAAAGGTCAGACTTACTCAGAACATGGGTGACCTTGATCCTATCTCAAGTTCACAGAGCTGCAAGTGTGGTGAATGTCTAGGTCAGCTGAGCATGGGCTGTTCACACAGCCCACTTGTTTTCACTTTTGCGGCAAGCCAACACATGGGTGAACGTTTACCATGAGAACTTATTACTGCATGTATGTACTATAGCTGAAACATCATCAATAGTGGGGTGGTGTGCAAGGCTGATTATCAGGCGGTTTGCATGTCACATATGGTGCGGCAATAAGGCATATAAATACGTGAACCAATTAAAATATCGTTGTTTGACTGTCCTCAGCCAATAATCAATTATGAAATTTTAGTTGATTCCCATCACTAGGGATCAATAGGAATGCATACATTAACTGACAAGGACCCGAATTGAAAAAAAATTGTTAAAAATCAAAGATCCACAGTATCACTGCTCAGTGCACAACTATGTTTACCACTTACAAGCTGCATAGCCACTATGTTTCAGAATAATATGAATGACAGTTCTGAAGAAGTCCAAAATAGTCTTAACACACAAAAATTTATTGAAATTTTTTTTTTTTTTAAATAGAAAAAAAAATCACAGCACCACCTCTTGAACAACCTCAATGTGTCAGAGTCCCCAAAAGTGTCCACATACAATTTCAAAGCTGAGCAATTTCAGAGAAGAATATTTTTAAAGATTTTGCCATAAAATTAACTAAAAATTCAATTAAAAAAATCATTAGACTGTGACCATTTGAAGAAACTTGGTAGAGACCCATATATATATATATATATATATAGGCCACCCAAGGTACATCCCCACCAAGTTTGATGTGAATCTGCCGGATGGTTTTGTAGAAGTTGAAAATGTGAATTGTGGACAGATAGATTTGGCCTATACTATACCCTCAGCTGATCTGTCAGGTGAGGTAAAGAAGAAAAATGACTAAGGAATATCAATTGTTATCAACTTTGTCTTTTCAGGTAAATCATGTGGCGGGAATGATGACTATCCATACAGTTGGTCAGTGCCCGCCTATCACCCATCCACACAGAAATACAAGATGGCCAAGGTATGCATGAAACAATGCAACATATTCTGTCAAGTTTCATCAGAATTTGCCCACAAGTTGTATGCATTTTACACAAAGACATGAAAATAGTTTCTTTCATCTATGGTCACCATGTACAGTACTTGCCTGTGTAATCTGCACCAGTGATGTTTACTGGGGTACAGGTCGGAGCTTGCATCACAAAGCTGCAGCCAGATCAAGATTTAGCAGCTTTGAGCATCTGTGCAGGCCACCTGTATTCAGGTGCTTGAAGGATATACTGTGCAAACGTCATATTTGAGGATAAAGAAGCCGTTCAGCTATGTTCAGTTTCAGTTCTCAGTTGAAAAAAAAATATCATTTGCATCTAAACAGGTGCAAATTACACATAGCAAATATGTACTGAGTTGTGTATTCACCAGAGGAAAATCTGTCAGAGTATTCTGCATGGTGGCAGCACTGGTAGCCTGTGTCACATGATATTTTTTCAACCAATGAATTAAACACATTTTATTTATCCCCCAGGTATCTCCACCTGCAGGTGGGTGGATATCACAGGGAAGTGACCAGTAGTGCCAGTTACAGGCCATAATGCTCCTTTAAACTGTGAATTGGATTTGCATGGACACAAAATGGTTTTGTGTTCTTTAGATTTGAAGTGAATTAGTCTGGAAATGACACAGAGAGATACTTTTTTGGCAGAAAACACATGTCAGTCAAACTGTAAATGTGAGATACATTTTGTAATCAAAATACTGATTAACGGTCAAAACAGTTCTTGAGTAACAGATATGTCCATTGTGGAAACAAACAGATTATTTCAATGAAATCTGCACAGTTTTATGTACATTTTGAGCTCTGGTGACCTAAAGTCACAGAGCTTATACGATCATTCATGTCTGTCTGTCCATCTGTTAACTTTTGCTTGTGAACACGATATAGTCCACAGTTTTCAAGGTAGCTCCAAATAACTTCCAGGACATATCAGGTGTATGAAAATCTAAGTTGAGATCGATATTGGTGGTGCTATCTACAGCATTATGTAATATATGGGTCAAAATGTGAGCATCTTGTGACGACTAGCATCCTGAATTTTTTATAGATCTTCATGAAATTTTGCAGGATTGTGAAGGAAATCAAAATCCCAGTTGCATGTGACACTAGTGGCACCACCTGTAATTTGATAGACATTAAGAGCAAAAATGTGTTGAAACATGTTAATTGCAGATCTTGAAAATAATGGAGTTAGACATGCCAGATTTATGGGACATACAATGTGTAGACCATGTGCAGTGTTTTTATACTATTTGGTATCAGTGACCTTGGCCAATTTGGGCAGGTCACAAGGCCAGTAAATTTGAAAGGGGTGATATTTTAATGACAGGGTGTAGCGTGGTCATCAATGGTAAAGAAAACTGAGCCTCCGGATCAAAATTGCAGTTGAGTACATTGTACATAAAACCCTATGTGGTGATGTACTTTGTAGGTCACCATGATCCTGTTATTATGGAGTTTGATGTTGGTCAAGTTTGTTCTTTTCTTCAATGACTGAAAGTTAATTGAACAGACCACGTACAGATAGCTGGATGCAGGGTGCTCATTTTGAATTAAAGTGAGTTGAAGGTGAAGGTCATATGGGCAATCGGAATTCAGAGGTCAAAATGTGAAAATCTCATGAATGCTTTACCATTTGTAATTTTTAGTGTATCATCATAAAATTTAGTAGGGACAGTGCAGGTCCAAACGTCAATTGACGGAGATACTAGTGGCACCACTTACATTTTGACAGAAATTATGAGCCAAAATGTACTGAACAAGATGAAAGTCGATACCTTGAAAAATAATTAAGCTCTAGACATTCCAAATTATAGGGTAATACCGATGATAGTGTTATACCCGGTAGACCATTTAAAAAAAATTTTGGGGGGCGACTATTGTGCTGCACATACCCTTGAAGTGTCTTATGCCCCCTCCACAGCTAGGGGTGCGACCTTTGTGCAGGTGAGACCATTAGGGCTTCCAGTACGATATGTCCAACACTATTATATTGTGGAATATGGATGACTGACCTAGTATTTATAGGTCACCAGGCTTGTAAGTTGAGAGAAGTGATTTGGTGATGGTAGGGTGTAGCTTGGACATCAATGAAGCAGAGAATGTATCCTCCATACCAATATCTCACTTGAAGTTTGCATTCCCAATCAAACAATAAACATATTAGTTTACCCAACCTGCTCGTATTTTGTGACAGTCTTTATATTGTTGCAATACATTACAAGTCAGCAGAGCACTAGGCCCATAAGCCTTTTGTTGAGATTAATTTTGCCACAATAGTAGATATTTTCCTATGAAACTTTTTTACATGAATCAATTGTTGTGAGTTCATGCATCTGCTACCCAGTGCATTGATGCTTTTGTGTACGTGTACATTTTATCTTCTTCAATACAGGTGTGCCCAGGCCCTGACGGGAAAAGATACATGAATGTGGTGTGCCCCGTGGAGCTGAAAGACATGCCCGAGGGCACACTGCCAGACATTCAAAGCACCGAGCATGCAATAGACTTCCTTAAGAATCAGTCTGCCAGCAAGGACAAGCAGCCTTTCTTCCTGGGTGTAGGTTACCACAAGCCACACATTCCTCTCAAGTATCCCAAGCAGTTTCGAGGTTAGTCAACGTTTGCCTTTCCATCACACATGTACAATAACTTACATGTGATAATCTACCTCCTGGTGTGTCAAATGGCCTGAATTCTGCTTGTACACCTGTGTACAGTTGGTCCCTCTTTTGAGAGAACACCCCTAGTGCCATCCAAAAAGTGGTCACATAAAGCAGGCGGTCTCCCAAAGGAAGTTTTGACTCTTGCTCTACCTGCCCAGCTATTAGCCATTACTTTGAATTCCCATCCATAATTTAGGTTCAGAAATGATGGGTGTATACTTTTTAGGCACCATTCCATCTTGTGGTCATGTGTTTACTCACTTATTGGTATTATAAGCACATTTTGAAATTGTAAGCTGGGTTTGGCAAATTATTTTACCGATCTCGGTGTTTCCCCTCGGCAAAAATAGGAGGGCGCTCTGCCCTGCCCCCTTTTTTAGATTTTAACATAGGAGAGGTAGGAAAGTAGGTCATCTGCCCTGCCCTAAATTTCCTTACGCCCTGTCCTTTTTTGTGGTCTGCGGGAAACACTTGATCTTGTACAAAATAGGTGGGTCTTACTTATTTGAAATGGGAAATTTCTGATGGATAAGTGGTCCCTTGGGGACATTTTCGGTGGTCACTGGTGAGGTTCTGTAGGTGGTCTCCCAAAAGAGGGGTCTTTGAAAAGAGAGACTGCTGTAATGGATTGCAGTCAGCTATATTTAAGCAGCAAGTCTTCTTGCCTGTTATTTCACTTCCATTTAGAGGCCACCTGATTTATGTGACCACTTTTGGATCAGCCACACCGATAGTCTTTCAAGGAGAGGCTACCGTGTTGACATCCTTTGTGTCTCGTCAAGATGTGCATTGTGATAGACTGGACATACATGAAGTTTTCCCACTGATGACCCATTTATTAAATTCATTTGGCTCTTTAAACCTAGAATTTTAAAAACATTTTCATTAAATGTGATATAACTGATGAGTTATTAATACAGAACTAGTCATCAATAGTGATTGCATTAGGTGTGACATTCAGCAAGTTTATAAAAAATAGGCCTATTTTTATTACTGAAACAGAACAAGGTTGATCTGACCAGTTTTCAGGTGTAACGCAATTAATAATGTGACTCTTTTACGTCACATCATTACATTTGCGTTTTACTTGAAGTTGAAGAACTGGTTTAATCTATTTGATCTGATCACTCCGTCAGGTAGGCCTAGTCAGTTCTGTTAGACCAAGCGCTGTAGGTAAGTATGGGGTTTATTATTTTGTAATTCAATTTTGGTAGGCCTAACCATGAATGTTAGGTGCAGTTTCATTATATTTATGTAATGTGGGCTACATTTTTAAGTAAAATTAAAAAGACGAAGCAAAGGTATGGCTTCACTCTCGTGCCTTAAAAAAAATACATTTTTAAGTAGGCCTATTAACAAAGGTGCATCATAGTCACTTTATTCCATAATGCATCAGCTCGGGATGTTTGTATTGGAAATGCAAACATGGTGCCGCCAGTTAGCAGAATGACCTGTCCGGGGATTAATGGCACCAAAACAAGTCTGGCGCTGGTTCCCTGCTGATGACCTGACTTTATAAAGGCTAATAATGCCTAAAACTTTCTACTAAATTTCAAATTTTATGAATATGATTTGTTCCTTTTATAATTAATTTGCTATTATGATTTAGAACTATTCAGTTTTTCAGTGAATGGTACGAAATAGGACTTTGCTCTTAGAATATCGGACTTGATAGTGTTCAAACGGTACATGGGCTTACAGAATTAGGTTTGTTAAGTTTCTTTTTGTGTTAAATAATGTTGGTTGTGTGGATGGCAGTACACAAATAGCAAGAATGTTAACACTGCTGTGGCAGCATTAGCACATGGATGATCTCTGGGCATCTGTAAATTAATGAGTTCAAGGTACAAAAGATAGCCTGCTATCTCATGATGAATCAAGTTCTTAGCTCATTAGCTGAGGACAGGAATGCTTTCTGAGTACATGTATCTTAGTAAGTCGATAAATTACTTTGAAAACTTATTACATCACAGCCGCAGTGCATCTTGGGGGATCACCAGAGACAAGGTCAAAGCAGCGCATATAGTATAACACGGTTGTGGTCGCAGTGTGGGTGATATCCTGGTGATATTTGATGAAAAATTTGTAAGTTACTGGGGAACTGTAAATCACTCAAAAAATAACTAAAAGTAGAGCCATTTCATTCATGTGCTTGGCATTGGGGTAATCTCCGGAAAGGTCACTAAAAATGAATTTTTTGGGGAGTGGGCATTTTTGGAGACATTAACTGTGAAGGTCTCAAACACACTCTTTTCATTACGTATTTTGTGCTTGTTCCTTTTTTAGCCAGCGAGTGAATGTGTATTTTCCACGAAAGATACAGGAAAGAATTTGAACACGTTCATTCAAACATGGAATGCATGATAAAACTAAAACTGCACACACATGCTGACAATGCCCAAGTTTACACAATGCATGTACTCACAAAGGATTGCCAAGCACTCACCAGTGTGTACCACTTTTCTAATACAATACTCCTGGAAGATTGTCCACGGCATACCTATTACCCACCATAAACTTGAATGTTTAATTGTAAGCATCAATATTTTGCCCTCTGCCAGACAGTGAAATATTAAAAAATATTTACAGTTTAATTGTGCCATTTGAAATAAAAACAGCTTGCAGTGTAGCTCAAACAGTTCATTGTACATAAATGTGATATATTTATATGATTTTCAGAAGATAAAATCAATGACAAACTCAAATTTTTTCTCCACCCACGACAATGATGGAACTATTAAATGCACACATAAAAAAGGTAGGTCCTTTGATAACAGGAGGCTATACCTGACGCACGGTCCTGGCTGACATACCAGTGGTCTCTGCAGCTTTTGAAGAGGACTAGGGAATTGACATGAAAAAAGGGCACTTTGCATGCAGGATAGGGAGCAAAAAAGGCTTGTGCAGAAATGTAAGCGTAAAACCACAGCATTTCAACGTAAACAAAATGGAAGTCTGGTAAAGGTTTACCAAATTAAAGAGAATCTGCTTTTTGTATGCCACAATATTCTGTGTCGAAATTATCTGAAAGAGGTGCAAAAAGTCGGAGAAAAAAGGTAGGGATCAAAATAAACTGGAAGGAAGTGTCTACAGAAGCAGGACAGGGGGCAAAATGAAAACTGTAGGGTAAATCTCCCCTCTATTTTAAGATGCAGAGAGCACTGGGTACAAGTATCATCAGGGTTATTTTCACCCGTGTAGAACAGTCACTTTACGGGACAACTTCGGTATTTATTACAGATTTATATCCATTGTCTTCCATCAAATTGGCTCCAAATCCAGACATGCCTCCAGATCTTCCAATGGTAGCCTGGAACCCCTGGACAGACATCAGGAGGAGAGATGATGTCAAACGCCTGAATGTCAGCTTCCCATTCGGACCAGTACCAAAGCATTTTCAGGTGAGTTAGTGCTGTGAGCCCTCTAGTGAGAGACCACAACTTGGGATCATCAAATTTTGATCTCTTGAAAAAAAAGCAGGATTTTTATAGAACAACAAAAAGTTTCCCATATGGACAACCTTCCAAGGCAGGTGATCACTCATTGGAAGACTGGTCTTGCGAGACAAGGCCCAAGGTACAGTAGTCTACCTGTTGTAGGACCACTCCTACTGGGATAGAAAAGGGGCCACATTAGAGGGATGGTCTTTGTAGAGGGAGGCAATATGATGGAAATGACACAAAAAGGTGAACAGTGAAGGGAGCAGGGAGAGACTTATTGGGGGTGGGGCGGTGCACTTTATATGTATAATCATTGTAAACATATTTATTTCAACGGGATAACCTTAGGCTAAGACATGTAGAACAGAAAACTAATCTGGAGGCTCTCCAGTACATAAATACATGCACAGCACTTTGTACAAGACATACAGGACAATGACAGAATACTGTGTCTCATGACTAAGGGTATATTACACTAAATTGCTTACAGTTATAGTTTGTGTAAAAAGCAGATCCATGAGATACGAGTCTGCTGCATAAAATGTCTCTATAGAATTAAAAGTTGAAATGCTTAGATTCTAAGATATACCCTAATTGGCATCTGAATTCTACAACTTTTGTTATTAGTCCATTAGATGCACCTACAACACAAACTAATAAATAGAAGTTGGATTGGCATCTCTACCTATAATACTTTTGAAGATTTACAATTTCAAATGCTCCTTTTGCATAATTTTATACGCACTGAACCATCTTGGTAAAAAGGTACAACTTCATGTGTGGATCTATCCTCATGTAAGTTTGGAGTTTCTTATAATAATAATAGTGTCTGAGAAAACTGCCAGACAAAATTGCTTGTAAAAACGAATCATAAAAAGTAGAAATAAACTCAACAAAAACAGAATGCCAGTGTTTGCACAGATATAATTGCACTGTGACCTTGATCATTTAGTCAAGGTCACCCAACTGCAATCCAAACCTCACCTCCATGGAGGGCCACCGTTATGCCCAATGTCAAAGTCCTAGTTCTTTTGATTTAATTATTTTCTTTTTGTCCCCCGCCACCAAAGGTGGCCTAGGGGGACATAGAGTTAGTGAGGATAGGGGGCCTGCCATCCGTGCGTCCGTGCATCCGTCCGTCTGGGAGCATATCTTTTAAACCCTAAGATATAGAATAATGAAATTTATACCAGAGATGCATCATACCATGGGCATGTGCACTGTGTATTGTTTTTGACCTTGACACATTTTCAAGGTCACAGAGCCCAAGAACATATCCATTTTTGTGTATTATAACTATTTTCAACTTCTTCTCCAGAACCATCACTCAGATTAAGCTGAAACATGGTGGATATGTTCCTTGTAGAAGGATCAAACAGAGTTGTTCACTATGTGGGAATGGCGCAGATTCCTGATTTTTAATGATTTTTTCAATTCTGGTACTTATCTGTCAATGCAGCTTTCCCATTGATTACTATGGAAGTCAATGAGCATTCTAATGCTAATTCACATTTTCAAATTCTTCTCCAAAACCATTACCCAGATTAACTTCAAACTTGATGGCAATGTACCTTGGGTGTGTTTCTACCAGTTTTGTTCAAATGTTCACGCTCCAGTGATTTTTGGATTTTTAATGATTTTTTTGGGGGGGGGTTTGGACAAATCTTAAAAAATCTTCTCCGACGAAACTGCTTACCCAATTGCTTTGATATCACACAGGAAGACACCTAGGGACTCCTTGTTGTTAAATTGTTCACCAGGTGGCGCTGCAGTTTTTTTCTATTTTTTTATGGATTTTTGTGTGTTATAGCTATTTTCGACTTCTTCTCCAGAACCGTCACTCGGATTAAGCTTACATGTGGTGGATATGTTCCTTATGGAAGGGCCAAACAAAGTTGTTCACTATGTGGGAATGCTGCGGATTCCTGATTTTTAATGATTTTTTCCATTCGGCTCCTTTGCGGTAAATGCACCTTTCCTATTGATTACCATGTAAGTCAATGGGCATTCTAATGCTAATTTACATTTTCAAGTTCTTCCATAAAACCATCATCCAGATTTACTTCAAACTTGATGGCAATGTACCTTGGGTGGGTGTCTACCAGGTTTGTTCCAATGGTCATGTTCCAATGAATTTTGGATTTTTTCATGATTTTTTTTTTTCAAATCTCTACAAAAGTTTTAATAGGAAAGTTTAACATGGGAATTTCTTGTAATGGTCATAACTTTAGTAATATTGACCAAATTTACTTCAAACTTGGTGGGAATGTGCCTTGGGTGGATCTGTACCAAGTTTGTTCAAATGGTCACGCTCTGTTGATTTTTGGATTCTTTATTTTTTTGTTCTTTTGGGGGGCAAACCTTCAAAATTATTCTCCTCTGAAACCGCTCACCCAATTGCTTTGATATCCTACATAGACACTCCCGGGGACACCTAGTTCCCAATTTGTTCACCAGGTGGTGCTGCAATTTTTTTATGAATTTTTTGTATGGTTTTGCTATTTTTCACTTGTTCTCAGAACCGTCCCTCAGATTAAGCTGAAATGTCATGGATATGTTGTTGTGGAAGGGTCAAACAGTTGTTTACTAGGTGGCACTGCTTTGGATTCCTTATTTTTTAAGGATTTTCAATTCGGATACTTATCGTTCAATGCAGCTTTCCTATTGATTACTATGTAAGTCAATGGGCATTCTAATGCTAATAATTCACAGGACAACTGACACAAAATTTACTGTTTACTTGATAACTTGAGATCTGTTTAGAGTTAGCTACACGTTAATTATTCTGTATGAAGGTCATGCTGAGACAGTACATGAATGACCTTGACCTCGTTTGTGGGGTCACAGTGCAACATACATGAATTTTACTCTTCATTATAACTTGAGAACTACTTGAACGTTGATGTTACACATGTAAGTGTTCTTCTATAAAGGTCAGACTTACTCAGAACTTTGTGCCCTTGATCCTTTCCCAAGTTCATAGAGCTGCAAGTGTGATAAATGTCAAGATCAGCTGAGGCACGGGCTGTTCACACAGCCCTCTTGTTTCTGTCTATTGTGGCGGGGGACATAGATCCTTTGGATCACTGTGCACTTGTTTTTTTAGTTTTCATCCAAAAACTAAGTTCATTAAAATTGCTGCAGGACCTTGTGGACCAGGTGGAAGTCACCCATTTGAGCACATAATTAAGAACTGGGGTTTTTGGATGTGTCCCTAACTTCAGAGGAACCCTCCAAGTGGTTTTTGAGAGATTTTAAGAAAATTTAAATTACAAATAAAAGCTAAAAAAAATTGTAAAAGAAATATATATATATATATATATATATATATATATAAAACTTACAAACAATGCCTGCCAGCAAGCCAACTTCACAGGAACCCACCCAAGTTACGTCCCCACCAAGTTGGAAGAGATGTGGTCAAAACTTCTGGAGAAAATTGCATACACGCCTGTATGTGCATTTACATGTATATTGGTATTTCAGCATTAGCCATGCTGATATTCTTGCATCAGTATCATACTGTCATATAAACTCCTTTGAAACTGAAGCACTTAAGACCATTTAGTACTGCATGTACTGTAAATTCATTTGATTTTGCTGTGTTCTTATTTTTGCTGATGCTTCAAAACTCTGAAATTAAGAACACAGTGACAAAAATTTTCAAAGTAGAATTTATGGAATTAAAACTAATATAGTGAATTTGTTTCAGTGAAAGGTCCAAAATGCAAAAACTTGAACAAAGTCAGCAGTGCTGCCTTGCTTGTGGATATATTTGACAAGAGACTAGTTCAGATATATTTCAGTAAAGATTGAAGAGAAAACAGCCAGAAATTTTGGAAGACAAAAAAAAATATGAAAACCACCACAGTTTTTACCTCAGCTGACCAAAGGTTGCTGAGCATATGTCAATGCTCATCTCCATTAATGGCATGGTACACTTTTACAGCACTTGACACAGAAAACACGACTTTTCTCCAAACATGCAGTGCTGCCACTATATACTTTTTATTAGTATGATGCTTTATTTTCACCGTTTTACTTTTTTATACTTTAATTATACTTTTTTTCCCTGAAATATTTTTTGTATACTTTTCAAATTTTCAAACTTTTGATTGGAATTCAGTTAGATATTAAGGGTAGTGTTTTAAGCATTCTCGCATCCTTCCTGAGTGTCTGGTAAACAAGAATGATCAAACCATCTTCCCACTGAGTGACAACCATGGGCCCATGTCAGTGTTTCTGTTGGGAATTTTGTCAGAGGGTCCCAACTTGAAAGAGAGTCAAATTTTCCGCTATCCTTTCCACAATTAACAAAAAACAAAAACAAAAAATAGGTAGGAAGTTGGGACCCTTTGAAGTTTGCTGAGGGGGTATTTCATGATTTCAGAGGGTAATATACCCTCATGGGGGGGGGGGGGGGGGGGGGGGAGTAACGGAAACCTGCATGTTTTGGTGTGAGTCGTCATGAGGATCTGGACCATGGTAAAGAGATACCTGATGCATAGCCAAGGTCCTGGTTCCCCATCAGATACAGCCAAAAATGCACTATAAGTGGTACAACTCAGCATGGAAGTCTGTTCTTTGTTCATTACAAGCAACTACAGGTGATTTTTAGTTCAGCTGACTAACAAGTCAGCTGACCTTATGGTTAGGCAGCCGTCGTCGGTCTGTCAGTGTCCAAAATTCACATTTTCAACTTTTTCTCCACAATCGCTGGCCAGAATTACCTCAGACTTGGTGGGAATATACCTGGGTCCCTACCAAGTTTGTACAAATGGTGATAGTCCATTGATTTTTGGAATTTTTTTTTGAACTTTTTTTTTGGGGGGGGGGGGGGCAAATCTTAAAAAAGATCTTCTCCAAAACCGCTTCGCCAATTGCTTGGAAATTGCTTAGGGAGACTTCTGGGGACCTTTAGACCTTAATTTGTTCAACAGGTGGCACAGTGATTTTTCAAATATTTTTTTATGTGAAAAATGCGTTTTTGCTATTTTCAACTTTTCCAAAACCATCACTCAGATTATGCTGGAACATGGTTGTTCACAAGGTGGCTATGCTATTTTGAAGATTTTTGAGAAATTCTTTTAATTTTCCAGGGATTTATAATTTTTATAGTGATTTCAGGTGTCCAGGAACAAGTGCAAAATCTTGTGTGTTATGATATTTAGAACTGACTGTGTATGGTTGGGCCATCTGTGTGCATCTTGAGGTTCATCAGGCCAAGTGCACTGTTATTTAATTATGATGCAATCTTGGGTTAGAAGACAGGGTCATCATTTGAAAGATTAATAATAGTGTTGTCTGTCCAAGAGGTGTAGCACATAAATTTTGACCGGAAAATAGGACCTAAATGATGCAGCAATAAAAAAACATACAAGGGGAAGGTCAGCATTAACATGTCAGAATTTTCGGCCAATGAACATCTCCAAATTCTATGTAAATCATGATGTAACAAACATGTGCATAGCATACAAAGTCTATTTTATATACAATTAATATAGATTATTAAGTAGTGGTAGTAAAAATCTGCCTTGTTGAAATTATGTGGTCAAAACAGGCTGGCCGTGGTTTCATCACCCAGGCAATATTGTGCCTTGGGGATGAACAGGAATTGTAATTGATACATTATATATGGACTGTGGAATTAGCAATTTAATAAGTTTTCAAAGCGACAATCTTTGTGTGAGAATGTCACACAATGAATTCCTGATTTTTAATATATTTTTCAATTCAGGTACTTACCTGTTAATGCATATAGTGCTATTGATTACTATGTATTATGATTATCTATTGCAATGGTAATTCACATTTTCGACTTTTTTTTGTCAAAACCACTCGTCAGATTCACTTCAAACTTGTGGGGATGTACCCTGGGTGGGTCTCTGCTAAGTTTGTTTAATGGTCGTGCTCCAGTGATTTTTTGGATTTTTTATGATTTTTTTTTTTTTTTTTTTTTTTGCCAAATCTTAAAAAAAAATGCAAAGGAAGACCTGAGGACATGACAGCAGGAGTTAAACAATACATGGGTGACCTTGACCTTATTGTCAAGGTCACCGGGTCACTTAGGTGTATTTAACTCTTCAGATGATAACTTGAGAACTATTTGTTCTACTATTGTGTTTAACATGGTTATGGGATATCCTCTGTGAGGACCACACTCAGACAGTACATGAGTGACCTTGACTTCATACCCAAGGTCACTGGACAACTGATATGAAACTTACTGTTCACTTGATAACTTAAGATCTATTTTGAGTTCGCTAGGACCTTTATGTTGCACATGTTAATGTTTCTATGAAGGTCACGCTTTGACACTACATGAGTGACCTTTACCTCATTTCTGAGGTCACAGTGCCATATACATGTACATGAATTTCACTCTTCAGTGCTATAACTTGAGAACCACTTGAACTGTGACTTTAATGTTGCCCATTTTAGTATTTTTTTGATAAAAGTCGGCCTTACTCTGTACATGGGTGACATTGATCCTATCCCATGTTTACAGAGCCACAAGCATGACAAATCTCTTGGTCAGCTGAGCATGGGCTGTTCACACAGCCCTCTTGTCAAAGTATAAATTTTGCTGCAATACTGATTAGTTGCTTCAGATTTATACTTTTTTATACTTTTTTTCTGAAAATTTATACTTTTTTAAAATTAAATTGGATACTTTTTTTGTAATTAGGTAGTGATGGCACTGAACATGTCATTATATACACTTCTTGTTTGAGATCATATATAAACTATACATTTTCTAAAAGTATACATAAAAAATAATTATATATTGATAAGTATAAAGGAATTGAATTTTAATTGCTTTTAAGTTTACATGTTTTTGCAGAAAATGAAAAAATAGAATGAACACCAAAAAGGAGAAATCCTATTTTCTCATGGGAAAAGAAACCGTATAATTTTAGCAGAAAATATATATTTTAAATTTTGTATAAAGGGTTCAGTTCAAAATTGATAGGATATTTTAATTGAAATTAGAATTTTAAAAAATTTTAACAGCCATGAAATTATAACTACATGTAAGTCCTTTTCATAAATTCAAAATAGGGTTTTGGACAGCATTATGTGTTCTTTTGACACTATAATCTAAATCTGATTTTTATTTTTTAAAATGGCATTTTAAATTTTTATGCAAAATTTAATTGCATTAATAGTAATTCTAAAATTTTATATCCAGTTCAAAAATCAAACTTGATGTTATGTTTTCTTCCAGAAAATAAATTGTTTAGGGTATTAGATGGTAACAATAGACAGAAATTAAACATAAACCCACCACATAACTGTTGTAAAGTGTACTGTGCCCTTCAGATGTCCTTCTGTAACTTTTTGCTTGTGGATCATGAGTAGTGTTCAAGTAAGGTCTATATAACTTTCGGGACTTATTTTGTGTATAAAAATCTTGGTTTTGAGTTTGATATTGGTGGCACCACCTACAGTAATATGTATTATGTACTCTATGGGACAAAATGTAAAAATCTTGTGAACACTGTAGCATCTTTTTGGTGAATCGGCATGAAATTAAGTGGTATTGTGGAGGAAGTCAAAAATTTTGATAACTTCATATATTATCAGTGAAGTACCATTATTCAGATGTTCACAGAAACAGATTCCAGCCCATGCACTTTAATGAACATAGTTAAATGAAAGCAGAGCACTATGCCCATGAGCCTCGTGTTTGTTGTTTTATTTTGTTTCTTTGATTTTTTATGTTATATTACCATCTGTTGAGCAAGTTATAGTCCTAGGTGCCCAATAGTTTCATTGTGTAATTTCATTGCAATTGGATAAGTGGTTTTTGCTAAGAAGCTTTTGTGCTATTCAGCCAAAAATTTAACAAATACAAAAATACAAGCTTAATGCAGTGCCACATATTAAGCAGACTGAATAAAGACTTGACCCAAAGCAGATTACCACCAAACTCTGAAGAGGATCAACTGTGCTTTTTTCCCAAAGATGTTAAAACTGTGAATTGTGGATGGCGAAAACGGATGGAACAATGGGCAAGTCAACTTGAGTCAATAGAAATGTATGCACAGCGGGAAAGTAAATTAAATGTAGCGATAGGAAAAATGTATACTTTTCAGCGTGTGGTGCACATACCTACGATTTTGATGGATAAAGTTGTGATTTGTGAAAGTCAATTAAATGTGGCGATAGGAAAAATGTATACTTTTCAGCGTGTGGTGCACATACCTACGATTTTGATGGATAAAGTTGAGATTTGTGAAAGTAAATTAAATGTGGCGATAGGAAAAATGTATACTTTTCAGCGTGTGGTGCACATACCTACGATTTTGATGGATAAAGTTGTGATTTGTTTCAGCGACTTATGAGGCAGAGTTACTATGCAGCAACATCCTATATGGACGACCTTGTGGGCAAGCTTCTCCATGCACTAGACCAGTATGGATTTGCAAACAACACTATTGTGTCACTGCATGGAGATCATGGTAAGGAAGTTTGTGTGGCTTAAACTCGTACCATTCCAAGATGGCAACAACCTCATTGGTCAGTGATTTTTGTTTAGCCTTCAAAAAACTATAGCTATCTCTTAAAGGTAGCTGCAGCATGGTTTTAATCTCCAGTGGCAACACAATACAAGTTTGGCTTGTCTGAACTATAATAAATGTAAGCGTTGCATAATCAAATTTCTCTTAAAAAGAAAGATTTTTGATTGAAGGACCAGCATAGAAAATTCTTGTGTGGGTCACATTTCCGATACTGGAAGACCTGCAGATAACAAGCTTGGTGTGTTCATACTTTTTGGGAAAGCAATGTGTTGCACATCAAAATCAGACGGCCTTGACCGTTATCCCATTTTAGAAAATGCTTGTCCAGGCCATATTCCCTATACTTTAAGAGTGACAGATACAATTGATCTCTGGTGGAGGACTTCCTGTGTTTTACCATGCAATATGACCACCCTTGTTGTAAATTTATCAAGCTCAGCTGATTTTACGCAAAGAGTTGAATAGTATTCGAATTGATTTTAAATTGAAATGTCAAAATCAAATGTTCGAAATGTCTTACACTGTGTAAAATTGGTACACTTAAGTTGTGTTATGTCTCAGAGTTTAAGGCAAAAATAAAAAATGATTTTGTTTCCTGTGGACCTCCCAGCTGAATTACTTTTCCTTGCCAGTGGGGAGACTTTGTGTCAAGGGCCAGGTCCAAGAGGTGTATATTGAAATCGAAAAAAAAGAAGGAAAAAGATCTGTAGCAATTAGAACAATGTACATGTATCACTACAATAAACATGCCTGACATCCTCTTGTCACTTGAATGTAATGTACAATTTGCAGAATCATATTGTATCTATTTGAGTTTGTGTCAGGTACTTGTAAGAAAATGTCATTCTGCCAGCTTTTGGAGTTGTGAAATTCTGGATTTTATCTGCAATCCAAGTAGAATATGAAGCTGCTGGAAGAAAGCAGCAGCGAAAAAAATTCCCTCCCCACTGGACTTATTTTGGCACCAGAGGTCCACAGGAAACCGTTATTTTTACTGTGGCCTAGAATGTGAGTAATCTGTGACAGGTTGGTCTCTGGGAGAGCATCAGGAATGGTCCAAGTACAGCAACTTTGAAGTGGCAGTCCGTGTGCCCCTCATAGTGCACGTTCCTGAAGTAACTCACCACAAGATGGCGCCAGGGCAAACATTCCCATACATAGATCCTCTTACGGTGAAAAAAGATGCACCAGTGAAAAATTACAAGGCCAATGAAGTCATCGTGGATGTCAAGAATAAGGAGCAGCGCGCAATGTGGAAAGCTACATCACTCCAAAAGCAGACGCAGAAGTTCCAAAAAAAGCTTCGAAACAAAAAAATGCCAAGGGAAAGCAGTGCACTGGTAGAACTGGTTGACTTATTCCCAACCCTTGCAGAGCTGGCTGGGTTAAAAGTACCCCCTTTGTGCCCAGTAGACTCATTAGAAGTTGATTTTTGTACAGAGGGTTCAAGCTTCGCTCCACTAATTCATAATCTTGCCATAGATAAAACAGAGGGGAAAATCACTGATGCTGTCAACTGGAAAAATGCCAGTTTTAGCCAGTATCCAAGACCAGCTGACTATCCAATAGAGACCAGTGATAAGCCACACCTTGCCAACATAAAAATCATGGGATACAGCATGCGGACTAACAGATATAGATACACAGAGTGGGTTGGGTTTGAAAGGGGACACTTTCGAGGGAACTGGTCAGATATACATGCTCGTGAACTTTATCTGCATGATGTGGACCCTTTGGAAGATCGCAATGTGGCTGATGATCCTAGTCATGCCGAACTGATAGAACAATTATCACAACTGTTACACCAGGGCTGGAGAACAGCTTTACCTCCTGATATAGAAAATACAGACACTGTACACCTCAGTATATTCATCATAGTCCGATATTTGTCAATCTGCATCCTATGTTTCCAGATACTTTTCATAACGATGTTCATTTATTCAGACAAAATGCACAAAAAGTACAAATTATAGGAAGAAAAAAAAAACAGGTACCAGAACTTTTTTCTTGTATGAAAATGGTAAAGTAGATTAAGAAGGAATCTTAGCAGGTTCCAGCTTGACCAGGAATTGCAGGGAACTTAGCTTAAAGGCTGACAGATGATAATTTGTCATGAGAAGCAAAAATAACACAGGAAATTCTTCTGGCTGATTGCGTAAGTTGTTTAACAGGAGGTGCTTATAGTTTCTTTATGGAGAATACTGCCGTCTCTGTCATCTTGCAAGTGGGGTGTCAAGTCAGCTGAAGTTTTAAACTGGAAGTTGAACATTTGTGAATCTTTTTCACAAGTATGTTTTTTATTGGTACAGACATGGCATAAACCGGAAATTGGAAATCTGTGGATGTTTTTGATAAATATTTTATTCTTACAGACATTGTATAAACTGGAAGCTGAATACACGTGGATATTTTTAATAAGTATGCTTTTATTGTTACAGACATGGTATATGATTGACTGGTGACAAGAGCAATCAGTCCATATAACTATAAAAAAATTGAATGCAACACTTATGATTGGAAATTAAATGTACATGTAATATACAGCCTTATGTTTCTGTTATTATCTTGTTGAGATATGTTCATGGTTCTAAGAAACAGACTGATCCAAATGTTTAAGATTTTGAAGTTCTTCAAGTTCATGTGGCTTCAAACTCTGATCAACATCTGGCAACGGCAAATCTGTGAACGGACTTGTTGTGTAGCCATTTCCATACAGGAATATTCTCTTGGTTCCTTCAAATATCACAAACATTACACCTGTATATGGCACCACCTGAAGACAAAAACAAACACGAAAACACTGTAACTCAAACATTTACTAGATATAATTTTGTGGGACATGTTATTTCCAGTTCACCAGGCCTGAGGAGTTGAAAGAAGTGACTTGGTAATGATAGGCAAGCATGTGAGATTTCATATATCTAGCTGTTTCAAGCTATTTTAACACCTGATACTGTTGAATCATATATTTCCTTCATATTTTATTTTACTTCACCTAATTTGAACCTCTTATTTTTCCTTGATTTGGAGGTATTTCAGATAGATTTGGATGATTTTCAGATATTTTTCTTACTGGCTACCCATTTGCCTGATAGGGCATGCTTGGACATTAATACAGAAGAGAATTGAGCTTCCCTTGATATCAAAATTTCACCTGAATACATCACAATGTAAATCTGTGTTTGGTGTGCTAATTTGGCAGTTACCAAGACCCAATTACTAATTTGTCAGTTGTCCAGCTTTTATTGTTTTTTAAAGGTCTGCCCCATGGGGGGACCCTTTCTGTTTTCGGGTTGTCTGTCCGTTCGGATGTGCATATTCTCATTACTGCGATATCTACAGAATGCCTCCATGCACTTTGCTCAAATTTGGCAGTATGCTTACCTTACCTGGCAAGATGAACTGATTAGATTTTGCTGTCACCATGACCTAATTTGAGCAAATGGCACCCTAATTAAATGCTGGTTAGGGCTCATTACCACAATATCTCCAGAATGCTCCAATGTATTTTGCTCATATTTGGCCGCAGTATGCTTGTTTAGCATTCTAGTATGCCAAGATGAACTGATTAGATTTGGTGTCACCATGACCTAATTTGAGCAAATGGCACCATTTTTTCTTGGCAGACCCTTCAGTCAACGCTTTGCGTTGAAGGTTGTCTAGTTTCCTACTCAATTCAAAAACATATTCTAATTTGAACAAGTCTACCATCTTTGGAAAATTGGCCCAGAGTTGAAGGTCAAGGCCATATGGTCACATGGATTACATCTATATGGGTCAAAATGTGAAAATCTTGTGAACACTCTAGCCTCTTTAATTTTCAGCTCTGCTGACCTAAGGTCTCAGAGCTTATGCGACCGCTCATGTCTGTCCACCAATATTTCCGTCTGTAAACTATGGCTCATTAGCACAATGCCATGCACAGTTTTCAGGTTAACCCAGTATAACTTTCGGGACTTACACTTACAGGGTGTATGAAAGTCTTGGTCAAGTTTGATATTAGTGGCACCATCTACAGTATTAAGTAATATATAGGTCAAAATGTGAAAAAAAAATTGTGAATGCTTAGCATCTTTAATTTTTGGTGGATCTTCATAAAATGTTGTGGGATTATAGGGGAGGTCAAAATCTCAATCGAGGTCGATACTACTGGCGCCACCTATAGTTGACCAGAAATTATTAGTCAAAATGTGTTCAAACTTATATAAATTCATTAGTTCAGCAAAGAATGCAGCTCGTCTTACAAAATGTATAGGATACATGTATCATGGCTAAAACTAGAATGTTACACATTATGCACTCTGCATTATGGCCTTGACCTACTTGTTCCAATTGGAGGTCACCGGGACTATAAAGTTGATAGAGGTGAGTAGCTAGTGGTGGGCCTTGTATATTATTGCATTTATGATATCAATAACATTACATGTTTATTACAGAGACAAATTCCTGTTATGTGTGCAGTACTAGTGGTGTGACCTGTTGTATTTTATGGAGAAATTTCCAAATCGATAAACATATTAAATTCATTATTTTCACAATGCCCTATTTTGCATTACAAAAATTTTACTATGGGAAATATATCTTGGGTCAGCACTCGTAACTTGTTTTAATATGAATTACCTTGACCTATTTTTCAAAGTCAACTGGCAACACATATGTGTGAAAATGAGTTGTAAATGCAACAAATCAGGACTACAGTTTTCTATGTCGATACATATAACTTTCAGCACTGAAAGCAGATAAAAAAACTTAAGCCAAGTGTGATAGTGGTGGCGCCACCTACAATATTAAGTAATATAGTGATAAAAATGTGAAAATCTTAATGTTCTAACATCTTTCATTTTTGATGGATCTTGAAGAAATCTGGTTGGATGGTGGGGGAGGTCAAAATCTTGATCAAAGATGATACTGGTGGCACCACCTGTAGTTGTATCAAAATTATGAGTGAAAATGTATTAAAACTTACTTATAATCATTATTCCAGCAAAGAATGCAGCTAGTCATACCAACTTTATAGGGTGAATGTGCCATAACTAAAAGAATATTGCATAATATGGAAGACCTTGATTAACTTTTTCTGCACAGCTTCATATATAAATTTACTTAAATCATATTTAAAAACATTTATCCTTGTCTCTTTCTCACATTTATTATGATGTCTGGGTGCCAACCCAGCCATTTGTTTTTCCAAGAAGTCTTTTTTTTCATTCCTTCTCTCTTTCTTCTTTATGACCAAATTTGTCTGGAGTTTTTCTCAGACACTATTACCGGTACTCCGAAAACCACCAAACTTGCCATGTTGACTGACCTACCAGTGAAATCTTGCACCTGGTTGGAATAGTCCAGATATTTAAAATTATGCAAATTTGGGGTAATTAAAATTTTAAAAGCTATCTTCCAAACTAATGCAGATACACAAAATTTCATTATGCGTGTCCAGGTTTGTGACACATGCCAACATAATGGACAGTAAATGAAAGTTGTAGAATTTCAAATTATGCAAAAGTGCATCCAATGAACCATGAACCAAAGTGTCAGGAGTTTAATTTTCACAAATGAGGTGAATACACAAAATCTAAATATTAACTTCAAAACTATAGAACATAGAGGTACCATTCCAACTCCAATTTGTAAGCTTGTGACATAACCACTTCCAATGAACCATGCACCAAAGTTGTAGGCTTTCAAGTTTGTGACATTGCCACATTCACTGAGCCAAGAATAAAAGTTATAGCATTTTAATTCATACAAATTAGGCTAATATAAAAAATGCAGACATGTTGAACAATCGCAAAGTAGCATTTCAAACTGTTCTCATTTTGAAGGCACCTGGACAGATTTGCTGTGGAGCAAATTTTGTTCTAGTTCTATTATTTATCCCTATATATGTCAGCAGAGCACTAGGCCCATGGACCTCTTGTTTATCTTTATGAAGTTTGGTCAGATAGTGGAGAAGATCAACATCTACATTAATTGTGATACCCTGATTTTGATAGAAATTATGAGCCAAAATGTGTTAAGATATAAAATCCAATATCTCCAAAAAACAATTCAGCTAGACATGCCAAATTTATAGGATATGTAGATCATATCTGGAACTTATATTCTTTGAATATGGATGACATTGACATAGTTCAGCTGGTCACTGGTACTGTAAAATTGACAGAGGTGACTTGCAAATGATGTCCATAGTTTCCGGTCAGTCCCACATAACTTTCAGGACTTTCCAAATGTATGATAATCTTGGTTGAGTTCAACATTGGTGGTGTCACATACAGTATTATGTAATTTATGGATCAATATAAAAGTCTTGTGAACACCTTAACAATAACAGCAGAGAACAAGGCACAGGGACCTCTAATTAATTTGTGTGGTGATCTGTTTTTGATGAGAAATAAAACTCCATACATTGCCCCACACATCTAGCAATTAACACTTTGAGAAAACAACATGCTTCTCTTTGAAAATCTGTCAAACACTTCTATGGGCAGCATAATTCCTTTCTTTTATTGCTTTAGTTACAAAAAAAAATTGAAAAAAAAAACGTTCCAAATATATGGTCCTTTTGGTAGTGTTCCAAATTAAGGTTTTATTAAATTTACGGTGATGCCTATTTTTGTCAAACATTGATTTGGTTTACATGTATTTGATTTCTGTGAATGTACTGACAAATATGTGGCTACAGAGAAGGTTAATAGGAGACTTCTAAAGAATCACAAATTCCCATGATCCTATTGGTCAGGATAAGTGAAATTCTCTTGGACACAAATGACTGTCAATCTTCATTTGTCCCATGGACAAGTTTATAAAATTTGCATCTTCAGTACAACAAGCTGAAGCCATAACTACATGTATGCTCTATGTATTGGAAAGAGTTACATGTGACATCATAAGATCTGTGTGCTTTGTTCGCTTAAAACTATCAAAATTGCTTCTTCGGTAAGATACCAGCACTAGTAGTTTTATCTGAGAGATAAGTGGAACTTCAAAATAACTTGCCCTGAGTGTAAGTAGGATATAAACAATTTCCATGCTCAGCTTTATGACATAAATATTGTAAATTGCTTTAATTTCGCTGTACTCTTATTTTCGCTTATTTTGCTTAGGGCACAAAACAGTGAAAATAAAAACAATGTGAACTAGTATTTTAACATTGTTTGATTAGGACTTGTGTCCAAAACAGTGAAATGTCAAAAATACAAAAAAACGTGAAAATTTATACACATGAAAATAGAGCAATTTACAATATTGCCATTCATTATGCTTGTAAGGAAGGTGACCCTCAAGGGGGAGGGGGCACTCCCATAATTCAGGGTTGGCATGTTCCACTGAGCGCACAGAACATGGTCCTAATGGGAACTGAACTAATTTGGAAATGGGGATGGACCCAAGAGTCAGACAGAGCTGGTATGAAGAACAGGGACTCCTGCTGCTGAAATTCTGGGCTTGCAGTTGTGCAGAACAAGTAGGTATTTCAGAGAGAAATATTTTATAAAACGGATCTTTGGGAATAAGTACATTAAGGTAGATAAGAAAGATATACCATAACCTGGCTTGACTTTTAACCTGCTAATCCCCAAATCAACAGGGGTCCTCAATTATTGACCATGATCACTGACTCCATCAACTTTGAGGCTGATGGGTGCAACTGTTCATAAGTTACTGATCAAACACTATTTGGTCAACAGGAGTAAATACCATGAGCACCACCACCACAACCATCATATACTTTGTTGGGTACTTTTTACACCATTAAATGACAGCAGCATTGAAAAAGTTGAAAGATAAAAAAAAAAAGGGGCATACCCAGTCATGAGCCCTTCCTGAAATATTTTGTCACAAAAGATGATTTAAGAAAATACAAACTGTTTTTAATAAAGATGTACTTATGCATAGTATATAGGAAACAGATCTATCATGTAACTTATTCATTTCAGAATAAAGTGATTTTTAGTGAAAATGTTAAGATTAAGGAACTGAAATGGAGATATTTTTCACATTGTCCAATGTTTTACAGTTATGTGGTATATAATAAAAGGGCTCATTAAATTGTATACTTGCCCTGACAAGGTTGGCTGTAGTTCCATACCATAATCCTTTCACTCCATATTTTTTAATAGTAGCAGAAAATGCTTGAATCATTCCACGAAATTCAACATCAACACCTCCTCGATCAGGCAAGACGTCACTCTTTGCCTGAAACATATGTAAACTTAACTAACTATTGGGAAATTGCTGTCTGAAGTCTCAAACAGAAATGAACAGTTTCTTCTGGGATTTTTTTTTTTTTGGGGGGGGGGGGGGAAGTAACTCTTCATTTCGGATACCATTGTATGTGCAACAAGGCTAGATAGGTAAACACTGATGTGCCTTGTCACAAGTTGATACTTTTCTCAGTCCCACCAGTTCTTCATATCAGCTACATTAATGAATATTTTATGTTCGGAACGAGTGGGACTCGAACCTGCAACCTTTGGCACCAGTCTCCTAGCTGAAATGGGAAACGCACTTATCCAATCGACCAAATCCCCATTCTTAAAAAAGAATGGTTTAATGGAGGTAGTTATGAGCCAGTGCCACATCAACACGGTTATGCAGTATATTTACTGAGATGGTATTTATTTCCAGAATCAGGGACTTAAATCCACCAGCATTAAGGAAATGTTGTAAATATATATTTTATGTTCGGAACAAGTGAGACTCGAACCTGCAACCTTTGGCACCAGTCGCCTAGCTGAAACGGGAAACGCACATATCCACTCGACCAAATCCCCATTCTTAAAAAGAATAGTTCAATGGAGATAGTTATGTGCAAGTGTCATATCAGCACTGCTTTCACTGGTCTGTGGGTGTTCACTAGAGACAGGTTTTACAACTTTTTTCAGATGCAAATAAGTAAGAGCTTGTAACCTTAACCTATTCTCAGAAAAAGCTATGATTTCAAAGTACATGTATTTGTCAATGTTGGACCATCTTTCCAACTTAAATCTTGTGGACCAGATTATGTTATCTTTTAATACCTGTTTAGAAAGCTTGACCTAACTTTCGGGAAATGTCATGAAAGCATCTAATATTAATTTCTGTGCCTGTTCGGTGCTGACCAATTTCCAAAATTTTATGCCTTCTGCTCTGTGTGTGTCGGGGGGGGGGGGGGGATTTTTTCAGGTTATCCATTTGTCAAAATGTATGCGTACCCTACTGGTCCATATCCTCACATATCTGATCTGAAGAATGACTGGACATAAAATTGCTCAAATATGACACATAAATACAACACAACACTAACTGGCAACATTGGGGGGTGGGACCATTGCGGCCTATTTATAGACCAGTTTCAACTAGCTGCTGAGAAGAGAAATTCCTTACTTGCATTTTCTTCCGTATTGTGTCAAATGGAAATGATACAGTTTGGGCACAAGCTGCTGCTGTGCATCCATTAACAAAATTCTTCATGGGTTCCAGTTGTGAATTGAACAAATGATATGCCCTATCCAGTAATTCATAAACCATAAATGTTGTCCCTGTGAATGGAATGACACCTGTCAAAAAGAGATAATTACGATGAATTTGATGAACCAGGCAAACAAGAATTTTGCGGGGATGTATGAAAGAATTACGTAAAAGCACACATGTATACAATCCTACATAGCACATACATGTATTATTTATCTTGTTTGTTCAATGGTACACTTTGAACATGTTGAAGCTTGCAAAAGAGATTTTGGACAAGTTTTCTTTGATTTTTTTTTTGTGCAACTGTTGGATAGATATAAACTGACATAAACAGTTTTTAAAAATGAAAAGAGAGAAACTTGATTAGCATATACTGCCCTCTTGGGGCTACAGCTTGAGTGGCAAGGGGCTACATCCAGATGCTGCCCTCTTGCAGTCACTCAATAAATTAAAATAATTCAATTATATGCATTGTACAATTCTCAATCTACATATTCTACATATACAAGCATTGACTCCTGGTTCAGGAGATTTGAACATAAAAAGCATGTTGAAATATAGAGTCCGCCGGACTTACTTTTATGTTCAAATCTCCTTAAGTAGGACTGAAACTTTTTCTGATGGAAAATTATTGTTTTTCTAGTAATGAATGCCACCGTTTTACAAATTTCTGTTTCAGATGTACACACATATATATATAGTAGGTGGTCTGTTGTGACTTACTACCCTGGCCAAGATCTTTAACAAGACCATCAAGGGACTTCCGCCAAGAATTGTTTCCAGTTTCATCCAATTTAATACTTAGTTGCCTTGCTTCACCAAGAAGGCTATCATATGACACCTCCTCCAGGCCGACTCTGTATTTCAACATACTTTTTATGGCATCAATAGCCAAGGGTTATTGAATAAGCCCATCTCACCTCTTACCGCATCATTTGGAGTGTGTTTGTGCACACCAAGTGCCAGTCTGGCCGTACTGAGGGAAGCTTTTTCTGATGGAAAATTATCAATTTTGTTTAAAGTTTCCTGAATAGATGTACCACATGAAGTGGTGCCCCAAATTTCAGTACCATAGAGACTTATGAGTTTAATGAGGCAACTGAATAAATTTAATGCAACTTTTGGTTGCAGCCTGTCACTTCCAATAGGAGACTTTCATATTTAACTGCGATCCTGCTCACTTCCTGTGTTGCCAGAGCAAAAGACTGATGCTTCCACCATGATCAGGGCAGATAAATATACTACATAAACATCCATAAATAACACCTTTTCAACCAAAAGAGCGCCCATTTGTAATCAATTTAGGCATCCTTTAAATGTTTCAAATATATGTTTAATACATTTTCTTAAGTTTATTCTGTGTTCATGTTGTTCATTTTAACGAGAAAGTACTTTTGACCATGCTAAATACATGGATATGCCCTGAGGCAGGTGGCTCCCTCTTTTGCTCAATAGGTGCTAGAGTAGGACCACATTTAGACATGAATACATGGTATTGATCAGGCAGGTCATTGAGGTACAAGTTAAAGAGCATCGAGCTTCAGACTTCGCCCTGCCATACACCTTGCAAGGTTTGGAAAAACGGAGTCAGACCACCTTGAGTTCTCAATTCTATTAAAGTTTGAAGTACAACATGTGGTCGGCTGTTCTTGCTGACTTTTTAAACCGAACTTGTTCTTGAGCCAGTATTTTGTTTGTTTCAATATGCTTAACCAGCCTATTATTTTGGACTGCACTGAATACTTTGGCTAAGTAACTACACACAGTTATGCCTCTGTAGTTACTGGGTACACTTGGGCCTCCATTCTTGTAGATCACAGAAATGATACCATTATACCACTCATCAGGATATATACCATTCAAAAAAGGCTTATTGAAAATAACTGTTAGTGATTTACTAAGAACAGAAAGTCCAGCCTTCAGCCTTTCATTTGCTACACTATCTGGGCCAACCACTTTTTTGGATTTAAGATTCTTGATAGCATATATAGTTTCAGATACCTTGATTTTGTAATTTAGTTAATTAAAACAAGAAACATTTTCCATCCGTGTGGTGTCAGCTTTAATTTTTTCATCAAATATAGGATTTTGTGCTGGTGAGGATCCAAGCAAACTTTTGAAATAACTGTGGCAGTCAGCAGGTATTATGTTTTGCGGATTATTAGCCTGTGGTAGACCCTGTAACTCTTTCACCATGTTCCAATAAGCAGAGGGGCTTGTTTCATGCAAAGTACTCAATTTTGAAAGAATGTCAGCTTTGAATTTTCTTTTTGTTTTTTGTAGTGTAATTTTATATTTTTCCTTCATTGAGTAAAACTTTGATCTAATGTTAGGGTTAGTACCATTATTTGCTGACAGTAATTTACCAAGACATATATATTCATGTTTTAATTCAACACAAGACTGATCAAACCATTTCTGTCTTCTAACCTGTTTGTTATGATACCTTTTTCTATCTTAAGGACAGGTAAGACACCAAAAACATTTGCATGGCCGATTTTGAGATTTTAACAGTTTTTACAAGATGAATGTCCTTTCCATAAGTTGTCAAAATTTCAAGCTTTTAACTACAGTAGAAATATGAGAAAAACACCAAAAAACACACAGGCATCTGAACGTCCACGTGTCATTCTTTTGGTTTTCAGCAGCCAAATGGAACAATGACACCCATGAATCATACTTAACAGTCTGTCACGTGGCTACAGGTAGCGACGGCCCATGGCAAAAGGGGAGTTGTATCACGGCGGCACCCCGAAAGTACGTTTGTGGGCAGGAAAGGATGTAAACATGCTAACATATCATAGCCTTAGTGGTTTACTTTTTAGTTATCTTGTTTGTTTTGCGTTCTAATGAAGGGAGACTTGAAATGTTCAGGAAAAGGGGGAATCATCAGACGATGTCCCTTCAAAGGCCGTGCCGCGATGGATTACCCCAGTGGTCCCACACACCAAAGACAGGCGTGGAAAAAAAACTGGCACTTTAATCAACACTACCAACGAACACATTAATATTTTATCGAAACCCAGGGATGAGGAAATAAGAGTGCAAATAAACACATCGAAATAAGCATAAACGTGAACAGCAGAGAAAACACACAAAATAGTGATACAAAACTCAGGTTGGAAAGAGAATGAAACTCGTTGAGAAAATAACTATGAAATAATGACAAGCTAATTAAGTAAAGTGTACAGACAAGTCTAACAACCTAACTACATAAAGTAAAATGACAGGAGTAAATACAATAAAACACTATCCCTAAAACCGGGATAAAGAGGTAGGGGGCGGCAGACCAAACCGGTCATCCCTCTACTGACCACGAGCAACCATTGGCCACCCCACCGAAGCAAAGTAACACAACTTTCGTTGCCAGGCTTGAGGTCACGGGGCCCGAAGGGCTGCCTCCATGACATCACGCTTTGAAACCAGATTGTTGCTGTTGTCATTTGACAGCTAGCTGAATAAAGTTTTCCATACTTCAAAGACACTTACGATATTTACTATGTTTTGTACAAATATTAGCTCAACTTGAGCAAACGGTATTGTTTCAGAGGCAAATGATCAACATCTAAGGCATTCAAAGATTGTATTCTCAGAAAGAATAATAGGACAAGAACCCCACCTAAGAATGGGTATTCCAAGAAAATGACTGGGTGAAATTTAATCAATTTAATGGCTTTTGATTCTGTAATGTCTGAACTGCAAAAAAGATTCAATGATTTTCAAATTTGGTTTGTCCTTTTTTCTATGAAATGAAGAAAATGAACATCCAGGAAATCAAAGGGAAAATTGAAACATCATACTTTGAGGATGGATAACAGATAAATTAAACCAAACATATAAAATAGCAGGATTGTTTTCTTGTGGCGATTATATGCCAGGATTAAGATTTGAGTGTAATTATGATTTTATCACAAATAATTAATGACTTATATCGACATTTATGGGGTGGATGCTTTGCGGTCAACTTTCAATTGTTTATTCAACAATTCACATCACAGACCCCCAAATACGAGACATATAAATTCTTTGGAGTATGACGATTACACACATATATGATTTGTTATCCTAAACGCAAATACACATTGAGCTAGGATTGATTAGAGTGGAATTTATTTTGGGTGTTACCTGTCCTTAAAACTCTGTCAGCTGTAGCATGTAAAACAGAGGAAAATGTATTGATAAGTTCACTAAGAGGTATGTCCATTGATTCTTCACAATATTTTGTAGTGGAAATTTTTTCTAAAATGTCAGCACTCTGTAAAATTGATTTAAATTTGACATCTGATTCATTGTCTCATTTATACTGAGTCTGTGGTTTACTGAGGGGAATATTATTTCTTACAGATCTGGGCACACAGGAAGATATTGCAAAAGATATGGAACTGTGGTCGGATATGTGGGTGATCCATTCTTGATGATGAAAATAATTAATGAGGGGCATTAATACAGGGTCAACTATCGTGTAGTCCACAGTACTACTGCCACTGTATTCATGGCATATGAGCTGTCCAAATGAATCGCCAACTGTTCTACCATTTAGAATACACAGTCCCATGGTTTCAATTAAGTCTTTCCCATACCCATGAAATATTGTGTCCATGTTCAGTCTCTTGCGCAGGTGTCTGCCTGATTGGTAGCCATCAGGGAGAGAAAGGTAGGTAGTATTATCCTCCACAACAAAGTCACACTCAAGGCCTGTCCCCAGATATCATGACTTTACCTTTCTGGGAAAAAAAGGCAATATCTGCTTGAATTAGCTCAAAAATATTACCATTTTCCCGTTGACTATATGTTGAGTTTTCTGAGCTGATATAAATAAATGCCAAGTACACATCAGAAGCCCAATGAAAAATGGATTTGCACAATTTTAAGCATATTATACCATGAGCCACATTTGGGGACTTAATATATATAACTCCAGTTTTTATATTGTCTTTCACTAAAACAGTGATTCCACCAGAGTATTTATTTGCTGCTTTTATTTTGGGCCTATGAGCCTGTGCTACAGTTTTATAGCCATCAAGTTGAGTGAATTGTTTGCTACCACTATGTGTTTCAATAAGACCTATAATGTCATGTTTCTTCAGGGCATTCTTAACCTCTGGAATATTACATTTGGGGCCCAGCAAACTACATTTCAAACCATAGTAGCTGCTGGATTTATAAATTTTTAATTACACAAGACCTTTCCAATTTTTTAACTAATATCCAACAAGTATATAAAGTGGATATAAGTACATATATATGTAAGTTACTGAAAAACATACTGCACAGTATCAAAGAATGTAAATGTCACATATTACCTACCTAATAAGGATGTTGACAGACCCCTGTACAAAGCCAGTATGCCTTCCTCATGAATAATAACTCGGAATGCATCATATATTCCTTTATAATGAGCCTTTGATTTATCACAATGTTGTACAATAAGTCTAGTTTTTACAGTATCTGTGGGATATAATGTGACAGTGGCAATGATCCCACCACCAGCCCCTGCGATTAGGGCATGGGTAGGGTTCAGTCTTCCATGCACATCTACCAGTTGCAATTTTAAACGTTGAAATGCTGCAAATTGCAGTCCGGAATAAGGCAACAGTCGTAGACAACCCATCAAATTCCCTCTCCAGAACCCCTTCACACCACAATCCAAGTACACTTTCAAAAATGCATTGAAGAACCCACGAATACTGTCTTTTGTACCCACTTGGGCTCTAATTTTGACAACATCGAGTGGTGCTGTTATTGTTTTTGCTGTGAATCCTGCCACACCCCCACAAAAAAATGTTTGGGGAAGAGTTATGCGTACGTCTCGCTTCGTTGCTTTCACCATTATGTGATCCTGACCCTTGTCTTACACTTAGCAAGGATCGTGCTGTTCCTTTCTTCCCACGCTAAGAATCTAAGATGGCAATGGATCCGTTTAAATCTCCCTCCTGTCAACTCTGTTTTGTACGGCAACCAGCTGACGGACGGAAGTGCCTTGGAACAGCTTCAATTTTATTAGAGTTAATCCGCAATTGTCATCATGAAATATAGTGCATTTCCCATAATGCACGACTATATGCGATTATTTGTCCCTTTATACCCATTTTAAGCCTTCGATTGTATGAAAAAATATGGGATATGACCATATGTGGTCGAAACTGTTGAGGTTTCTTTCTGGTAAATTGTCTAAAAGTAACTTACTCCGCCTTGTAAATGTGAAAAGCCGGAACAGAAGCACACGACAAAATGGCGCATCCAAGTGGTAAGGTGTTCATCTCAGACACATTGAAGCAGGTAAATAAGCCATACGATAATCTTGCGATGTCTTGTGGTTTCCTACCAATGAGAATGCAACTTTTCAAATGATATCACGACAAACACAATTTCTTCAAATTCAATGGAATTCATAACTGACCTCTCGCCATATGGCTTAGTCTGTAATCCATCAATTATCGCTCTCGTCAACCCACTGAAGACAGTGACAGCTGACTGTCAAATTTTCATTAATAACGTTACAGAACTATGGCGGTTACCGTTGACCGTAGTAGCTTAAGTGCGTTTCAGTATCTTTTGCCACATAATAGCGAGCAGAGCGAGCTCTATATAACGCATGAATTTTTTTTAAAGTAAGGAAATTCATCAATCCAAACCTACAGTCTATACAACTTGAAAAACGTGGTCACATCCAAATTATCGTCATTATCAACCTTTAGTAGCCCCCCAGCGCAGTGTTTGGGAACCCATTCATGTGAATCATTGATTCTCAGTTCTCTTATTCACTGTATTTGGCATCTGTAGTTTTCCCTGATTTAACATCATTTGGATGAATTTTTATTCATCCGAGGTCACAATTATCTCTTATTGCCATTTTTTTTCCTTTATGGAATTTAAAACTTCTGGTTAGCTTGGTAACAACTGTACATGGCAGAAGTTTCAGAATGCCAATCACTGTGTGATGTAGCTATCTAGGGGTGGCTTTTTGCATGTAGATCATGACGTCGAGGTCCCAAACAGCTATGTTGCCAATAAATGCTTTGATTTGGTGTTGTTGCGCCAAATTACAATGATCACTCTTCATACCCAATATGTTTCCGCCACAGGTTGTGACACTATTTCGATAGCGATATAGAGATCTTGGGCACAGTACTTAGATTTGTGGAACAGTGTCAAACAAAAAGAAAGGCTATACAACAGACCAGTGTATTAAGCTGCCCAAGGTACTTCGGCCTTGCCCCTCTAGACTGGCTTAGTAAATGGCCGCTAGAGGGACCTAGCGACCATGTGCTACTGCCTGATCTGCCGACATTATATTATTATTGCTGACCCTCAAATCTTAGGCTATGCATACAGCATATTAAGTATAAATGCTCGCTCGCTAGTAGGTTGAACCTAATTCCATATTAGTAACATCAACTGTATTTTAATGTAGCCATTATTTCTTGTCTAACTGAAATACTGTTACTGTAGGCCTAAAATTAATTTAAAATTAGAGCTACTTTCTTACAGAAAATGTGTATTTTGGCAGGGGTGCAAGGCCTTTTGCTGGAGTATAGATGTGAAGGCCTTATGAGCTTTGCCAGAGGATTTCAACAAGGTTATAATATTCCTGTAATGGCTATGGATATATGTACACATGGAGTAATGACCATCAATGTGTGTATATGTATATATATGTATGTATATATATATATATATATATATATATATATATATATATATATATATATATATATGTACATCGGGGCTCACATTAAGGATTTTTCAGGATGGGTCTGTTGGACCCATCTTTCTTCTTTTTCAAGAAAAATAGTGGGTCCATGGACTGAATCGATGGGTCCAGTCTGAAATTGTGCAAACTAGACTTCATTTGGTGTGATTTTATTGATTGATTGATTGATTTTGTTTGGTATAATTAAAATACTGTGATACATGAGTTTACATAAAACTGATGAATAAATAAAACATACAGGTAGCTTAAGCCTAGAGATGAACATAACATAGGGTCTATATGTTCATGCAAGCAAATCATAATTATAATTAAGATTGAATAAACAGTTACCAATATGCCAATGTTAAAGAGGTAAATGACTGAAAGTTTGATGACAGTACCAAGGATGGATTCAGTCTACCCAGAGACCTGCTATTAAGGTGGAAGCTGTGAAGCTAGTGCACAGTGAGACTGGCAACCTTTGATCGATATTACCCATTTCATTTTTTCACAAGTACATTAAACCTATATATTTTCTGATTACTACATATCCATAGATTTATATCCATAGGGTTGGGTTTTTTTTGCAGGATTGGAATTTTTTGAGATTTTATAGCATTCTTTCTGACTTGGTAGGATTTTCACATTTTTTGTGCAGAAGCTACATAAAATTGTTTGTTTCGAGTTGAAATCAGAAGAAATTTAAAATATATAGCCATATCCAGGATTGAATTCAATGGTTAGACCTGAAATAGCATAAATGAAAAGCTATAAAATTTTTGATTTAGTCCTAACAGGTTGTTCATAAATTGGTCCAAAAGTCATGGAAGGGGTTGTCTGAAAAAAAAATCCTGGGAACCATTCCTCGATATGATTTTTTCTTTTATTATCCGTTGATTTTAATGTGATAGGGCAATTCATATGTTTGTGAGGCGAGATACAAATTGTAGAGGTTGAGCAAAAAACAGTTCCGAGAAAATCGCATTGAAAGAAAAAGTTGCCAATTCTTACACATTTATGGCTGTAATATGATACATACTCATTTCTTCTGTCCTGTGTTTCAATTATTGTGTTGAATAAACTTGTAGCTTCACCTCTATGATGTTGTCATTTAAAAAAAAGTATATTTTGTGGTTCAAATCTCTACTTTTTTAACTTGGGAACACCACACTTGGCTTGTTTGGGTGTGGGTTCACATGCGGCTTTCTATATTTGGGGCCCAGTAAGTGGATTGTGCTAATTTGTTTATACATCAATAGAGAATTTCAAAGTAATCAGAGCAATGGTGGTGATTAGTCTGAACTGGCCCATTCTTCTCTCCAGGGCTAATGGTTTCCTGTGAGTGACCCTTGTCAATGGCTTAATTGGTTTCCAGGGGTCATGGACTAATGACTGTGCAAACAATGACATGGTTCATTGTCATGCCCATGTAAACAAACCCATATGCCTAATACTGCTTGAATTTTTCAGTGTAAACAAAAATTTTGAGATCAATTTTCTCATATAAATTTTATGTTCACACATCTGAGTTTTTGTTGAGCATGTAGTATAAATCAGACTATCCAAAAAAATGAAAAGGTGATTAGAGGTAATCCAAAGGTGCTGGCTTCAGATCTTCCACCTTAAGATGAAGTCTATTACATGTCCCTGGTCTACCAAAATCTGGTTTGTGAAGGGGGCTTTATGCCTAGCACCCTGCCACCGTGCCAGTATCTGATATTGCACACCGTGTGCCACTGGGCAGTTTTTTACTCGCTTGCACAACAAGCAGCATGCATATGGAACATACCTGGGCTCTGTTATTTTTGTGATTCATTCCACTTGATGAAATGCAGGGCCACATTTTTGCGAGAATCTATTTGGATTTTTGTCAGTTAGATTTCTTTTTAAACAAAGAGAAGTTTAGGAGAACCTTTACACGAATGGATTCTCGCCGAAATTCTGGCCCTGAAATGGTCAGAAATTACATGATTTATATTTCTGTGCACTTTCTATTTTGATTTACCCGAAAATTTGATGCCGTAGGAGGTGTCAAGAGTCTGATCTTAAGTGCAGTCACTTTTTTTACCAAGCAACATAGTACAGGCCATGCAACACAAGCGAGTGTACACAGCCTGTCACAGGCATGGTTTTCTGTTATGTTGTACGTATATTTTTTACCGGCCTGCAATCATGAATTTCATTCCTATCTTGTTGTGTCATACAAATTTGTTCCATTCAAACAATGTAATAAAATCAAAACAACAAAATATGATCAACAACACACGATCACATTGTGATAATGCAAATCTTCACCCACGTGTAACCGTCCGGTGACTAATCTGCATATTTTCCTTGCCTTCCATCAGGAATTTTCACTCATGCCGTTATCTGTATCTAGATTTGTTCAATGGAAGTCTTTTTGGTGAAAATATGATGTGAAAATTTAACATCTTGGTCTAATAATCTTTGCGTGTATACAACTTCTACCTTCCCAACATTGCTGACATGAGACAGGCACATGGGCAACAATGAGTTTGATTGGACAGTGAGCAGCACATGATCAAATCCACCCAATGAGGAGCCTGGAAATGCCTTCAGTGCATTTATAATGAGGTGAAATGATGTAAATTTTTGCAGGGATACCCCAGGGATATTTTTTCTTTGCAAATAAGAGAGCTTGTTACATAGACAGACAAACATCAGAGAATTCCACCAGTATAATACATAATCATGATCATGGTGGATGATGCAAAATACTGTGACTGCAAAGTTACTAAGTTTGGGGTAATTTTGTAGACTTTGTATCATTCAAAATGCATCACGTTTTTTTTGTGCGTGTGTCCACAGAGGTGCAAAATGACAATGTTTTATTGATTTCCAGGCGTCGTTTCTTCATTTATGCGTCTATGATGCAGGACACAAGCTTAATGTGACCTATATATATAATATGTATATTTGCAGGCAAGTTTAATATTGTGGATGCCAGATTGGCAGACTTGAGTGATCAACATGTACAGGCCCTGTGACCTTTGGTCAGCGCTTTTACAGTTATAACTGAAATATGTCCATGATGAACATGGGTCACGCATTTATTTCTACTTTCCACTTACCCACTAAGCAGACCATTGTTCAACTAACTGACACCAGAACATGGTCTGGTTTTTTGTACAAGCCTCCATTTCACTCAAGATGATAAAGAACAGACAGACGAGTGACTGTACGATTTACTACAAACAAACAAACTTAGAACTGATAGATGATTATAGACCTTGGGAAAACCACCCTCAGACGGCTGCTGAAGTAGTGAAGAAATGGAAGGGATGCTGATGTTTTAAATGGATTAGCATGTCTAAATAAACACTGACACCTGACTTAACTTTTGACAGATGCTTTCAGTGATGAACAATTTTAGGCTTAATTTTCTCCAAAAAAAAAGAAAAATATTTAAATGAAAAGGTTACGGCAAAGCTACTTGGTATGATTGAAGATCACCAATATCTTTAACCGAAAATGACAAAAAGTCAAATTTGATGGGATGGGATGGGATTTTCAGAGCCATGACTCTGATACCTTAAGTTAAAAAATGTTGCTAGATTGTTTTATTGCTATGCATGACCGACCAACTATCCTTCTATCCCCCAGAAAGAGGCTTTAAATATGTTTGACTGTCCATACTTGCATACATCTGGGTACAAATATAACAACTCATATGCCAGTGATTGGACTGACTCAGAGACTAATCAAATTTGCCTGATCAGTGAGCACCCACATGACATGAATGTGAAATTAAATTTCAGGAGCTCCTTTCAATGCATTTTGTGAACTGATCCAGGCCTTGCACAGGGAAAGACACTCTAGACTTGCTTCTAGCTCTTATATACATATATATATATATATATATATATATATATATATATATATATGATGGATACAAGAGGAATTGCTTACTTAAGGTCACAAACACTGCTGTTCAACCAATATATTCTTAGTTGAATTGGAAGTTCATATGTAAAATTCAGCATGCAAAATATGTGGTGCAGGCCTTCATGGTTTATCACTTCAATCAATATTTAGGCTATCATTGTATTGATAATAGTTTTTATCATGATTTTTCTCAATTAACCCTTAAACAGTCAGACCGGTCATTAACAGCTGGTAATCACGTGATTTTATGCTGGGCTCACACTAGCTTAGCCTTACTTGTGTAAACAACCCATAAATCATCACCAAACTGTGCACAGACAGCTGTTGTGTTTCCCCAAAGAAGCACATCGATCTATTTATGTATACCACTCCCTCTAGCGTCCCTGCTTGTCGGTAAAGGTATTCCCTGGTGATTCCCTTGAGGTGCGTGACGTCACGAAAAGGGCAGTATCCAGCATCAGTTCAGCTGCAGGTGTCCGTCAATTATATAAAAGTGCCGAGGCTATTAACCTTAGTCAGGAGTTGGCAGGGAGGGATTATGTAGAGGAGGGGGGCAGTGAAGTCGATGTTGGGTGTGAGGATGTAAGTATTTTGTTTATAATGAGGCTAGAGCCCACAGAATTCAAGTGTATCAAGGGACCATGTGGTTCCGCGGTGGGTCCCATACCCAGTCATTCAGGCTCGTTGCAGCCGATCACTCACTCAATCACTGAGTCATGCAATGCCCTTGCTCTTCCCAAGTATCCCCTAATATGTTCCCTGTCAAACCTGTGTTTATCAATAAACTTTATGAGCGAGACCTTTTGCCTTGGCCCAGTTATGGAACCTTGCATTCAAATCTAAACTGTTTCTCTAAATGCACTCAATTTACGGGCACATATGATTGTGGATCGAACCACGCTTTGTTTCCATGGCAACATATTAAAATGGGGGAAAACCACAAATTTTCCATAAAAATACTGCAGTGTTGTTTTATTTCAGTCATTTTCTTACATAATATTTAACCTGGAACATAATCTATGAATAGTTATGGTGACTAATTTTGTTATGCAAAGAAACTGCCTGTTACTGGTTCTGCAGACTTATGTAAAAATACAGTTTTTCCGGTTTTTAGCTAAGTACAAGCAATATTTTAACAGTTGCTATGGAATCAGGTCATGTGATCTATGTTTTATTTTCAAAGTTTACTGAAAGTTTATTTCTCTAGCTATCCAAATACCATGCATATGTGGAGAAAAGGGTACTTCGCATGAAATGAGGAGATACTTTGTTCTCTTATTTAGCAGATTTTAAATGATTTTTTGCCATTTATTAGCGATTAAAGTGGTTGCCATGGCAACCAGTCACGTGACTATTAGCAATTTATTGCACATAATGAAACTTGGCATTCCGGGTATCACAATGATATAACTTTTGGTATGCTACAAAGAAAACTGTTCCTAGTGCACTGTGTTCAATGAAAATTGTTACTTTTATTTTCACTGATACAAAAATTAACCCGACCCTTTAACGGTTAAAAAAAAAAAAAAAAACAGAATGTCCATCTAAGTTATCTGTTATCTGCTTTTGTGTTTAGTGATAAATGTAAATTCTATAATTTCTTTGACTTTTGATTAGATCGATGGTTTCACTTTAAGCTCAGCAGATCTATATATTTCTTTTTGGAGAACATGGTGTAGTAACTCTCTGTTGTTTGATTAGCATCTTGTCTTGTTGATTGCAGGTTTTACAGACAGAGGTAGCAGAGAAGGAGAAGGCTACGATTGGTTTGTTGATTGGACAAAGGAGGGATGACATTATATTTTTGACTGGGTGTTATGCATGCAAGGGTGCCTCTTCACAGCAGGTGCTACAAGGCATCAGAGAAGCCTTGTTAAATCTTCCTGGGGGTAATTATACTGTGTTATATTATTGATTCAAGTTCTATATATGTAACCAAATATTCTGAAGTAAATTCAGCTTGAAGGAGAAAAATACTTGTTCAGGTTGTCTCCTTGTTCTTTGGCTCCTCAGAACAGTCTTAACCACAAAAAAGTTGTGACCATCTGAAGCAATAATCCCAGATTAAAAATTCCTTTGGAAAAGATCTTTCAATGAAGAACCATATCTTTAGTTTCGGGAAAACAAAAATGGTCCAGGTAAATAGTTTTCTACCTCACTCTGAGTCTCCGACTTAACACTGAAACTGTAAGGCCAGAGTACCAGAGACTGCCCTTGATGTAGGACATATGAAATTTTCACAATCGCACCTGCTGCAAGAAATCAGCTGATCTTTTTGGCCACAATTTGTGACACTTAAGGCAGTTTCCTTGTAAATTTACTTGCAGTGAAATTTCTTACAGCGTGGGATGCTATAGCCACTTTTCTTAGCAAGCAATTACCACTATTTTGTGGCACACAAGAGACAGCCTATCTTAACAGATCGAGGGTACAAGGACACTGTACCCATAGTTTTTAGTTTATTTGTAATTTTGAACTTGTTCACTTCATGTCAGTCAGTTTCCCTCTGAAAAAATGCAGCAATCTTCATGTGTTTTGTTCAAATCTCAATCTAGCTGGTGATTAGAATCCCATTCTGTGGGTTTATTTTCCTTTTTAAGTTTAAATGCGGACTCACACTCAGTTTATTATTTTTGTTGGTTTATTTCAGGCTTGCTCCCAGTCGGGGTGTTTTTCAAGGCAAATACTGGAGCCAGGTATAAGGCTATAATCAAAGGTAGCTGCACCAGGCTGCTTTCTGCTGAGTTGAAAGTAAGTCCACGTCTGAAGATGTTGTGACTATATTTATTATGTGTATTTCATTGTAAAGGGTTTGGATATGCATTTCGTATTCCTATTTTTTTTTGCTGCACAATGCATTGATATGTGCATTCACAGGCTTGACATGTTGTGTCAGTTTCTGGGTATATGAAGCAGTATACCATTGCTTTTAATTTAAAAAAAAGGGCCGAATTGATATGGGCTGATGTGTGAAGCCAAGCAGAGATATACATCAACATGGCAGAAAAAAAACTCAGCAAGCAGGAATTAATGGAGGGAAACGGGAAAAAGTATTTATGTACTGTACTAAATTGTTTCTTTCTTACTTATAGATTCCCTTCATGTTAAGTTTTGTAGGATTTTTTTTTGTGTGTGTTTTTTTTTTTTTTTTTTTTGAGCATGAGTTGGGTCAGTTTTGCAAATCGTACTGCACTGGGTATCACATCTGGACAGAGAATGTAAATATAACACCAAATAAAACCACTGTTAGGACCATTATAAAAATATGTGTACTTAACATGACTTGTGGCAGTATTTAGGCTTACTTGTACCATAAGGAAAGTTGGCATGTCTTGTTGTCAACAAGACATGCCAAAAGTTGGTAGGCATTTTACATGACGTCGCTATCGCGACGTCATGAAAAAAATGCCTACCATACCGCGCTGTTACATGCCAATGACAACAACAGAGACAGACTTCATTTTTTATATTAATATTCATATTAACATTAATACTAGAATTAAATTTGTCATGAATATTTGTGCGTAAAAGTTTTGATAGCCACTGCGAAGGACCTTTTGTTTATCAGTGGGAGGAGCTATGGGTGTGGCCAGCCACTTGTTACGTAGGGGCAAGTAGGCACTGGCACGTGCCGTGCTGATGAAAACAAAATTTGTCCCTATTCTTTCAATGCTAACAAAAACTCCGAATGTAAATATTAGTTCGTGGTACATGTATAGCCCATAGTGGGTAAAACTGTCACCATTCTCTGGTTTATTCAGAGCTTTGGATGTGTGCAGAAAATAAATGCGTTGTGTCTTCTCCCTCCTTTATCAGAATAATTATGCTTGGCATTCTTGGAAAGGGCTGCAGCACAGGGGCATCGAGAACATTGCCCATTATTTCTCTTATTTTTGTGTGTTCTGTACTCTGCATGCATGTTTTGAGCATATTAATAACATGTTGTATGGACAGCTTTTACCTTTGTGCAGAGCTCATAATGTACATTCATAATATTTAATTCCCCCCCCCCCCAAAAAAAAGAAAAAAAAGAAAGGAAGAGGAGGGAAAACATTACTGTACTCCACAACAACTTTTGGCATGTCTTGTTGACAACAAGACATGCCAGACTTTCCTGATGGTACAAGTAAGCCTAAATACTGCCACAAGTCATGTTAGCTTCTTAATTGTACTGAGGTAAAAGGGAAATAATGCAATACAACATGTCAACCTGCTGTAAGATACAAACAACCCTGAAAAATATGCTACCTGTCAACCTGATACATGTACATGGTACAAACAACCTGAAATAATGGTACATGGCAACCTGCTACAAGGTACAAATAACCCTAAATAATGCTTCATGACAACCTTGTATAAGCTACCAGCAACATGAAATAATGCAACATGTCAACCTGCTACAAGGTACAAACAGCCCTAAAAATAATGTTACATGTTGGTCAATTTGTTAAAGCTGTTTTTCCTCCTTGATTACCCCTTATGTATGGAGCGTGGCCACATAAAATCCCTGTTTGTTACAGTGGCGTGCATAATGCCAGAGGTACATGACAATCCCGTAGCACTGTGAATTTATTTTGTCAAGCATGCTGTCTGTGTTGCTTTGAAAAATTCAGGCTGCGTCATACATGTGCAACTTGCTATGTAAAATATGGTGAAGCATAGTCTTGATAGATCAGGTTGCTTTGTACAATGCATAAAATACAGGTCCACGTTGCTTTAAAAGAGAGGGGTTTGCTACCATCAGGGCATACATGTACAACAAATAGGGATTATACAGTTAACAACTTGTACCAAAGGTTTGCTGGTATTCTGTATACAGGATTACTTTGGACCAAACTCCATTCTGGTATGGCCAGCTGAGAAGGGTCAAGATCTTTCACTGTATTGGTACTCGCTGCTCAATCAAGACATAGGAACAGCAGAATTCTGTGTCACCGAAGAGAGCCTTGTTGATGCCTCTATCATGGCCAGGTTACAAGGACAGCTGCCTATCTGCTTTGAATATTCCGAAAAAAGAGGTACCTATTTAAACCTATGCGATGATGATGATGATGATGATGATGATGATGATGATGATGATGATGATGATGATGATGATGATGATGATGATGATGATGATGATGATGATGATGATGATGATGATGATGATTGGTGGGGAGTACAGGTCATGCTTATATTGGGGGTGGGGTGGGTGGTCCTGGATCCACCATAAATCCTTCAAAATGAGAATGACCCCATACATTTTCTGGAAATTGTAACAGATCCACCCAAAGTGTAGGTAATTTCACAATATGCTGCATGTAAAATGAGTCAACGTTTCCTAAAATGTATCCATCCGTAGAAAACCTTGGCAGGAACTTTGGGGTGTGACAATATCGCCCATATCTCAGCAGTCAAAAGAGTATAAATACCTATGTGAATCTTTGTTTACTTCAGTGTACTTTTTTTATAAAGTTTCCTGCTCTCATGCTTTTTATAAAATGTCTCCTGCTTTTTGTAAAGTTAAAAAGAGTAGCATTATTCTATTGGTGGCTGTAAAGTTGTACTGTTTTGCCTGTTGTTGTACTATATATACACAGAATATGTCTATGATGGTGACTAAAGTGGTTCAAAATGCTGGAAATGAAAATGCAAATTTCAAATTTTTCCTAGGGGAGCATACCCCACCCCAGCTGTGCTTTGCCCCCTCCCACCTGTCAGTACCTGCAGGAGGGAGATCTCCCACTTTTAACATAAGCTAGCATGAAGTCTCTGTGCTTAACATTAAGGACAGGTAAGACACCAAAAAAAATCTTACTTTAATCAATCCTAGCTCAAAATGTATTTGCGTTAGGATAACAAATCATATATGTCTGTAATCATCATACTCCAAAGAATTTATATGTCCTGTATTTGGGTGTCTGTGACGTTAATTGTTAAATAAACAATTGAAAGTTGGTCACAACGCAACCACTCCATAAATGTCGATATAAGTCACTAATTATTTGTGATAAAATCATAACGACACTTGCATCTTAATCCTGACATATTGGCAACAAAAACCGATCCTGTGATTTTTTTATGTTTGGTTTAGTTTTTCTGTTATCCATCCTCAAAGTTTGACTTTTCAATTTTCCGTTTGATTTCCAGGATGTTCATTTTCTTCATTTCATTGAAAAGGAACGAAGCAAAATTTTGAAAATCGCTTTATCATTTTCACAGTTCAGACATTACAGAATCAAAGCCGTTAACCAGATTTAATTTCGCCCAGCCATTTTCTTGGCATAACCATTCTTTGGTAGGGTTCCCGTCCTAGTATTCTTTCTGAGAAAACAAGCTTCAAAGGTCTTTGATGTTGATCATTTGCCTCTGAAACAATACCGTTTGCTCTAGTTGAGCTGATAGTTGTACAAAACGTAGTAAACATCATCCCTTAACATTTGGTGAGGTTGTCAATCTATTCTTGGCCAGTCACATGAATAAAAGAGCCTTTGAAGTACTGAAAACATTGTTCAGCGATCTGTCAAACGGCGACAGCGACAATCTGGTTTTAAAGCGTGACATCATGGAGGCGGCCCTTCGGGGCCCCGTGACCTCAAGCCTGGCAACTCAAGTTGTGTTGTCTTGCTTCGATTGGGCAGCCTACGCCCGCTCGTGGTCAGTGGATGGATGGCAGGTTTGGTCGTCCGCCCCCTACCTCTTCATCCTGTTTTGGGGGATAGTGTTGTATTGTATTTACTCATATCTGTATACTTTATGTAGTTAGCATGTTTGACTTGTCTGTACACTTTACTTAGCTTGTCATTATTTTGTAGTTATTTTCTCAATGAGTTTTATTTCTATTTTCAACGTGAGTTTTGTATCACTATTTTATGTTTTCTCCTTTGTTCATGTTTATGCTTATTTCGGTCTGTTTATTTGTACTTTTATTTCTTCATCCCTGGGTTTCAATAAAATATTTGGGGGGGGGGGGTCCACGCCTGTCTTTGGTGTGTAGTTCAATGGGGTAATCCATCGCGGCACAGCCTTTGAAGGGACATCGTCTGAGGATTCCCACTCCTTCTGAACATTTAAAGTCTCCCTTCATCAGAGCGCAAAACAAGCAAGATAACTATCATGTAAACCACTAAGGTTATGATATGTTAGCATGTTTGCATCTTTTCCCTGGCCACGAACATTCTTGCCGCCGTGATACCATTCTCTTTTTGCCATCGGCCGTTGCTACCTGTAGCCACGTGACAAGCTGTTAGGTATGATTGACGGGTGGCATTGTTCCGCTTGGTGGCTGGAAACCAAAAGAATGACACATGGACGTTCGGATGTCCACATGCCTGTGTGTTTTTTTGGCGTTTTTCTCATATTGCTACTTTAGTTAAAAACTTGAAATTATGACAACTTATAGAATGGACATTCGTCTTGTAAAAACCGTCAAAATCTCAAAATCAGCCATGCAAAGGCTTTTGGTGTCTTACCTGTCCTTAACACAATCCTTTACCTGGGTAACCATGTAAATCTTTTTTGCATTTGACAATCTGCTGTGCTAGCGCTTGTGACCAGAACATTTCTCTTATGTACCTGGAGTGCAAATACATCATTTTGCTATCATCAGTAGCAATATAGGATGGTGTAAAACTGTACTCACTTGGGATTTTTTTTCAGCAGTATGATGGTTGAAATTTTTCCTGTCTATGTATTCCAGCTGTGCTGAAAAATAACATATCCAGTGCTATAGAGGATCTCAAGGACCAAGTGCAGTCAGACATGACAGTTTTTAGAGTAGAGAACAGCAGTATACTGATGCATGGACAGAACAGTGAAGTAAAAGCAGGCCCAATAGACCACAATGCACATTGTTCACAAATACTAAGCCATATACAGGATGAAGGGGACTCTCAGAAGAAAAAGAAGAAACACAGACAGTCACAGGTACAGTGTATTTCAAATATGGAGAAACAGGACAGCATGAAATCTACATTTAATTTAGTCTTTTAGATTTTGTCATTCTGTTGAAATAACAGTATAAAATAGAAGTGGACAACAACTTTTATTTATTGAATAAAAACAAAGTAAGAAATTAAACTGGAAAAATCAAGTTGAAGCAGACTCCACGATGTTTCAGGCCTCCCTGGGCCCTTCTTCAGGGAAGGAGGCTGCTTCAATTTATTGCTTTTATTCATTCAGTAGAAATCCTTCATCATGAACACTGCCTGTCCAGGAGATCCAATGAGCTTTTACTGACTACATGTACTGACTATGTGTTGTGCTGCCGCTGTGTCATATATTCTGTTAAAAGTTTAAATAAATCCTTGTAAGATCCCAGAGGGCAGCACTTGAAGGTGTTATTTGCTCATTTGACAGACTCAACAACATTTCTTGCCACAGGATGGATGAGCAGCACCCTGTCTGGCCAAAAGGACATTGTCATTGGTGCAGTGAGCTTTGGCAGCAGTGCTGCCCCCTGTTATGACTGTGACTATGCCTTATATATATTGTTGAAGAGACTGCCCACAAATTACTTCTGTAATTGATCCAAAACGTGGTGAATTATCTGAAAATGTTATTAATATATACATATATTTTTTTTGCTTCAGGTTATAAATATATTTTTGTTAACACAAGTAACAGGGGATGCTGCTGTCAGAAGAAATGTTTCCTGTGCCCCAATCATACACCATGAACATGGTAAGTTGATGATAATTTTATAAGAGGTTGCCAGTGGCTTTTTCTTCTCAAGTAATAGTCAAATGGGGTTATTATCAACTCCAAGCAATAGTCAGGTGTGGACAGTGTTGGGCTAGGGCAATGATCAAGTGGGGGGCATTATACCAACTCTCAAGTACAAGCATTTGGCCCATATGAGGGAGTCTCTATTCATTTGATTAAATTCTGGATAAAATTCAACATCAATTTGAATTAAATTACTAAATTGTTTGAAGATCACAAAGCATAGGAATCATGGCTGCAGACCTATCATCTGTCAAGTTTCCATTCTGCTTGCTAAAAATATGAATCTAAGTGTTTGTATTTCTATTTGTAGAAACCTGACTTCTGTCAGTTTAGTGCTTTTATATTTGTATATACATATACATGTATATATACCTTCAGTAATGTTTTGTTCAGACTACACCTGTAACGGTATTTGTCAGTAAAGTATATTTACAATGTTAGAAATTGTGACATAGATTTATGCATCTTGGCCTTGTAACTTTTTTTCACGAAGGGAAAGGAGAAAGGAAAACAAGAACAAAAGACAATAAGCAATGTTACTGTTGGTATTTTTTTTTTTTAATGAGGATCAGTGTATATAAGTATATTAAATGGAAAGTATTGTAGCTTATTGTGCCATTTAGAAGTGGTGCTGCAACTGCAGCAAGAGAACTTCAAGTTACGCTGCTAAAGACCTAATCACTGTTATGGTTGTTTTCTCAGTACTGTTAAACATAGACTGGTTAAAAGATTCAAATTCCTCATGGGGATACCTTTCATTCAAATACCAGCGAGCCTTGTCTAAAGCAAAAAAATAGTCTCAGTCAACAGCTTTCCTCGGGGCACTTTGCACGCAATGCAGGCAAAGGGTCCCGAGAAAAGATGTTGACTCAGTCTTAAATCAGCACATTAAGGGTTAATATTTACACCATGGCAGCGTACTCCCGCTGTTCATCACAAGTAAAGTTCATTAATGGTGACAATAGGCACGTCAACTTTAATGCTTGAAACATGAGCATGTTTTCTTGTCCTTTACTTGGAAGTAACTTTTGTATTTGTTAAAAAAAAAAAGACGTGAAAATTGATGTTCGCAGGCAAGTTTTGTTGCACATGATAAACATTAACTAACATTGCTGTGATGAATAAGAAAATACACTGCTGTAATAAATGAAATTAATGCAGCGGAATACATGCCAAGTGGTGACCACTGCCATGGAACTGGACACAAAAAAGTGAGGATTACATCTGGTGCAGTGTGCATGATCAAAAATATATAAGTTGAACAGTGACAGGTGACTTATATAAGTGGAGAGTATAGAGTTTGAACTACACAATTTAGGGTAACAATGACTAGGAAGTGGTTCTAGATGATAAGACGGTCAAGTATAATGCTGAGATACAGATAGTTTTTTTATGCCATTTATTATGGTTTTTATATTGTTATCTGTGATTTCAAAAGCAATAAGCAGAAAATGCTTTTAGGTATTATTTTTTTTTATTTTGAACTCAGAACATTGGGTGTAAGAAAAAATAATTACCCACTGTTGCAAGTTTGTGTTAGGCATAACCAATAACAATGGTTGTCATTTTTGTGTTTAGGAGAATTTGAAGTTGTAGTGGCCAGTCTGCCACTAGATGTCCTCACAATAATTCACAAAGACCAGCCAATCAGCTTGCTGTCAAGTCAACTGGCCACTGCTGTCTGTCAACAGATAGTTGCCATGGGAACTAGTCTTCTTGTTCACACAAAGGTAACATATCCTTTACACTAGTATTGTCAGCAGTTTCTGTACATGTCGTAAATGTGATTTAATTAAATTGAATTGACATGCAATTTTGGTCAGTTGTACATAGCACTCCTGCTTTCCTTGGGTTTACTTGACAATAAAGAGACTGATCTTATTTGTTTAGTTTTGGTTCAGCATTTTCATCATTTTTGAAAGAGTGTATGGAGTACTCTTTTTCAGTAACCCTCCTCCCCTCCACCCACCCCCACCCACCCCAAAGACTGCTTTTGATATAAAATCATCATTTTATTGCATCATTAAAAAAAGTTATGCCATCACATACTCGCAGCATATTGTTTTTGTACATGTATATATGAAAATAATGAACCCTCCCTTAGCTGTAATTTAATTAAATTGAATTCAATTTAATTAAAGTAAGACTTGTGAGCTTTTGGACTTTACACTTACTATAAATTGCTTTATTTTCACATGTATACTTCAAGGTTTTTGTATTTTTGACATGTCACTGTAATTTTGATTTCACTATTTTGGTTATACCTATGCAAACAAAGTTAAAATACTATTTCACTGTATTTCTATATTCACGGTTTTGTGCAGTCAATGAAATAAGCAAAAGTTAAAGTAATTTACAGTATTTCATTTTTACCTTGTCCAAGTTTATATCACTATCAAGCTGGTTGTCATATGACACAGAGTGTAGACCATTTTTTAAAAAAAAAAAAAACATTGACAAGGAAATACAATACCTGGGTGTACTTCAAATATCCACAGTATGCCACTATATGTATCTTTAGTAATAGCTATATAATTTATAAATTACAATGTAGTGCATACTTTTTTCTGTTGAAAAACAAACCTATGTATTCATTAAAAATTAAAAGTAACATTTAGAATTTTAAAGCCTTTCCATTTAATTGAATGTACTCCCACTTTGTTACTTTTCATGGCTATTTTAAATTCAGTATCTTGTGTTTCTGGCACAACAGTTTTGAGAAGCTCAGTTGAAGGGTTACAGTTGTTTTGATGACCGTTATAAAAATATTTGTTAACTAGTAGACAGATTAATGACCAGATTACATTGTGTATAAACTTTTAACCCATCAAAATTTCCATTCTGGAAAGACTAACATTGATGCCCATGGCATTTTTAACCAAACAAAAATATAATTTCTTTTTTTTTTGGGGGGGGGGGAACCATACAATTAGACTGAGTGTAGACCTATGCTGTCAGCATAAATACAACTAACTGTAGAGTAATGACCAATTCTTCAGAAACTGGTGCCTGTTAAGGTGATAACATCTTACAGTGTCTTACTTTTGCAGCTTCTTGTAATTTTCTCTATTCTTGTTACATTATTATTGTAAACTAGACTTAGAGATTTGGCATCTCCTTATTCCACTATTTTGGGAACATTTCCCACATATTTGTTTCATGTACTGATATGTATATATATATATATATATATATATATATATATATATATATATATATATATATATATATATATATATATATATATATATATATATATATATATATATATATACATGTATATATATATATATATACATGTATATATGTATATATATATATGTATATATATATGTATATATATATATATATATACAGTGGTACCTGCTCCAAAGACCACCTCCAATTTAAGACCGCATGTCCTTTTAAGACCACTCTTTAAAGACCCTCTGCTGTATTTACATGTTAAATATACCTTCAATTTACGACCACCTGCAGTATGAGACCACTTTTTGTTGGCTGTAGGGGTGGTCTTAAATAGCAGGTACCACTGTATATATATACGCATATATGCAGCTGAGAGGAAAAAAAGCACCACATTATGAGTCTAAACTCCAGCAGACAATGGGCTAAAATATATTGCTTGTTTGGCTTGTTATTGCAGTTGCAACATTATTCATTATTAAATTGTCTTTAATTTTAGGGACACAGCATTTTTACGCCACGACCAATTCACTTCTGGCCTCAAAGCATGGACCATCCAATCACTGTGATATACCCTGATACTGTATCCGAAGACCAACTAGGTAAGTAAAAATCCTGGGTACCCAAGGGTTAATTTATTGTGTCCTGACCCTTGAATAGGACGCAGCTCATGTTTGGTATACATTTAAATGTATAAACTTATGCTCATGGTCCTTAATGTGAAGGGAGATGAAGTGAAGAAAAAATGCAAACGAATGAAAAAAAATGTTCTCACAAAGTAAGTTACTTATCGATCACAAAAAAAAAAAAAAAAGAATGAGAGACAGAAAAAAACTACTGCAGGTCAGCAAGACAGATCAGATATTTATTCTCAGGAATTTCATAGTTTGCTTTAGTTTGTACATATAATTGTACTATTCTGTTTGAGCTTGGCAAGAGTCAAGGCTGCAAAGTCGTTTGCTGGTACATTTTGATGCGTTTGGCTATGTCTGTAGCTTTCCAGGGAATGAGTATAACTGCCAGTTGTGCTGTCTTATATATCAGGGTATAAACAGTCCAACATGGACGAGGTAGTAACCAGCGTTTGGCATGTGTCACGTCTATGCCCATGCCGGTGTGAGTACAACAATTCTAAGAACATGTCATAGCTCGGGTCCCCACAAGTCAGCACAATAAATTGAGCCAGCCTTGAGGAGTGCCTTTAAAAACATTTAAAGAGGGAAAACATGTATCCCCAAGTATGATTGTAAAATATTATGTGACAATATTACTGGCGTATGGATGAAGCAAGTAGTAACCAAGGCAACATGAATGTGTCAATCATAGCTTCAGTCACAAGGGTTACCCTGTTTGAAAGTTGATGATTTCATGTCGGCATCAAATGTTGTAATTGTTTGATACAGAGAGCACACGTAGAGACCTTCACCAGAGATGGCTTTTACCTGATAACAGGCCCCTGCTAAGGAGAAACAACGCCTACCATTTTCCTGGCGAACCCTACCATGATGGACTACTCAGAAACACCCACCAAGGCCTACCACCATCTGGAGGTTGGTTTAAGTCATTGTTATGACCTTCAAATTGGGCCATACTTACTGTATCTTTCCTATTAGACACCCAGGGCACTTAAAAAATTTTCAGAATATGATTCTCAAGTTCAGGCCTATGTTTTGAATACATGAACACCATTTTTGTGTAAGTATTGGGAACAGTTTTGAGTATTGACATATTTTTGCATTATCTGGGGCATAAAAAGGAGAGGGGCTCTTACAGAGACAGGGGTGCTAATTAGGAACAATACAGCAAGTGTACTTCTGGGGTACTGAATTCTGTTGCACAGTGTGTGGTAACCTTGACTGAAAGAAGTTACAGTTGAAGTCCATTTTGAATAATTGCGACAAAATTTGTAGTGATGATAAAACTATATATTAACACTTAACCCTTTCCGGCTCAAATTAAGACTGACTCAGTGGCTGTTCTCTTGGCATTATGCCAAGGAAATCTGTTGACCTAGGGTTTATGATTCTGCAGAATATTTTTCCTACAAACTTCATACCAAAATTTGGTAGAACAAATCAGCTAAATGGGTAAGCAGATGGATGATGTTTGGCACTGTTAGGCTTTTTGACTCGGAAAGGGTTAAAGTGTTAAGGTGGGGACTCTGAGGCATAAAATGGGGCACTGACCTAATAGGGATATATGTCGTGCCATGTGTGTGTTTTGCTGCCAAACAAGTTTTCATTTGGTTGCCAAACTTGCTTTCGTTCTGTTGGCATGCCATTTAACTAAGCTTTTACCATTGTTCTTCATCCATTGTCTGTTGAATGTCCACATTTCTTTTTCTTTTTCAGGTCTTTTTAAATATAATGACCTAAAGCTTTGGCAATATCATCCCGGCCACTGTACATTTCTGAGACAAATAGCAAGACTACTAGGCCATGCACATTAAGTTGTTAGTTTCTTTGGTACATTTTCAACAGAATGGATTAGGTCAGGCAGTTTTTGATTTTATATATTTAGCAATAATTGTCAGAAGAGGAGAAAAAGACGATTTAAGTTACCATTTTTGTTTGCCTAATGGAGACATAGTGTATAACACCAGATGCCTTGCTACATATGGAGTGGTTTAGATTCTATTGTGTTATGTTTTCATACTGATATTCTGCTGTATTACATGTGAGTGGCAGTGGATAAGTTGTACTGTAGTGATTGGGTGCATTTTTAGCATGGTAAGTATACAAATGCTAGCTTGGCTAGGCAGTGTAAATGCATGTATTTGTAGTTTTGGCAAGGCTTTGGTTTGATCCTCGTGAAATTGGTTACGATGTTCTGTGGGTGGACCTGAACCAAGGGGGTTTACCTTTGGTGCGATATCTGTAATTTTTAGATCTGCTGACCATAGCTTGTGTTATCACTTATGTCCATCTTCCATTCGTCATTCCATTTGTTCATCCTCTGTAAACAATTGCTTGTCAACACAATACTGCCTGTAATTTTTGTTTAAAGGTAATCAAGATTTCTTCCATTATCGATGGCACTAGTGGATTACATAAAACAGAGGCCAAAAATTTATCAAATTGAAAATACTCTGTTCAGTGGATCATTATGAGATTTGGTAGAAACATTCTGGATGCTATTATGTCAAAGCTGAATAATACTAGTGGTGCTACCAATAGGTGAATGGGAATTGCAGGTTATTTGGTAAAATTTATGAAATCCATTATCATGAAATTAATTACATGTATAAGGCTAATTTCACCAAATGTACAGCAAATGTGGATTATGTGTGAAAGTTGAATATTACATAATATGGGTGACCTCGATCTACTTTCTGAATGTCACTGTGGGAATACATCTCTGGAAATGACTTTTACCCCTCGGCCTTCTAGGCCAGAGGGGTATCGTCATCATCTACACGTCCGTCCATCCATCCATGCCTTGTTAATGCCATATCTCCAAAAATACTCACTTTACAGAGACCAGTTTTTATTACAGGGGGCCATTGGGGTGCTTTATGTGCCTATCAAGAAGTAGGTCACTAGATCACATATTTATGTCACAGTACTACATTAAAGAAAAAAACGGTGTTAACACAATATCTAAAAAAAATATTGAATGCAGCTTCATCTATTATTTATGACAGTTGGTCCTAAGGATGCATCAGAAGCCTATCAAAAATTAGGTCACTGGGTCATATTTAGGTCACTGCTTCATTAAAGAAAAATGGTGGTACCATGATATCTTCAAATCGTTATTTCCTCATTGTAGCTGCACCAATTATTTATGACAGTTGGTCCTAAGGATGCATCAGATACCTAGGTCACTAGGTCACATATTTAGGTCACAGTCTTGCATTGAAGAAAGATGGCCTTGCCATAATATCTCTGCTCATTGCATTTGCACCAAAGGTTTGTCATCAGGTCTGTCTGTCCGTGGTGATATGCGAATTTTTGGGTGACCTTGACCATATTTCGAGGTCAGTAAGCATTTCATAAAGGATACTTAATTTAATATTTGCACATTGAGAAAGAAGGAAGCTTACAGTACCAAATGTATATTATATGTAGACGCTTGATTTTGCATAATATGGACAACCTTGACCTACTTTCACAAGGTCATGGTGGGAACGTATCTCAGTAAAGGATTTTAACCCTCTGCACAAAAAGTGCTGGAGGGTATTGTTGTCCCTCGCATCGTCAGTCCCTCAGTCTTGCTGATGTTGCCGCAGTATGTCCAAAAATATTCATCATAGCTGTACCAATATTTTTTTTTAACCAGAGATGTACCTTATGGTGTACCAGGTTCCTATTGAAAACCATTGTTCTCTTGGTATTTTTAAACTTTTTGTGATATTTTTCAAGAATTAATATCAAGGCCGTCTGCTGTAGTTGTGCACAAAGGGACAATGTAACCATAATATCACAAAAATATTCACTGTGGCTTTACCAAATTTTCGTCAGACAAACTTTATGATGGACCAGAATCCTATCGAAAACCAGCTTTCTCTGAGTATCTTTAAGCTTTTTATGAAACTTTTAATTTATTTATTTGAAGGCCAACTAAGTGGCATCAACCCTAACAATGTTGCCGTGATATCTCAAAAAATATTGGCTGCAGCTTTACTAAAGTTTTGTCAGGGATGCATCTTATAATGGAACAGGTTCCTAGCAAAAACCAGCTTCCTCTTTATATTTGTAATTTTTTATGAAACTTTAAAGTATTTATTACAGTGGTACCTGTCTTCAGAGACCACCCCTAGGGGAGATCAAAATGTAGTCTCGAAACGTGATCTTTCATGAGAGGTATAATAACTTGGAAAAGGTAGTACAATGTTCTGAGACAGCGGTCTTAAAAAGATATGTGGTCTCTCTTTAGAGGGGTCTCTCAAGACAGGTACCACTGTATAAGGCCATCTGAGTGGTGCACAAGAGGATTATGCAGCCATAATAACTCAACAAGGATCCACTGCAGCTTCAACAGATTTTTATCAGAGATGCACATTAGAATGTACCACATTCCTATTGGAAACCAACTTCCTCTTATTATTTTTAAACTTGTCATGAAACTTGAGAAGTATTATATGAAGGCCGTCTGAGTGGCGCACAAGTGGACAATTTTACCATAATGTCTGAAGAAGGATTCATCACAGCTTCATCAAATTTTTGTTGCAGTTACACCATATTATGGCATCTGCGAAGTCTCAAAAAATAGAAAAAAATGCAGAATTGAGGGAAAAAAAGAATGTGGGCACCAAGGGTAATCTGTTCTTTGAACGCCACTTTTTATTATAGTCATTACATCTGAACTTGTGGACCTGTATCAATCTACCGTTACAGTAACATTATACAGGCAAGATTTTTATGTCATGGAGTCATGGTAGTGCCACCGGTGGTATTAATTGGAACTACTTTCATAAGTGTCAAAAACACATTAAATTCAAGTTTGTGAATTGAGTTGGGACTATAAATTTTACACCAATTATGCATTTGTAAAATTTTGAGTGACCTTGACCTATTTTTCAAGGTCATTAAGCGCTGTAGTAAAGGACACTAAATTCAACCTGTTGAGACAAAATGATTTTTTTTTTATATTTGCATATGGATCACCTTGACCTACTCGCTCTGATCAAATGATTTAGGTTTTTTGGTGATGGTCATTACATTTTAAATTGTGTTAAAACATCCATATGCCAGAACAGGATCATTATAAAAACAAGTCTATGACGTGGAGTCATGGGGACAGGACTGGTGGTAATTGTTGGAACAAACATGATATGGTTATCAAAGCACATTAAATTCATTATTGTGCGAATAAATTGAGATAGAACTGCAAAATTTACACCAGATATGCACCAGGCTAATGGTAAAATTCTGTAATATACTGTGTGATGTTGACCTATTTTTCGAGGTCGTTAAGCACTTAAGAAAAGCACACTAAATTCAGCATGTATTGAGGCTAACAATACCAAATTTACTGCAAATATGTTTCATGTGGAACTTTGATGTTGCATCATGTGGATGACCTTGACCAATTTGTCAGGGTCAAGGAGGAAATGCATTCCATGAAAATTAATGACTTTTTTTGGTGATGGTCATCGGGTTATATGTCAGTAGATCATTAGGCCCATGGGCCTGTTGCTTGGATATTCTTAATTGTCCATCAATTATTTTGTTTTAGTCAATATTTTCTTTTTAATATCTTAAATCTCCAAAAACCGAGTGGTCAATTTGTTTGAAATTGTAGTGGAATACAAAGCCCAAACTGTTGATTTGTTCATGTATGTGACCTTTGTCTTCATTTCCAAGGTCTGGGCGTAACTTTGATTATGGGTTATGACTGGAGGGCTAATTTAGCCAGCACTTTCAGATTTTACATGGTGGTGGTCCTCGTAAGGACTACCTTGGGATTGTATATAGATGACTTTCTTGCATTTTTTATGGTCAATGCACCACATACCTGAGTGTCATTTGCAGATTAATAAAATTTTAAAAATATGACTGCTGGCCATCCATAAAGGCTAGTTTCGGATTGCATGTGAGTGATCTTAACATAATTTCCAAAGTTGCAGCACGACCTTGGTCAAGTTTGTTCCCAAATGATAACTCAAGGACAACTGAAATGAGACCTTTGCTATTGCACATGGAGATATTCTTGTTTTAGTGAGGAGTTTGGACTGCATATGGGTGACCGTATCCTAATCACCAAGTTAACAGGGCCACTTGAGTGAATTTTGTTATTTGGGTGACAACTTATGATGTTGAATTTAATGTTGCAGATGACAACCGTGCATAAGAGCAACAGTGTATTGCACATACGGTAGGTGGCCGTGAGTGTCGCTGAGGTCGAAGGGTAACTTAATCAATTTTTATTTCCAGATGATCATACAGAAACAATTAGAACTAGCAGCTTGATGTTGCACATGATGATGGTCTGCCAGAAGACCTACATTTAGATACATATCACCAACCTTCTCTTTTATTTCAAATATTATACCTCAACCAAATGCAGTGACGTATTTTTTTAAAATTTCAGTGAAAGACGGGAAGGTTTACTGTGTATCAGGAACATACAGCTATCACCACTACATGCAGGATCGCATGGACGACAATGGCTGGGGCTGTGCCTACAGGTCACTGCAGACATTGGTCTCTTGGTACAGGCAACAGGGCTACACAGACAAACCTATCCCCACACACAAGGAAATTCAACAAGTAAGTCAGAGATGTTATGCCAGAAATACTTGTTAAATCTTGTCAAGAAGCTACAGCAGTGTGGCTGTTATTGTGTTGTTGAGAGTACGTGGACGCATTGGTCTTGTGACAGAGGAGTGTTTTTCGTTATGCTCCTAGTTCTTTATCATTAGTCTTTGCCTTCTCTGTTGTCTGCCCATTTATGCCCCACTGGATAATAAAAATCACTTTTTCTGTCCATCCTTGTGTGCGTCTCTGTGTGCATCGGTCCACTCTTTGTGTCCGGGCTATAATTCGCTTGTCCTTTAACTTAGTTTAATAAAACTTTACACACAGGTGCATCTGGATATAATGGTAAGGTATGTCTTATGCCAAAAGTAGGCCACTAGGTCAAGTATCTGGGTCACAGTGACAAATCCTTGTAAAACCGTGTGTGGAATATAATTCCTTTCCTATATAACTCGCTTTTTTTCTATTTGGTCTCGCATTGAACTGCATTCTGACTCATCAACATGTTCAACAACCTCAATTTAAAAAATACTCACAGGGTGTCAGATTATTTTGAATAACTTTTTTGGTGTTTTTTCATTGTTGTGTTGACACAATGCATCACCATGTCATCCCTTTTTGCACCCTATTCTTTTAAGTGTGCATCCCATTTCATGACTGAAAATGTTAAAACAATATAAACAGTATAAATTTTTGCCATCTATTATACCAAAATAATGTTATTATATTAGAAACATAAATCTCAATCTGAGTCACATATTCTGAAAAATTTCCTAAGGTCCCCGGGTACGTAATAAGATATACCCAAGTATATATTCTGAATAATATTCACAAAAGTCTGTCATAATTGTATATATTTACATGAAGGGAAAGCATATCAAATAAAAATCTTGGTCTGATCTTAGAATCCTTTGTCGCTCAAATCGCCTGGATAGTGGCATAGCCTCAGGGTTTGACTACTGTCACCAGCTTTTCAGCTTAAAAACAAATATTAAAACAGTCCAATCACTCACCACAGGGCTATATATTTTGCTAAAAATCAAACTACTCCTTCAGAATTTTCCTGTGAAAAGCCAGCTCTTCAGATGTAATCTTCATTGAATTGTATTTTCTGTCAGAAGTATATAATACTCTTTTACTCTTGAATTTTGGGTCTGTTAGCAAGAATGATACTCAAAAATGTCATTTATCAGTTTGAAGAGTTAGTTTCTAACTGTAGAACTGCGGTAATGCCTCACAGAACTAAATTGGTGCAATTATTGATAGATACTGGTTGACGAATCTCAGGATCATATTTACTTTAGATGTTTATTTTGCTAGAGGAAACTGGTATTGGATGGATGATGAATCTTGGTATCAACAGAGTATGGGCTGTTGATCAATTCAGGGGAAGTTACATGTAGGTTCACTCAATTACAACACTTTTTCCATTCCTCATTTCAGAGAATGTCATTCATTAATGATGTGTGTGTATAGTTCTGCTGCTTTCATTGATATATTGTTACTCTACCATGAGCTCTGTGAGATTAAGACTTTTTTTTCTGTTGTGAATAACTAATAAAGTCACATAGAGTTGCCAACATCCTTATTGTTTTTAATGCCCATGAATAACCTTGAACCAAGAAGGAGCCTATCTTCACCAACAGACTCTCCTTTGCAATTGATTGTGTTAATAAATGCAGAAGACACAACTTAAATTTAATCGAAAGTAAAGCAATTTTAGTCATTGGGGTTAGCTAAACTATCATGTATGTGCATGGAAACAGGAGCCCCAAGAAAATTTAAGGTTACATACATGTAGCTCTTTGGGCATGGCAGCTGTTTTGCTCTATGAAATGTTGAATTTTGTCATGGTAGTCAACAAAGAAAATAGAACACAAAAAAAGTACAATAACCATTTTTGATGTTCCGAGAAATGGCATAATTTTTTGTGATTTTGAAATGCTCAAAATGCAGGATCATCAAGGGTGCAACCCCCTGAACCCCCGCAGGCAAACACTACCCCTGTATCCCTGCAGGGGTCCGTGCCCCTGGACCCCGATCTGGCCTTGCCATCATCAAAATCAAAACTACATCCGCGTAGGACGTAAATTGTCATCTTTTGAATGGTTTTAATCAATTTTCTAACTTATGGAAAACATTTTGAATAGGAAATGTAGAGGAGCTGTAATGTTGACATTGTCCAGGTCGACAGATGCTCTTGCTGCATGTTCAGCATATTGTGCCGGACTGGTTTCAAGGACAGCTGTTGACCAGAAGCATGTGATAACTTCATCCTATGTTACCAGAGAAGCATCACGCAGTGTCAATGTCAGTAGTACCTGCTGTACGTGAACCCATTGTTTGCCTGTTATGTAATACAAGCAGCATGCATCCGGTTGATGGAAGTTAATTTAGATGTAAACAGAACCACTGTCCCCAAGATGTTGCAAAGGCATACATGTATTATATAAGGCACAGCAGGCACTGTTGCTGAGAGGTGTAAGTTTTGAACTTACAATTTCCACTTTACTGGTACAAAAAAATTTGCTTTTCTTTTCCTGTTTCAGGCCCTTGTAGATGTGGGTGACAAGGAGGCCTCATTTGTTGGGTCAAAGAAATGGATTGGTTCAACTGAAGTGAGCTACGTCTTGGATCAGCTGCTAGGGGTATGTGTTTATTCACGGGTCACATATGGCTTTGCAGACAGTCTTTTGTGTTGCTAATCATGTTAACCCTTAAAGTGCTGATTTAAAACTGAGTCAACAGCTTTCTTCGGGACACTTTGCGGGCAAAGTGTCCCAAGGAAAGCTGATGACCAAGACTACTTTTTCCTTTAGACTAGACTTGCTGGTATTTGAATGAAAGGTATTGTCGCGAGCAATTTGAATCTTTTAACCAGTATATGTTTAACAGTTATGAGAAAACGACTATAGCTGTGATTAGCACTCTAAGGGTTAATTGGGACTGACCATAGCATCAAGCAGATGTGAGGTGTCTCCAAGTCAACTTGCTGCTGAGGAAGTAGGTCGCTGGGTAACGGCTTACTCTTTGCCAATAACAGCGACTACTCTTGTTTTATATAATTTCATGTGCAAAAAATTGAACAGTAAAATATGCATGTGAATTGGAAATATCCAGATAAAGGGAATATTATATGCCCAGAGTGACTTTGTGAGCTGCAGTGGGGGTATTTTTCAGTATTCCTCAAGTTACACCATGTGAGAGCCAGAAAGTGCAACAGATGTCACAAATACTCCACCTATGGAAAGACACACAAGAGTACCTCCAAAGGTACTTAATTACAACACACTGTGTCACAGCAGGCTGATTATATTAATATAATTTAAGGTAGTGTTTATAATAACACACAGCTGTACACCTGGTGTAAACACTCTCTGTCTTCTCAACTGATCATTTTGATTGGCTGGCCAGTAGCTCCATATAGAGACTGATAGCCAATAGGAACTGTGCTCTTAAGTAAATGATATGTTAGAGTTACTCAAGAAGATGGGATTCACAGATAAAGCTAAATGCTAAAAAGCATAGATTCTTGAAAAACTAGAAACTGGAGGTTTACTTATTGGGCACTTTTTATATCAGTTATTTGCAGTGTTTAATTAATACACAAAAATTACATAAATTATTGTCAGGAATTAACACAAAAAATATTGATTTATATCATTCCATTTTTAACATGATAATATCCAAATTTTCAGTAGAGGCAAGCTTATGCTGTAAACTGAAAAACGTTTCGCTGTCTCGAATTTCAAATTTGTGCTGCTTTGGGATCAAAGTTGATCAAAGATAAATTGCTTTTTAATTGTATTAACAGGTGCAACAGTGCCACATGTGTCATCTTTTCAAATTGAAACTACTCTATCTCAAACACAACAAAGAAAGTATGTGTACATGTATCATAAACAAGAGGATCGTGACAGTCCTTTGCTTAGTTCACCAGGGCTTAATGACATAAAATTAGTTAAGGAATGCAATGTCAAGTGGAAGGCCATACAGATAAGCTGACCTACATGTAGACCATGTTAATGTGTACTCTTATTCATCAGTAAATAAGTTAACGCTTACAAAATACACTGTAACAGCAGCACTACCTGCTAAACAAATTCAGTGGAGACTGAGTCAAGGTGCATTCCCACAGAATTAAAACATGATTCAGTCAGGGTTGTAAGAGAAGTTGTAACTGACAAAAAACCAGGCCAGTTTTGCTCAAAATTACCATGCATATGAAATTGCAGCACCAACCATTAATTAAATTTTACCCCTCAGCCCTAAAAGGCCCTGGGGTGGGGTGGGGTAGCCTACCTGTCTCTCCGCCCGCGTGCATGCGCGTGCGTGTGTGTGTGCTCATGCCTTGAATTTCTCGCATGCCATATTTCAGAAACTGGATAAAAGGCCCTGGGGTGGGGTGGGGTATATTGAGATAGCCTACCTGTCTGTCTGTCTGTGTGTGTGTGTGTGTGTGTGTGTGTGTGTGTGTTGTGTGTGTGTTGTGTGTGTGTGTGTGTGTGTGTGTGTGTGTGTGTGTGTGTGTGTGTGTGTGTGTGTGAATCAAACTGTCATGCCTTGAGTTTCTCGCATGCCATATTTCAGAAACTGGATAACCTAGGATTACAAAACTTGAGCAGTTCATCACCCTTGTAAAAGTCTACATTGATTTTAAAGGACAATGACCTTGACTTAATTTCAAGGTCACCCTGGTCAATTCTCTGCATTTCTTGGGAGTGATATCTGAAGCACCACATAAGCTGGAATCACAAAACTTCTACAGTTGACTACCCTTGTGAAATATGTTAAGTTTGAAACACAGTGACCTTGATCCAGTCTCAAGGTCACCAGGGTCAATCACTGAATGTATTGCTTGCCATGTCTGTAGAACCAGCTGTGCTAGGGTCACAAGACTTTTACAGGTAATCAACCTTGTAAGAGTGAAAGTATCTTCAGAACCAGATAAGCTAGGATCATTGTACTTTTACAGCTTATCACCCTGGTAGAGTCTACATCTAGTTTGAAGGACAGTGACCTTGACCCAGTTTAAAGAGTCAATATGTCTTAAGTTGGGTTTTTGTTGGGGAGGGGGGGGTATGCAGTATCTAAAAAGCTAGACGAGCTAGGATCATAAAACTTTTAACACTTTATCACCCTTTTAAGGGGAAAGTACAGTTTTGGAGAATAATGAACTTGACCCAACTTTAGGATGATTCTCATTGTGTTCTTTACTGCGGTTTATAGGACACATCGTCAGATTCAAAATTGCAAAAGAAAACATCACCAAAAAAGTTCAAATGGAAGAAAGACGAAAAGGTGGAATTTCTGCATAATTGAAATGATACTTTGCTTGAAGATTCCCTCAGTCAAATGACATTTTGATCAAAATTTGGTTAATATTTGCTTTTAACATGTCTTTTATGTTTAAAAATTGTGTGTTAAATTCAGTTTGGTTGAATATTTGTCCAAACTGCAGAAGTACCAGCTTGTAAACATGTAAGACTTCACATAAAATGGGTTTTTTTTCCATCACAATGACCGTGGAAGTGTGACATGCAAAATTTTATTATGCGAGGTAAATAGACAAATTATCAAGTTCATTTTGTGTAAAACAAAAGACAATACAATGCCAATGATTGCACATTTTGTTGTCACCAATATCAAGGTGTCAAACAGCTGTTATAAGTCAGACAGGCTACAAGATGAAGCGCAAAGCCCAACCTGACCAAGTTGTCTGTACCTATGTGTTGCATTAGCAATCGTACGGGTGACACAAGTACAGTCTGTTTGGCCAGACTTGAGCTCGATGGGGCTGGCCTGCATTATTCATTAGGTACAGCGGGGACCCCTACAGCCAGCCACTCAGGATAGCGGACTGCTATCCCTGGACCCTAATTAGGCTGAGCATATGGTGCCCACCACTGCCACTGCTCACTGCTGCATATAGTGCAGCATAAATGCTGAAAAGTATGAAACTTGTAGAATAAAATTTAATAACTTACATACTCAGATGCTAGGTAACGGAACTGCAAGCTCTTCCTCATCACTATCATTATCACTATCAGTATCCTCAGAATCACTGTCCCCAATGCTAATGATTAACTCTGGCACCCTCTCTTCAAGTATCCCATCTCTCCGCCAGTAATCATTTTCAGTTTTGATCACACTTTGCACTGCATCTCTCCAGTTTTCTGGTGTAACCTGGTTAACAGCTTCAGCACAAAGTCTCTCCACATCCTTTATTTTCCATGTGGTGTTGTGCCTTGCCACATAATTTTTAATATTGGCCCAGATTAACTCTATTGGGTTCAGATCACAATGGTAGGGTGGGAGACGTACGACTGTATGCCCATGGTCCCTGGCAATTCCATCTATAATGTACTTTTTTTCCCTGGGTTTGTAGCGTTTTATAAGTTCATACAACTCAACTTCTAGCATGTCTGGAGCAAATGGAATATTTTTCTTTGCTAACCACTCCATCATATCTGCTTTCTTTGTGGCTGTTGTAGGTGCTTTTTCATCAAGCATGCTATGGTAGGGTGCATTGTCTATGACATAATAGAATTGTCTGGAATATTTGGCAATAATTTTTCCACGAACCACTTTTTGAAATTTTCGCCATTCATTTCGTCGTGATAATCACCTGATTTACACTTTGCCCGGAAAAGAAGAAGGCCGTTGGGAACAAAGCCATGTTCTGAACCAGCATGGTTTATAATTAACCGACTACCTTGACCAGGTGGGATCTTCAATCCAAATTCTTCACTCCTGGATTGGTCAATATTTCCAGGATGCTGCCAACATTTACTGACACTATGATGTGCGTTAAGCCATGTTTCATCTTGGTATATAACACAGCGTGGATTTGCAGAGTTCCTGTTTTCTCGCATGATCCTTAAAAATGAGTGACGCAGTGCAACAATGTCGGATCTTTCCAAAAGATATTTCCTTCCATCGGCTTTTGCATATTTGAATCCCATTTTCTTCAAAATCACATATAATGAAGAACGCCCCCCTGTAAAGTTGGTGTTCTCTCTCACATCAGGGAGAAGTTTGTCTAGGGTTGGTATGACTCCCCCCTCATACATAGAATGAATTCTTCTGCGAATAACAGCCAGATCAAACTCGTCCAGTTCTGTCTTCTCACTTTTCCTTGGTCTCTTTTTCCCAGGTGTTGAAAATTCTCTTCCTTCCTGTGAATCCTTCTTACCCTCTTCACTGATGCTTCACTAACCCCCACACAGTCAGCTGTTCTCTTTAGCCAACATTTAATGGGAGTGGTAGGGACACCTTTCTGAGCTTCTTGTTGAAAAAAATTTGAGACTTTCCATACAATTTCTCTTGCTTGACTCTGAAAAGCTTTGCCTTGCCTGACCTTAGCCATGACGAATGCATATGTGGTCTCTTCTCATAATGTGTCTAAACATATGGTCTGGTTGTGCAAATTATGTAAATGATTGCTTCTTTTTGTTATTATTTCAAGATACAGAATGTGTGAGGCATGATAGAGAAGTGGTCAGTAATGGCAATGGGATGGGAAACAAAGTTGCAGAATGAATCAGGGGTCACTTTGTATAGGAGGGCCCAATCCAAATAATTAAAAAAAATGCAATAAATAATTTAAACGTTGCACTTTTTAATGTTCATAAAAGCCTTGCATTGTAGAAATATTCATTGAAAAACTGAAAATTAAAGCAAAGACACAGGTGAAGTCATTCAGAGGCAGCTTTGTTGTAAATGTATTATGATTATGGGGCTTCAAGCAACCACAAATTTCACCAAAAGTGTGACACCCCTGTGAACTTTGTACGGACAGGGTGTTTGGGGATTCTCAAATGAGTGTAAGTTACTGCCAGATTACTCAATTATCCGATAAAGTTAATCAAATGTACATAAACTACAGAGGCACTTGTTGTTTCATGTGGTTTGGACATGTCAGAAGTTACAGGGCAGTACAGCTGGTAGCTATCAGCTATGGTGCCTGTCATAGCAGCATGCAGTGCAGCATCTACAGTTAGGGACCAATTCAAAATTCCAAGAATCATCTTCCAGCAAAATATTAAAAATTGAATGAAAGAAAAGTACTAAAAAGGAGAGTTTTATGGTGCGAAAAGGTATGCCAACAGTACTGGGCTGGCCATGTGCTATTGTTTACACACATTGCTAAAATTATCACGGGCACTGAGTGGCAGGGCTAGTAGGTCAGGGATTGGATGGCCTGCTCACTGATGGTCTCATCAGAGGTTAATGAGACAGCCCCCAGAGCTCAAGTCTGGCCGAATGGACTGTATTTTAATTAATGATGCTTTTCTTTTGGCAATGATACTGTTAGACAGTTTGGTTTTTGGGCATACTTTATTCATCTTAATAAGCACACAGGGTGCTGTAAAAAAATCCACAAAAGCTGAAAAAATGTAGATTCTAAGGGTAATAATGAATTCTACCTCCTGTTTGAGAACTATGGGATAAATTTGGGGTTTCTTTCTTTGAAAAAAAAATGGGGGTTGCGCTTATTCGGGAGTGTGCGCTTATTAAGATGAATACAGTACTCCGATTTTGACAATAAATGCCTGTCAAGGAAATTCTCATATGCGATCTAGAAGTCAACGATGTGTACAGTAGTGTTCACTGCCACATCTCAAGAAATGGAGTGGGTTGTCAGGGTGTTTTAAGGCAAATGCCATTATGTTTTGAGCTCTTGGGATACCAGAAGTACCTGTACAATTATTGGCAGTTGACCTCATACAATTGCTGTGCAGGTTGCAAACATGACCATTGTACCATAAATGAGTCTGGACTTGCTATGCTATCAAAAAATGTGCATTTCAAAGCAATTTGATTCAGAATTTCAACACTTATTGTAAGAAAAATATTCATCACCACAGAAGCACTGCCTAACCCATTATGTATCAAGTCAAAGGGTATATGACACAAATCTTTTAAAATGGGTAAATGTTATTTGGCAAAGGAGCAGATTTTTTATTTGCATAATTTGGAGCAGCTCTGACATTATGTATATTGCAGGTAACATGTAAAATTTTGTTTGTGGCTACTGGTGCTGAACTTCCATCTAAGGGCAGGGAGTTGGCTCATCACTTTGAAACACAGGGCACCCCTATCATGATAGGTAAGTAAACCTATTTGGCTCATCACTGAAACTCAGGGCACCCCCGTCATGATAGGTAAGTAAACCTATTTGGCTCATCACTGAAACACAGGGCATCTCCATCGTGATAGGTAAATAAACCTATTTGGCTCATCACTGAAACACAGGGCACCCCCATCATGACAGGTGAATAAACCTATTTGGCTCATCACTGAAACACAGGGCACCCCCATCATGACAGGTGAATAAACCTATTTGGCTCATCACTGAAACACAGGGCACCCCCATCGTGACAGGTAAGTAAACCTATTTGGCTCATCACTTTAAAACACAGGGCACCCCCATCATGATAGTTAAGTAAACCTATTTGGCTCATCACTGAAACACAGGGCACCCCCATCATGACAGGTGAATAAACCTATTTGGCTCATCACTGAAACACAGGGCACCCCCATCGTGACAGGTGAATAAACCTATTTGGCTCATCACTGAAACACAGGGCACCCCCATCGTGACAGGTGAGTAAACCTATTTGGCTCATCACTGAAACACAGGGCACCCCCATCATGATAGGTAAGTAAACCTTTTTGGCTCATCACTTTGAAAACCTTGTATGCCTAAATTATTTTAATGAATTTTTGTTTGTGAGAAATATTGTCAATGAAAACTGTAAAAGAGGACTATACAAATGACATGCCTGGGTCAACATCTTTCACCGTCTTGATTACCCAACCCAGGCCAGAGAGATCTAGACTTTGGCTTAATGCAAGGGAAAGATGTAAACATAAAAAGTGACTTCTAACTGATAAATAAAAAGTTGATATTACAACAGAGAAAGTGTATCCATGTGGGTATAAATTACAAAAGAGTACCTAGATATTAAAAGTGGGCATGTCTGCACACATTTATGAAATTAAGTTCGGGATATTGTGAACAGACATCCCTCACGAAAAGTGGTCTCAGAGGAGATATAAATACCATGAAAATTACTAAGCACATTATGTTGAAGAGTTGGTCTTTCAAGATATACATGTATGTGTGTGTGTGTGTGTGTATATATATATATATATATATATATATATATATATATATATATATATATATATATATATATATATATATATATATATATATATATATATATATATATATATATATATATATATATATATGTATATGTATGTATGTACATATTTATATATATTTATATATGTATGTATATATTTATATATATTTATATATGTATATATATGTATGTATATATATGTATGTATGTACATATTTATATATGTATGTATATATATTTATATATTTATATATATATATATATATATATATATATAGATGCAGAGGGGGGTATATTTTGAGGGACCTCACAGGGAGTTGTGACTATATTACATATACCGGTATTACATCTGTACATGTATATTACAGGTGGAGGGGTGCTGGCCCACACCATTCTGGGCATAGACTTCAATGATCAGACTGGGGATATCAAATTCTTGATACTAGATCCACACTACACTGGTGGCGAAGATCTCAAGGTCATTCAAGACAAGGTGAGATTTTGGTTTTGTAAGGTGTTGTACTTACTGCCCAGGGCACTTAGAATATTGTTTTTTAGCTCAGCTGACTTGTCAGCCAGCTGACCTTATAGGATGGCCTGCCTTCCATCATCATCCTCATCCACTCACATTTCACATAATCGACTTCTCCAAAACCATTTGCCAGGTCCTAATCAAACTTGGCGGGGATCTACTTTGGGTGGGTCTCTAGAGATAGAGCGCGCTGCTTATCTACTGCTGTTGTGCTTATCAAGCTCTGAGAAAATTTTACATTTAAGTCAAGTTCTAGATTTATATTTGGATGTAGACTTGTCGCAAAATGAAGAGTGAGGATTGTGGGTCTTCCAAGACCGTTAAAAGCACTTCAACAGGAGTACATTTATGCAACAAATGTGCTTATAAGTTGACACTTCCCAAGACAGTGAACAAGAACATGGCGGGAGATTCAAAAGCCAGCGACCATGATCAGGACAAACATGGAAAACCTGTGGTAGGTGATCCTCCTGTGACCAGGGCTCGTACACAGTCTGATTCTGGTGCAGTGATTATCAACGAAGTACTCTGTTTTATTAATAACAAGATGGATATATTGCCACAGGACTCATTAGTAAAAATCTGTGCAGATCATTTTTCTGAAAGCGACGTTGACTCAGGGAAGGGGTATTAACTGACTTGTGTGCCCAGTTGGGTCATATATCCAAAAGAATCGGACCCCATAAGAAAGTCAAGAACTTGCGTGGTATATTCAAGATTATGCAGGAGGCAGATCCTGATTGCATGCCATGCTTTGTGGCCCTTGATTTGAATAAGCTCCCAACCTTGTCAATTGATCATGTTGATCTCATATAGGCTCAAAGGCTATATCCAGAGTTGGGCCTCAATTCAAGTCTGGTCCAATCAGTTTTCTGGAACTAGAGGCAATCCTCCTGGCTTTAGAGAGTGTCCAGAAGGGTTTGTCTCATAAACATGTCCTAGTGCACTTGGACAATTGGACAGCAGTGGTATGCATGAACAGATGGGGGGGGGGGAGGGGGGGACTAGGTCAGCATGCCTTTTGCACTCAATTGAAAAGTTGTTGCTTTGGTGTGGAGACAGGTGTGTAAGCCTGTGCTGTGCCACATGTAGCAGGAGTCCTCAATGTGAAAGACGACCAACTGTCAAATTGGCACCAGGTGGCATCAACATGGAGAGGTTGCTGCACCCACTGATTGTCAGATCTCTATGGGGCCTGTAGGGGACCCCTCACATAGACCTTTTTGCCCCGAGAGACGATCACATATGACCGGCATTCACCTGTCCGATTCATGACGATCAAGCTTGGGCGGTGGATACTGTCTCCTTAAGTTGGGAGAACATGGGCATATGCCTATCCTCTGGCTCCTGTGATCCTGGGGGTTCTGGAGAAGGTAAGGGTGGAAAAAGTGGAACTAATGTTGATTGCCTCTTGGTGGCCCAAGAGGCCATGGGCTGTGGAGATTCCCAAGGTCAGTCTGGAGCCACCTCATGCTTTCCTGGCCAGGCCTGGCCACTCTATTTGCGACTACCCAAGTCCAGCATATTTCACCAAAATGTGGCCGTTCTTCATCTCCAGGCTTAGCAACTATCACAAAGAACCTTGCAGATGCCAGATTCTCAAACAGGGAGACAGGGCAAGTTGCAGGGGGCAAACTTCACACCACTTCCTTAAAAGTTTGAGATTCCAAGTTATCTAGGTTGGTCACATGGTGTTCAAAACAGGAACCTGAAGTAGATCCTTGGAAGGCCTTTATTCAGGATATAGCAAACTTTTGGTGTACCTCTTTGACAAAGGTCTACTAGTAGGTGCTTGCACTACAGCTGGCTGTAAGTGGGCAATCTCTTCCTCTCTAGACATGAAAGACACCAATATTGGCTCGAGCATGGTACTATCTTGGCTTATTAAGAGATTTTTTGTAGACAGGCCAGTTAGACGCGATGTCTTTCCTCAGTGGTTCTCGCCAGTCCACTTCCGATTTGGAGCCTTGGAGCATGGACTTGCTTGGGCTAGATAATCCGCCGTATAAGAACTTAAGTGACAGAGACTCCAACCCTCCCATTTTCAGCAGAAGATCTCCCATTTTTTTTTTTTTTTTGCCCTTTTTCCCTATTCTCCTGTTCTCCCGCCCAGATAAAAAAATGGATGAGGTAAAAAAAATCATCAAAACACACCATTTTAACTCCTTTTTTTCAAAATTTTCTGACCCCAGGAGGGGGCGTTGCCCTCCCAGACCCATCCCCCAGCACAGTCGCTGCGCTCCATCACACCTCCAGTTTCAAAAGTACTCCAGGAGGGAGAATCTCCAGTTTGTATGAAGCTATGGGTTGGAGTCTCTGAAGTGATCTAACTGGGCAAAGTGAGTTGTCAGATCATGATGGTCTCTGGGGCCAGGAGAGACAAAGTTCACACCTTTGACCAATCTAAGTTAGGTTGGTCAGAGAACCACACAGACATATTTGAAACGTAACCCTTTGTTCATGAACAAGATACATGCTCCTGATTGGCCAATCAATGCCTTTGTGGGCTTTTCCATCAAGGCTCTGGCTGCTAATTTGGATTGACAGGATCCTGACAACTGGTTTTGCCCAGTTAGATCACTAAAGTTCTATTTAAACAAAACAGATCCCATCAGGAAAGGTAGATATAAAGAAAAAGACCAGTTTCTCTGGGAATCTGCACAAACCCCATTTCTAGCTGGGTCAAATCAAATTGCCCTATTTAGCAGCAGACAGTACTTTCTCAAACTTTTATTTAAAGGACCTGTCTTTGTTGGGGGGACAAATTCTGGCTCTGGTCTACCAAATGTACTAGATATTACAAAATTGTGGTCAATTGCTTCAAAAGTGCATAGGGACACTTCTGGAGACTCGTAGACCTTAAGTTGTTCAACAGGTGGCGCTGTGATTTTTTTCTATTTTTTCAATGATGGTCTGTGTTAAAGCTAATTTGACTCATTCTACAACACCATAACTTCTCTCTTGAGTCTTCTGAAAGTCAGTGGAAGTGTAGCTTATGGAAGGGTCAAACTAAATTGGTCACAAGGTGATGATATTCAGCATCTCTGATTTTTAGGGAATTTGTCAATTTGGGTACATATCGGTTAATGCCAGTGTTGCCAACTCTTACAGAATTCCCGTAAGTTGTACGGAATATCAGGCTTCTACACGGTGAGCTTACGTCACACGGATCAAGAACAAAACCTTACGGATTTTACAAAAGATGCTACAGGAAAAAAATATAATTTAGCATATAACTGAGATGATGGATATCACATCTTAGTTATATACAATAAGATCATATCAAGTAATTATTATTGATAATTTGTTAACTTTGCTGTCTCTCTAAAATTAAAAAAATTGTGAAGGAAAAATTTATTTATATTATGGTATGATTTTCAGATTCTGCACAAGAAATGGCAAACCTTAAAAAAAACGTGCAAAACTTAAAAATAATGCACCAAATAGCTTCATTTCAGTTACATTTTCAAAAAATACGCCTTTGAAGGGAGGGGGGCCTGCCCCCCTCCCGCACCCATCCCCCGGTTCGGTCACCGCACTCCCTCGCTGAATCTTACTGATTTACAACACTCTAGGGTTGTCAACACTGTAATGCATACATTCCCATTGTTTACAATGGAAGTGAATGGGGATTTCAATGCTAAGTCATATTTTAACTTCTCCAAAACTGTCAGCCATATTCACTGCAAACTTGGTGGGGTTGTAACTTCATTGGATCTTTACCAATTTGTTCAAATGGCAGCGCTGCAGTGATTTTTAGAATTTTTATGAATTTTTTTGTTCATTTTTCAGTGAAATCCTAAAAATCTTCTCCAAAACTACCAAGCCAATTGCTTTGAAATTGCATGGGACACTATTGGGGACCTCCATACCTTAATTTATTCAACAGGTGGTGCTGCAGTGACTTTTTGCTTTTTAAACCTTTCAGTCATATTCCTATAATGCATAAATCCCATTGCCACATTGTTTTGAGCAGTGTTAACAGAAAATTACTTGACTATGCATGTGGAAAGCTATCCCACAACTTAGGAGCCTTATGATATCAAACTTTCGCCATGGTTTAAGGTTTAAGTTATTGCATTGTTGCTGCTAAAAATAGATCTATGCCCCTTAAGGTCACATGACCCGGCTGCCATCTTGCCTTTGTGCTGTTTTTCAGCAAATTTCTTTTCTTAATCACTCAAAAGCTGATTTTTAAAACACCAAAGAAAGCTGCATATATATGAAATGAGACATTCTGGCAATAATTTATATGCCATTTCAGCTTGTTAATTCACAGTTCAGGGGATCAGCATCCCCGTTGTCACCCAAGAGAACCACATGAATCCTCCATTGGTTTTAATTCATTTCCTGGCGTATTCTTTAAAAAATCTGTCTGGTACATCAGTAACTATCTTCTACAGACTCAAGACAGCATGCTCTCAAACTGTTACTACAATAACATGAATAAGAACTTTGCATTTATGTTGCTAAAAGTTGGTCATGGTCACTTAAGGTCAAGTGACGGGGCCACTATCTTGGATTTTTGCTGTTTTTCCTGGAATTTAAGTATTACATCACTGCTCAATGTTTTAATCACTTACAACTCATTTTTAATACCAAAAATGTAGCAAAGATGTATAATCAGATATTGTGGCAACATTTTATATCATTTTAGTCCAGTAATTAATAATTTATGGCTAAGGACCTTCTCTGTGTTGAAGCTCCTGTCACATTGTCCAGACAGCATGCTACCGCAGCTTGCATGCCTTGGCATCTTGTACCAGTCAAAGGTTATAAGGATGCTGTAAGGCCGTCATGTGACTTGGCCTGGACGCGTATTACACTACATCCATGATGGAGACTGATCTGAACTGATGAACACATTGCAGTAGTACCTGCTTTATACCACCACCCCTTCGGCCAACCAAAGGCGGTTGCATATTACAGGTGGTCATTCACCACAGGTACATTGACATAAGCTTGGCTCAGGTATCTTTCCAAGGCAGGTGTGGTACATGCTAGTATTGGCCCAGCAACCAGACTTTCTTGTAGACACACGTCCATGGTACATTCATGTTGGGAAAAAAAAAACATTCCGCATTATCCTTATTTATATTCAATGATTTTATTTTAAAAAGAAACTTCATGCTGATCATGGTTGCTGTGTAATCAGTAACGGTTCAAAGACAAACCTTTGCCCTTTCATAAGTCTGCCGAGTACGATAAATCTGCTGAGAATCGCCACATGAAAGGCCACACAATTTCGCTCCTTTTAAGCTGAGCAGTTCCATCACTTATCCTTGCTATAGATCAGAAGTGTCTGAGTTGATAATGATTATCTGCGAAAGCGGTTGTCAAAACCATGGAGGTCTTTCTACCTCCACATCAAAAATAAATGCAAGTGGTGAAGTTAAGTCTTTGTGTTGAGCATCATCATATCCTTGCAGCCAGCCTGATGATGCAGCTGGTTAAATGTTTGGCCTCACACAAATTTTCGCTGTTCTAGTCTCGGTTCAATTCAACCATAGTATGATGGCAGTAATGCTGAGAAACCTGTAATTATTCTTATTTAATCAAATATGAAATAAACGGCAAACAAAACACCACGTGTACATATCCTATAGTGGTTGACTTGGCTAAAGTTGATCAAGCACATACAAATCCTGAGTTATGCGAAAGTGTAACTCTTGGTTGAATAATTTAATTGTAGCATAATGGAAGTAATGCTGAATTTAAGATCTGTAATAATTTTAATTTAATCGAATATAAAGTAAACGGCTACACAACATCATGTGTGTATTTGTGTTTTTCTTTTTGACAATTGTCAGACCATGTGCTTCACTCTGGAGTTCACCGAAGTTCCGCAAAGTAATTTGTGCCCAAATGCAAATTTAAAATGGAGGATTCAAAAGTGCACTTGCAAGATACTGGGAGCGTATTTCAATTGATTTCTTATGATTAACAATGAGCTTGACATAACCAAGCATGCAGACTAAGATCAAGGTAGTAAGTAATGTATTTAGAATATTTTTACGATTGTTCAGTTGTTTTTGTTTATGTAAAACAAAGGCTCAGTAGTAGACGTCATGGCCGCACCACAGGCACTACGTGCTAGCCAGTTCAACTTCAACGCAACAAAAGAGAACCCGGTATGATTCAAATTGTGATGCACTTCAAATCAGTCCCGATTATATGAAATAAAGTTTGAAACACAGGAGAATGGTAATTGAAGGACAGTTGCATTTTGGTCACATATGATGGGAAAAAAATCAGGGTTTGACACTGTTTGACACTCAGGAGTCTGAGCAAAAGGTGGTCATTTGGATTGTTTTTTGCCAAAGTTTCCCAGTCGCTGGTCGCGTTCTGCAGGTGGTCACTCACGATGGTGCATTTAACATTAGAAAAACATACGTGCATGGGAGAAAGGTTGTTTTGAGCAGGTGGTTGCTCACCACGGAGATCGCTAATGGCAGGTACTACTGTAGTAGTAGGTTTATTCGTAATAATAGCTTTGACAGCCTGTGCCTGGTTGGATTGGACATCAACAACGTGAATTCAACTACAATCACTTCCAGCTTCCTACCGTTGTTCATCTATAGTCGCTTCCAGCAGTGAAAGGGTTAAAGAATTTCTGTGTGTTTTACTTTTGTTGACTCTTTCTCCCAAACCATAAGTTGGATCCTCTCTAGACTTATTTGGAATGTAAGTGGACTTGATCTCCTCCAGATTTGCTCACTACATGATGACGCTGTCATTTTCTGATTTTTAACAAATTATCAAAATATGGAAAAATCATAAAGGGTATATGTCCATGTTAGCAACAGTGATGATGGTCTCAAACAAAGCTAACCTTGATATAAGTCTGAAGTTCACAGGACCATTTCAGTCTGTATATGTAAGGTCAACTGAGCACATGATTGTCACAGTCCTCCTGTTTATGAATTCTTATGTGCTAAAGCTATTTTCGACTTCATTGTCAGATTGTTCTGAAATTTGTTACAAATGTAGCTTGTGAGAAGGTTAAACTTAGATGTACACAGGGTGGTAATAATCAGGATTCCTGATTTTTAACAAATTTTTCAGTTTGGGAACTATGTCTGTTGATGCATGCATTCCTGTTGGTTACCATGTAAGTCTGTGGGGATTGCAATAGTAATGTACGTTTTGGACTTGTTCTCCAAAGTTGTCAACCAGATTCACTTCAAACTTGGTCAGCATGTACATGTACCTGTGGTGGGTTTCTATGGTTTAAGTGGTCATGCACCAATGATTTCTAGATTTTTTTATGCTAATGCATGTTCTGTTGATTACCATGTAAGTCTATGGGGATTGCAATTATAGTAATTCACATTTTGGACTTCTCCAAAACTGTTAACCAATTTCACTTCAAACTTGGTCAGGATGTACCTTGGGTGGGTTTCTATTGTTTAAGCGGTCATGTTCCAATGATTTATAGACTTTTTATGATTTTATTTTGTCTTTTCATTTTCTGGTAAAATCTTTAAACAAAATCTTCTCTTCCGAAACGAAGGTCACAGGAACACTTCAGTCTCTGTGTGTCCAAGGTCAGCTGAGCACAAGACTATCAAAGTCCTCTCGTTATGTCTGTGTATTTGTGCAAACAACTGAGGCTCAATGTTGATCGGACTTTCATGTGTAACAATTAAACTGGTTCCACAAATTCATAGTTCTCACATGACCCTGGAGGTAAAAAAAATGGAGGTTCGTTTCAAGATAGGATGACTTTTTCTGTTTGTCTCAGCTTTGTACACAGTGTCATAGCATGCTGTAACATGCTCTTTGTGATGATTAAGCCTGGTGTTTTCTCTGACAATGCTGTTGAAAGCAAGGTGGAACTAGATCTGCGTACAGAGAATTGTAGACAAAGTTTAGATGGAGAAGAGGGTAGTCATTTTACAGCCAACCCCCACTATTGCACACACACACACACACACACACGTGGTCATAGTTTAGGGTTTGTTGTAGCTCGAAAACTTACAACTGAAAAAGGTGATATCAGTGGTACAAATGTACAAGAGGGAGTGGATAAGTGCAGTCAGAACACGCTGTTGACACGTCACACATGTAGGACTTACTTATGCAGTGCACTGTAGAAATCAGATTAATGTATCAGTCATGATCAAAGGTCCAAGGCACAGCACATTAACGAATATCAAGAACAATAAGCAGCTTAAGGAACAATTTCCCCATGTTTTGCTGTAATAATCCACAACCAGTAAGTGCCTTAAATGAATTAGGATATATGCCTGTTAATTCCAGTAGTATATTGGCATTTTGGTTGCATTTCAGCTTGTCAAAATTGAAGGGGGGGGGGGGGGTCATGCTTGCAAGAAAAACTTATTACAGATTGTTCGGTAGCAAGTCAAGTTGCCTGTAGTTACAAGATGGTCATTAATTGAAGTTTCATTGTAGTGTCATGGTCATTTCTTCAGGGCAAGTTGTTTCTGTCCATCCATTTAAACACCATTTTAAAGCCAATTTTTAGGAGCCTGAGGGCAGGTGAAATTTTTACTTGCTCAGATTAAAATGTCACTAGTCAAGGGGTAGAGGATATATATGTTCAGCAGAGCCAAAACAAAAGCAGAAATCTCTTCAGAACACAATGTAGCTCATGTGCAGATGAAGGGATCCTCACTGAAGTATTTTCTCAGCTTTTTCCTACAAATATGTATTGAACATGTTGAAGGCACCATTTCTGAGTGTCAATTCCTGGATAAGTCCATATGATACTATACTTGTACTGGCAATATATATATATATATATATATATATATATATGCAGAGCCATGATTTTTCCACATTCACTGAAAAGCCGCCATTTGGCGGAAATAATGCATAACAGCAGAATCATTGAAAATCATATTTATTCGACAAAAAAGTTTAGTTATAAAAAAGATTTTAACATTCCGGGGCCGGAAATGTCCAATTAGTCTCTATGGTCCATGATTTTCATTATGTGGTAGATTTACAGTCCCTTCTGTCCACTCTGACTCGATTCCATGGCACATAATGTTAGTATAAATACAACATAGTAAACGTGCAAGTACTGTTCCAAAACTTGGTCCCACGTGTAAAAAAGAAATAAGGTACAAACCTAGAAACTTGAAAAGTAGTTTAATTTATGCGCACAGTGTCACAGGTACTCCGTTATTAATAGCCACCAAAGCGGCCTTCAATACTGCCATTGAAATACAGCATGACCAGGTTTTTAGTATTGTGATCAGTCAGGCTGTATCTCTTGTTCCCAAAAACATTGCCGTATGCACTAAAACTCCTCTCCTCTTCAACTGATCACCATGGAAACCACATGTACTTCAAAGCAAGACCAGCTCATGTATGTTCAGCCGCCGCCATCTTGAACTTGCCATCTTGGCTAAAAACAGTCACAAGTGTGTGACTGTAGGCTAGGATTTGGCTATACTGTGCACGCTTAACTATTACATAACTTTCCATACAAAGTTAGGGATTACACGTGCTTTATTAGACCAAAATTGTGGGTGTGGAAAAAAGCAGAAATCTATGTTAGGTGGGGGCAGTCAACGCAATTACTAAATGCGGTAAAATCACAGCTCTGTATGTATATGTATATGTATATGTATATGTTATGTATATGTATGTGTATATGTACATATATATATATGTACATATATATATACATACATATACATATGCATATATACATATACATATATATATATACATATACATATATGTACATACACATATATGTACATACACACAAATATACATACACACACATATATATATACATACATATATATATATACACATATACATATATATATATACATATAGACACACACACATATATATACATATATACACACACACATATATATATATATATATATATATATATATATATATATATATATATATATATATATATATATACATGTATATATGCATTATGCTGCAGTGTCAAGCAAGTCATGATCCAGCTTCTCATAATTTGTCAAGCAATTCCAATAAAAAGTTCTTATTTCATGTATTGCTTGTTGGTACATAAATGTTAAAAGCTACTCTTATGAGGAATTCTCATTTACATCAAGTTCTAACTTAGTATGGCACACAGCATAAATCCACTGCCAAGACTCCACCTGCCGCCCAACCCCATAGAAAAAGATGATAGTGAATTTCTCAGGTACCTTCTGCATCAGTTTTAGAGCCCCACCCCAAGTCTTTTTATTTCTTCCAAAAAAGAGAAGTCTATTTTTTTCTTAAAAATTTTTTATCATTTATGTTATTTACACATCACTTAAGCCCCTTTCTGACAAATGCTGGTAAAAAATGTACAATAAAGAAAATTGCACACCCTCGCAACTTCTGTTGAATATGTATACGGGAAACTCTTACTTAATTTGCAAGGCGTAATATTGTATGTGTTAACCCTTTATTGCTGAGAGTACCTGGATGTGTGTTTCCTCAGTGTTTGTCACAGACAGAAAATATTGAGATTGAGAACTGTAGATTACACTTATCACGATAGACTGGCCCAGGTCTATTAGCTTTCTCAGGTATCGGTTCGGCAGTGGGTGCCCCGTGCCCCCCCCCCCCCAACCCTGCCAGGGAAAAAAGGCGACTGGGTCATGCTTGAAGCAGATAGAAGGTTAACAAAGATGTGAGCAGACATGTGACCTAGATGTGCCCCGTAAACAATTGGCTGCTGTAGCCGCAGTCATCTCATGTCGATATGTAGTCATAGTATGATGACCATATTGTGTACATGTGCAAAAGAACCAAAGGATGCTTAAAACTGCGTGCACATTGTTGAATTTGGGCAGGCATTTTTTTTTTTTAATTTTTGTTCACATTTTACTGAACAGTGATCAATTTAAAGATAATAAAGGTGACTTCACAATTTGTTTCCAGCAAATCAATTTGCAGACAGTGAATTTTGGAAGTCAGATCAAAGTGGGGGACATAGTTACTTGCAGTACAGCTTTTCTTTTTACAAGGGCAATTCTGAGGTTATGGGTGAGCACCAATGCAGTGCAGTCCATGGTAGTGAGTAGATAACAAACATGCATTGATTTTTTTCCAATTTCAGGGCTGGTGTGGGTGGAAGGGACCAGACTTCTGGGACCAGCAAGCCTACTACAACATGTGCATGCCTCTGAGGCCCACTGCAATCTGAATACTTAATACGGCTTATACAGCTCATATCCAGCAGGCTTAAGACTGCATAATGGACCAAGTGGACCATGTTGTTAATTAGCAGCGCACCTGTCCAGACTTGCCCAGCAGATATGGGGAGCCAGTTGCTTAATTGTAATACAGTTGTGGTGGTGGTGAAACATTTGTTTATAAAAGAAAAAATTACATTTATAATCCATGCTTGAGCGGAAGCAGAAATACCGCCGAATCTCAGCTGGTGCTGGTAGTGCAACTGCTTGTGGAAGCTGAACACAAAGATTCACATAATCATGTGCTTGTGGCCAGTAAATACAGCTCAAAGGTTCAACCAGGTCACTTTTATTGAAAATGATATATATATATATATATATATATATATATATATATATATATATATATATATATATATATATATATATATATATATATATATATATATATATATATATATATATTATATATATATATATATATATATATATATATATATATATATATATATATATATATATATATATATATATATATATATATATATATATATATATTATATATATATATATATATATATATATATATTGTACCAGGTGCAAAATATAGAAGGCAAAGAGTGTGGTGTGTATAAATGGAGTGAGTGTGTCTGTGGTGGGTCAGTGTGCATAAACATTCAGACATGGAGACCTGTATGCAGTACAGATAAAATCTCACAATAATTTAAGTTTTAAAAAAAATATCAGGTTGATTAAAAAACAAACTAAAGACTGTATTGTTATGTAAAAGCCAGTAATACAAAGATGCCTGGGTGTATGTGGAGGCCTGATATCATTCATATAGTGCGTCAAGGTGTGTAGGATGTGCTACTGAAGCAGGTCGCTGGTGTGTAGGACCTGCTATTACAGTAGGTCACTGGTGTGTGGAGCTTGCTATTAAAGCAGGTCCGTGGTGTGTAGGACCTGCTATTAAAGTAGGTGGCGGGTGTGTGGAACCTGCTATTGAAGCAGGTTTCTTGTGTGTAGGACCTGCTATATTAAAGTAGGTCATGGGTGTGTGGAACCTGCTATTAAAGCAGGTCTCTGGTGTGTAGGACCTGCTATTAAAGTAGGTCACTGGTGTGTGGAACCTGCTATTAAAGCAGGTCCCTGGTGTGTAGGACCTGCTATAAAAGTAGGTTGCTGGTGTGGGACCAGCTGTAAAAGAGGGGCTCTGGTGCACAGGGCTTGCAATTAAAGCAGGTCCCTGGTGTGTAGGACCTGCTATTAAAGCAGGTGTCTGATGCACAGGGCCTGCTAAACCGGCTGATCCCTGGTGCATGTGAAAGAAGTGTGCCAACACATTGGGATACCTTAAAGGATATAAGAGCATACAGTGAAAACTCGTTATCATGACACCATCTGTGTCCCTAAGAAATGTGCCAGATAACTGAATATGTCGGATAAATGAGTCAAATAACAAAGTAAATAAACTTTTCCCATGAAAATTTGTGTCATCATATTGAATATGTTGGATATCTGAGGGTCATTATAAAGAGGTTTCACTGTATATGTATATAACTTGGGTGCTGTGTGGGCTAGAAAACTCGAGTCCATTGCTTGAACATATGCCAAACTGGTGACATATCTGGTTCATCAAATGAAAATTCCTTGTCGAATGAAAAGATCTTTCGTTCAAACATAAAGATGTTTTAAGTCAGTAGTTTTTGCATGATTGATGAGTTGTGCTTCTGCTGTTGCTAGAGCAGCCAGAGCATCACTTACCAGGTAATGTAAAAACCTGCGACCAAGGCTTTTAACCCTTTCCCCTTTGAATTAAGACTGAGTCAACAGCCTCCCTCTCAATTTGAAGTAATAACAGCCTTTACAGGGCACATTAACCCTGAAAAAGTTTAAATTAATGTAAGTACTGTCTGCCTCTTCAACAGAGGTCTTTACTTTTGAAAAAGAAAAAAAGATGAGGGAAAAAATTTGATGTTCTATGCAGGAGTCCACAAAGGAAAAGTTGGGGAGGGGGTGGCGCTGTTAGGGCATTTTCTACTATTGGAATGAATATGGTACGTACATGTGTTTTACAAGTAAAAAGATTTAATATTTAAGGTAAAAAAACTTGATGAAAAATAAAACTGAATGAGAAAAAGTTTCATATCAGTGTGTATAGTGTATGCATGTCAGTCCTCTAAAACAAGCAGCGAGAAAAATGAAAAATAATTATATGATGAGAAAACCAATAACATGTGAAGTTTCCCTGCATTGTTTCATAATACATCTCTTAACCACAGGGCACTGGTCCAACTTTAACGTAACTTAATTCTGTAGTTGTCCACTAGAATGGCCTGTTTAACATCACAACTTAGACACCTGTGCTTTTTTGCTGAATGTGAAATTTTATATATTTTTTGTTTTTTCCTTCTGATTTTTGTTGTTCAAAAGTTTTCCCCGTGTTGGTTATTGATCAAATAATACAAATACAAGGTGACTAGGAACCTTTCAAGTGTGGTATTTCAAGTGAGATGCCTTCTCTTAGGAAGATCTGTTGATCGGGGTTACAAGAAGGAACAAATCACCTCTTAACTTTTTACCCGTGAAATCCCCACCACCCACCCACCCCCACCTAGGGGTAGGAGTCTTTCCACCCTCAGCCTTTCATTTTGGATGTTTTCTCTTAAGATTTTGCATACATGTTCCCTTTTATGAGGCACCCCAAGTGCACCAGATGTGTGGCTTATATCATTATTATGGGATGGGTAGATTCTCTCAAGGGAAAAGTAAAATTAAAATGCCATATCTGCAGCATTGAAAACTGGGGGGGGGGGGGGCTACTTATAAGAGGGGACCATTGTTTTTTTAACTAACTCCTCACAAAAATCCATTTATTTGCTCTTTATTCTTTGTTAAATGTACATGGAATTACGGAAGCAATAAATCTATTGCTTATCAAAGGACTTTGACAGTTTAAAAACGTTGTCATGGTGATACATTGCACCTGTATGATCAGATTAAATATTTGCTTTTACCAAATATATGGGAGAGCCTGTGCCTTTCAAATGTATAGAAAACAGGAGGCCAAGATTTGTTAAAAAGTTCAAAATAGCTTATGAAGCCTGCACAAGAGGGATTTCTGATGTGCACCCAGAGCCTTGCCAAGGTTCTAAAATATTTTTGTGCAGTAAGATGTTTGTAAACCAAAGCTAGCCTTTATTATAAGGGGCTGTCACCATTTCAACAACATTGTGTACATTTGATGTGTTATCAATACAACAATTTTGTCTGCATGGAGTATCTATTCTCATTGGCCATGGTTTTTTTTTTTTTTTGGTTTTTTTTTTTGGTTTTTTTGTTTTCGTTTAATAAAACATCTGATAATCGGAACAGTTTGAAAGTCTCTGCCATACAACAGATGGTCAATGCGCAACATAACCAGGCTTCTGATGCAACATTTAGAGGGTAAATTGTTAACAACGGTTAAATTGGTTAAAAGGCACAGTGTCTGCAGAAGGACTATGATTCTGTGTACCATATTCTTCCTAGTGAAGCAGCCAGAGGGTGCTAGGGAAATTATCAGAGTGTGAGACTGAAATTCAAATGTACAGTGGTACCTGTCTTGAGAGACCACATATCTTTTTAAGACCACTCTCTCAGAACACTGTGCTATCTTTTCCATGTTATTATACCTCTAATGAATGACCAACTGTCTTGAGGGACCGCATTTTGACCTGCCCTAGGGGCGGTCTCTAGAGACAGGGACCACTGTACCCAGTTTATTGCAAATGTTATAACTATTTTTGTGTAATTAATGGTACCAATTTAGACTGTGTACATTATTTTGGTGTCTTTTGTGGTCATAAAAAAAGGAGGGGGCACTTAAAGGGTCAGGGTTTGCAAAAAAAAAAAACATGATGTAGTACATGTATTAGTTCCATGTGGATGTAAACTCAGCTTTAAATGTTTATTCACATAACTCTGAATATATAAGTCTTCTGTGATTTGCTGTTAAGTCACTTTGAAGAAGAGTATTTGTTGCATAGTCGCATTATTTAAAGAAAAGCTGATGGCTTTTTTTTAATAAACCAGCCATTGTGGATTTGTTAAGCACTTGTGATACATTTTATGTGTAATAAACTGAATCATTTTTATTTGATGTGGAACATTTTGCTGTGGACAATGTCTATAACCTTCACCCACTAGTCTCTGGTGGGTAGTTCCCATAATCACGGAGAATCAGCATGGACAAAGTATGTGGCTGTACAAACTTTCCTATTGCATGTAATTATTGAAGCAGGATAATTGGCAATAGAAAACAAGATTTGGGGATACATAACAACCTGTGCTAATTATTATTAAAGCAGGATAATTGCGAATAGAAAACAACACCAATTACACAAGGTTTGTGTTTTAACGGTTCACATGACTAGCTGTTGTTCTTTTCAAGAACCAGCCCCGATTGAACAAAGGAGGATAAATAATGCAATGCTATTGCCTGGCCACCATGAAGTGTCACCACCACGGAAGTTTTAAATAGCAGTCTCCTGTACTTTCTGAGCGACAGAATGAAGGTCTAAGGGTGTATGTTCCATGGAGGATGGGGGGTGGGGGTGGGGTGTCCCAGTATGCTGATACAGGTGCAAACTTTCCCTCGGTACTAGATGGGGGAAATAAAATTTGAAAAATGCTGCCTGATGCAAAGTACGCAAAATAAAGGGGCTTCCATTGTGCAAGTATGGTAATTAAAAATGCCTGGTATGCCAGGAGGGAAACCCCCTTTTACCCCCTTCTTCCATACAGGATTTGAATGGCCTGCTGTCCTATCAGATTTCTGTGTAGGTGTATGGAAGCCTACATACTTTAATACCGTGGCCCCCCTCTTATAAGGCCACCCTAAGTGCACCAGAATTGTGACCTCATAAGAGGGGTGGACTCTCTTAAGGGGATAAATATAATGAAAAAGCCATTACTGCAGCACAGAGAATCTGCCTTTCTAGAGTGGTGGGCTGTTTCAGAAGGGCCTTATAAGAGGGGGACCACTGTAGATGTAAATGCATGCACTTTGTACCAGCAAACTTAACCAAAATGCCAAGAGGCACATAACCCTACATACTTTACCCTTGGAAAACAGTAGTCCCTGGGTATACGTGTACACGCTACCTGTTTTGATAACATTTGAAAAAACACTCTCAGAAGGAGATGACTGTGTAATTTTGAAAAATTTGATATCGAGATACTGATTCTGTACATACAGAGCACCTTTAGAGATCACCAAACTGTGGTTGCTCAAAACAGTGGTCTGCACTGGGGCGTATAAATAACACAAAAATACAAAGGTCAGAGTCTAGGTATTCTAACACAAGGTGGGATCTCGTAGGAGTGGTCTTTCAAGACAGAGAGCGCTGTATCTGGGAAATAAAGAATTCAAATGTCAGTCTTGTTGTCTTCATTTGAGCAGTGATGAACAGCAAGGATGTGCTGGTCAAGAAGGAATTGGCAAGAATCATGCCCCTGATGGGCGGGTGGTGAATGAGGGTTCTCCCAAAAGTCTTTGCAACCGCCTCACCATTTAAATAATTCTGGGCTTGTCAGCTAAGTATCCATATACAAATTGCTGGTGCCTGGTGCTACAAGGATGCAAATCAACATGGACTTTTTGTCTCTCAGTTCACGGCTTTTTAACCCATGTTGACCAAATGTCAGAGAGCCCATGCATAAATTAAAGATCATACTTGGCAAGTACTCAGCAAGTTAGTCTATCTACCCACAACATTGAGGCTGTGCAGTTCTGTGGTGCATAGTTGTTGAATCCAGTATTTGGTCACCTCGACCTAATTCTCAAGGTTACTGTCGCTTATGTTAATATCATTTCCACATGTAACTCCTTTTCACAAGACTTCATGTATTGGTAGGATTATGTATACAGGTGATACCAGTGGGTGCCTTTGATTGCTTTGACCATAGTGACTGTGGTCATTTATTCAGATGACTTTTTTAGTTCGTGCATTCGTAAACAATAAGAGCCCTCCAACGGATTTAGTCAACTGTAGTCTGGGAGCAACATGGTGGCGCCCTGTGGTGCCACACAAATATGTGATAAACAAGAAAGAAAATGGATGAAATAACTGCATTAACAGTTTACCATATACTTCAGGAATGCAACAGGGATCTATGAGTTGTTCGTCCACATCTTGAGGTGAAAAATTACCTAAACTGTAATTTTTCGCGATTATTTAGCAGTTTTTATTCATGCATACTTACACCTTACCTTGTCCCCGGCAGTTGCCATTTTGATCCCACATTAACTTTCCTTGACCATACTTCAGGCAGTGGTCTGTGTGGTGTAGTCAACGTGACATCACATCGCCGTAAATCACGACACATTCGATTGCAAAATCGTTGACTGTAGTGACTATAGTCAAGCACTCAAAGGAGCTCTTGGTTGCAATTCTATTTGGATCAGCTTGCCCCTATTCTCAAGGTGACAGGATCACTTAAATTTGATTTCCTTGCTAATAAAAAATGAAGAGCTTGATGAAATTTGGTAGGATCATATACCTAGCTTGTGATTGTATGTAAGTAACCTTGACCTAATTCTATAGGTCTCAAAGTCATTTACAACTTTCAGTTTAATTTACATAGAGTAACTGTTGACAAGTTTGACAGTATATCTAGGTTACCTCACAGGCACTTGTTATAAGATCTGCGACGGTGAAGGAGTTGCTGTGTTGTCATACCTAACCCCATTTGTCAGGTCTGATCACACGGACTTGGTCGCCCTTAGAACAAACCTTATTACAAGTGCCTGTGGGTTAGTCCTGTGTTCCAAAATGTATTTGGAACTTTGACATAATTATCATGCAGGTACACATCACATACAGAATATTAATAGCACAGATGTATTGGTTGCCTGCTTAGCAGGACATCAGAGTGCTTCCCGTTAAAACTGTGGTCACCACTGAAGTTGGGTGCAACAGAATCAACAAAGCCCCTCAGTCATATTAGCTCTTAAAAGTATTGGAGGGGTAGAGAACTCTAAATTGAGATACACTTGAACTCCTGGTTATGTGATAAAAGGGAATACAAAACTCAAATAGCTGATCTGTGTAAGTATGTCCATAACCGTTCCTTTTCTTAGTTCCTTGAGGATTGATACTGAGGATATTTGTGTATCTGGCAATTTCATTAACATCTCAAAAAAAAAAAAAAAGATACTTGTAAAACATAGATGCCCCCCCCCCCCATAATTTTTGCCTTCATTACCCTCTTGGAGATTAGGTCAAGGTCCGCCCTCTTTAAAGCTGTTGAGCAGAAACCATATTCAGCAATGTGGTTTTACGGTTTTGGAAATTAGGTCAAGGTCAGCCGTCTTTGAATTTGATCATGCCCTTGTAGAAGACTATAAAGGTGCAATATGAAAGCTGTAGCTCAAAAACTTCTGCAGCTATTGAGCATAAACCAAATTCAGTAATGTGGCTCTGTAACCTTGGGAACTGACTCAAGGTCGTCCATTTGCAGACTTGACCTAGCTCATATAGAAGGCAATATTCCTAGGTCAAAAACATGTTTAGTTATCCAGCGGAAACCAAGCTCACTAAAAAGACTGTGTGGTGACCTTGAGAATTTGGTCAAGGACACCCATCTTCTAAGTTGACCAAGCCCTAGTAAAGGACTGTAATATTGAAGACCTAAGTTGAATTGCGATGCAGAGGCAAAATTTACTGCGGTCACCTTGTGACCTTGGAAATTGGGTCAAGGTCACCAATCTTCAAACTGACTGAGCCCTGGATAAGGACTATCATCCTGTGCATTATACACGTCCTGTCATGAAAACTTCCAGCTATAATGCAGAAACCAAAACGTATTGTAGTACCTCTGTGACATTGGAAATAAGGTCAAGGTCAACCATCTGCAAACTTCACCAAGCTCTTATTAAGGAGTATATACTTGGGCAGTATCAAAGTCCTATCTCAAAAAATTCTTCAGTTATGGTGCAGAAACCACAGTCTACCAACCTGTGTGGTGACCTTGAGAATTGGGTCAAGGTTCTCTTTGTTCTAAGTTTATCAAGCTTTTATAGAGGACTATTATCATGCACAGTTTGGATATCCAAAGTTAAATTCTGAGTATGGATGCAGAGACCAAATTCACCACAGTTGCCATGTGACCTTGCAAATTAGGTCAAGGTCACCCTTCTTTGAAGCTGATCTAGCCATAGAAGACAATAACATCCACAAAATAAAAGCTCTGGCTCAAAAACTAATGCAGCTGTTGAGCAGAAACCAAATTCAGTAATGTGGCTCTGTGACCTTGGGAATTGCCTCAAGGTCACCCATTTAAGACCTTGATCTAGCTTTTATAGAAAGCTATGCCCCTGTGCAATATGAAAGCCCTAGGTCAAAACCATTATTAGTTATCATGTGGAATCCAGGTTCACTTATAGGACTCTGGGTGGTGACCTTGAGAATTTGGTCAAGGTCATCCATCTTCTAAGCTAAGAAAGCCATAATTGAGGACTATTACCATGTGTTCTATTGAAGCTTTAACTAAAATTCTGAGTTACACTGCAGAAACCGTGTTCACTAAGGGACCTTTGAATTTAGGTCAAGGTTACCCATCTTTGAACTTGGTACCCAGCCCTAGTTAAGTTACATTGCGTGTAATTAAATTATTTTAAACATAGCTACTCTGTCAACAAAAGGGCCACATCAGCAGTAAACTCAGTCTTCTCAGGAGAACTGTGTGTCACTTTCAAGGTTTTAGAGAACTCTTTGACCCATTCCTGGTCCGAGTACAACAGAATCAATAGCTTTCCTTTGTGCGGGTTGAGTGCATTGCATCCAACCCACACAAAGGAAAGCTATTGACCAAGTGCATGACACCATGAATGGTCTTACATACATGTCTCAGCAAAAATGTTTTCTAGTAACATGAACTTTAAGGCAGACAACTATTTAAATCCAGGCACTTTTGGGTGATTTGAGCCAGAAACGGCTAAATCGCTTTCCTCCGAGCACTTGCCAGCAACAGCTTTTGTAAAAAGGCCTTTCGTTCAGGTACCAGCAGGCCTATATACCCCCATACAATATAATGGTCCAGGTCAACAGCTTTCTTTAGGATGCTGCGGAAAGCTATTGACTCAGTCCAAAACCTGAAAGAGTTCAAGGATTGGATCTCGGATTCAAACTTGGATCTCGTGTTTCAGTGTATTTAAAGGAGGCAGTTATGCTTTCAGAGGTTAACAGTAGTCTTGCGTACTGTTCGCAAGCAGGTTTTTTGGTTCACTAAAGTAATGCCATTCAAGTGTTCCTATAGTGGAGGTCATCTTAAGATTACTCCCCATCACCAGTCTGTGGCTTCTTTCATAAGTAGTGTGTTGTGACATAAACATGAGGAATGTAGAGAAATTTCCATATCTGTGAATGGGCCTAATACTTACCTATGAAGTAACAGAGAAGGCCATCCTGTGGTCGTGGTTTGAGCATCTCTTTTTCTTTATGGTGAGACAAATTTTACAACTGATTTTCTGAAGTGTATTCAATCAATCAGCCTTGAAAAATTTATCAAGGTTGCCATATTATGCAATATCAAACTTCCATAAGATACACATTTGTGGTACATTTGGCATCATTTGCCTTATTCTTTATCAAGATATTGAATTAAATGTCCTTTTAAGTGCTTAATGACCTTGAAAAAATGGGTGAAGGTCACACAATCATCGGATGAAGGGGACTCAAAAAGCAGGTCACCAAGTCCAGTTTTACATACAATGTCCTGAAGTGCAATTTTGATCTTAAGGCTTATTTCTCTTGCAGGCAGAATTATAAGTGAATGTTGTTCTGTGCATTACCTCAATAACTAATGGGACTTTTGATGTTGCACATGAAGATGGTTCTATGTAGAGATCAGGCAACACTAGTGTTGGAGACCAGTAGAGTATCCATGACCGCGACAGTGTCCATAGCTGAGGATGTGCTAGGCCTCCTTCTTCTGCTCTGCCCTGGATTCTGGTCTTGCGGCTTTGTCCCAAAACTGTTGGCACCAGGACTTCACAAAGGAACTGTTGAGAACACCTAGCCCCGCCCTCCCTCCTCCCAATAGACTCCAAAGTGATGACAGTGGCTGTCTGTGTCCCAACTCACCATAGCATGTCTTTTGGCATCTCTCGTCTTAACTGTCAGGAGACACCATCTTGATAGCAACAAACCACGTGCCAAATAAGACATGTTCAGATTTCTTGTTAACAAGGCAAGCTACCAAAGTGCTCCCTTGTCAGGTGGTGAACTGCTGGTAATCCACCAATTCAAAGTAGGAAAAGCTGGGGATTCCCAATAACAATAAGAGGCAGCATAAAAAGTTCTAGAAGTAGAAAGACAGGATGCAAAGCATCCACAGAGAATGAGGAGATTGGTCAATATCGGAAGTCAAGTAATGACGGCCGGGGTAAACTGATAGAGGGCACCACTGGCTTCCAGTCCAGAAGAACATGTACAAAAAAAAAAGTTTGCCAATGGGATACAATTTCCAGTGGATAGGACTTCAGAAATCATACTAAACGTGGTGGACAGGTCAAGCATTAGGACACAAATATTTCTTTCCACAATGTTAGTTCAAGATGGGAAGAGAGGCATTATGTTCTTCGGTTGCCCGTTACAGGATAAATACAATTATCTGCATGTGTTTACCGGAGGACTGGACTTGTTAATTGCAGTGTAGTTATACAGGCAGTGGTCGATTTGAAGTTTGGCTCGGTGAAGACCAGCTCTTTGTAGAGATTGTGTCATGTATTTATAAGAGAACAATTAGTTCACAAACTATATAATCGATTCAGTGATTTCCTTAAGTAATTTGTGATTGTTGGACTGGATTTGTGCGCTCCCTCCAAGCCACCCACGTTTTTTTGTTCATTTAATAGGTGCGGTAGTGAAGTTTTAGTTCTTCATGTAGTTGTCACTTGGTGGCTTCAAGCTTTTGTAGGGAGTTATTGTATCTTCTCTTGAGGCACATATTGTGTATTGTCACTTGATTTTTGGCTTGTATATCGGGCACTGGCATCCAATGAAAGTTTGGTCCCAAGCCTTGGTGTTTTAACTTTGTCATTTGACTTTGTCATTACCCCAGTGGGGAATTCTAGTCAGAACTCAATAGATTCTGCAAGGCAGGAGGTACCAATTGCAGCAACTCGTGTCATTCTACATGCAGAATCATTTTCTGACCATCAACAACACCCATGTTAGTTTGCATTATGAAGTCCAGTGTTTTCTACAAAGGAGAACACAACACAAAAGCTGGAAATAAGTATTTAATTTATTACACTTTGTACAGGTTGACAATCACTATCTAGTAATATAAGGAAGTCTGTACTTCTTATTTCAATGTGGGCTTTTTTCACCTTTTTTTTTTCTTTTCTTTTCTTTTTTTTTTTTGCAGAATGCCACAACACAGTTGAGAAAAACAGTGCATGCTGCTTGGATTAGTAAAGTCCATGCAGTCATACTTCATCCAATCATCACAGTCTCACATGACAAAGCATCCCTTGTTAAATAGCCTAGGTGATTGTATATACATAAGATGTATACTGGTGAAGCATATGACAGTGGCCGAGTATGCCCCCCTGGCAAAGTCACTGAACCTAGCAGCAAACTTTCTTGTTGCAGAGTAACAATCTCCAAGTGTTCCCTCATGGATGCCCATTTGGGTTTCTAATTACCTCCCATTTGTCTGCATCATGGTCAATGTCAAGAACATGTCAGAACTGCTACACAATCTGTGGAGAAGCAATACAAATTGTCTTTCATGAAAAAATCCATGTAGCTTTCCTTCATGCATTTTATGAGAAAGGTAATCTCGCAATTCAACCCCTTCCACTTCCGTCTCGATAAAACAACTCCCAACAGAGTCTTCACGACTGATATTTAAGCAAAACACTGATTATAAAAATGCCTCGTGTACTTTTTGTAAGCTTGAAGTATGGTACAATGGAAACACAGGAGGAGGCAATTAAATGACACTACTGACTTGGGTGCATCATCTGCACACTGCACAAAAAGGATGGACACATCTTCAAGGTATTTCTAGAACACCCAGCAGGGCCTTACTGCACAAACCACCAAGAATATATTTTGTACTTTTCCGCCCACCACATAAACATATCAATCATGAATCCAGCTCTCTTCAACAATAGCTTTAACTTTCTTTTCATACTCTCGTCGGTTTTCTTGGTACAGCTGAGCCGCCATGCTATTGGCCGGGCTGTTGGGGTTCGGTTCATCTAATAATGACTGCAAAGAAACAAACCATACATAGTAGTCCATATCAAACTAGATTTTTTTTCCTTTTTTTTTTCTGAAAACCTGACACAAATATACAATGTGTTGATTAGCACTGTCAAAACTACATCTTCTGTCCCATTTGCTTTGTCAAGTGTCCTTTACAGGCTTGGCAGATTCACTGCAGCAGACCCCTTACATGATTTAAATAAGCATTTTAAACCACATCTCAAATCAGAACCATGTCTGTATCTGTAGAACAATTTAAATTATTATTATTAAAAATTTAGTTTGCAATGTACACACATAGCAGCTAGTCTTATTTCACAAGCTTCCAACATTTCTGTTCAGCATTCCCTAAATGACCTTCCTGACACTTCTCGCACTTGTGGCAAATATTCTGATGCAATGAGAAAGTTAACATCCGTAGAAATCTGTTTTTTTTCTCCTTGTTTTGCCCAGTCACTTCTGAGCTATCAGCAGGACAGTTGACTAGTGCACAGGCACAAAATTTAACCTTTCATTAAAGTCAGGACTTTGGTCACATTCTGCTTCTATACAATTCCCCCACATATTTAAACTTGCACACTATCCCAAATACCATCAAGAAACAACCCTTGAATTCCCTTGCATTCAACTTGACATATTCTTTCTTTGACAGATCAGCCATTCCTTATCACATTATAAAGATTTGTCATTCTCATTAGATACATACAGTCTTAGTTGTTCACCTTGTACTGATTTTCACAGCTACAACATACATTTTTGTACTGCTGCTTTTCATAAATATACTGTACCACGAGTACAGGTAACTATACAAAGCACCACATGGGTATCAAGATTTCCCTGCCACTCCCAATGTTTGTGCTGTACACGACATTGGATATTTCTGGATGATGCATGATAGTAATGCTTTGTCAAGCAGGATTGACATCAACTTTTCTTTTCCTTTTTTTTCTTAAAGGCAGGTTAATCTTCAGCAAATTGTCTGAGCACACCTACCATCATATCATTAAAATAAGAAAGCAGTAAAGTTCCTGACCGTAGTTTAAAAAAAAAAAAAGACCTTCAGGGGGAATAGTTCAACTTCACTATAATTCTACTTGCTTTTGTTGCTTATATGAAACATTAACATTCATTCTCAATCCCTGTACACCAACTCATTATTAGGTTTTATTTCACTGCTTTTTTTACTTTGTGAAAATGTATGCATTCATTCTATGCCAGTTGCAAAAGGATTACCACAACAGATCAAAGAAACAGTGACGTGAATGAGTAAAATAAAAATAATAATAAAATTAATAATAAAAACAATTTATGTGTACCAGATTTGAGTGGTTCTATATAAATATTTGGTTCTGCGAGAGATCTGCTACAAAGAGGCCAGTCCTGACAACACTATGAGGGGTACTTTGCAACAAGATGAGGCCACCTGCATGCAAGAGTTCAACAGTTATACACAACAAAAAAAAAAAAAAAAAAAAATATATATATATATCCACTAGTGCAAGTCACTCCTTGCTAATCATCTTCATCATCGTTCCAACTTTCTTGCACGACGGCAGCTACTTTTTTCTCGTATTCTCGTCGGTTTTCTCGATATAGTTGTGCCGCTTCATTGTTGGCTGGGCTATTGGGGTTGGGGTCATGGAGAAGGGACTGAAACAAAAAGAAAAAACACAGCTCTTTTACTTCAAGACATGATAATTTGGCAATCAAGTCCAAACAGGTAAATCTGTTTTGATCTTTTTTTCATTTACTTTCCTGTTAACTAAGTTCAGCATATTTACAAGTATGAAGATTTTCAGTAAAATTCTTGTGATATTTATTATCATGGTTAGTGCTGAACAGTCAACCACAAAGATGCATGGTGAAAAGTACTACAAAATGTGTAACTACAACAAAAACTGAAAGTAGTTTCTACACTAAAATTTGAACACGCCACTGCTTTGTCAATGTCTGATCAGTATTTTTCAGTCCCCTTCAATTTAGACAGAGCTCTGCATTTTCTCCACTGTAAACTGTTTCATCTCCATTGTGCATGCAATCAACATCAAGGGGATCTACGAGGTACCTGGAGATGAAAGTGTTTAACAGTCCCATATGACATGACCCACAACTACCCTCGGGCAAACAAAGAAGCAACGATAGCAACATGCCAAGAATTCTGACCTCATGTTTTGCGTATTTATAGTATACTGTGCTCAGGCAAAACTTCCTGTTGTAAAACATGGTTTTCATGACACTGTTCCAGATGAGAAATATCACAGGGCTCTACACTTTGCATGTCCACCAGCCCCGGACAAGTCAAATTCCAATCAGAGCTAGTTAAAATCTTGAAGCGCTTGCCCTGTGGGCAACCAGAAATTCTGGTTTTCTAAATGGGATTTACATCGATGGACAAGTTACTTGGAATGCAGGGCTAGTGTAATACCAGACCACTAACCCTGAGGACTGGAGCAAGTAAAAATAATTGCAAAACCCTGTTATCATTAACTTTAACAGGCAAAAGCCTAGTCAACGACAGGGCAGTGTCTCTGCCAATTTTGAAATCTGTACAACTGCACTTTCTTCAATTAACATGTAAGGCTGCTTCGGTTTGGGAGCACAAGGAGAAGGATACAACATAAAAGGATCCACTGATGTGGACACATACCTTTGGGGGTACGCGTTACTGTTAGTAACTATGTGATATATCAGAAAGGTACAGGTCAATAAACTTTACCAATTCATTCGCTATTTCACAATCACTGGATCTGATCCACTCGGTACAGCAGAAAACATGACTTGTTCAGTAAAGGATATCAAAAGGTCTCTCTTTCCAATTTCTTCAATGTGTGTAGGAAAATATCAGTAATACATAGCTATTATACATTTCCCTGGGTTTCTTCCACACACACACCAAATCTACAACTACAAGTCAATTTGTGCACGCTGGTGATGAAAAAAAGAGAGAACCTGAATATGAGACCTAAACAAGAGGACTGTGACAGTCCTGTGCTCAGATAAATTTACATGGGAAAAAAAAACTGCAGCACCACCTGTTGGAACGAATAGGGTCTGAAGGTCCCAACAAGTGTCCCTAAGCAATTGGCCTAGCACTTTCAGAGAAGACATTTCAAGACTTTGCCAAAAAATGCCCCCCCCCCCCCCCCAATCATGAAACACAACAAAATCACTAGGCCGTGCCCATTTGAACAAAATTGATAGAGACCCATCCATGGTTCTCCCTCCACCAAGTTTTGAGTGTCAAAATTGTGAATTCTTGATGGATGGACATCCACAGTGCCGATGACAGACAAAGAACAACCTTAACCTCAGCTCAATGACAAGCCAGCTGAGGTAAAGAGGCCCATGGGCCTTATGCTTTGCTGACATATAACCTGATTAACATCACCAAGAATTTATTTCCTAGAAAGCATTCCATCCATGACCCTGAGTAATTAGTCAAAATTGGCCATAAGATGCAACATCAAACTTCCACATGAACACACATTTGTGGTACATTTGGTATCGTTCCCCGTATTCTTTACCAAACATATCCACTTTAGTGTCCTTTTCTTAAGCACTTAATGACCTTGAGATAAAGTCATGACCATACAACATATCACAAAATTTAACCATTGGCCTAATGCATATTTTGTGTCAAGTTTTAGAGTTCCTTCTCAATTTATTGTTATTGGCATAACAATTAAATTGTTTCCTCATATGCATTCCATGACCTTGAGAAAAAAGGTCAAGGTCACCTGCATTATGCAACATCAAACTTCCATGTATGATACACATTTATAACCTTGAAAAATAGGTCAATGCAACCCAATATTGTATGAAATCTGATCATTGACCTAACCCATACTTGGTGTAAATTTACAAGTTCTACCTCAATTCAATCAAAGTAATGAATTTAATGTACTTTTAACACGTACCTGATATACATTCCATGACCTTGAGAAAGAAGGTCAAGGTCACCTACATTATGCAACATCAAACTTCCATATATGATACACATTTATGGTACATTTGGTATTCCTTAGCCTTCATGTTTCTCAACATGTCAAATTTAGTGCCCTAATGACCTTCAAAAATAGGTCAAGGAGACCCAATATTGTATGAAATCTGATCATTGACCTAACAGGTATTTGTTGTTCATTTACAAGTTCTACCTCAATTTTAAATCAAAGTAATGAATTTAATGTACTCTTAATACCTACGATGCTAATTCCACATGACACATTGTGTACTACCAGTGGCGCCACCGTGACTCCACACGTTACGACTTTTGTCTGCATAATATTCCCGTACTGGTATGGTGATTTATGTGCACAACTTCAGATGTAATGCCCATTACAAAAAGTAATAATTATTTCCTAACATGCATTCCCTCCATGACCTTGAGAAAGTTGGTCAAGATCACTGATATTACACAATTAACTTACATGTATGACATACGTTTATTATAGTACATTTGGTATTGCTAACCTTACTTCTCAAAATGTACAATTACATGTCTTTCACTACATCCTTAATGACTTTGAAAATTAGGCCAAGGTCATTCAAAATTTGACAAAATTTAACCACTGGCCCAACATATATTTGGTGTAAATTAAGATTCTATAACTTATTTGTAAACAAAATAATTAGCTCACTGTACTTTAACTACCTATAGTTCCACTTGATACCACCAGTGGTGTCACTATGACTCAACACATCATACTTTTATCTACATAATATTCCTAGGAATGTCACACCTGCATAAGTTCAGACATAATGATCATAACAAACCAACCAAAAATAATTTCTGATGTTTTCCCTGTGATTTTGAGAAAGTAGGTTAGTTACCCTATTATGCAACATATAACTTCTCCATATGATACACAATTGTAGTACATTTGGTGCTATTAGCCTTATTCTGTCTCAACATAATGAATTTTAACGGGTTTTCAAACCTTTTGGTCCATGTCTTTCATATTCTTGTAAAGGGCACCACCGAATTTTGGCACGTTTTTGGTTTTAGCTGATCAACAATGACACCATGTTTTCAAGCTGTTCACCAAACCAGTATTCTGAAAATTTTCCTATATTTAGACCCAAATATTACACAATACTATAGGTGGTGCCACCAATATCAAACTAGACCTAGATTTTTCATACCCTTTACAAGTCCTATAAGTTATACGGGACTAACCTGAAAACTGTTGACTGGATCGTGTTCACAAGGAAAAGTTGAGGGACAGACAGACATGACTAATCGCGCAAGTTCTGTGACCATTGGTCAGCAGAGCTAAAAATGATAAGACAAAGTGACAGGGTCTAAGGTCAAGGTCATACAGTGACCTGATTTGGGTTTAAGCAACATCTTATCCCAAGAAGTATTCACACAAGTTTAGAACCCTCAAGTATTATGATGCAGGGAATATGAAAATTACCAATCATTTTTGTATCAAAGGGTCCAAGGTCAGGTCACAGTGACCTAATTTTGGTGTGCAACATACCCGTCTTATGAAGTGTCTACACACCACATTTGGTAAAGGCGTGTTACAGTAAGGGAAATATAGCCCATTCAAACTCTGTCAGAAGGACAAACAGACAGATAAGGTGTAAACCTCCAGTCCCTGATAGAGACTAAAAAGATGGTTTGCATATTGCATACTACTGCACAATAATGCTTACAGCTTAAGCTCTATTAGCCTTTTATGTCTATTTTATACAGTGCCAGAACATGCAGACAACAACATAACTGACTGAGAACACCAAAGATACAATATGCATGCATAGTGTTTTATACACACCTGTATAGAAGTTAATATTGCTGACACATCGTATGTAGGACTCCACCTATTCTGCAGGATATCAAGACATATGCTTCCATCTGCATATACTGAAACAGACATCAATCGAATTCCGTGAATCATAACATCTTGACGTATAATTTTCAGTGTTGCAACTTCATTTTGGACCAGCACAAACAACTCGACACAGAATTCATTCACAGATGAGTGAATGTTTCAACTTTTTAAGCTGGGTGAAACACAAATTAAATATCCTGAATACACTGTTTGTGTAACATGTCATACAGTCATTCTCAGCAGCCATTTTCTATTTTGATGCCCACCAAAAATATAAATCTGTGAAATTAAAATGCACTAAGTATTCATTTTACGACAGACCACATATATACAACATTATTTACAGGTACAAATTGTTTTTATATCTGTAGTTTTACTGATTTGCATGTAGAAGACTAAGCATATGCAGCAGATCCCAAGGTTGATGGGCCAGTAGCTTTCCATCTTCATGCAGTTTCAATCCAATCAAAGCAACTTTAAACTGGATTCCAAGTTGATTGTCTGTCAATGGTATAATCCTGGAGTTGGTGTTGTTGCCCACGGTCAATTTAACAACACACAACTGACAGTGTTATTTCCAACAAAATACAAATTTGTGTCTATTGACAAAAGCCTTAATTTATGGTACAAGTTGACCAGTCACCAAAATCATTGCTTCATGTCATAGCATGTGTAGAATAGGAAAAAAAATTAGTCAACAATTCCTTTACCTATATCATGCCTAGAATCATTGTGAAAAGCTACAGATGCACTCCCCAGAGGGTTGGGCAACGCTTTAGCTGTAGCTAACATTTCTGTTCTTCTGGTAACACTCTACATTTCGATTCAAACTGATAAAAAAGTGCATTTTTCCACAGCTGAGAAACTGGACATTCATGAAAGATAACACATCCGTGGAAATTTTTCTTTGATCAGCTCTGCTGACAAACTGGTACAATATTTGGAAAACCAGTCTTGTTGGCTTTCTCAGTTTATATACAAATATATGACTTTATTTATTGAGGGTGGCCCAGTTAGCATTTCTGCAAAACTCTCCCCTGAGGCCCTCATGAAAAATTTGTACAATATAAGATATTTCATACACACATGTAACAAGAACAGCCTAGCTCGCAATCACTGCCATGTTACACCAATTCTAGCATAACCTTCCCTGAGAATAGCTCCCCAGGAGAGCTACGAGGGGAAGTTATCTTCATATAAGCTCACTGTTAAATATAGAGGCTGGGTGAGTCATCCACAGCTCTCCAGCAGTGTTTCAGGTGTGTGCAGAGGGGAGTGCAGCTGATTTCTTCCCTTAAATGGCAAGGCCCAACAATTGATTTTCAAAAATTTGTGGTCATTATGCTCAAAAGTAAATATTTTTTAAATGATTATTTGTACCAGTTGTTTGAGCATTGGGTGAAATATTAACAGAGAATTTGGTTTTACTGAACACTTTAAACCAAGCCCTGCATACTTCATACATCCTTAACATGTAATATTATGTGAGCACTCACAAAAACATGTACATCCTACAATATCACAAACTTACCATTTGGATGAAACATTTTGGATACAAATCGTACTGTGGGTGGTTTGTTTGGATATTCTTCTGTAAATTCAATTGTTAATTTAAATGTTCCATCTTCAAATGGAGTATCATGGGGTCTGAAACACAAAAATGGCAACTTTCAAAAACAATACATGGTCATGTCATACATGCTATTTACGACATTGCAAAAACAAGCATATCCAGTACTGTAAATTGCTTTATTTTCGCGTGTTTAAATTTTCACGGTTTTTCTATTTTTGAAATTTCACTGTATTTTTAATTTCACTATTTTGGACATAATTCCTATTCAAACAATGTTAAAATACTATTTCACTGTGTTTTTATTTTCACCGTTTTGTACCATCAGCGAAATAAGCAAAAATAAGAATACAGCAAAATTAAAGCAATTTACAGTATATGCATTCATTTACCCAGGTGTTACTTGGTGAGGTCAATGACTCAATAATAAAATCAGTTTGACCTTTCCTTTAGAAGGTACTTCAATAAAAATCTGATAAAATCTGTTCTCATATTTTTTGTACACGGTCACATGAGTGACTGACAAGGATGTCATGATACAGGATCAAAGCACCAAAGTCTTACAGTCATGGGTTAACAATGTCATATTACCCGCAGACTCACATTAAATGATATTTTAAATCTGATTTTTCACAAAGCAACATACAAATTCTGGCCATGTCCAGAATATGCATACTTCTCTGCAATGGAATGGCTAAACCCTGGACACTGCAAGCAAAATTATACTGACCACATGCAAATTATCATAAAATGCCTCTCAATGGGAATCATTTTACCAAATGTCTGTGAAGCTCATTTTTTCATGTTTTTTTATAACAAAATGAAAAAGAAAGAAAACATGCATTTTTGTTCAGCTTCTCCCAGCCCAAAAAATGGACTATATTTTAATCTCATGACCTAGTTGCTAAACAATCCTGCTCAAAGATAAAGTACTAACTGGTCAGTACTATCAGGATACTTCCACTGAAAATAATCAAACAGACAATTTCTGAGAGAAAAATGAGAATTATCAGGGAAAAGTTATGGAGTGAGAAAAGTGTGGTGAATAGATTATGTCACAGGAAAAAATTCAAACATCATGAAGCAGTTTTCACATAGCTCATTGGGACACTGCATTGACTAAGGTTATATGAACACATGCTTTTTTGGGGGGTCCTCAGGAAAAGTAGTAAAAGTCAGGTAAACAAAGTGTAGCAACCAACCATACATTTTGACACACTTGGTTTTTTCAGTCTTTTAAATTGTGATTTAAATGCCTGTCTGATCTTCAATGCCTATACCAATCAACATCACAACATGCATTCACAGGTAAATTGACCCGTCATCGTAAACTGCATATTCCTTTGCTCTCCATCACAGAGAATAGAACAGGAAAGTACAAAAACAGTGGGACCAAATAACAAGGCGGGGGGTCCGGGGGCCGCCTAGGCCCCCGGAAGCCCAAGCCCTTTACATATTCTCTGGTGCATTCTAAGCCATTTTGGAACGGTTAATAATTGTCAGTGCTGCCATATTCAGTACTTAGTATTTGTTCCTTTGTATTTTTATGAGGATACAGAATCAAAATTTGGTATATAGGTCCAAAAAATTATCGTGGAATGTGTGATGTTTGTTGTCTGCCAGGAATATTAAACTTCTTGCAAACAACACATGGAATATAGTGCATTCGATTTGATGCTAAGCAAGATGTGATCAAATCCATCAATGACCAGTCTGGATACTTGCAAAGGCCCTTGTAATGATGTCTCATCAGACTGGAGGTTATTTTTATGGGGCTTCCCTGGGTTTTTTTCTAAACCAGTAAGACAGCTTGTTATGTAAACATATGAAATCATGTGCGGGTGGCCTTCCCAGCAAAATTTCTTCACTGGTAAACCATCAAAACTAGGCGAGGTAATGGAACATGATGTAAATAAATATGTATGTGACTTTTTAATCACATGGACCTTTTTCTATGAGGCGGTGGGAGGGAAACAAATACAAACTTGTCAGTATAATTTATTTTTAGACCGGAAGAGTACAGCTCTGATTAGGGGATCCCACGAATCAAGTAACCATTGCCCAAGTTGTGTTATTTGAAGGTTTGCATTCTATTGTGCTCATGATGAATTCAAAAACTATGGATTGTATGCTGTTAATTACAGTAATCAGCATCCAAGTTGCCTCAAAACACACTAAGTGAGATGGAGAAAACACACAGTTTGGTCTGTTTGACTTTCAAAATGGCTTATGCACAAGAAATTGCTGCAAAATAATTGTTGTGGCTGCCAGCATCCCAAATGAAAATGACTATGCCACTGAAGAAAGGAACACCTTAACTGCTAAAGGGCACAGCTTCAGAAGCAGTGAACACCATGCATGAACAAATGCAAATATTTTGTCTCATTCTCGTCAAAGACTTAGTTACTGTTAAACCAATCATTTACCTTTGGAACAATGGACATGCTGATGGATTATGCTGGTCAGTTGCTAATTAGCCAACAAATTACCCTTGTGCATATATCTGGATCTATCTTTTTTTTGGGGGGGGGGGGGGGCTATTCCATAAAACTCCCTCGCTTGCAAAGTGAGTACAGGATACTGGAAAAGGGTTTTCCCGAAAGCCACAGAATTATGCAGCTTTCCATCAAAATATACGGCTTTAAAATTGGTCTACAAATCATATTTAACGGATTTGGCTACAAATTTTGAAGGCCCAGAACCGTTGCTGCTTATGGTACTACTATCCATGGACCAACTATGTGCAAGATCAAACAGTTCACAAGACCAGCCATCATGTTGAAAACAAATGCAATCACATTTAGGCTGTGTTTTTTTGTATGCATACCTTTCAGTTGAATGGTTTTCAACATTATTGGAACAGCAAGTTGTTTATTGTTTACCATAAACACAGGCATAACTCGTTACATTTCCACATAAAGGTACCTTTTTTATTCAGGGGCCACGGATAAAGGTGTGGAAACTTGATTACTTTGAATTTACTTTCTATTCAGAGGCCACAGATGAAAGTGTGGAAACTTGATCACTTTGAACTTACTTTGCACAGCAAATCACTTGCACACTTTCCCCCCCAATATTTTGAAAGTGTGGACACGCATATAATATAAATTCTTCCATTGCAAGGAGGATTATCAGTTTGCCCTTAATGCTGAATGATGTATCACACAAGATACACTTAGTCATCACGGTTATAGGCTTCTTTGTAAACCATGAATCAAGTATATAACCATTCAATTTCACACTCCCAAGACACATAAAAAAAAGTTAAAACTGAGCAGTTCAGTCACAAGTGCAAACTGGTATTTTTTCCCCCTATATTATTTTTCATAAGTTCACCATAACGTACAAAATATAAGTTTGCTTATGTTAACATTGTAATAAACAGGCCAAGCCCGTCTATTGCACGGGATTGAGAAATTCTTTCTTCTTTCGTGAATCGTGTTTTCGCGGTGTTATATCACCAACTTACCCAAAAATAACAGCATTCCAAAGCATAATATTGTTGTCTGTAGGGGCACCACTAACACCTGCTGGGGGATCTTCTTGTAACCTGTTGAAAATACAGAAACAAAACTGAAAGAAGGCTGAAATGATAGAAAGTATAGTTGCGAAGAATCCTAATTGTCATTTTCTGATGGTCGCCATATTGGATGATGAATACGGAAACCATGGATTTTTCTGGAGACAGTATTTCTACTTTACCTTTTGAAATCTCTCATCAGCCGCCTTCTAGCCGGTGTTGACATTTTGGAATACTAATATATACAAGTAAATTCAAATGTAAGCTTAAATGTAGTTTCTAAAACGCAATGTGTTGCCCCAATTTCCTTCCCCAATCCACTTTGTTGTGCCTGTGACGTTCTGATCCGGGTACTTCAGAACTGGACGGCATCATGACGTCATTTCCAGATTCACATGTGAGTCATGTGACGGGGATACCTGTCAAAAAGGGTATGTTTACAAACATTGCACATGCTGTGCAATTGCAATCAGGCGATTATTAGTGGGTAAATTTATTTTTCTGCATTCGAAAAATTCGCCGTGTATGTAATTTTTCGTATTTGATAGTGGAACATTGAAATGTTTTAATCATTCACAAGCTTTCCATTCAGTTGGGCGATCTGCGCCACAACTGTGGCCAGTGAGGGCAGTTCTCCCTCCCAGTCGGGACTGGTTTTCTGACTCCAGTGAGTCAGATGCTGCACATCAGCTTACGTATCGCACTCAGTCTCCCTGCCAACTTTGGAGCTTCACTCAGTGCACTCGTGTCTGTAAACCTTGGAATCATACACATATTCTAAGAGTATCATAAATATATATAGCTTATCCGAGTTTCGCAAGACCAGACTCCATGAACACGCAGACATTCAGACCGTGCATCTGTGGGCCCACTGCGGTAGCAGGTTGCCAGAGACTTGGACTAAACTAGTGCACTGACGTGCCTAATACCTAATTGTTAGAAGGTTAATGACTAGGTTGCGTTCATAGGAGTATGAATTAAACATATTAGTATCGTATGTCTGTGTTACGGGAAAGACCAGATGATTTTGCTGTACTTGTCATACTCTCATCCAATCAACACGCAAAAGATTGAAATACATCCACTTTTATGACAGGTGACGTAGAAAACCTCCCAAGAAGAGGCGAGCAGGGTATGATTCAGTGATAAATTATATGAACTCTCCACCTGAGTATAAGTCATACAAAAGGCGCTCTGAAAACAAAGTCTAATTATGTAACGAAATTATACAATGCGATATAGAACGTTACGGTTACATAAACGTATAAGAATGACACCAATAAAAGAGTTAATACCTGTTGTTACTGAAGCCACCTTTAGAACATTTCTTATTTACAGCGTTATTGGCAGGTAAGGGGTTTAGTTTTAAAATGCTGGAATAAAGTACATGTAATATGATAAATAAGACCAATTATTTAGTAACATACATAGCCATTTGGTACGGTACATATATTGATAACTCTTTACTACATATAACATGATATAAGTAGACCCAAGGTAAGAATGTACATATAATTTGTTTTTGATACATATAGGAGCGTTTTGGGTAATATATATCTGATGCGTTGTTCCAGTTTAGCTATGTGGGATACATGGAGAGGGACAGGGAATGTTTGAAAACGCCGGGGTCGCGTGCATGTTTTATGTGAATCTCTTCTGATAGGCCTCTTATGTGCTTGTCTTTTTAGTCGAAACTTTTGCCGTGACAAGTATGACTGTGCCAAATTTACTGCAAAGGTTGAAAGTATGCATCAACCATAAAGGGACTGCACGTTTCTTTCCTTTCTTTAATGGTTAATATTTTTGTTCTTGTGACGCTTTACAGTAGTATTACAATTAAACTGATTTGCCTCAGAACGTGGTTTCAACGGCTGCACGACGCTGTGGCTCAAGGGTCAGGTATATAACCTCATGCAAACTAGGCTGGATGGATATAGACGATATAGCTTCTTTACTCATACGGACCGCTGTCTGTCAGAATGCTTGGACTGATGTATTCTGTTACCATGGTTACTGGCTCAGTGTAAAGTAACATCGTCTCCTGTCATCTGTATTCTTTTGTCATGGTTACTAGCTCAGTGTAAAATAACATGGTCTCATGTCATGCTTTGGATGGCAGATTCATAAAATGCATAAAGACACGAATAATAAACATTTGTTTAAACCAACACACACCAATACATATTCTAAACATGCCAAGTAAAATAGCAAGTAAATGCAATCAATACACAAATCAGAGAACATACCAAGCAGGGATAGGTCTTGGCCTTCAAAATGTGTTGCCCAATCGGCAATTCAAACAGTAACCACTGCAGAATTCAACTTAACACTTATATAATTCATGTTAAAATAAATCTGCCATTTGCAAATTTATTTAGCCAAATGAATTAAACACAGGTATTTGAATAACTGGCTAATTGTATTTGTGTCTTTTTGTCCAAAACCACTTCCTGGTAGTCATTACCCTATTCCGCAGTCCGAACTCTTTACTGTCCATAAGCTAACCTGTCCCTATCTAACTTATATACATGGAAGTACTATTGTCCATATTGCACTAATGGCAATCCCTACCAAGTGATATTTGAGTAAACGAAAAACATGATATATGTATTGTGATATTGTAAAGATTTTAACAATTTCAATAGTTAAATTCCTGGACAATGTAATCATTCCCCGTGAACAAATTTATTTCTTGTTGTGCCGGACAATACCATCACTTATGTGAATCTAAACAATCATTTGTTCGACAACGTATTTAATCTCACTGGAACATAATTAAGTGCAGGGTTGCTTGTTCATTCATAATCTTCGAAATATCACAGTGAAATGGACATTTTTATTCAACAGGATATCACCATGCAGCAGGTATTGGGCGATTGTGTCTGGAAATTTAGAGAATGTTTAAAAAGGTTTCACGTATATCCACAACAGTGTAATATGCAGATTAGCAAAATAGTTTTCATCTATATAATTTGTATCACGAAACAATTTAACTATTTAAAATTTTTATTTATGTCTGTGTCCATAAGATCATTTGTCTTGTCGAAAATAAAGACGCGTATGTCCGAAATAAGAATGTTTGGTCCACGCTACAGATTTATAAACTACAAAACAATCAACATTGACTGAAAAGCACAACATCTTGAGAAGTACCTGTTGAAGTTTAATGTAAAGATTGTGCAGGTCAAATCAGTAAAACAAAAGATATGGTAGTTGTAAGTGTCGAATTGTGCAGAGGCCTGGCCTGGAGGCTGCCCCTCTTTCTTCTTTGCAGCATTGATGATACAGCAACCTCATAAGTTTATGAAGTGTATTATCTTTTATGTATCCTTGGATTGTGTATGTGAATGTGTATGTGTACATGTGCATTGTGTGTGAACACAGACTTCCTGATTTTCGTAAAATACTTTATCATTTCTTTCTTTCTTTCTTTCTTTCTTTCTTTCTTTCTTTCTTTCTTTCTTTCTTTCTTTCTTTCTTTCTTTCTTTCCTTTCTTCTTTCTTTGTTCATGTCAACACAGACTTCTTGTTTTTCCTAAAATACTTTATTTTTTCTTTCTTTATTTAGTTGTTTAGTTGTTTGTTTGTTTGTTTCTTTCTTTCTTTCTTTATTTAGTATTTATTTATTCATGTGAACACAGACCTATTTTTTCCTCAAATACTTTATTATATATATATTTACTTATCTATCTATCTATCTATCTATCTATCTATCTATCTATCTATCTATCTATCTATCTATCTATCTATCTATCTATCTATCTATCTATCTATCTATCTATTTATTTGCGTGTCAAATTTGTGGTCACTTTTTCTCTTACACTATTGTTTTTCGAAAGTACCTAAAAATTGGCATAGTGAGTGACCAAGTAGTGAAGTTGTACATATTGTTTGGAACAGTCATCGTATTAACAATTATCCAAATTAGAGGCATTTTAGTGGAAATTTTGAGTCTTGCATATCTTCAAATCTTTTCTAAATAGAGTTGCCATTCCAAGCTTAATTATGGGTCTATCAGTAAAGCAAAATCCTATAACATACAAAACAGTTTATGTTAAATTAACTGAATTTCCTCACACTGTTATGCAACCAGACGAACTCTGAGAGCCTGGCATCCATACCTATCGGTACAGAGGCTGCATACCATGGGTTTACCCTTCAATCCCTAGGGAGACTGGTTGTGTTGGTGCAAGAACTCTGTCTTGTGTAACCAAGGAGGCTGCTTAGTCTGAAGCCTCCTTGGTGTGACTCCCCATTACAATAAGCTGGTGCTGACTAAGACGTGCCATTTCAACTAATATTGATACGTCAGTGACATAGCAGCATCCATTGAAATATGAATTAAAGATTAGCATGTCTTTGTCAGGGGAAATTTATATCAATTACCAGAAATCACCCAAACACGCAGTCAAACTCCCTGTAATGACCAACTGTAATAAAGAAGGACTTTTGCTCGGGGTCAGTGAGTACGTTGGTGCAGGCAGAGCTCCCGTAGCTGTTTCATTTCTTAATATTGTACATAGCCTTTCCCATTATGCATGTCTTTGTATTGTCCATTTGGCACATGTCATATTGTATTTGATACCGCTAATAAAAATCTTGAATCTTTCTGGACCCAGCAGCATGCATAAATTTCAGTAGCCTGGTGAACTGTCATGTGATGCCTCACTGGGATTTTCCAAAACTATCTTCTGCCTGCATTATAAATTTTGTCCTCAGTTTTTCTCAAACACTATTGTTCCGAAAATACCAAACTTGGCACGGTCATTGACCTAGTGGTGAAATTACACATCTGATTTACAATAGTCACTATGTTGAAAATTGTGCAAATGGGGGTCATTTGAAATTTTAAATGTTGAATATCTTCAAAACTATTGAAGGTATAGGTACCATTCCAACTTTAATTTATAGGTTTGTACCATAGGTGCATCCAATGAACCACAAAGCTGTAGAATTATAGTTTATACTAATTTGAGGCACTTAAAAAGTTTAAATGTTAAATATATTCAAAACTATTACAGATAGAAGTGCTATATCAACTCTAATACATAGGCTTCTGCTATAGCTGCATCCAATGAACTACAAACAAAAGTTGTAGAATTATAATTTATGCTAATTAGGGGCACTCGAAAAGTTTAAATGTTAAACATATCTTCAAAACGATTATAGGTAGCACTGCCATATCAATTTTGACACATAGATTTGTCCTATAGGTGCATCCAATAAACCACGAACAAAAGTTGTAGAATTATAGTTTATGCTAGTTACGGACACTTGAAAAGTTTAAATGTAAATATTTTAACACTTTCAAAAGGAGAGGTACCATTAACACTTTGGAAATCTTCCCGGGTTTCTGCTAAAAGCACAACCAAAAGTTGTAGAATTTTAATTTTTATGCGAATTGGGAGAATACACGCAAATTTAAATCTAGAACAACTTCACAACTATTGCAGATAGAAGTTTCCTCCCAACTTCAATTGACAGGTTGGTGAGATTGCTGCATCCAATGAATTAAAGTTGTGCCAGTTTGAGTTACGAAAATATGGCAAATACACAAAATTTAAATCATGAATAACTTCAGAAGTATTATAAATAGAGGAAACATTCCAACTTCAATTTATAGGTTTGTAACACAACTCAATTGTTTATGTCTCTTTTACAGAGTTCAATTATATTTACTGTTGCAGGAGATACATAAATGCTGAATACACAATCTTTAAAAGTTTTCTAGGCACACAGACTGATTTGCTGACAAGGTAATAACATTTTTCCTGTTCTTTATCTCTCCCCCCCTCTCTCTCTCTCCCCTCTATCTGTCCGTCTGTCTGTCTGTCCGTCCGCCCGTCTGTCCGTCCGTCCGTCCATCTATCTATCTATCTATCTATCTATCTATCTATCTATCTATCTATCTATCTATCTATCTATCTATCTAAGTGCGAACTTTGGGGTCAGTTTTCCTCCGACACTATTGTTCCGAAAAGTACCAAACGTGTCACGGTGATAGACCTAGTAGTGAAGTTGTGCATATTGTTCGGAACAGTCATGATGTTAAAAATCATGCAAATTAGGGGCAATCAAAATTTTAAAAGCTCCATAACTTCCTACCAATTACAGATAGACACGAAATTTAAAATAGTGCATATATGTTTGTGACACATGCCAATCTAATAGACAGTGAACAAATTCTGTAGCATTTTAAATTATGCTAATTAGGAGCACTTGAAACATTTAAGAGTTGAATATCTCCAAAACTTTTATAAATAGAGATGCCAATCCAACTTCAATTTATAGGTTTGTGACATTTATAGAACTTTAATTTATTAGGCGAAAACACACAATTGATTTCTTGGACGACTTACACACTATTCTGGATAGTGTTGTCATTCCAACTTCAATCCGTAGATTTTGAACATAGCCGCATCAAATGAAATTGAACTAATTTTGTCGCATTCTGATCAATGCTAATTAGGCAAATACACAAAATTTAAATCTGGAATAACTTCAAACTATTACAGATAGAGGTGCTATTGCCACTTCAATCGGTAGGTATACTACATAGCCGCATCCAATGAAACATGAACCAAAGTTTTAGCACTTAAATTTATTCAAATTAGGCAAATACGCACAATTTAAAACTGGAATAACTTAAAAACTATTACAGACAGAGTTGATAATCCCACTGGCTGGTTTGTTACAAAGCCCCATCCAATGAAACATGAATCAAAGTCATAGAATTTTAATTAATGCAAATAAAGTGAATATACAAAATATAAATCTTGAATAACTTCAAAGCTATTATAGACTGAGGTGTCACTCAAACTTCAATTTGATAGATTTAAGGGATAACTACATCCAATGAACCATGAATAAAAATGTGGTAAATGAAGAAGAAGAAGAAGAAGAAGAAGAAGAAGAAGGAGAAGAAGAAGAAGAAGAAGAAGAAGAAGAAGAAGAAGAAGAAGAAGAAGAAGAAGAAGAAGAAGAAGAAGAAGAAGAAGAAGAAAAGAAGCAGAAGAAGTAGAAACTTTTGGTTTTAACAATTTTTTATTATAACAAAGAACTTTCGTTGTACCCAAAAGTTTTTTAGTTATAACTAAAAAACCCTAAGTTAAAACCAAACGTTTTCTCGTTATAACCAAAAGTTCCTCGTTATAACAAAAACAATTTTCGTTATAACTAAAAAGGTTTCTCGTTTTACCCCCCCCCCCAAAAAAAATCGTTAAAACCAAAAGTTTTCAGTTATAACGGAGAAACTTTTTGTTAAAACAAAAACGTTTTTGCTTAAAGCGAGAACACTTTTGGGAACAAAGAAAAGTGTATTAGTTATAACGAAATGTGTTTTAGTTATAACAAAAGTTATTTTAGTACACCTGAATTGAAAAAATACAGTAAACCTGAATTGAGAAAAAAGTAGTAGAAAGTGCATTGAGAAAAGAGAGAGAAAAAATTAACAAAAACTCGGATCTGTGGAAACCCGACCTGTGTAGCAGGTCAAGCTTTGGCATGCAGTTGTCTGCACAAAGTTTACTTACACATTGCTGAAAATTGTATTTGACTGACATCTAGTGGCAAAAAGGATAAGAGCACCCAAACAAAAGCGGAAGTAGATACCACGTGACTAAAAGCAGCCCAAGATGGCGAGTACGAGCCGCGGGTGAGTAGCATTGGCTTAAATAAATGAGTGTATTGACGGCAACTATTGGTTTTCCTCAGTAGAATTGAGCAAATCACAGAGAAAAGGTTCCTTATACCAATGTAGTAGACGCTGGTGCTCAAATTCGACTCCAAATCGATGGTATTGGCACCATACGGACAAGCTTTGATTCCGTCAACTCCAGACCAGCGCCCTAGTCTGAGCGATTGACAAAACACGGACCCATGCACAGGCAAACTGAAACGTCTGTGTGCTGGGCGCATCCCATTGTGTACATAATAATACACAAGGCGTCCCACTCACCGTGTCAACATTCAACAGTACCCTCGCGTTTGCTTCAATAAAGTTAACATATCCCCCTGGCTGTGGTAAAACCATATATGTCTGTGTTCCTTATTACCTAGTCTATATGACGAACAACATTTTAACCTTCTACCTCACACTAAACGTGTTAAAATACGGAGCGAAACTCGCAAACACGTTTTCGTCAGCGTTCAAGGCGGAAGTTATGCGGTTTTAACGTCCGAAAGCTGCGAAAAACGGCAAAATTGTCACGCGATACAACCACATTTACCCCAAGTGAAGCATCGGTCGGGGTAATTGTGGTTGTATCGCATGACAATTTTGCCGTTTTTCGCAGCTTTCGGACGTTAAAACCGCATAACTTCCGCCTTGAACGCTGACGAAAACGTGTTTGCGAGTTTCGCTCCGTATTTTAACACGTTTAGTGTGAGGTAGAAGGTTAAAATGTTGTTCGTCATATAGACTAGGTAATAAGGAACACAGACATATATGGTTTTACCACAGCCAGGGGGATATGTTAACTTTATTGAAGCAAACGCGAGGGTACTGTTGAATGTTGACACGGTGAGTGGGACGCCTTGTGTATTATTATGTACACAATGGGATGCGCCCAGCACACAGACGTTTCAGTTTGCCTGTGGACCCATGAAACAAGCGTGACAAGTTTTATTTGCAATCCATGATCAGATTTACATTGCGAGGAAAATACCACACAGTGAAATACATTAACGTACATAGACATATGACCAGCTACAGAAATTGTATTCAAATTTTCAGGATATAATTAATTTTTTAGAATCGAGCAGATTTGCATGACATTACACATGAATGTCATGATACAGATTACCACTGATTACAGGGAATGAGTCCTACAACTCAACATACAAGCCAGGACTTAGAAATGAACATCATCAGCACATTTACAACTGCGTACTTACAGTCTTGTGCTACCCTATGATTTAACATGTAGGTTATCAACCAATTCAGAATAAGTGAGTTACTTTTTTATTTGTTTATTTTACAGCAAATATTTTATACAAGAGACAGGCTGACAGCTTAAACAGAAGAACCCACTTACACTATAGTACTACATGTCATTTTAGCCTCTGGTTGTGCAATTCCAGCATGTCCTCGGTAAAACATCATCCTGTGGAAAGACAAAGAATAGAAGGTTCATGTGCCCATTGACCATTCTGCAGAAGATACTTAATGCTTGAAAGGGAGCAATGGTTGTGTATTTCCATTCCTTTGTATTGTAAATTAATAACTTTGAGGCTCCTGTAAGCAGAAACACCAAATTTTTCGTAGGAAATCTAGGTATACAGCTGAAAGGGCCATATAAATCTCAGCTATAGAAGCAGGGAGGGTTTGCTTCAGAAAAAAAAAAAATGGTACAGAAATGTACAGAAAGCATGACCTGGACAAGGGGTGTGCAGCCCACTCCATGAAAAATTTTGTTTAGATGCACTGGAATTGATTCTACAGCACCCCAGGAACCCTTGGAGAGCAAATTTATTGAACTTATTAGAGAAGTTGTACCCTATAAAAATCTAAGGGTATAGAATTTTACTAGCGTTCCATCAGATCCTTTAAGTGCTTGAAAGTACTTAAATTTACCACATGTATTTTCAAGCCATTATAAGCTTTCAAAATTAAAGTTTTCGGACAGCAGTCCTGGAAAAGTCCTTGTTTTAAGCATCAAGCAGTGAACCTAGTTTTAATATGGCAGTAAAGATATATTATTTTTTCTCAAACTTCTTACATTTATGAACTTTAATCACATTTTGATTGGATATTCGTCTATCATTTTCCTTTAAATTGGCTGGTAAATATCTGTGTGTCAAAATGTAACAATGGAAATATACAAAGTATCTTTTTGCTTTTAATGCCCTTTTAGCCCATGTGGCCTTGGCAGTTCTCATCAAACTGAGTCTAAGCTTTCATGTATATGTACAATGTATCAATCAGGTAGGTAGCAGAGTGTGGTACATGTACATGCTATTTAAGACTGTCCCTTCTGCCAGCCAAAAATGGTCACATATGACAGGTGGTCTTAAATTGAAGGTAAATTAACAAAGAATCTATACTGAACCAAACAAATAACGCAACCCTTAAACTTTTTAACTTAAATATTTATTGTTACTTTCATATCACAGAAACAAATTAGATCCATATTCTGCAGTCTTTTTGGCATAACATGTGAAAAACAAAAACTTGAAACTGTGAACGAGGGCGCGACCAGCTGGCAATAAACAGGCCAACATTGATTTGTAAAGTTCACAAATTGGCATGTCCACTAATACTGTGTGTGACCACCATCAGCATCTGTAACTGCTATGCAACGTCGGCGCATGGATGACACTAGCCGCTGCACCATCTGCCGGGGCACACGATCCCACTCTTCTTGAAGAGCCTGGCGAAGCTGCTGGCGGTTGGCGGGTGCTGGATCCCGTCTCCGAACACGCTGGTCAAGGTAGTCCCAAAGATGCTCAGTGGGATTGATATCAGGTGAGAAGGCTGGCCATGGCAAAACGTTAATTCCTTCTCCTTGCAGAAAATCCATCGTCAGTCTAACGGCATGGGGCCGAGCACTGTCCTGTTGAAGCAAGTGGAGTTGGTGGTGTCTAATGAAAGGGACAGCAACAGGCTGAAGGATGTCATCCCTGTAACGGGCAGCGTTAAGATTGCCTTCAATGAAGATTAGCTGGGTTTTGGCTGTGAATGAAATTCCACCCCACACCATCACTGATACACCTCCAAATCGATGTTTCCAGCACACAGGCATCTGAGTAGCGTTCTCCCCTTCGTCGCCAAACAGGTGTCCTACCATCCGCATGATACAGGGTGAAGCGGGATTCAACGGTGAATAGCACATCCCTCCACTGTTGATGGGTCCAGCGAGTATGGGCAGTAGCCCATTGTCGTCGGGCTTGCCTTCTTGCCTGTGTCAAAATTTGACCCCTGTAAGGACGCCTGGCGTGTCGATGGTGTTCTTGTAGTCTATTACGGACTGTCTGGGCAGATATTCTGTTATTGGTTCTGCCAGGTGTCTGTTGTGCAGTTCTAGTGACTGGTCGAGTTCTGTTCCGCAGATGTGACACCCTGATGTGTATGTCTTGTGCAGGTGTGGTTTCTCTTGGTCTCCCAGGACGCTGTCTATCAGCTGTGGCCCCAGTCTCCTGGAATCTTGTAGCAAGTCTGGATATAGTGGATTTGTGGACTTTGCAGTCTTCTTGCCACCTCTGCTGCAGATAAACCAGCCTGTAGCATGCCAATTCCTCTCTCCCGATCTACTGTTGATAATCAACCCGTAGTTCTTGGAATACTGTGCCAAATGAATCCCATGCTGCCCTTTTATTGTCTGTGAGGGGCTACACCCAACCAGTAAAGGTGCGAATGTTTTAGTCATGTCGGTAACACTGAATCCTGCAGTTGTCCATGATTCAGCACAACCACCAAACTTTGAAAGCCTCATATCCTCGCACACAGTTACGCTTGGGCTGATTTCAATGTGGCCTTTTCCTGTCCCAGAATCAAAGACTTGGCAACCTTAATTTCAGGTGTCAGAGACTTGCGTAAAATAGCCTGCTGTAGTCACTCTTGATTCATGACAATGACCCCATGGCAAGGTCAGGGTACTCGGCCTTGAGGTCACACTACTTGGTGCATTATTTTAGACTGATTGAACAACGGTTCGCATATTTCTGAACTTTAAATACAGTTCCAATGTGAAAATAAACCCAAATGAAAAAGTTGCGTTATTTGTTTGGTTCAGTATAGATTTGTGCCATCAGTAATTTCAGAAAACCCAGGTGGTCTCATGGCAGTGGTCTTACTGTATATATATATATACAATAGTAGCACCCTGTGCCAATGCATAGATTTGCCAGATCTTGCGGTGCTTTTGTGGGACTATGGAATAAGCACTTTTCTTGATTGAAGGTTTTGAAGTCTGTAAATTTCATTTAGGTCTTAAATAAACATTAATATACTGCAGTGACATTTAATCTTTCATTTAAAAGTATCATCTTTGCTAAATTACAGGAAAAATCGTGATTTTGAATCTAGATCACTTGGGATTGAAAGTGGGGGGCAGGCTTCTGTTAGGCATGTGCTACTATTGGGATGAATACGGTATATATATATATATATATCATTCTGTGGTACATGTGTATGTGATATTGAGACTACTCTATCAAAACTTTCTATGGGCCAAAATGTAGCTGGTTATGTCATGTCCATCACATTTTTGAACAAACAAGTTTTATTTTTTTCAAAGTAACAAGCAAAATTATTAAAACTTCAAATTTTCCTTGCCAGTAATACAGTTAAATAGAAAATACCATTAAGATTAGGAAATGTTGTACCAGTGAAATTTTGGAAACATTTCTTTTTTGTGATGGTAGTTTAAAGATAACCAAAATATACCCAAAATGTTGAAGACAACTATTTGGTTGAAAATGATATTTAAATTGTCAATGTGTCATGTCCATCACAAAACAAATACCACATAATGGCCCCTGTATATATATATATATATATATATATATATATATATATATATATATATATATATATATATGAGCCATTCCATGGTATTTATTTGTTTTGTGATGGACATGACATTTTGACAATTTAAAAGTCATTTTCAACCAAATAGTTCTCTTCAACATTTTGGATATATATATATATATATATATATATATATATATATATATGTATGTATATATATGTGTGTGTATATATATATATATATATACACACACACACACACACATGCTTGTATACATTTTGTCCTGCACTGTATAATTATAAAGCTATGGATGGAAATGATTACATAGTAAAACTAGAACTGGGAGCACACTTACTATGCTCTCATAATCTCTGCGCAACAATGCACTGTCCATGATTTTTTTTCCTGAAGTACAAATGTACATAGATGAGTTTCCCCCATTTGGAAGGGTTTGAAACAGCTGGTGTTCAACTAGTTACTTGCATAGGATAGTGCAATCCATTTTATGTTAACAAATGCAGTAGTTCCCCATTTGAGAGACCACTATTCCAACATGCTAAAATGTTGGAAGCACAGCAGGTACCAGTCTCTCAACAAAGGTGAAATAATGCCTAAAAATTGACACTTCGGGCCTAGTTAATGTGGTCACAAGTAACATGTGTATTTTCAATGGAATGATCTTTCAAAAGAGGGCCTCCCACACCAGACAGGCCAGTCTTACAGGCAGAGTTAATGATCTTCCAAAATATACACCGGACGATATTGCTGCAGACAATGCAGCCTTGCACACAAAAAGGCACACATCTTTCAGCTAGTCAGAAAGGGCAGTCTTACAGGCAAACAGTTGTCAGTCTTCCCACTTCATTCACCAAGAGCAGTCCTGCAGGACAACAGTCACAATCAACATGCTGCGCAATGCCTACAGTGCTGTGCTTTGTCATGCTTTGTTCAGAACTCGACCACCATGACATCAACGTTGGTAGGCTTTCGTTTCAGCAACCAATCACAGCTCCAAATTTCCTGAGAGTTTGTCGACAATACAGTGATTTACCACTGTACATCATCACACAAATTGGCACTGGGCAAAGTGCAGCATGAATTGTGGAGGCGTACAGGTGAAACAGTCAATTTAATTTTGTATGGAAGATGGCATCTTACCAGGCTGGTTTGGATCAGACAAGGGATTGTATAAGAAAGTTGAGAAAGATGAGTAATGTGGGTTTTTTTGTTTTTTTTTTAAACAATGTGTTTAGTTGGGGTTCCTAGCTATGTTTTCTTGGCTGGCCTATTTATTCCAAAGTGATGGGACACGGGATTTCCAGGGCGGGATTGCCCAACGAGCATGCACGAAAGCAATGGTTACAATGATGCCATATTCAAATGCAATATTCCTTAAACAAAAAATATGACCGTTCATTTCTTTAGCAGATCTGGTCTGATCATGTATAGAAATAATAGATCACAATTTAAATGAGCATGTTTATGGAGTAACGGTCAATTCATAGTGACACAAAGACAGGATTTTGTGAAGAACCCAACGACCTGTAACCCAACTAACAGTACAGCACCACAGGTTGCTGTGAAGTCTTCACTGAAGGGCTGGCTAGGGGTACCATGGGCATGGCATTGGCATTGACAATACTGTTCGCAAGAAAGAAGCATATATACAGATGGCTAATGTTCCTCAGAATTAAAACTTAAAGTTGTCATTGTCAATTTTGATATATTAACATTATTCAGTTCAGACTTGTCCTCTGAAACTTGAGAGGCTAATTCTAAGTTTAAAAAAATAAATTCAAACACGCTTTGAACCCATCATGCCCTCTCAGTGTTTCTTTGTTTTTTCTTTTTCAATAGATCTTTATGGCAGATAGTGATGAGTGCTTGCACACCTTTGTGACTCACTTCCTCCCACAACATACACATATAAAGCCAGATAAATCCCAAATTTGAGATCTCATGATGGCATAGTAGAAACTTCTGTGATTTCAATGTCTCTGCATAGCTACCTCGTGGTGCAGAGATAACAAAACAGCACAAGTGAATCGTAGTACCTAAATTATGTAAATTTGATTGGTAATAGGTTAAGTTTGACAAATTTTCAATTGATGTTGTTTTGATTTCTTAACAACTATTTAATATTGTAATTTTAGCGATTTAAGGATACACCATATTCAATCCAATTAATGATGCAGTATATTATTGGTAACTTCATGCAGAAGTACACCATTTACTTACTTTCTTTCCTTTTATATAAGTATATATAAATATATTTAATCATAGAAATTTCAGCAGGATTAGAAACAAAAATTTTCCCACTTGTCCACAGGATATGTAAATTCAGAATGTCAGTTGTCTGGCTAGATTTATGCTTGTCTGTAAATTAAGGAAGTGCCAATGGTGCATGCAAGGGATGAAGGCCTGAAATAGTACCGCAGGATTCGAGGGCATGCTCCCCCAGAAAATTATGAAATCTAGGCTTCCGATATTTGGTATTTCAGGGCCCTTTTGCTCATTTCTCTTGGTAGAATATTGATCTGAAATACTTCCCAAATATTATATTTTCGAAATACATGGTACATTTGCTGCTATAAATTTTAGGGCTATTCACGTTTCATTTGCTCTAAATTGCCCTCTTGTTCACAAGGCAAGTTAATTTTGAAGACAACTTGTTGGTGTGAATTACTGCCTGTCTCGGACAATCTGCGAATGTTATTTCAAACCCTGTTCACTATATGTTCAATTTTTTTCTCTCTTATTTATATTATACCTTTGAGCTCTCTAAGATTGTTGTCCTAGGTTGGAACCAGTTTGTATTTTAATAATTCTTTTTTTCTCCAGTTGAACAAAATAAATTGTCAAAGTCATTTGACCTTTAAATTCAACATGTCACACACTATGGTATGACAATCACAATTTTTCAGTTCTCATGTTAGGAAGCACTTTATGCTGAAAGCAAATGTAAACAAAGTAAAAACAAAATACCTGTGTAAACAAACAAAAACAAAGAGAAAAAGTTCCAACATTTTTAATAGAACGCCAATGCATGTCCAATAGAACCTGCTGCATATAACCTTCCCTTTTGTCATGAACTGCAGGTTAATTTACAAAGAAACTGACGTCCATGCTCCAGTAATGTGGCCACAAACAGCAGGTGGTCTCTCATGGCAGTGGTCATATACAGCAGGTACCACTGTATAATAAACCAAATATTTGTACAATACCCGGCTGATTATTTTTGTTACATGTACTTCATCGAAAGTCACAAATACACAATGACCCCTTTTAGGATTAAATGAATGCTTCAACAGTTCTGAGATAAAAAGACAGAAACGGTGGGGCGGCGGATATATTTTGAGTATTTATTTATGGTCCTGGGACTGCCGTTTGACATTTTATTGTGATCAGCCATCATTACAAGCAGAGATAAATATAATTGTGTGATGCAAGGGGAACTATGAATTGCAGTAACAATGAAAGCAGTTTGTTTATCTAAATGATAATTTTATACAAATGGTGGTGTGAGATCTGGCATATATGTGGATAGTGTACTCTACATGGGGTGGTTTCCTGATCCAGCGGTCTTACATTGGTTTTACCAAACATATAATTTAAAAATGTGATGCTTGTAGATTACCCAGAAATTGATAACAAGAGCTTGACAAATCGTTACGAATGATTTCAAACAACCACTTGCATGTTTGAAAATTCTGAATAAACAATCAGTGTTTAGTGATTAGGACCGTTTAATATACTACAACTACTGGGGGGGGGGGGGGCAAAATTACCATTTGTGATACATATCATCCCGCAGAGATATTCCACTGAAGTAGGATTGCTGCTACAGTGCCCATCACATTTTCATGTCAACTTTTCAATTGAAATTCCTTATTAACAAGAGAAATGTATTTACATGAGTATCAGATACAAAAGAATCATGAAAAGGAAGTCAGGGGGTGACACTTTGTATGGATACAAATTAGAAACATTCACAACAATCAAGTACATCAGAAATTGAGATTCTGATTACTTGAAGTTGTTTCTACCATAATGATGATAAGAAGAAGTCTCCGTGGATGTCCCATGCTCAGTTGACTAAGATGTGTGTGTGAGGTCTCATGATACCAAAATGAAATGGATGGAAGTTATAGTTCAGACAATAGTACACTACTTGTCCAGGACTCCTTTTCATATCATAGTATTTCAGTCTGATCTATGTGATCATGTTCTCTCATTGGCTGAAGACCCTTGGCAACCAAATAAACATAATGGAATCATGGATAGATCATTTTGACTGTGATATATAGCCTTGTGTCATAGTTTTACTTCACTGTCTGTATTTCAGTTCTGATCTCGGCCTGTGTGAGGCTCTGTGAGACAAAGTTAGAGAGGAAGATGTCGTGGTCTGGAGAGGAACACATAAATTTACCACATACAGCTGTATGAATTTCATTTAGATTTAAAATGTAAGTTTTCAAAAGGGGGTGACTTGTATGCACATGGTTTTCCTGAAGAGATCAAGGGTTCTGTGCAGCCATGTCAGATCATAGACACCAGGTGAGATGGGTGTTTGGCCTCTTGGAAGTATTCAATTCCAATAGATTATGTGACTTTGTATTGGCCCATATGCATTACTGTAGTAGACTCTCGTTATTGCACCTAATTATCTACATATGTGTACTTTGCAGACACCCACACAGATTTGTGGCTGTTGAAGCAAGTCTTTGCAAATGTCTCTGCATGGGGCATTCATGTCTTCGGTTACAAATGTAAACGTAAATGCTGAATGTTGCTCCTGTTACTTGCAGACCAGCAGCCAGCAGAGTATGTTGTCCCGCGCATCCAGACGCCATCCTGGTGGAAGATTACCATGCTGGGGACATGATCTGCCCGGAGTGTGGGCTTGTGGTGGGAGACAGGTATATTATGTTGCAGAACATGTTTCAGGACTCCATCTTGGGGGAACATATTACTTGACTCGGTCTTGGACTGAGTTGGGAGGAACATTAGTCAGTGCAATTTTGGCCACTGCTTTGTTCCTGATCAAGTCTTGAGAATCAGCAAAAGTGTAGAAGATTCCATAAAATTGTATGATGGACTAGGTCCATCCCAGTGAGTGATTTCTGCTCATATTGTATGCTATTAACAGATAGGTAAAATTAAAATGAAGAAAAAGTACACAAATTAATAAGAGGTCATGAGTATACAGAACTCATTATTAGGAGTGTACGTACATCGGCATTGGTTTATTTTTAGGGTCATTGATGTGGGGTCGGAATGGAGGACCTTCAGCAACGAAAAAAATGCCAAAGATGCATCCCGTGTTGGAGCTGCAGAGGTAAGTATCAGCTCAACTGACATATCGTTCACTTTAACACGTAGGATGGGTGGTTATAGGTATATTGTCAATTGCTCAAAATATTAGGCTAGCTCCTCTTCATCATAGTTGACTTTTCAAAAACTGGTGGTTGTATCCTGGCCAAAACTGATGTGGATGTGCCTTGGATGGGCTTCCACCAAATACATTGAACAGGTGCTGTATCAATTTATGGATTTGTAGCCCTGTTGACTTGTCAGTCAGCTGAGCTTTTAGGAGGCTTGGTCATCCATCAGTATGTCCATTCACTTTTTCGACATCTCCAAAAATGCCAGCCATTTTCACTTCAAATTTGGTGTCAGTTTACCTCAGGTGGGTCTTTAGTAAATTTTTCCAATGGTCTTTAGATTCGTTGGATCCTCTTGAAACTTACTGGAAATGTACATGGACTTGAACACCACTAAATTTGTTCACTACATGGTGGTGCTGTCTTTATCTGATTTTTAACAAATTAGGAAAATTATTGGTAAGAGGATATGCAGCTGTGTGATGATGGTCTCAAACAAAGGTAACGTTGATATCATTCTGCAGTTCACAGGACCACTGAAGTCTGTGCGTGTAAGGTCAGCTGAGCACAAGACTGTCAAAGTCCTCTTGTTGGAGTTTCTGACCTTTTTTGTCTTGATTTATGTGCAGAAATCTGCAAAAAAAGATCTCTTCCCAAAAACCTCGACCAAATGCTTTGAAAATGACACAGGATATGTTAGAGCCATGATTCCCTAGGTCACAGGACAGTTTCTTAATCTTGCTTTGGGGTGATGACTCTAGAACTGTATGAGCAAGAACTTTGAAATTCTGTATGGTGATGGACCTTTATATGGGTTAGGTTTGACTAGGTGTTTGGTTACATTGGCTATTTTCTTGGTTGCACTGAGTTAAATTCATTATCAGACTGATAAGTCCAGAAATGTGTGAGGTGAGACTGATATTGCTGGAAGGGCTAGGCTGCACCTGTCCATCAGTTGCCTTGACTTGATTCACAAACTCATGAGGTCAGTCAGTGAATTTCAGTGTCTGCTTGATAACTCCAAAACAATTGAATCCAAACTTTGATATGGCACAAGCTGATATACAAGGGATGGGTCAAGGCTACAAGTGGGTGACCTTGACATATTTTCCAAGATTACATGGCTACTTTGTGAATTTTACTATTAACGTGATAACTCAAAAACTATTTGAGCTGAGACGTTTGGTATTGTACATGATGGTGAGTGTCAGGAACGGATGGGTTGAGACTGAACATGGGGGACCTTGACCTGATACCCAAGGTCATAGCTGTGCTTTATTCCTTGTACCCGGTATGCAAGGTCACCTGAGCACAGAACTGTCACAATCCTCTTGTTTTAGTCCTTACTGTTTTGCTATTGAACTGGCAACAAAGATTTGAATGTTGTTTGCCTGGATGTTTTCGCTGGGTTTTCTCAGTAATGAGTCTTATTGCAAAGGAAAATTGTGGTTGTAACATTTGATAATGAGGTGAACTTGGTCAGGAGCTTCCCAGAGAAGAAACTGGGCACCTCAGGTGCACAATAATGAGCTGACTTACTCTCAATGTACTGGAGATGAAATTCGGGTAATCCATCTGTTCACCAGGTAATTTGTCAGCTATCCCATTTTTTGGGGTTGCTAGTAATATTTGTGTTAATTTGTATAATATAGATCTTCGGAAAAGTTTGGAGAGGTCATAACGATAGATTATGAAGGTTTTTATGAAGCCTTGTAACTCAGATGGTTATCCAGAGAACAAGGTCAGACATGTAACATGGGCACACAACAGCTAAAACACACTCTCAACATTAGTATGACCCAACTTCTAGAGCAATGACACAAGATTAAATGGCAAACATTATTTCTGAAAGTTGCCTCCAAAGCAGACTCAAGCTGTGTATTTTGTCTTGTCCGCTGTGCACGGAACTTGGTCTGCTTTGCAGGCAAGTTGTCTATATGCCTTCCCTAACAATTCAAATTACTGGACAAACAATTCATGCACTGACCTCAGGGGAAAATATCTTCAAAGCGACGATACTTTACTGGTCTAACATAACTTGGTGAGAGAATTTTTTTTCCTCAGAATAATACTTGATTCTTTGCCGGTTATGAATGGTTGAGAATTTTATCAGGAGTGGTGTGAAGTAAAGTAAAGTAAAGTGTGTGTAGGTTGTGTGTTTAATGTGAAGTAGGCTGATTTATTCTACACTTTGAACATACCCACAAGACTGACAATGACTGATGTGCATGTTTGCTAATATTGATACATACAATTTGGGACAGAATCTGGGTCATGGAAAACATGCTGTAGCTCTGGTAAATTACTACTTCACAATTTATTATATGTGAAATAAAAGTTGTGGTACATGTATTAATAAAACACATGCACAGGTGTACAGTAAAACCTGGCTTGAAAAAGCACGTTTGGAGACCACTAAATGTGGTCTTGCAAAACAGGTGGTCTGGTGTAGAAGGTCTTATGGGGAGGATTGCTGGCAAAGGGCTCGAGTGTAAGGTCTCTCAAAATGTGGATCAGTCACTGTATTTTGATTTTGTATACAGTGGTCCCTGCCTTGAGAGACCACGTGCCTTTAAAAACTACCTTGTCAAGATGTTTACCTGGTACTTCCAATGTCATCTAGATACCTCCTATGAGAGACCACCTGTCTTGAGAGACCACAGCATGGTCATCATGAAGGGTGGTCTGATAACTTTTTCAGTGCCAGCTGCCACTAAAGTCAAACTACTTAAGAGGAACTGTTCTGAATAAGTAGGATGCTAGATTCATATTCTTTATGACAAGACCTTTTGTTCAAGTCGCAGCATGCCTCTAGTTCCAGAGAATCTTCTGGTCCTGGTCAACAGCTTTCCTTGGCTTGCTTTTGGGGATGATTGTGCCCAAAGCACACTAAGGAAAGATGTTGACTCAGTCAAAGACTTGGTACTGAAAGAGTTGAGACGTGTCCCTACAAGTGTAATAGAAAGTTTAGTCTGTGATATAATAGTTTCATTCATTTATGACAATTTCATATGTCAGAATATATTCTATAAAATCTTGAACTGAATGACAAGAAAAGCTTTCAGGTTTTGGATATTTGGTAATGATAATGACTTTTCACAAGCAATCCTGAGAGGTACTTGATATCCCCCCATTTATGACAGTGCATGTCAAATTTGTTTCGTAGAATCCACTGTTAGAAGGAGGAGACCTTTCTACCATGATAAGCGTAGGTACTGGGGATGCCAGTTTCGACGAGAATGGCAGACCTGTTTACAGAAACAGAAGACAGTTGAACAGTTCAGATCGGTCACTGCTCAATGCATTCCGGGAAATGAGTCAGATGGCAGAGCGGCTAAACCTGCCCAAAATGATTGTGGTAAGTGTTGAGGTAGTCCGGCAGTGTGTCTCTGTCCTGCTTAACTGTACACATACATATACACACCTGTGCAGGCGTGCACACGTGCACACTCACACACCGATGCACATGTTCTAAAGAAAATATAGCCAGTTCCCAACACTTTGGTAGGAAATGCAGGGGCAAGGTACCTCTGGGTTTAAAAAAAAAAAACATACAAAGATATCTTGTTTACAATTTTTGCACCCATATTTGATCAAATTTGTTGGTAACTTAGAAAAACCTAAAGTTTATCAAGTGTAGTAAACATCCTTCTTTTCAGACCCTCCTGTATAATTAGCTAAATACACAGAGACACATACTGGCCCTTGTTATATTTAACCAAAAATTTTACACATACTGAAAATGGATGGGATGCCAGCTATAGGTCCATGAGACCTGTGCTGTCTCTGGTGTAATATGTGCGTCTGTCTTTGTCTGACAGGACAGGTCCAACACTCTGTTTAAACAAGTCCACGAAGGTAAATCCCTGAAGGGGCGTAGTAATGATGCGATAGCTTCAGCCTGCTTATACATCGCCTGTCGACAAGAAGGGGTACCCAGGACATTTAAGGGTAAGTGAACTTGGCAAGATAAGTGTAATAGTCGAGGCGTAAACTTTTGAAATAATCTTTTTCCTGATGGTAAGTGCTTACAAATATTTATGTGCATTAATTTTTCAGAATGCATACATGACTTAGGCAAAGATTTGCATGCAAATTGATAAGAAAAAGTGTACTAATGTTGGTTTACTCAATCGCGTGAAGTTGATGACCTATACCGTTCTGCATTATTAGCTGAGGTCAAACAGTTTTAAGGATATTTGTGCTCTGAAAATGATCACTCAAAAAAGAAAATGGTTAGTTTTAATCAAATCAACAGGATAAAATGAACAATTATTAATACATTATGTTGATAATAATTTTACCAGACTTGTTGATGCTAAAAGAAGTCAACTGTATTGATCCTATAGAAAAAAGATACAGTGAAATAATTTTACCAGACTTGTTGATGCTAAAAGAAGTGGACTGTATTGATCCTATAGAAAAAAGATACAGTGAAACTTGTTTATAAAGAAACTAAGATATCCGACATATTCATAATAAAGACACAAGTTTTGAATGACAAAAGTTCATTTTCTTTGTTGTTTGATTCAATTAGCCGACATATTCAGTTATCTGATACATTTCTTAGGAAACATGATGTCATTATAATGAGTTTTCACTGCACTTGAAATATCAACACTGTTCAGTTTTGAGGGACTTGATGCTATGCTGTTAAATTTACTTTCTGCTGTACATTTGTGTGTATACTTATTTAAAATGTAAGACAAGGAAATGATCTGTCAAAAAGAGGGAAATGCATATACATAGAGAAATCATATGTTGATACACAATAATTGACCTTTATCTTTCAGAAATATGTGCAGTTTCTAAAATTTCCAAGAAGGAGATTGGAAAAGTGTTCAAACTTATTCTGAAGACACTGGAAACCAGTGTTGAATTAATCACAACTGGTGATTTTATGGTAAGTGGTGTGCTATCTGTTATCCTGTAATTTAGTCAATCAGAGGGGGCCACATGTATACTTTTTGTCTGCACTGTACCATACATTATCCTTGGGTTAAATGAAATCGGAACTGAAGATAATTGTGAACTGAGTTATTTGTGCATGTATACATTTGTGAAAACTGTTGTAACGCATTCAACATGGTCAAGCATTTTGTGAATAGTAGAGGTAGGCTTTTCAAAAAAAAAAAAAAAAAGATAAAATAAAATAAAATGGCATGTTCAGATGTACATTGTGGGACAGTTTCAGCAAATAATACGTAGTTTTGTAGAGTTTACAAAGTCTTTGCATGGACAGTTTCCATCCATTATGACGAGTAAAATGTCAACAATATATATATTTTTTTTTGCTTTTTATGTATTGACTATAGAACAGATCTCTAAGCAGCAATATTCAGCACATATCACTTAACTGGAAATTGGAAATTCACAAATCCACTGGTGCATATGTAGCACAAGCTGTTAATCTATTAATCACTGCTACAGTGGTCCCTGTCTTGAAAGACCACCTGGCTTAAAAGACCACAATTGGCAGGTCTCTGCTGCCATCCTTTCCATGTTATTGTACCTCTAATGAGAGACCACCTGTCTTAAGAGACCACTTTGGGTCAGCTCTTGGGGTGGTCTCTGAAGACTGGAACCACTGTATAGATGTAGTCTTCCTGTAGGATGGGAATTAAGCAAGGAATGGATAGCACCCTACATGTACATTCATTTTATACAGTAAAATGAAAATTTGCAACAAATGCCTGACAGCAGAGAAGATGGTCTGAAAACATTATTCTCAGCGCAATTGTGGAGCAGAGTTCAATTTGTTTTGCACCTTCCTGGGTTCTGCAGGAACTTTAACATAATGGTAGTTGATGTTACCTTACATACTGCAGTGTAGCAAGACCCTAGTAATGTGTGTTATGCGCGAGAGGTTTCACACTAGTGAAGGTACTTGCTTGATTCTGTCTAACTCCCCAGTTGATGTGTTAGCCTTACATTTTGGAGGGTTTTTTTTTATGTTATATATTAACCCTTTGAGTGCCAGTCACGGCTTAAGCTGTGCTGATGAAGCGGGATTACTGTAATGATTCCAGATTTATATTCCTCATTAAAAGACCTTTCATTCAAGTACCAGCATGCCTATGTTCCCAGTGAAAAATTTGGTCCAGGTCAACAGCTTTCCTTGGGGCACTTTCCGCGCAACGCGCAGAAAGTGCCCCAAGGAAAGCTGTTGACTCAGTCTCTAAATTGGCTCTGTAAGAGTTAAATGTACTTTAATTTGTGTTTCAGTCACGGTTCTGTTCCAACTTGAATCTACCAAACGTAGTCCAGCGGGCGGCCACAACTATTGCCAGGAAAGCTGTAGACATGGACTTGGTCCCAGGGTAGGCAGTTTTGAATGTGTGCAGGCCTGAACTGTTTGAAATGTTAACAGTATAAAATAAGCCTAAGATAAGCACTGGTCGACCGGTAGAGTCACCAACCTTTTGCAAGAGTTTCCTTATAAGGAAAACTCCTTTTTTCAAAGAAATATCCTTTGAAACAAATGTCGCATCTAGCAGGAATATGTACGTCCAGCCACCATCTAAACATAAACAAAAGCACATGTTTTACATACCAACAGGGTTATTCCAATCCATAAAATACAGGCAAACACAGTTTTTTCTAACAGTTCAGTTTCGTAACTGTTGAGGAGAAGATATCTCTGAAACTAGTCTTACATCAATACCAAAAAGCCTCTTCCAGCTATGGTCTTAGGCCCGTCAGATTTGCCTGTTAACAGTATATAGTTGTGACAAGTGTTAATAAACTTAAATTTATGTAATTTGGCATAAGGAAAGACCCCCCCCCCCCCAAAAAAAAAATGCCTGAAATGTAGGGGGTACAATATTCCTAGAACATCTGTATTTCAATAGGCTCATTTGTCCTTTTGGGAATATTCTTAATGCCGCACTTTCAAAAAATCTAAACGTCTCATGCAGCTGATTTCATACCTTGCTTGTCTTGTTTGCTTACATAGGTTGCATATTCAAAAACTCTTCATAAAAACTTTCATTAAAGTGCTACATACCTATTACAGTGTCGGTGGTTTTCACATCTGCACGCAAATCACATTGCAACTTTGTAGGTGAGGGAAAGAGCACTGAACGAGGCCTTTAGCAGGTCTGTAGAAGGAGTTCAGTTTACAACTTCTGCCACTCAAAGCCTGGAAATAACTGACAAGTGGCTGGCCCAGCACTAGCCATCAGCCAAAGGCTAGTGGACGTGGAATCTGGCTAAAGATAATGACCATCTATTAGCCAAATTAGCCAAAGCACTTTCATATTTCTTACGTTTTGATGAAATATCTAAACTTTGTTATTCGTGTTTATAACCCCAACCTGCTGATTCAAAATTTAGAATGGTTTTTGTTGAAGAAACCCAAGTTCGGCTAATTAACCTGAGTCACTGCGACCAAATTTTCTACACGTGAATAGTTCCTATCACCAGTCCAGAGTAGTTTATGAGAGGCAACTGTCAATGGAAAAGTTTTGATCTGATGAAAATATTTTTTTTTTTTTCAAATGAAAATGAGCCTCAGAAACATGGATAGAAACCAATCTGAAGGACTGAAAGAACAAACCCCTCTTTTTTGTGTAAGTATGTGTAGTTTCTATGTGTACATGCATTGCTGTGTCATTTGTAGGCGCAGTCCTATTTCAGTTGCCGCAGCAGCTATATACATGGCGTCCCAGGCCTCGGCAGACAAGAAAACACAGAAAGGTGAGAACATATAAAATGCCTTCAAGTAGCAGAGGTCCTCTGTCCTATGTTTGGAACTTCGTGCCGTCTAATCTCTGTCTGTGTATTGATATTGTTTGTACTTCAGTGAAAGCAACAACAATTTTGCTGGGCATATCAGCCCACAGACATGCAGTGCCAGAGGGCATCATCATTCGCCTGTCAACCACCAAATCACAAAAGGACTGGCCACAGCTTCACATAATTTCATAATAAAATCCATTTTTAGAAATATACCATTGATGGTCTGTGTATTACACTTTGCTTCCTAGAACATTAAAATGTATGGTTGATCAATGTGGTTGGTACCAGTAGTGTTCTGATACAGGTTAGACCTGACTTTCGATGAAACTGGGATGTCCTCTTTCTGTTTCAATTAATAGAATGTGATTGAATATAGGGAAGCTTTATCAGAACGTGTAACTTTGTTCTTCAAAACAGTCCCCATTACAAAGGAGCAGGAAGCATGTCTGGCAGGCGTAGATGAAAACAGTGCGTATTGTGTTCTCTAATAGGTATTCTCTTTCACACTAACATCAAATGTGCTTTCAGAAATTGGAGACATAGCTGGAGTTGCCGAGGTGACGATCAAACAGTCGTACAAGCTGATGTACCCCAAGGCCCACTCCTTATTCCCAGAAGACTTCAAGTTCCATACGCCCATAGAACAGCTCCCCACGCAGTAGGAACAGATCATTCCAGGCAACAAGAGACCACGCTTGTACATAGTGCAAAAATCCTGATCACAAGTGTCTGTCTTCATTATTTATTGATATCAGGGGTTGCCGAAATAGTCACATGCATGGTACAGTGCTCCCCCTCTTCTAAGGCCACCTCAAGTACCCCAGAAATGAGGCGTTATAAGAGGGGTGGCCTCTCGTCAGGAGGGAAATGCAATAAAAACACAATACTTGCTGCATGGACAAGTGACCTCTGTAGACAGGGTGGCCTCTCGTCACGGGGGGGGCCTTACAAGCAGGGTCCTAATGTACTTAAAAGTCTGATTTTGGTATGAATGGCATGTCGTGTACTTGTAAATTGGAAGTCTGATCCTTTATTTTCAATTGCAAGGTAAGTAAATATGGTCATTTGAGGTGACTTATATTTACACTTACAAACAGTGCATTACCCCCTGTTTCCTGATGATAAAATTGTGCGACAAGTTGGGAATGAACTGGAGAGATAAACAGACTGCATATTTATCTGTATATGTACATAGTTTCAACTTTGGGTATTAGTGAAATACTTGTTGGATCTCTTGTCTTGATATGTTGGTGAGAGAAGTCAGTGTAAATGTTGAATTCTCCACCATGCAACTTGTAAGTTGTCACATGGGCACATGGTTAACTTTTTTGGGTTTTTGTCGAAAGCAGATAAAGGACTTTATACACGATGCTGTTGTGTACCCTGCCACGAGGCATGTTTTGGCAATGTATCAGACAGCCAATGTTCTGTCAGCCCAACTTGTGAAACCACTTTAAAATTCAAAATGCCAGAACACATCCCCAGGGTGACAACAAAATGGGATCGCAAATTTGGTGCTGCCACCTTACATGTATATTTCAAATCAAAATTAAAGCAGCTAGCTTCAGGACTAGGATATCACCTACTGCAAAGGTGCATTAACTTGCATTCATGTCAGGAATCTTTTTTAGTCTTTAAGCTCATCTTTCACACTCGATGGCATAGTTTCAGGGAGCAGTTTTTCAGCATAAGTTAAAGTTAAGAGTACTCTTAAGTGCAATTTCTGTTGAGTTTTGTTCAAGAACATAAGAGAGGGGGACCAAGGGGTACTTTTGTAATGCATGATTGAGCTTTTTTTAATTTTCTGTGAGTCATGATTCACCTTTGTATTATTTTCTGTGAATTGTTAATCAGCCAAATTTTTTCCCTATGAATTGTGATGGTGATAAAATGTATTTTGCATGAAATGTAAAAGAGACAAGTTATTTTGCATGAAGCCTGATTAAATACCCCATTTACCCCCCCCCCCCCCTTTAAAAACAATGTCATATCTGGGATGCCTAGGAAATCTTTAGAAAAAAATGAACTTCAATTACAGATCTGTATTTGGATGTCGGACTAGCATACATGGGTAGATGATGGTAAAATATTTAGCATTAGTTAACAATTTGTTTAATTCTGTAAATGGGGAACGGGAGCTGAAGGGGATGGGTGCTTAGAAGGAATGGTACGGTATGTGTTGTCTAGGTGACACAGATTGCATATTAATGTAATGATTTGCATGCAAGCACATGCTACATGCTAGACGACCTCTGCATTTATTTGTATTTTTACATTGGTGAGGAACTATCTCTGTACTATGATAGTACTTCCACACATCAAGGATCACTCCGCTCATATTAATTTTTTTACTTTTGGTCAATTTTTTCTTCTTTAGAGTGCACTGTCGCCAGCTTCAAATTACCTTGCAAATTTTTCATGCTGAACAGTTCCACAGTTCTTAGAATCAAGCAATGTGTCAAATTTGGCTTCTTGAATAGTTCTGCTGGCTGAGAAGTATGTGGCTTGTTGAGATGATCAGTGATTTCTCACCTGGTGAGAGTGAGGTCTTTACCGTGGCTATAGTCTGTATAAACATTATCTCAGAGTTTGAAGGACCAATCAGAACTCTTTTCTGTGCAAATCACAACAGAAGCTCATATGGAATAATTGGGCAATTCCACAGGTAAGTCTTATGTAAATTTATGACAATGGTTGCCTGCTGTACATTTGGACTTGTGAATTTAGGTGTACAAGGCTGCCTTTATTTGCTCTGCTGACCACAAGTGGCACAGCTCATGTGGTCACTTGTCTGCCTGTCTGTTCGTAAACTTTTGCTCATAAACGCAATACAGACCACAGTTTTCAAGATAACTCCAACTTTCAGGACTTAAACAAGTGTATGAAAATTTAGGTCATGATGGATATTGGCGGCATCACCTACCGCAAATCTTGAGACCACTCTAGCATACTTAATGTATGATAGATCTTCATGAAATTTAGTGGGATTGTGGAGGAGGTCAAAATTTTGGTTACACATGATACTGTTGGCACCACGTATACTTTGACATAAAGTATGATTTAAAATGTCTTGAAAGATATAAAATTCCATATCCAAAAATTGAATTAGACATGCTAAATTTATGAGATGTATAGATCATGTCCAATGCTAATATATGATGCAATGTCAGTCACCTTGACCAAATTTTTAGAGGTCATAAGGCCTGTAAAGTTGAAGAGGCCATTTTGTTATGGCAGGGTGTAGCTTGGACATCAATGGCAAAGAAAATTGGAGTCTCCAGATCAAATTGCACTTGAATACATGATCTACAAAAATTTACTCGGTAACCTACTTTTTGGGTCGTCTTGACTGATTTATTGTGCAACTTAACCTATTTTTCAAGATCAAGGGTGCACGGTTGGCTGAGTAGTAAGACGCTCGCCTTTCACCTCTGTGACCCGGGTTCAATTCTCGTCCTGGGCAGCATGTGGAAAAAGTTCCTACCACTTTAACCGTGCACGGTGGTTTTCTCCTAGTTCTTTGGTTTCCTCCACCACATACAAGGTAGACAATATAATATGCCACCATCTGTGCCATGGAGAGTTACTTGATAAGTCAATACTTGACTTCTTTCACAATCCATGTAAAACAAATGTGTCTATCCTATTCTTCAAGGTCATTAAGCACTTAAGAAAAAGACATTTAATTAATATCTTAATAAAGAATAAGGTGAATTATGCCAAATGAATCTATCGTGTGGAAGTTTGATATTGCATAACATGGATGACCTTGATTTTCAAGGTCATGGAGGGAATACATGTCAGGATTTTTTTTTCTTGGTGATGGTGGTCAGCAGAGCATAAGGGCCATGGGCCGTCTGGTTACTATTTTGATGTCTGAACCCTTTCGAACCCAGCTCAGACTGCACATGCTTGTGTGTGAAATGTTGTCAGCTTTAACCTTTTTGCTCTATGAATTCCCTCTATTTGGCACCCGGCTCTAATTATGGCCCCAGCCCCCTCCCTTTCTGCCCTGCACAGGCGAGCCAGAACTGTGAATTTTTTTTTTAACCCTGGGTCACTTTCTTTGATTTATACACACTTCTACTTCCAATCCCTATCATGGGTATTCAACATAAAATTTTTAACTGTCGTGCTAGAAAAAAAGAAAGAAGAAATGTCTTAGGAGCAATATGAAACAGGTCTTGTTAAAATGTTTTAATCATAATTGTGGGTGATCCCCAGAGCACAGTTTGGGCACATTGCACCTCACCTGTTCTGTATAAAGTGGCCAGCTCTCATGTTTTAAACATGAAATTATTTTATCTTATTAATATATACATATATCATTTTTGGTTGAAAATATGTTTGCACTATGAATAAGGCCCGAAGTACTGCATGGGGCTTGGACAACTTTTAGGGACAGGTGCTTGGAAGTTTATGGGAGTTTGAAACTGGCCTAGTGTTCAGTAGACTAAAGGTTACAAAACAGTCACAAACATTTTGTAACTTTTCGTTGTTTAACAGCCAGTGCCCGCAGGTTTTCTGGTATACTGAATGCCCCCCTGTACTAGCAGTCGGTACATGTATACCGATCAACTCCAGCATCCCAGACAAATGCGTAGGTTTCCTGCTAAATAACTGGTGCGATGCAGTGTGAATGGAATGAGTCAGCAGCACTAGTGTTTTATATAAATATATTGTAGAGAGGGAAAGATATGTCACATTGAAAAGCTGACTCTTAAGATATCTCAGTGTTAATGTGTTTTGAGGGGCTGTTTTTACATGGACTATGGCATCTTGTAAGAATTTATTACATTGTACTATTTATACTTTGAGAATAAAATAGTTAAATTGGTTCAGTTGTTATCTTCTGCTTCAATGTGATTTTACTTTAGGCTCCATCAGTATACCTATAGCCATATTCTCCAGAACTTGTTAATAAACTAGAGGACTATGGTGGTACTGTGCTCAGCTGACCATACGTGCACAAACTGAATTTGAATTGCCAGCATAAAAGGCCATGGAGTGACATTAACCATTTTAAATTTAAATATAATTACAATCTAAGGTAATTAAGTGTGTATACCCCCTCAGTGGGACATGAAGCACCAAGGTAGCCATTGATTTAAGTTTACGTTGAGCTGTTCTGTAATTTCTGACAGTACTGGTAAACTGTGGTAGCAATGAGACACTGTCCCATGTCTTTTAATCTTTGTGACAAAATAGTGTGAATGTTAAGAAAAAACAAGAGAGCTGTGTGAACAGTCTGTGCTCAGCTGACCTAGAGATTCATCTCACTTGTGGCCTTGTGAACTTTGGATAAGATCAAGGTCACCTATGTACTGAGTAAGTCTGACCTTTATGGAAGAACACTAACATGTGCAACATCAAGATCCCAGTTCAAGTCGTTATTAACTTATTGTGAAGAGTAAAATTTGTGTACGTTGCACTGTGACCCCACAAATGAGGTCTGGGTCACTCGTGTACTGTCCTAAGTGTGACCTTTATGGAGAAACATTTACATCTGAAATATCAAGGTCTTGACTCAAAATAGATCTCAAGTTATCAAGTAAACAGCAGATTTCATGTCAGCTGCCCTGTAACCTTGGGACTGAGGTCAAGATAAAGTAATCACTGGAGCATGACCACTTGCACAAAATAGGTAAACGCTTATCAAAGATACATCCCTACCAAGTTTGACACAAATCTGGCAAAATTATTTAACTTCTAGCCATTACAAGAGATTACCATGATAAGCTTTCCTGTTAACTTTTTCAATGCCAATTACATGTTAAGTCGATCTACTCTAAATCAAACTAGTCTGAACTATCATTAGGATCCCAGATCTCTATTCCTGGTAAAAAGACCTTTCATTAGAGTACAAGAATGCCTATAGTTCCAGAGAGAATACCCCAGGTCAAAAGCTTTTCTGTGTCCAATGCGTGCTGAGAAAAACTGTTGATTCAGTCCAAAATTTGGCACTTAAAAAGTTTAAAATTTTGTTAAAAGATTTCCCCCAAAAATTCATAAAAAATTCAAAAGTCACTGGAGCATGACCATTTGCACAAACTTGGTAGAAAGCCACTCAAGGTACATTGCCCCTAAGTTTGAAGTCAATTTGACCGACAGTTTCTTCAGAGAAGTCCAAAATGTGAATTAGCATTAGAATGCTCACTGACTTGCATAGTAATCAATAGAACAGGTGCATTTACACAAAAGTACCAGAAATGAAAAATTCATTAAAAAACAGGTATCCACAGCAGTGCCACCTAGTGAACATATTTGTTTTGACCCTTTCACAAGGAACATATGCAGCAAGTTTCAGCTTAATCTCAGGGATGGTTCTGGAAAAGAAGTTGAAAATAGAAAAACACCAAAAATCATAAAAATGAAGGGAAAAAAATTGCAGTGCTACCTGGGGAACAAATTTAGACCTAGGAGTGTTCTTGTGTGATACCAAAGCAATTAGGTGAGCGATTTCGGAAAAGACTTTTATATTTGCCTCAAAAAAGAACAAAAAATAATAAAAAAATCCAAAAATCACTCGAGCTTGACCATTTGAACAAGCTTGGTAGAGACCCACCCATGGTACATCCCCACCAAGTTTGAAGTAAATCTGGCTGACAGTTTTAAAGAAGTCAAAATTGTGGATGGATGGATAAAAAGATAAAGGACCATCATAAGCTCAGCTGACTGACAAGTCACCTGAGCTAAAAATCGGAGACTCACAATAATGCCATCTTGTGAACAACTTTGGTTGGCCCTTTTACAATGAACATTTCCACCAAGTTTCAGCATAATCTGAGTGAAGGTTTCAGAGAAGTCAAAAATAGCAAAAACACACTTTTTTGCATAAAAAAATGAAAAACCACAGCACCACCTGTTGAACAAATTAAGGTCTCCAGGTCCCCAGAAGTCTCCTGAAGTAATTTCAAAGCAATTGGCCAAGCGTTTTTTTCTTCGGAGATTTTTTAAGATTTGGCCAAATCACTGGACAGTGATCATTTGACCAAACTTGGTTGAGACCCACCCAAGGTACTTTCCCACCCAGTTTGAGGTGAATTGGCCAGTGGTTTTGGAAAAGATGTCAAAAATGTAAATTGCAAACACTGACAGATGACACACAGGATGGATGCCTAACCGCCACATTACCTCAGCTGACTTACAAGTCAGCTGACCTGAAAATGGGAAATATCTTATTCTGGATGTAAAAATATGTGCTTAATTTATTTCACTGAGTGCTCAGTTATTTCACAATAGCTCATTGTGATTTTATCTTTCCTCCATGCTGGGAAAATGTCATATTACTTGGTCAGCAGGTTGGTTTTGAGGCTATAACATGAAAAAGAAGCTTGTCTTGGGACCTTTTTTTTATTGTGGGGCTTTCTGTCTGTACAAATGACCTTTCTCCTCAGCTGACTTTTCAGTCAGCTGAGCTTATAAGATGGTCAGTGGCCATCTGTCAGCAATTCACATTTTAAACTTCGCCAAGCCCATCAGCCAGATACACTTCAAACTTAGTAACAATGTACCTTGGGTGGGTCTCTACTAAATTTGTTCAAATGGTCATGCTCCATTGATTTGGGATTTTTTTATGAATACTTTTCTCATTTTGGGGGAGTAAATTTTTAAAAACTTTTCCAAAACCCTTGGCCGATTGCTTCAAAATTACATAGGGGTACCACGTGGACCCCAAGACCCTAATTTATTCAACATGTGGCAGTGTAATTTTTTACCTCCGCTGGCAAGTCAGCATAGGTTATAGTATGGTCTTTTATCCGTCCAACCCTCCTCCATCGGTCCACAATAGACATTTTTGACTTCACCTTAACCACCAGCCAGATTCACTTGAAACTTGGTAGTGATGTACCTTGGGTGGGTCTCTACCAAATTTGTTAAAATGGTCATGGTCCAATGATTTTTGTGTGTTTTGATTTTTTTTTTTTTTTTTTTTTTTTGGTGGCAAAATCTTTAGACTTGCTCAAGTCTCACTGGACTGTGTTCCATATTTTATTTAAAATCAAATTCATTGCAAAATAAAATTTTAAGTAAACACACAGATTCATAGCCTTATTCTGTTACAATACAGGTAGGCCCTTAAACCTAGGCATGGAACTTGTCTATAACCAGATAACATTGACTCCAGATGATTAGCACCGGGCGGTCTGTACTGTGTTTCTTATCACACAGATACGCGAGTGGTCCTAACGCACCCCTCTTCAGAAGCTGTCAATTGAGCTGCTGTGTAATTGAAGGGTTAATTGCAGTGCACCATGTCAGGTGGAGGGCGTCCAGTGAGACTTGTAAAGCTTGCCGGCTTGTCGCTGCTATGAATTATTCATGAGCAGTCAAGCACATGACCGATTCAAGGCAGTCTGAAATTCTTGTGTTGACTGTTGTTTATTTACATGCAAGCACGCACATTTTATTGTAGAGAAACGTCAGTTCTTGCCGATGGTTATTTCGATTTTGCGTTAAAATGAATATTTTCCTTCTACAATGATTTAAATCAATGATCGGGCCGTTGCTTCTGACAATTTGAATGATGTAAGTTGTAACTTTGCAAAACTGCGCAAAAATAGGGTGATTTCATCGTCTCAATCTCAATCTTTTTTTCATATCCACGCCATGTTGTTTATATTGTTAGAATGCTGAGAACCTTGTCTATTTTAACAAGCTCTCCCATTGGCTTAAACAAAAGTACTTTGGGGGAACCCCTTCAAAACTGCTTCTGTTTCAAACAGATGCGTTGTTATTTTAGTCAGAAACTACAGGGGCCCAGAATCGATCACATGTTGTTCCCTGTCTGATCAAAAAGTTTTTCTACCGCTGTTTTGTTTGGTAGTACTCGCTGCCTCTGTTGTGAAGTCTCGCTTGTAAGATGGGTGACATTTGTGTGAACACAAGTGACGATTACGGACAATTTATAAAAGCAAGAAATAAAATTTAACGCTGTTAATTGGTCAGAATGATAACATACTAACACTGTACCAGTCTTTGCGTACAATAGAGCAGAGGGTCCAATTTTTTCAAGGAAAGAGAGTAAAATACGCCAGCCGCGGGTAAACATGGCTCGGGTGAAAATACCGCTGCCGCTTATGTTTATCATGTTGACAGTTTGTCAGTAACTGCGATAAAGTGTGTTTATCGACTATTTACTGCAGCAACAAGCTCTACCACTATAATTTAATGACAATATTATTATAACACACAACCGATCTTTAGAAAAAATTAAAGAGGAACCATCGTTGTCTAGATTTGTTCCATTGAAGTCTGTTTGTGAAAATATGATGTGAAAATTTAGCATCTTGGTCCAATAATCTTTGCATGAAAGCGACTTATTCACCTTCCCAAAATTGCGGCCATGAGACAAGCAAATAGAGAAAAATGAGTTTGATTGGACAGTGAGCAGCGTGTGATCAAATCCATCCAATGAACAGCCTTGAATGTCGTAAGCTCATTTGTAATGAGGTAAAATGATGTCTCCATTCCCATTCTGGGCAATGTTTGGAGGGATACCCCAGGAATATTTTTTTCTTAGCCAATAAGAGAGATTGTAAAATAGTATGATGAAAACCTGAGGATTCCAGCAGTAAAAAACATAACAGCGGATAATGAAAGCATCATGACTACACAGGTGCAAAGTTAATCTTGTGGTAAATTTTACAGTTGTATCATTTAAAGTGTCATGCAAAATGCACAGTTGTTGAATTTTGATCCATTTGAATATATATTTTTTTACCACAAAAATAGAAATAGCCAGCTTCAAGTATTGAAGTTTGTTTACGATAAAATTCACACACTTGCTGATGAATGTTGGCTTGCATTGCGCGCAGTTCAAATCGACAACAGTAGCAAACGATGTTCAAATACATGTGTGCTTGACAATGACGTACTAGGGGTTGATGCCTCCTGGCGCACCCTATGGAATGTCACGGTTTGCAGCATTCTGCAGCCTGCCAATGACGATTGTCTACAACTTTTTCCAAGCACTACTTGTGTAACATGATATTGCAAGAGGAAGGGATGTAGGCCTTTGTGGGCATCACAGGCTCCTTTGCTTAGGTTCCGATACTCATCCATTAGACTTTTCCAGATCTCATCAGAGTAGCCTCAGCGATAAATCTTTAGGGCTTTTGTGATTGATCAGAGGTAGTCTATAGGTTGGTGCACTTCTTGGGGGGCCCATGGCATTGTGCTAAGTTGACCTGGTCTCGGACCAGTATCAGGCAGTTTGTTCTAATATCCTGGCATGTTGTGATATGACCCAGGAGTCCACTGCTCTAAGGAACCATACACCAGCCCCCTCGCACCTGCCGGTTTTGTGACTCAGACTTGTTTGATCTGCAGGTATGATGGAGCTGAAACTGTTAGCATCCACCTACGACACGTACATCTGTCACGTTGGTGGGCGAGCACCAGGGGGTTCAGTGTGGGCAGGGTTCATACAGGTCCTTGAAATCCTTGAAAGTACTTGAATTTACTACCTGTTTTTTTAAGGCCTTGAAAACCTTGAAAATCAATGTTTTTGCAATAAAGTCCTTGAAAAGTCCTTGAATTTTAAATATCCATTAATGCACTTTCTTCCAAAAGTTAGGTTGGGCTCGATCACTTCTTCCCCTCTCACTATAGAAACCCCAAAAAGTGGACAGCAAGACACAAAAAAGAAAATTGATCAAGTTGGAAAGTCCTTGAATTTTGGTAAAAAGGTCATGGAGAGTGCTGGAAAAGTCTTTGAATTTGAAAGCTGCCAAGCTGTATGAACCCTGGTATGGTCCCATGCTGGTTGGCAAGGAGGGTTTCTGCTTTTGGGCACGTTCTTCAGTTGGCGGTCTCTATTCCACATAGCTCTGAGGCTTTCCCTTCAGACATCGCTTTTTCACATGGACCAATGGTTATCCCCAAGCTGCTGCTACCGGTGGTCAAATTTTGTCAGTATGCCAGTAATGTAGCACCCTCCACCTATTTGCTTGTATATCGGTAAATGGTGGTGGAGAGGTAACATTAAGTACTGGTATCAAATAAAAGATATTTTGAGTAATATTAGTATTAGTATCATTACCTCTAGACCACCAGAGAAGTCCACCCAACCAACCCCTCTTCCCCTTACAGCTTATATCAACTGACCAATCTCCTGGTCACCGAATGCAATCCCATCCCAGGTCTTACTACAATATATAATCTTGCCAAGATTCATTATTTTTATTTTATTTTTCTTGGGGGGGGGGGGGGGGCAAAACTTTCAAAAGCAATTGCACAGAAGTGAAATCAAATGAAATCAAACAAAATGACCATATATGGCTCAATGACTTTGCAAACTAAGTTAAGGTCCCCCAAATACAATAAAACTTGCATCTTGCCAAAGTTCACAATCCTATGATTTCAAAGCTTTCTAAATAGTTACCTCACAGAAATGAGACGTTTTGAGTAATATCAGTACAGTGAAAACTTGTTATAATGACACCATCTGTCCCCTACGAAATGTGTCGGATAACTGAATATGTCAGATAAATGAGTCAAATAACAAAGAAAATAAATCTTTGCCCAGGAAAATTTGTGTCATTATATTGAATATGTCAGATATCTGAGTGTCGTTATAATGAGGTTTCACTGTATTAGTAAGTATACTTACCTCTCCACCAACATTTGCTAAGACCTCTGTGTTTCGGTGGAATGCCCATGAAATTGAGCTAAGTTCACTCACTTGATTCCTGAAAACCTGACGGTCCCATGGCACCATCTCTTGGTTCCCTTGGAACTGGAGGTGACTCGCTGTGCCGATGCTCCCCGTATCATCCTTCTTCTTTTGGGTGCCATTACTGACTTGCTTTTTCAAGTTGAAGCTCTGTGAACTTTTGATCCCTCTCACTGTTTTAGTACTTACGCATGACCCCTTATGTGAAAAAAAAATTCCTTAGTTGTCCGGGACTCTTCTGAGACCTAGATAACTGATTTCTGTCCTGCAGATACCTCTGAAATACTTGGGAGTAGAGCTGGTCTTTTGGCTTGAAACCTAGATTTTCAAGATGGCATCTTGACGAACAGATTGCAGAGTGCAGGAAGACAGTGTACATCAGGCAATTGTCTCCTTTGTGTTGATCCAGTGACCACTCCATCTGCATTCTTGGTGGATCATGGATAGGACTCATGGAACCACTACATGGCAGCCTGGGACAATCATCAGCACTGCCATGGTTGTCGCCTCCAGTTGGGTCCAGTTTGTTCTTGCGAGTAAACTTGCAAATACTGTGACGGTAGGGGAGAGGACAAATGGCTGCTCTTCAAGCAGGCAGGGAGGAAGTCTCTTTGTGCGAGGCGTAGTCGGCAGGCTGTAGCTGCCAAATGCAGAGGCTGACTCTGTTGAGTCTTTGCCACCTACCCCACTTGAGAAAAAAGGTAGACGTACCAACGCGGTTCGTCCAAAGTTTTATGTGGCAGACATCTCTTGACCAGAAACCCTATGGAGATGTAAAAAGAGAAGATGTTATAGTCAGAAGTCAGGCAGCAAGAGATCACCTTCAGGAGTTCACAAGCACCCTTCTGCTGCCCAGATGTCCACTGCTGCTCTAGTCACTGACCCAAGGGTTGCCTTTACCTTGGAGTCTATTGCCTAGAGCACACAGATGCAGCCTGATATATTGTGTGCCCTTCGAAGAAGTCAGCCAAGTGTCCACTGAAGCCGTTGGGATCTCGGTCCTCCGGGTCCAGGCGCTTGGAGCAGAAGTCACGCAAACCAGTGCAACCTGATAGAGCCTTCAGGTTCCTGTCAGAGCATTCCGGAACCTTGGCCAGTCAAAACACTCAGATCATAAGTCTGGGAGGTCTGGAAAACCACTGGTACCTCAGCAAACTTTCCAAGCTCCCGGCTCTGAGAGTTCAGATCGTATGCCAAGGCATATGGGAGATAGAAAAAAAGGCATCCTAGTCTGTGGTGGTGCCTTCTGCTGTAAGTGGGTCTTTTGACCCAGCAGGGGTGGCCCCTCTGGTGACTTAAGTGACACCTTCAGCTCCCCCACAGGCAGTGTCGACTTTACCTTCTGTACCTTTGGCAGCTCTGCCCCAAAGTGAGTAGCTGGCGATTCCGTTGGCTCTTACGTTCGAGCTGTGTACCCTGCCTTCCGCCTTGAACGGCAAGCAGAACTCAGGCTCCTCAAGGAATGGTGTTTGCTGTTGGAGACTTTGTCTTCTTCCACTGTTGCCATCACTGCAGCCAAGCCAGACCAGACTCTGATGGCAGAATACCTTGCTGCTTCTGCCTTGAGTCAGCTCTCGCTCAGCCCTGAGGCTCCGTAGTTCGCAGAGCTCTCTCAGGCACCCTCCTGCCAGCAGAATTCTGAGTCTGTGGCAGCTGCCATCTCTGAACCCAGTCTCCCGGAGACCCAGCAGGCTGCCTCCAGCCAGCAGACACTTTTGTCAGCGACTGCTGAGTGCACTGCTTATGGTCTGCCAGAAGCCCCCGTCTCCAGCCCCATGTGGCCTGAGCAGATGGAGGTGGCGTTTGAGGCCGCGACAACTTCTGTGGAAGTCCTTGCTACCCCAACACCTGGCATGGTGACATGCCCTGCTTTCATAGACAGCTGCCCCATCCCCCATAGCCAATTTGTTGTGTGACAAACTTTGGGTGTAACTGCTCCCTTGGCGAGTCCCGAGTCTTTGGACCTCAACACTGAGGGAGAGGATGAGTTTCTGTTTTCTGATGCCTCTGATAGCAGATCCCTGCTGAGGTTGTGGGTTTGACCTGTAGACTGTACTCTGAACAGCCGTGTTCATCAGTGACCATAAGGCCTGTGGAACAGCCTTCTTCACCTATGGAAAATACACTTGCTCCACTGCCAGGCTTTGAACGTATCAAACCTCTTATCCAGAGTCTGGTTGGTGAACAAGCTGTGGTCCCACCAGGGGAGGAGAGGCATGGGGCTGTTGTGCTGTCCTGCCAGGACTCTGGAGGACACACAGCAGCGTACCTCCAAACCTTTTTCGCCTTTTGTGGCTGAGTTTTACAACCAGCTAACGCAAGACTCATGGCACACAGGTTCCCGTTGAGCCGCCGTTGTCTGGGTATCTGAGGCAAGGGTGACTCCTCCCTAAGCCATACGTCCAGTGGAGATGGTATTCTGCACCTGAACAGATCTTTCCTTCTGGTTCACTGCCAGTGAAAGAGTTTGATGCAAGGCAGCTGAAGTCATTCACGGCATCTGCCCAGGCCTTCGCCTTAAAGGTAAGAAGTTGCCGGACCCATTATTTCGCAGAGCCTATATGGGGCTGCTCTTCTCCAGAGCTCTGTGCTTTGGAGAGATGGCAAAGGTTATTCACCGGACACAGGACCTTTGGGCCTGCCCAGCTGATCAGACATGTACCACTTTGTTGACCGACTCTGTTCAGTCTGGAACTTTGCCTGATAATAAATCTAAGCAAGTCCCACCTTCGGCAAGAGCAGACTTTCATCTTCCTTGGCACTCAGTTTGACCTGGTTGCCTACTTCTGTCCCCCTTCAGAAGACAGGTGGGAGAGACTTCAGTCTCTGCTCAGAGCCTTTTTGACTTGCAAGGTCCACTCGGTGCAACAGAGGCTTGCCCTCCTGGGCTCCCTGTCCTCGATGGACTCCCAGATCCCACTTGGTCGCCTTCAGTGTTGCCCCTTGCAGCACACTCTGCGGGGCACATGGTTGAGGGACCAGGGCTATAAGGCCCAATGCTGATTCTCAGCAAGGATCAAACGCACCCTCTGTGGTGGGCTGTGTGGGAGAAAGTCATGTCAGGACAGATGCTGGCGCCTTTTCATACCCAGCTTACCATCTACATGGACTCTTCTTGTTCCGGATGGGGAGCCCATAGTTAAGGCCGGACACTGTTGGGTCCTTGGCCCCCATCCATTATGTCTCACCACATAAACTGGTTGGAAATGGAGGTAATATGCTTAGCACTCTTCCACTTCCAGGACCTGTGGAGCACAAGCATGTCCTCATAATGTGCTACAACAGGACCGCGGTAGCCTTCCTCAACAGGCAAGGCAGGACGCGATCCAAGAAGCTGATGGAGTTAGCCAGATGCACCACCAGATGGTGCTCCGACCATCATGTCCGCATACATGCAAAGCATGCCCCCGAAATCAGAATGTCCTGGATGATCAACTCTCGAGGAAAGGTCAGCCAGTACGGATGGAGTGTTCACTCCTCCCACAGGTCTTTCAGGTCATGTGGGCCAGATGGGGAACTCCACATGTGGACTAGTTCCTGACTTGTGAAAATTAAAAACTGCTGGTTTAAGTCTCACCTGTCCCTGACCCCCAGGCCCTTGGGGTGGATGCTCTAGCCATGGTTTGGTGCAACCTTTGGGCGTACGCTCTTCCATCTCTGCACATTTTTCTGAGGGTACTGCTCAAGGTTCGGCCCCATGATTGTAAGCAGATCCTAGTTGGCTCCTGGCGGCCCAGAGTGATTGATAAACCTGCTGGAATTAAGGGTTGAGTCTCTGCTACATTTACCAGCATGGGCAAAACTTCTTGTCTAGCCATGGATGAGTGTGTTCCGCAGGAATTCTCAAGTGCTCTTTCTCCATTCTTGGCTGTTACCTCACAGCACATCTGTGACAGAGGTTTCTCGGAATCGGTCTCAGATAGAATTGCCAGAGGAGGGCTTTGATCTTCTGTAACTGTCTACCTGGCTCGTTGGAACCTGTTTTCTGACTAAAGCACCAGTAATGGAATTCACCCTTTGTTTCCACACATTGCAGACTTCCTGCTGTATCAGTGGAAAGTCTTAGGCATGAGCGTAAAAACAGCAGAGGGCTTCCAATCAGCCATCTCTTCAACCCTGGAGAAGGTCTTGGACATTCGCATTGATAGCGATCCTTATCTGTCAGCGCTCATCGCGTCTTTCTGCACTGACAGACTGGCAGGTCCAACTTCGGCGGGACCTGCCGCTGGTTTTAGTCATGTTCAAGAAGTGGCGCTTTGAGTGCCTTGAGGATCTAAGTTCTGGATGTGGAAAACTTGTTTCCTGTTAACACTCTCTTTGGAGGCTTGGAGAAGTGAGATCCATGCTCTAGCTCATGACCGACTCCGATGGTGGACTGATCACTCCCAGCTGACCCCCAGGCCTCACTGGGACCTCCTTTTAAAGAACTAAGTGGCTCAAGATTGAGCTATGGCCTTCAAGGGTTTTACCCTCCATGCTATGGACACTGCTATTCCACTTGAAGAAAGAGCCTCGTGTCCCATGAGAGCCATTCACTGGTACCTTTCACGCATGGATGGGCTCAGGGGACAGAGGTAAGCCCTCTTCCTACCCTTCGTAAGGAGTAAGTTTGCAGAAACATGATTTCTTTGACCTGGTCAAAAAATGCACACAAAAAATCAGCAAAATTCCTAAAATGACTGCAGCATGACCATATGAATACATTTGATACAGACCCACCCAAGGTACATCCCCGCCAAGTATGAAGTGAATCTGACAGATGGTTTTGGAGAAGTCGAAAATAGCAAAAAGACACAAAAATTCATTAAAACAATAGAAAAATAATTGTACCGTCACCCATTGAACACATTAAGGTCTAGGTGTCCGCATAAGTACACCTATGCAATTGGCCAAGTGGTTGCAGTGCCACCTGTTGAACAAATTAGAGTCTAGGGGTCCTGAGATGTGTCCCTATGCAATTTCGAAGCAATTGGCCGATCAGTTTCAAAGAAGATTTTTTCAGATTTTGCAAAAAATGAACAAAAAAATTCATAAAAAATCCTGAAATCACCGACTGTGACCATTTGAACAAACTTGGTAGAACCCGCCCAAGGTACATCCCCACCAAGTTTGAAGTGAATTTGGCTCACAGTTTTGGAGAAGAAGTCGAAAATGTGAATTATCGCTGCAATCCTGATTCATTTACATAGCAATCAATAGGAATGTATACATTGACCGACAAGTACCCAAATTGAAAAAATTGTTAAAAATCAGTGATATATAGCAACGCCACTTGGTGAACAAATTTGTGTGAGCCATCTACGAGGAACATTTACACCAAGTTTCAGCAAATTCAAAATGACCGTTATTGAGAAGTCAAAAATAGTAAAAACACACCAAAATTCATAAAAAAATAGAAAAAAAAATCGCAGTACCACCTGTTGAAGAAATTAGGGTCTAGCAGTCCCCAGAAGATTCCCTATGCAATTTCAAAGCAATTGGCTAAGGGGTTTCTGGGAAGATTTTTTAAGATTTTGCCAAAAAAAATTAACAAAAAATTCATAAGAAATCCAAAAATCACTGGACCGTGACCATTTGAACAAACTTGGTAGAGACCCACCCAAGGCACATCCCATCAAGTTTGAAGTGGATCTGGCCATGGCTTTTTGAGAAGGCAAAAATATAAATTGTTGACGGAGGACGGACGGACAGGGGATTGCAAGATAAGCTCAGCTGACTGACAAGGCTGAACTAAAAAACCTTTCCAAAACATCATGAATTAATATCTACCATTTATTTTATGACAAATTTTTTTATATTCCAAAAAATTGGTGAAAGTCCAAAATCTCTTTTAACCACCCCCCCCTCTCAAAAACCCTCTTATTTACATCAGCACTTGACTTTCTATCATAAAAGTAGGTCAAATATGAAGGTATTACTTTGACTTCAAACATTCTAATACCAGAGCTATGCCCGGGGGGGGGGGGGGGGGCATGAATGTCTCGCCAGCATTGTAATTGTATGGGTGAGGATTATTTTTGTGCAGTGGTGCCTGTATTGGTAGAATAACATGCAAAAGATAGCACAGTGTTCTGAAAAAATTGTGTCACTGGAGGGGTTATCAAGACAGGTACTACTGTATTTGGTAAAGTTGCTGTTCTCATCTATTTACATTAACTATTCAATGATATTTTGTTGCTACATGAAGGCAGATATAATAAAATACAGAAAGGTTATCACTGTGTTCTGCCATGTCATATATAATGCAATGCCAAACTCTTTATTCAATACCCAGACCCAGACATCACATGTATTGTATGAGCAATGAAGTGTCACATCAATAGTACATAATATAAGTTTCTGGAAGTTTTTCTCCAATGCTCAATCATGCATGAAGTAATCAATGAAGTGTGACAGTGATGACCCTCATCTCTAGGGATGATTACAATGAATCATCCACCCAAGCATGAAAGCCTTTCCTAGTCTAGTTAGTGAAATAATGCCACTCAGAAGTTTTTCTCCAATGCTCAATCAAGCATAAAGTAATCAGTGAAGTGTGACAGTGATGACCCTCATCTCTAGGGATGATTACAATAAGTCATCCACCCAAATATGAAAGGCCTATAGATGTAGTCTACTTACTGAAATAATGCCACTCCGAAGTTTTTCCCCAATGCTCAATCAAGCATGAAGTAATCAATGAAGTGTGACAGTGATGACCCTCGTCTCTAGGGATGATTACAATAAATCATCCACTCAAATATGAAAGGCCTATGTAGTGTAGTTACTGAAATAATGCCACTCCGAAGTTTTTCTCCAATGCTCAATCATGCATGAAGTAATCAATGAAGTGTAACATTGATGGCCCACATCTCTAGTGATGATTACAATCAATCATCCACCCAAGTATGATAGCCCTATCTGATCTAGTTAGTGAAATAATGCCACTCCGAAGTTTTTGGTTGACGGACGGACTGACGGACGTCCGGAAAGTGACTGCTTAGTCTCGCAAACAGCTAACGCTGGCGAGACAAAAACACTCCATCATGCTTCTTGTGTGTAAAATTCAGGTTGACAGATACAGACATGAGAATGCCATCTGATGAAAAACACTGAAATAATGGCAATCAGCTGAACTTAAGCTTAAATTGAGGACAATTACAAAGACATATAGTGGTAAATTTTGGTGAAATCAGCTGAAAATTCTCATGTCTGCAGATACAGGGTTTCAATAGTTAAAGAGTGGTAATGTCACTTTGCATATGCGACCATAGTGTGACCTTAAAAACTGGGTCAATGTCCACCATGCTTCCACACAAAATAGACCTTATAGCTATGTACATTCACATGCAATTTGGAAGTCCCAACTCAAAATCTTGTCAAATTATAGTGGCAACGCCAGATGGACAGACAGTGCAGAGGACGAAAATACCCTTTTGGGCCAATCAGGTCCGATGGGTAAAAAGTATATTAAACCAAGGAGTCTATAGACTCCTTGATTAAACATAACAGTGTTGTCCCTTCAGGAATTATATATTAGGGACCATTCAAATTTTTCACAAGCTGACAGAGTAGGTGCCCAGGGATGGGGCAATACACCCTTGTATAATTTCTTCCACAATCTTCAATGTTGCTCAATATCCGGGTCAAAGTCAACACTCTACCAGCAACTTTTGAGGCAGGGCTGTGCGAAAAAGTACTCTGTATGCATGTGAAAATTATGACAATTCTGAGTGACACCTCACAGACCACAAGGTATGATGAAGGGGTTACATGACATGCAACCTGTGGAACTCCGCTGCTTCCCGATTGGTGATAGGATTAAGGCAAAATTCTGCTTCCCGATTGATGAAAGAGAACAACGCGCACACACACACTATTAACAAAATGAAGCATTTATTGTTGCTACTTACAAACACATGCAAACAACTGTGAATAAATTTGTTAACATATCAACACCTGTTTCAGTGATATATATGATGGGAATAATAAACCTTATATAAAAATCTACGAGTAATCTTGGATGGACATCACTTCTAATGAGATCTGCGCACCTTCGAGGAATAATGACACAATACTTCAATAAAATAATGTGCACACTACTTTGGATGCATAACATTAAATATTTTAATTTTAGAGCCATGTTGTATGAGCTCTACTTAATTATGTACACTCCATCTTGTAAAAAAAAGTAACACCTTTACAACTTTAGTTTTACCCTTTCTGCATGAGTCATTATGTGAAAGCTTGGGATTAAATCTCAGGTTGCTGATGCTGGTGTTACCAAGCTGATGGCATTTTCATTTTCATGAATCCACTTACACTTCACTTATACAAACAAGAGGACTGTGACAGTCCTACGCTCACCTGACTTTCATGAAGAGACTGGTCAGCATATATGGAGTTTTTTACAAGTGTCTCTGGTGAACTAAAACTGACCATTTTGGGCTGAAATATCAGTCAGCCCAGCTTAAATTACAAAAAACAAAAACAAAATCAAAAAACAAAAAAACCAAAACAAAACAAAAAACTGGTGTACCAACAAACACACCGTAAGTGCTTTGAAAAATAACATAAATGGCTACATTTTACATTGTTATCTTTAAATGAAAATCAATTTTGAACAAACAAAAAGCTCACCCACAAATTTTTGGCCTGTGCACCAGGATCTTGGCAGCAAATTCGCTAAAATACTAACAGATCAGTAGCAAGTGAAAGCAAGCCATGTTATGCATAGGGAGAAAAAATTAAATACAAAAGTTACAATGTTCAGAGCCCTCAGTCATTTCACCATGTCTGATAGAAACCGGTATCACCTGCAAAACAGAGATCTATGACAAAATGTCTTTCTAATTATGTAACAAAACAGGAACTGTGTCGTTAAAAATACACACAAAAGTCCACCGGATGTGACTAAGAGATCATTTACTTTAAGAAAACACAAATACACATTCCCATATTTCTTTTACCTTAGCACATATATAAATAGGTTTCTGACACTGGCACCGAGTTTTTGCTTGCGAAACAGACCCTTCACACAAGTCGCGGCAATAGAAATCAGTGTTATTAGTGGCAGAGCAAGTTGGTCTGTCTATGTGGGCAATCCGAGTTGAGTTGCAGCAAATTGTGCTATATAGCAGATGTTTGTTGCATACGACTACGGTGAAGTGAACATGTTACCATTTACCTTTTAAGTTCAGTAAGCAAGTTTTGCAAAATGAAGATGTGTGTAGCACTGTTCTCTTGTCCCAGTGTTTATCTGCCTTTTTTTTTATTTACTAGTGGTAGTCAGAATAGAAGTGAAAAAAAACACACAAACAACCAAAAAAACCCCCTTAATATCGTGCCTTGTATCAAATTTTTGTTTTCTTTTATGATTCAGACATATTGCCAGAAAAGCTGTGGCCGTGATCTCCTTCACAATATTTTACCAATCATGTTCAAAGTATATATTCTAAATTGAAGTCTCATTGCATTGTTATTTGGTAAGCACCCTGAGCACTTGTGTGGAGTAACTTGCTTACACAACGTCTCCCTTCACTCCATTCACAACGTAATTAATCACGTAGTTTCCTTTCTTCAGTCCTGATGCTAAACGATCAAGTCTGCTTCATTACACATAATATGATGAACTTTCTGTAATATTTTCTGGCAGTAAGCTACATACTATGTATCAGTCAGCTGTGAATGAACCAAGCTGAAAGAATGAACACTCCCCAAAGGTAATTAATGTACAAAAACTGCTACACAAATCTACCTCCCGCCCTTACAAATTCCCTTCTTGGATATACACAAAAGTTATCATTTACACCAATATTGCCAATATTAAACAGCAAATATAGTAAGAGGTATATTGCTTTGTTGCCTGTTGTAGCACATTAGAAAAAAAAATGGGCACGTTCATGTTTGTTCGAAGCATGAAACAATGAAATCCCCAAGGCAGCTAAAATTCCAAAACAAAGCTGATGGAAATGAATATACATATATGCAGACATTTTCACCAATATGGATAATCCAAATATACTAACATATTGTTCGGTGATAAATGCATCCGTTACATGGTGGTATATAAATCCAGCTGTGCAGGATGTGGAAAAAAAAAAGACAAGTCAGTTAGGGTTTAAAAAAAAAAAAAAAAAAAGAAGAAAGATAATATCATGGCAGTAAAATACATTCAGGTACATTACTTCTATGTATCTCCACTTTGATTTACCAAGGCTGAGAATATTGGCATAATGTTTGGACTCATTTGAATTGTGGAGGAAATTCTAATATCCTTGAGACAATGTAAACATTTCCCACGCATATGTCAGCAATAAATACAGCAACGGTGGCCCATGAGGCCAATGTCACCCGCATGCACAGACTGATGGTAGACTATTCCAGTGCCATGCTATTCGAGGCCCTCATGGGAACCAGGGCCCTTATTGGACAGCAATTATTAACAAATGATGTGTTTATTGCACAGCACTGCTCTACAGTTGGGGTTACATGTGTGCAGGCAAACCAGACAACGCAACAAGTATTGACTCAGAGATGCAGTTCAGTATTCTCAGAAGTCTTTCCTTGTTAACGACTACTATTAATTCCCCTTTGTCATCGTGGCATATACATGATTTACTGACAACAACTTGCACTTTTCCTTGCCATTATCTTTGCAGAATTCCCATAAATATAAACCATGTCAGGCCAATACAGAAAATATCATGACTCTAGATGAACTTTTTTTCTTCTTTAAAAATAGTAACATAACAATGCACACACACACTCACAAAAAAGAGCTCGTGTCCATAGTTCTTATCTGCCTGGAATCATTTCCACACATGGCAGCTGTTCAAACTTCCAATACAAACATGGCATTATACAGGCCAACGTCAACTTTATTCCTGGCCTCAGTGACACAACCATTCTTTCTGCACATGAAAAATTCAAATGTGTACAATCTGTACATTTGATACCAGGTAATGGCACCGATGATTCCCTCTCCCCATCAAAGTGTACTTGGCAAGTGAGTTTTCATGGCAAAAATGACTTGAAATATGATGTGCGTGTGTGTGTCGACAGTGGCGCCCAAATATTTACAAAGATTATGAGCCATGACTTGTGGCAATAGTGTCATGTAACATGCTGTCATATCCTATCTGTACCACCAGGGAGTGATGATGTTCGACGGAACTGCTGGAGGCAAATATGTCCATAGGGGTGAAGACTGAGACTGGCACTGGCTGGAAAACTTCTCCCTCACACCAGCCAAAGGAAACTGGGTCTGAAGAATACCAAAATACAAATAACTCTGCGTCAGATTTTTTTTCCTTTTTTTTTTTTTTGAGTGTGTGACTTTTGTTATCCTAAGCTTAGCTGTTTGTAATTTGCAAACTGTTACTTGTTAACAGACAGCGATCGACACAATTGTCAAGTTGTTTCACCACATACGGACTGAAGTCACAAGTTGGACAGTACCACCCCAAATGGTCACACCTCTCCGATACAAATTATATATACATGTGTTCCACTATACATATGATGCATTTTATGGACACAAAGGCGTCAGTCCTAACTTCTTTGGACATGTAGAATCACAATTTGCTGGATATCTTTCTTGCTTCCATCACTCCCTGAATGGTGCAGTCAATTTGATTACACATGTACGAAATACCGAGGCCACCCCAACACCAGACACCTCAGGTCTTCGGGTGGGTCTACTGGGTCCGAGCCATCAGAGTAATCCTGTTCATCTGCGATACAACCATCACACATCACCTCTTCTGGATCCATGCCTGGAATTAGGGCAAGGAAGCTTGTCAGATTTCAAATGGAAGATATTTCACTATTTCCTTTACTGTTACAGATTCTTTTTCTTTTTTTGGACAGAAGTATTTTTTAAAACCAGGTTTAGTTGCTATGACCAACGATGTGTCCGTTGTAACTGCACGTCGCAAGCTGCTTCAAATCTTAGCTTATCGATCTCTGAGAAATTATGCCTATTGCTAACAACGTAAAGAAGCTAAGTATCTTCAGTTGCTTTAATATAAAGATCCTTTCCACCCACTTTCTCTTGAAATAAAGTACCAAAATTTTGGTGACAATTTTTTGCTGCCTGGCATCAATGCTTGGTGCATAGTCACTCGTTGCACAAAAACACACTCAAACATCGCCAGCATTTGTAAGCAGAACTCCTTGGTCTCACAGGTAACCCATCAAGAAAATACATACTTGTGTAAAGAAGTATTTCCAAAATATGCAAAAGTGCCCCATGTATCCTGATGGTAAACAAGATGACCAGGCAAAAGTGCTAAATTCAGACAAGCAAAAAGAATGTTTGACACAAATATTTCTCTTAGAAACCTAGCCACATGGCCATAGCAGCAAGAAGTGAGAAAACAGTTCTGGTGTAAGTCTTGGGATGCATGCTCAGTTACAAATTCGAGCCAGCATGAAATACTGTAAATTGCTTTATTTTTGCGTGTCTAAATTTTCACGGTTTTTCTATTTTTGAAATTTCACTGTATTTTTAATTTCACTATTTTGGACATAATTCCTATTGAAACAATGTTAAAATACTATTTCACTGTGTTTTTATTTTCACGGTTTTGTACCATCAGCGAAATAAGCGAAAATAAGAATACAGCGAAATTAAAGCAATTTACAGTAGCCACATGACTTAACCCTATCCCCCTTCAATGAAGATTGAATTAACAGCTTTCCTTGGCATGGGTTGGGCACTAAGTGCCCAACCTGTGCCAAGGAAAGCTGTTGACCTGGGGCATGGGATCATGATAGGTCTTGTCTACAATTCTCAAATTGTTTTTGATTACTGTTGAAATAAGTTAAAACGCTGAAGCAAACATTTAACCACCAGATGGTTTTTGGTCAGTTTACGGGGGAAAGGGTTGAAGTGGCATTCCACATTTAAACAATTCATCCACAATGTCAGCTGAAAGTACCCAGGATGTCTTATGGTGGTGGGAAGCAATACATATTTTCTTTATCAATTCTCCGTTTTCATCAAACATAGTGTCCATTCAAAACGCAACCATAGTAGGCTGCCACAGACGCTCCAATGTGTGCATTTGCAGGTAGCTGCGGAATTCCATGGTAATCATAATCACAGCCCTCGAGCACAGGATCGGACTGCATAAATTCCCACTTGGAGCAAGGGACTTCGGCCACCTGGTTGCCTGTTCAGTGCAGATAAACGTTTTTAGTATCACAGGTACAGGGACAAACAGTCACACAATCAATGGCTGTTTTTGTCACATTTATAGATATAAATAACAGTTGGGAATTTTGATCTTTTTCTGCAGATCTAGGTGTAGGTACACAGATAGTTACTAGTATAGCCTGTTCCCATTATTCATTTTGAACTGATATACATATCATGCCCTTCCAATATATTCCCAAATAAGAAGGTCTACCAGTAATTAAGCCAAAACTGTTCAGCTGGTAATATGTAGGTATACATCCCATTAGGTTGCCCTCCACCGATAATATTACCATTGCACACTCCCCTGCCATCCATATTCTCTGCAAAGAGATGGAAAATTTTGAATATGTTACTATGTTAACCAGTTATAAATTGATTCATGATACCACATGAACCTAATGAAACACGGAGAAAAAAAAGAGGACAGGCATACAACATGTAAAACAGTCAAACAGTTGTGTCACAAACTATCCCGCAAAAATATCAGGGGCAATGTCCCCAGAGGAATATTTCAGACATCAATGCAAACAAGTTTTCTTGTTGGTCCCCGATCCTTCCCAAAACAAATCTGGAGGCTGCCTTAGGTAAGTCACCTTGAACTTGAAGTAAGCCTATGTTTACACAGTTTACTGTATATTTATGCATAAACAAAAGTCAAAGCAAGTGATATACATGTACACTTTTTTTTTCAGAGGCAGTGCATGTGACCAGTCATGGTACTACAGTTGTCCCCCTCTCGTAAGGCCCCTCTGAAGATGGGCCATCCCCTCCAAAGAGGCCACTTCTGTGTGCAGCACACGTGGCATTTTCTGTACATTTACCCCCTCAAGAGAAGACGCCCCTCTTATAAGGCCACAATGCTGGTGCATTTTGGACGGCCTTACATAAGAGGGGGACTACTGTACTTGTTCACTTGCTATGTCCATCAATGTAAGACTGGGCAGTTTATTTCTCCATAGACACAGAAAGCTACATTTTTGTTACAAAGGATATCAGTATCGTTACATTGAAACAACTTTCCAAACAAAACATTTCACTCAGAATCAAATTTTTTATATGAAGGTGTTTCTTATATTTATGTGCATGTGCTAATTTAATCTTTTGGTCACACGTCATGCAATTGCAGTGCTCCCTCTTTATAACGCTGGTGTTGGGGTCCACAGGGTATACAGTGTTATAGCCAGACCGCCTTATAACAGGGACTTTTAACATAGAAGTAATGGGATAACTATTTCAGTGGGAGCCATGGTAACCACTGTTATATCAGAAACCGCCTTGTAATGAGGGGTGTTATAAAGAGGGAGCACTGTACTTTTGAATTTTTAATTTTGGATGAAAATTTATGAAATGGGACAACAGTTGTTAGCAGATTTTTATATATATATATACATGAAATAGAACACAGGACATCAAAACTTTTTATTAACATAACAAAACTGGCTTCCAATATGCCTGATCCCCAAACCTGAAACACCGTCACTTTCAATGCACAGGCATTAATTAACATTGCCTGAAAATTATTTCCAGTTTTCTTAATCTTATGTACCATATTATTCCTTTTAAGCACCCGAGGTGTGTGTGAAATTTAAATACAGTGATCCCTGTCTTGTAATCATACAAGTCTTCCATGAAACAATCTGGATTCCAGGACCATCTTACAGGATACGTGGAGGAGTAATGCCTCTATTATTTTACATGTACTTGACCTCCTAGGAACAACCGTAAATTGAAAACCCGTAAGTTGATCTCCAAGACAGGGACCACAGTGAAATGTGACTCAGCTGCACACCTTTTCTTCAGAATATTATGGCTCAATTAACGAACTGACTGCAGTAAAATACAGAGAACTGGGTTCAGCAACAATACCACAAAATGACTGGAACCAGAAGGGGGGGGGGGGGGGGCATTTTCGAGGGCCATTGATTTATCCGTTCTTATGCCTCCCCTCCCTTTTAAATGACCTATCAACTAATAAATTAATGTACAAATATTCAATTCTTTCCAAATACTTATATAAAAAGTGTCATAATATTGGAAAGGTGTGAACTTGAGTCTCACATGGTGCAAATGTAGCCATGCAGCCTGGGTACTTATTAGGAATAATATGGTAGACTTGCACCCATCCACCATAAACAAAATACAAGTTGGGTGGAAAAAGGGCAAAAGACGAATTTTCAATTACTGTATAAATTTCGCACTCCTGAAAATCTGAAATTTCTTTCTGTGTCCACCTGGACTACTAGGATAACAACAGGAAATACAATGACAGCACTCTTTATTGTAAAATTTAGATTTTTTTTTTAAAATGAGCAGTTCCATGAAAAACTTATGCAGCCAGTTTTATGACACACTTTGGTCTAGTTGCCCACCTACAAACTAAACATACTTCAAAATCACGGACATACCTGGATATCATCGTGTACATTGTCTTAGAAATTAGTCAGGATATCACGTACATTTCACATACATTTCAGATATTTTGGTTTTGTGACTTTCTGTGTCTCAGCATCATTTGTGCATCATGCACAAAAGATGACAGCTACACCAGAACTTTTCCTTGAACATAGTACTTCATGTACATCTTTTCTATTGATGAGTCAGTCCAGCTATCCTCACAGAAAGTCACCAAACCAAAACCCAACATTATCCTGAAGATTTTTACCATTTGCCTTCCTGTTGCTGCAGTTCATCAAGAGGTTGTGTGCCCTGACTGTTGTTCTCACTCTCCTCATCACCTACAGGTGATAGGGGAGAGTGAGAACAGAAACTTCTACTGCTCTCCTGTAGAGGGCATTTCAGTCACTCAGGGTTATGGTAGTGTATTCCCATTACTTTTCACTGCAATTTACAGCTTAATAACTTTAAAACCACTTGTTGCAGAAACAGCAAAATTTGTGTGGTAAAATTATGTACATAGCTGAAATGTTCACATGGATTTTATTCTTGTAACTTTTAAAGTAGTCTTTTTATTTGAGGTTAATTTAACATGCAATCCAATGGGAACACACATCTCTAGCCCTGAAAAATTCTGTGTATTGGCTTGTGTACTGAGCTGAATACACACATAATTGGCAATTGTGACCTCTCCTATTCACTCTTTCTAAACGCTGATATCTGGTTGCAAGATTTGACCCTTTCCTTCCCAGAAAGTGCCTGCATGTGCTCATATTGTCTGCTTACTCTTTTTTTCCCCTTGAATTTGATTTGTTGTTTCAAAATTTTGTATGAAGCTTGCAAGAAATATTCCACTGAATGCCACACTTTAAGTCAACAAGCTTCCTTGGTGTGGTCTGGGTGCATCCACAGCACACCATGGAAACTTGTTGCCTCAGTCTTAATTTGACCAGGAGAGGGTTAAATATTGCGTTTTACATATTTGTCTGTCTCAAAATGTTTGTGAAGAAAATCCAGTCACTGCACGAGATCACTTGATGAACTTCAGACGATGAGACTTGTCAGCGTTATTGTCACACATGTATCGTTCCCATATGCCAGAAATCAAAATAAAACTCCCACCCAAGCCTTCTGTTCATGCTCATTATTTTCTTCACTGAAATAGAATGATTTGAGTCTACAGCTTGGAAATTGCACAGATACAAGTTTCACAGCTTGGGGTCTTGCATATTTTGAAAATAACTTCCCAATAGATACAACGTAGCACACATATATAAGCATGCGTGTGAAATAAAGGACAACCATGCAATGTGCGGGGCTATATCATAGGAGCCAGAAAATGGCACTCGTCCAAAAACACTCTTGTCACACACAGTAAACGTCTCCCAACATTTACAAATTACTGCATATTTATCACCACTGATTACAGTATTGCATTATTTTTGTTCATATCTGATTTGAACTTTTGACAATGTTTTATAGAAGCCATGAATTCTCCAAGCTTTATTTACGGTGATACATGTATTTAATGTCATGTCCTCATCGCCCTGCATGTCTACATCAACATACACTGGCGACACATGTACACGGAAATGGACAAAATCAACTACATCCCCAGGTTCAGCGCACAGTCTCATAAGAGTTGTGCATTTACACAGAACCCAGGAAGTTTTGTGGTATAGTGATACTAGTTAATTCTTGACAAAAAAACAGGATGAATCTACAGACACTTGCTCATCTTTTCTGGCTGGCTTGTCATGTTTGTGCCTCATTGAGCTGTGTCACAGTATAGGTGTAAATGTAAACCACCAGAAATGCTTAAAACTGATCGCCACCAAGCGCCAACAGATTTTCACCCATCAATTAGTGGACAAGGCAGGTGCTATAAGGGCGTTGCGTTACACTCAGTCTGTCGCATGACGTGCTACATGTCACTAAGACAAGCAACACTTCTAGCGTCTTGGTTCAGCCAGTGACCTTGACCCTCATTTCTGGTTTCCTGGTTCAGCCAGAGACCTTGACACAAATTTCTAGTTTCCTGGTACAGCCAGTGACTTTGACACTCATTTCTGGCCTCCTGGTTCAGCCAGAGACCTTGACACTAATTTTTGGTGTTTTGGTTCATCCAGTGATCTTAACACTGAGTTCTGGTGACCATGTTCAACCAGTGACCTTGACACTTATTTTTTGGTGTCTTGATTCAGCCAGACACATTGACACTCATTTGTAGTGTTTTGGTTGTCAGTGACCTTGACACTCATTTCTGGTGTTTTGGTTCAACCAGTGACCTTGACACTTATTTTTGGTGTCTTGTTTCAGCCAGACACATTGACACTCATTTGTAGTGTTTTGGTTGAGCCAGGGACCTTGATATTCACTTTTGGCGACCTGGTTCAGCCAGGGACCTTGATATCTATTTCTGGTGTCTTGGTTCAGCCAGAGACCTTGACACTCATTTCTGGTGTCTCGGTTCAGCCAGTGACCTACATACTCATTTCTGGTGTCTTGGTTCAGCCAGGGACCTTGACACTCATCTTTGGTGTCTTGGTTCAGCCAGGGACCTTGATATTAATTTCTGGTGTCCTGGTTCAGCCAGTGACCTTGACACTCATTTCTGGTGTTTTGGTTCAGCCAGGGACCTTGATTATTTATTTCTGGTGTTCTCGTTCAGCCAGTTACTTTAATATTCATTTCTGGCGTCCTCGTTCAGGTAGTGACCTTGACCCTTATTCCTGGTGTGTTGGTTCAGCCAGGGACCTGGATATTTATTTCTTGTATCTTGGTTCAGTCAGAGACCTTGCAACTTATTTCTGGTATCTTGGTTAACCCAGTGACCTTGATACACATTTCTGGTGTCCCAGTTTAGCCAGACCTTAACACTCTTTTCTGGTTTCTTGGTTCAGCCAGTGACATTGACACTCATTACTGGTGTCCTGGTTCAGCCATAGACCTTGATAGTCATTGCTGGTGTTCTGGTTCAGTCAGTGTCCTTGACACTCATTTTGGTGTCCTGGAATAGCCAGGGACCTTGGTGCTCACCTTTTCAGGATACTTCCTTTAAGATCTTTTCATGTTCTTTATGCAACCCATGACAGACTATAATTTGTTCATCCTCAGCTTTCACTGTATACAACAAGATTCAATACCATCATGTTGATCATTTTGTAAGAAGTGTGGCCCTCACATCCCACCATGAGTGTGACTGTCGGCTTATAAGGTCAAGTGTGAAGATGGTTCAAATGGTGTAGCAGTTGTCTGGTCCTAAGTACTGTCATATGATTCTACATACAGACTTGGGGATGTACGTTCACTTTGATTTTTAAGCCAGGGAGCATAATGACCAAGGAAGGGGGGAGGTGCTGAAATGACGTGCACCTCCCTCTCAGTGCACAATCTTGGAATGTGAAGGCAAACATCCTGCATTTTACTTGGTCGAAAACTCTTTTAGGTTCCACCTGTTGCTATATGAATTATCATATCGGATGTTACATGTTTTTAGGTCATAACAGGACAGTGACCAGTCATGTGCTCTGCTAACGCTTGCATTCAGACTCAAGCGGCCCTGTACTTTTTCTTTCTTTTTTTCTTCTTCTTCACTTTGCCTGAAAGTAAAACTTCCAAAAGGCTCAAATCAGATACGTAGATGGAAGAAAAACATGATAACGTCTGTTTCCTCGAGTATTTATTATTGGTGTTACCATGCTTGTGGCAAAATTTGGGAGAAGTTTACTGCTAGTTCACCACCTTCCCACACCCACAGTCACACGTGGCTCCTTTGCCATATGGTGCATTTAATTTTACACAAAAAAACATAGAGCAGCGTACGGCAAAAAAGCAAGACCAGGCATGTTAGAGGAGACTACCTTAGACGACAAAGTAGCGGTAGTGGCTGTCTTCATGGTGAAAGTCTATCAGAGCCTGGGCAGCCCCACTCAGACGCAGGGGCTCAGTGGACACCAAGAGCACTGACTCATATGACTTCAGAAGTTCGCTATTTCCCGTGGAGACCACCGCTGGATCAGCGGCGGGAGGTGGCCGTGTTTGCGATTCCACCTGGGTTGCCCCTGTTGGCAAAGACAACCACAAGGGTAAAGCCTACTAGCGTGCACTCAGCTTCAGTATTTTCCCCCGCCCGTCAGACTTCCTCTACCCCTGACCAGTTTCGAAAACAAAGCAAAAGCAATTCCCCATTCCCTGAAATGATACACATTACAAAAACATGTTCTTTTTTTCTGAACTTGAATAGAAAAAGGTCAAATCTGAGGGAAAATTCTGTTCTGAGTTGATACATTTGTTGTATGCGTATTGAAATTTCAGAGGCAGTAAGCTCGTATGGTGGGTACAGGTCTATATATATATACATGAACAATTTGTAAAAAATATGCAATATCAAAAAGAGCACATAATCTGAATACCAGGAGTGGAAGATTGGTACAAGCACAGCAAAAGGTACACGTGTACAGTCTTTTATGCCCAACTTGTACCTATGTACAAAATCAAAATTGACCACAAGAGCTTGTGTCCAATACAAACGACTGGAGGTATCAGTCCATATCCTCTACATATATACTCCATAAGCATAGGTTAATTCTTAGAGCTTGGCTGATTGACAGAAACTCCCCCTAGGCTCTTGCTACCTTCTACACTGGACAGCAGCCAACTTACCCAGTCACTCTTTATCAGAAAAGTCTGTTTCTCGGTGTTGGCCAAGAACATTGTAATCATATTCTATGAGTAGTATTTGGTAGCAGGGAACATAAGTATGCATCCTACATCAATATGACAACCACTCGCGCTCCCTACCCCCCCCCCCCCCCAAAAAAAAAGAATAAACAAAACAAAACAAAACACATAGGCAGTGTTGGGTGTTTGTGGGTAGCATCAGTGATTATATTATATATTACTCATATTTCCTTGTTGAAATCAACTGAATTAGGTGCATGGTCATGTCCCCCATGTGGAATGCCTTCAAACCGGTTTTTACTTGAATACCAGAGCATTCCTTTTTCTAATTGCTGACAGTGATTTTGGTGAGATCACCTCGCAAGAGTTAAGTCTGTCTCATGTTGTAAGTCAGCTTTCCTATACAGAGAGAAACAAGGGCAGTCGGGTCACACAGCAAAAGATACCAAGCCCCCCCCCCCCCCCCCCCCCCCCCCCCCCCCGAGATCAACGGTCTCTTTCACTCTTCCAATATAGGAAACATTGTTCAGACAATCACTTTCTATGATGGAATCTAAGGTCAAGAGGTCACAGTGACTTAATTTTGACACATTCTTATCCCAAGATGTATCCAATGACACGCCAAGTTTGCTACCTGCAAGTATTTAATAGGGTACAGGAAATATAGCATGCGGGCACATTCTCTTTGACAGGGTCAAAGGTCAAGGCCACAGTGACTTAATTTTGATATGGGATACAATGCTATCTCAAGAAATGTACACACACACCAAGTTTGGTATCTGTAAGTATTACAATATAGAAAATATTGTCTGCACAAGCATTATCTATGATGGACTCAAAGGTCAAGGTCACAGTGACCTAATTTTCGCACACAAATATTCTCCTATCTCAAAAGTATTCATTTGATATACGTGTATTAGTTTTCTTAACTGAGGTCAGGTAAGTATCATAAAGCAGCTTGGTATCTATACTATCATACAGCACATTGGCTTGCACAAATATTTTCTAGGATAGACAGGGTAAAACTTCCAAGGTCACAATGACCAAATTTGGACATGCGATCACTCATCCAAAGAAGCATCTGCACACCAAGTTTGGTATCTGTAATATTTTGCTATGAGGAATATGGCCTGCACAAGCATATTCTATGATAGGGTCAAAGTCACAGTGATTTATTTTTGGTATGTGACACCCCCCCATCCCAAGAAGTATCAAAACAGCCAGCTTAGTACCTGTGCTCGTGGTATGGTATAAGAAATATGGCCCAGACAGGGATTTTTTTAATATTTTGGTCAGAAGGATGGGCTGCAAACCAATACCCCACCCAACCACCCCCACTTCCCAGGGGGATTGATCATGGGAACACCACTTCAGTTTGAGAGCACCTTGTAAGAACCATCATTTGTTATGAAATTCCCACCTCCCTGTGCCAATCATTTAAAAGAGCCATCTCACGAGAACACGTTTCTGATGCAACACTTTTTGTAAGCATAAGAAGAAAACACGTTTATTTCCTCAAAGAAAATGGCTCCTTAGCAACCGTATAGAGCTGATATGCTCTACGACATGTACATGTTTGTATCACTGATGCAACCCACGTTAAGAAGCAAGCAAGTGATTGTGATAGGAGGGCTCACATTGAACAAACAGGTGAAGTATGAGGATGGTTGGTCACAATTCCTCATAAGTGGTCAAATCTTTCAGTCACTCACAGGCCTGCAGAACTCGGTGAAAATAAGATTCTTAACCCTGTTGTTGTTACTTTTTGCATTCTAAATCACCTTGATATCTTGTGGGCCTATCAAAATTTGGGGGGCAACATTATGGCATGCCCTTGCATGATCGCCAAATGTTTCGTGCCGTTGCCTCTGTCGTCTCTGCTTCATTTTTCCCCAGTACAGATATGCAACAGTTTGATAGTGAGGCAACCACAGGCATTCCAACGAGAATTCTAACTGATTCTAGCATAATCAAAGACTGCTGGGGCTGTGTGCGCCACCATGTGGCTGCAGCATGTACAACCAAAGGGTCTATGACCTATGAGCTGAGGTCAGTATCACATACAAAATAAAATTTGGCCTTCATACACATAGCTGAACCATTTCATGGTGTCGTCTTAAAACAACTCCCTGTTCATGAACAGACACCTTTACATGATCACATTTCTGTGTTTCGTGAAATGGGCATGTACGTTGGTCACTGAAACACAACATAATACCTGCCAACACAGAATGTAATTGTGCCACATTTAGGGATCATTCTATAACGTAGCATCTAGAATATAATCCCTTTACGTTGACATTGTGAGCATGTGACTTATTCAAGGTCACCCATGTAAAATTTCAACATGGCTCTCAAAGATGATCACAAAGTGATGCATGAGGGTCCAAGTCTTAGATCTGAACAGAGTTCATGAATGTTTGCCAGCATAAATATCAGTCATGTCATCAAAAAGAATCATTTAGACATGCTCTTGTTGTGCCATAATTTTACAGTCCCACGGAGACTCAAATATTATTGTCTTTTGGAAACCTAAATTGAGAACTGGGGTGCCCCGTTAACTTGTAAATAGGTTCAAGAACATCCCATATGCAAGCATACTGGAGATTCTGTACATGCATGCAGGCAAATAATATTGCCAAATTTAGAAGAGCTTTAAATTTGAAAATGGTGAAAGAATCCAACTTGCGCAGATAAAATCTACTTAATTGTGAAGGTATTTGTGCACCTAGAATCAGCTGATATTTCAGTGGAACACCTATGAAGAATATAACAGAAATCTCTCTGAGAGCATTAAAAGGGTGGAGAGACCACAATTGATTGATCTTTGATGAACAACTATGGAAAGATCAGACTAGGGCCTGTTATTTTCTGCAATCGTCAAATCTGTTTGTCCAATGTGCCCAACAGATATCAAGGATAAGTTGACAACTATATGTACACACAGTCAGGGATCTACTACATTTGCCTGCTAAACAGACCTAGTTCCAAACATACTACATTCCACAAGTAGCATAAGAATATACATTGAGCTTAGTCTGCTTAGGAGGCAATCTTCACACTAGCATAAATTGCTGTAAAGTAGGAATCGGCTTTACCACCTTCCCCACATAAAAACTTCACAAATGGGCGTGTCTATTCTTTGTTGACCATGCCTATACGAAACTTACTTAAAATACATGTTTATGTAAGCAACAAAATATGCTTAAAATTTATCTCTTACATCTCAACAACATGTTTCGAAGTTTCAGTCACAAGTTTCAACTGTCAGAGGAAGCTGTAGGTCGTGGCAATTTGCAAAAATATGGAACGCTCTGTAGGCAAGTCTGATATTTAACACGTTTAAATCCCCTGAGGACTTAGTCAACAACTTTTCTTGGTGCTCTCTGGAAAAATGGCACCCAGAGTGCCCCAAAGACAACTGCTGACAAGTTGCCTCAACCTGGAGATCTGTAGCCTGTGCACAGTGAGACTGGAAACTCTGAATCAATATTACCCATTTAATCTTTTTCACAAGTACAGTAAACCTATATATATTTTCTGATTACTACACATCCATAGATTTGTATCCATAGTTTTTTGGGTTTTTTTTTTTGCAGGATTGGAAGTTTTTGAGATTTTATAGCATTCTTTCTCACTTGGTAGAATTTTCACATTTTTCATGCAGAAGTCACACAGTTTTTTTTTTTAAATTGAAATCGGGGAAATTATATATATATATTTAAATCCAAAGGTGAGTCCTGAAATACCACAAATACAAAGTTTGAATTTTTTTTAAGTTGGTCCTGACAGATTGTTCATTTTCTTTCTAGAAATTGCTCCAAAAGTCACGGAAGAGGTTGTCAGAACAAAAATATCTTGGAACTGTTCCTGGATATGACAGTTTTCTTTTGATGTTTATTGATATTAATGTGATAGGGCAATTTGGATGTTTGTGAGGCAAGATTGCATAGGTTGAGCAAAACACAGAAAATTGCGTTCAAAGGAAATGTTGCCAATTCTTATGCATTCATGGCTGCAATATGATATACTCAATTCTTCTGTCCTGTGTTTTTATCATTGTGTGAAATCAATTTGTAGCTTTATCTCTGTGATGGTGTTATTCCAAAAAAGTATATTTTGTGGCTTACAACTTGACTTGTTTTTATTTGGGAACATCAATCCTAACCATACTGGGCTTGTTTGGGTGTGGATTCACATTTGGCTTTCCATATTTGGGGCCTGGTAAGTGGATTGTGCTAATTTGTTTTAACATCAATCGAGAATTTCAAAGTTGTCAGAACAATGGTGGTGATAAGGCTGCACTGGCCCATTCTTCTCTCTATGGCTTTTGCTATCCTGTTCCCTATGACATGTATAAGTGACCCTTGTCAGTGGCTCACCTGGTTGCCATGGGGTCATGGACTAATGACTACATGCAAGCAATGACATGGTTCATTATAACGCCCATGCAAACAAAGCCCATGTGGTCAGCACTGCTGAAACTCTTCCGTGTAAACAAAAGTTTTGAGCTCAATTTTCTCATATAAATTTTATGCTCACACATCTGAGTTTCTTGGGGAGCATGAAGTTTAAGTATCAAACAATCCCAAAATATTAAAAAGTGATCAGAGGTTGTCCAAAGGTGCTGGCTTCAGATCTTCCACCTAAATCATTCTTGAAGCAACAACAAAAAACCAAAACAAAACAAAAAATCAGATCTGGCATTCATGACCTTTTGGGTATTTTTTTAATGGGAAAAAGTTGTATGCCGATATACCACCGTTAATCTGTCACAGTTAAAGACACTGCAACTTTCTTGGCAAGGGCCTTAGATGAGCTGTGTGTACACATGTAGTCAGGAGGTGGGGAGAGCAGTCCTGCATAAGCACATCATGGGAAAACTGTCATGCAAACCGCCGCACAGCATTAAACACAATCCACGATATGTGATGATAGACTCCACACATTATAAGGGTACAAAGAGCACTGCCACTCAGTGTATAGATAGTTCGACATTTTTCAACAAGCACTTTAAGTTACAGTACACAGACAGGATTAAGATACAGCACAAAGAATGCCAACTGTTACGGCTATTTTGATTTGGATGTTTTGGTAATGTACGTGTAATTCAATATAATCTACAACATGTTGTGGTCAAAGAAACCTTTGAAGAAAATATGCAACATGTGAAACACTTTTTCTTAAACTTAAACACCCCGATTTTTTGTAATAGAATTTGAACTGTTTGAAAAAACAAAATTTTATATATATATATTGCTTGAATTTTGAGAGTACTACCTAAACTCTAGTAAAATCTAGAAGATAACTACAAAAAGCATTGTTGTGAGCAGAAGCTTGACATTATTTGGTGGAGTATCCTAACATTTGTAACTTGACCTGTTGAAAATTGTGAACCATCCCAAAAGCTAACAGACACTCCTCTGAAAGCAGGGCTTGGTATCAATACATTTCAAATATGAAGGTCTACATTGTGTGTTGCACGATCTACAATCATGTACACACCCGTTTTGCCATAAAAGCTATACAATGTATACAATGTGTATTCCCTCGAAATTATCTTTTGAGTTAGTGTAATAAAAGAAAAAAAAAACAGAAAAAAAAAAAAAAAAATAATAACAATAATAACTAGAGCAGACTGATTTTCCAACAGAAAATCATATGTCTCCCGGTGGAACACTTACGTCTCTGAATAAGCTACAGGTGATAACAAATTACAAATGACCAAGTTTGCTTGAAAATTACAATCCTATTTTAGTTCTCACCTAGATACATTACTCTAGCAATTTTCATCAAGTTCTTCAAGACTTATTGCACGGAAACCAATTTCACATAAATGACCCTGTGACCTTGAAAACTACGTCAAGGTCATCCAAATACAATCCCAACCTAGGTCTTGCCTAGATACAAAATCCTACCAAGTTTCATCAAATTCCATCAAGTTCTTCATGACTTATCGAACGGAAACCAATTTCCCATAACTGACCCTGTGACCTTGAGAATTACGTCAAGGTCACCCAAATACAATCCTAACCTAGGTCTTGCCTAGATACATAATCCTACCAAGTTTCATCAAATTCCATCCAGTTCTTCAAGACTTATCGCATGGAAACCAATTTCACATAAGTGACCCTGTGACCTTGAGAATTTGCTCAAGGTCATCCAAATACAATCCCAACCTAGGTCTTGCCAAGATACATAATCCTACCAAGTTTCATCAAATTCCATCAAGTTCTTCATGACTTATCAAACGGAAACCAATTTCACATAAGTGACCCTGTGACCTTGAGAATTACGTCAAGGTCATCCAAATACAATCTCAACCTAGGTCTTGCCTAGATACATAATCCTACCAAGTTTCAGCAAATTTCATAGAGTTCTTCAAGACTTATCGCACGGAAACCAATTTCACATAAGTGACCCTGTGACCTTGACAATTTGCTCAAGGTCACCCAAATACAATTTCAACCTAGGTCTTGCCAGGATACATAATAATACCAAGTTTCATCAAATTCCATCAAGTTCTTCATGACTTATTGAACGGAAACCAATTTCACTTAAGTGACCCTGTGACCTTGAAAATTCGCTCAGGGTCATCCAAATACAATCCCGACCTAGGTCTTGCCTAGATACATAATCCTACCAAGTTTCATCAAATTCCATCCAGTTCTTCAAGACTTATCTCACAGAAACCAATTTCACATAAGTGACCCTGTGACCTTGAAAATTCGCTCAAGGTCATCCAAATACAATCCCAACCTAGGTCTTGCCAAGATACATAATCCTACCACGTTTCATCAAATTCCATCAAGTTCTTCATGACTTATCGAACGGAAACCAATTTCACATAATTGACCCTGTGACCTTGAGAATTCGCTAAAAGTCGTCCTAATACAATCCCAACCTAGGTCTTGCCAAGATACATAATCCTATCAAGTTTCATCAAATTCCATCATGTTCTTCATGACTTATCGAACGGAAACCAATTTCACATAATTGACCCTGTGACCTTGAAAATTCGCTCAAGGTCATCCAAATACAATCCAAACCTAGGTCTTGCCTAGATACATTATCCTACCAAGTTTCATCACATTCCATCAAGTTCTTCAAGACTTATCCCACAGAAACCAATTTCACATAAGTGACGCTGTGACCTTGAGAATTTGCTCACGGTCATCCAAAATATAATCCCAACCTAGGTCTTGCCAAGATACATAATCCTACCAAGTTTCATCAAATTCCATCAAGTTCTTCATGACTTATCGAACGGAAACCAATTTCACATAAGTGACCCTGTGACCTTAAGAATTAGGTCAAGGTCACCCAAATACAATCCCAACCTAGGTCTTGCCTAGATACATAATCCTACCAAGTTTCATCAAATTCTGTCAAGTCCTTCAAGACTTATCGCACGGAAACCAAGTGTTGAAGAACCTGAACAAGAAGAAGAAGAAGAAGAAGCGGAAGAAACGGGCACTTAAACAATATGTCCCCCCGCTTCCACCGGGAGACATAATTTTAGATAAACCTGTCCAGATAACATGGTCCAGGTCAACAGCTTTCCTTGATGTGGTTTGGTGCTTAGTGCCCAAGACACACCAAGAAAAGCTGTTGACTCAGTTTTGATTCAAGGGCAGAAAGGGTTAAATACAATTAGGATTATATGTATCACAATGGGAAACATGTTTCATATTCTGGCCTTGCTTTTTCCACATGTAGTGGAGACCGGATGATTGATTCATTCTGGGAAACGAAAATCATGGCAATTGATATTTCAGGGATAAGTAAATTACTTGACCTTGACACTACGACAAACCCTGTTGTCTGGAACAAGTCAATTTTCAGACAGAACAAGTACAAATTTTGAGATGAATACAGGTATACTGTATAGCGCACAACTTGGTCTGGATTTCACACAAAACGTGCTGTGGGATAAGTGACCAAAATTATTCATATCAAGCCCCACTAATTAATTTTGTAGAGGACTGTCAAATAATTTGCCATAAAAAAATAACATGCTGTCAAAAATGAGGGAAATGAAAGGTTCTACATATTGAAAAAGAATGTATCTCTACCCAAGTGTCGTTCAACTTCCACATTCACTGGCCACTAATTAGGGACAGCCCAGACTGGTGCTCGTGATGGATACAAATGCTGCTTTTGAAATAATGGTTCAATGCCAAGGGAATACACACTGCTCACAGTCTGCTAAACATGATGACATATGACCCAACTGATCTATAAGCTCTCATTGACTGACACCTAGATTTCCTACACATACACCATCTTGCTAGTTGCTTCCATAGCAGCCCAAGATTGCAGTTGTTTGATCAAAAACAGGCAGTCCATGATACTAAACATTAAAACAACAGATATTACTGGTAGCTTTTGATGCAGGTTTCCACCTTCACAATCACACATAACTTTTATCCCAGTTACATAAGGAGCTGTAAAATTCACTTCTCTGTTGAAAACAGCACTTGTTCCACCCATTACCATGGTTATATCTACATTTACGTACAATTTGTAAGAGATGTCTCCATATAAAAGGAATTACATGTTTTGAATCATGAACGAATGAATATATACAAATAAATAAATTTAAAGTGCGTTGTCAGGTACCTCCCACAACAGTTTTCAAAACTCTGTGTCAACTGTTATTTCTTCAAGAAAGAAGAAAATGATAATTTTTGTGTATATTTTAGTCTCTTTTTGTGTCATTCGGGTCTCTACGTTCACCTATTTCTGAAAAATATTGGCACAAATATCCAATGAAACAAGTGCACAGTGATCCAAAGGATCCATGTCCCCTGCCACAATATACAGAAGAAAGCTATACAATGTGTACAGCATGTCTGGATGCACAAAAACTGATATGTTCTTGGGCCCTGTGACCTTCAAAAAAGGTCAAGGTCAAAAGCAATGCATGGCGCACATGCCCTTGGTATGATGCATCTCTGGTATAAATTTCATTATTCTATCTCTAAGGATTCTAGAGATATGCTGCCAGACACACGAAAATGGATATGTTCTTGGGCCAAAAACACTACACAGTGCACATGCCCTTGGTATGATGCATCTCTGGTAAAAATTTCATTATTCTATCTCTTAGGATTCTAGATATATGCAGCCGGCCGGCCAGAATTGGCCCCTATCCCTACTAATTCTATGTCCCCCTATGCCACCTTTGGTGGCAGGAGACAAAAATGCTGTGCCTTACCAATTCTGTTCAAAATATACGCGATAAACTCACAATTTAATTTTCAAGGTTTTACTGCATATAAACTTTTTTTTTTTTCAAACTTAACACAAAAAATCCTTTCAGGTTTTGAATGACTGATTCTACATCATCATATACTGAAAACAGGACACCAGGAAGTTTGCTGCAGTGATGTGATGGGACAATCAACAGTGTTGACAGTTTCTTGATGACGTTCTGTCTGGCTGTGTAAGCTACTCTCACACTGGTGTTATGAGCCTTTTGATAATTAATGGCTGCACTCTGTGACAAAGGCCAACAAAATATGCAGCTCAATCTCCATATTAAAACCACCTCTGTAAAGAGACCATTCCTATATTAAGACCATCCTTTTACAGTCCTTTTTGTTTATACAGTAAAACCTCTCTAACTGAACACCTACGTATACCGAACACTCTCTATACTGAACACCAATTCTCAGTCCCAAATATATACTTTCAATGTTATCAAACCTCCCTGTACCGAACACCTCACTATACTGAACATTTTTTTCCCTTCCCAAGGGTTGTTCGGTATAGGGAGGTTTCACTGTACTTAATTAAACTCTATCTCCGCTAATGAGACCATTTCCCATTGGAGACAGTTTTTTTCCAGTGTCTTTGTGGTCTACATGATTTGGAGATTCCAATACATTTTACTCTAGCTCGACCACATTAATAGCTCAGTGCTAACTGCGACTAGTCAAACTACTTCAAACAAACTACTCAAGATAAACTATGATTTATATAAAGATGCTAGAAACTGATTCCTTGTTAAAAAAAAAAAACAACAACAAAACTTTCACTTTAGAGCCAGCATTCCTGTAGTTACCTAGAATATAATAGCCCGAGTCAAAAGCTGTCCTCGGAGCACTTTGGGAAAAATGCGCCCAACGTGTGCCAAGGAAAGCTGCTGACTCTCTGACATGTGGCACTGAAAGAGTTAATATAGTGAGCTAATTTGCCCATCAGGGTGACACGATACACAATTAAAACACAAGTGGAGTCAATGAGCTGAAAATACCAATTTGTGTCTCCCTGTCTAGTCGCCACTGTCTAGTGCGTTCTAGACGAGGGGGAGTATAGATGTATTCCAGTATGTGAACTTTCAAATTCAGTTCAGGATGGTCTAATTGGGCAAAATGTCTGCCCAACGGTTGGTCAAGTACTTTGTTATTGATATAACAAAAGTGCACACGTGGAGTCAACTTAGCCCAAAGTACGCCAACTAAAAACTGTTGATTCCGTCCAAATGTGGCACTGAAAGAGTTAACCTGGTGAACTGACTCGCACTTTCAAGAGGACACGATACAAATTCAAACACAAGTGGAGTCACCACTCCAGCAGCTGTGGGTGACTTTTGCTAAAAAAAAATTCACTATACTGTTCCCAAGTCTTTTCTTTCCTACTCCTTTTCACCGTTTATCACAGCACAAGTTGTGCTCACATAAACTGTGATAATGATCCCAGATTCAAGTTCGTTGTAGAGGGGCCTTTCATTCAACAACCATCATGTCTCTAAACAGAGAGAAGGACGGTCCAGGTCATCAACTGGGCAATTTAATTGGTTAATCCGGCCAAATCACTTACACTAATGTTTCTGGCCTGGTACAGTACTTTGGCTCCGACCCTAAGCCCTAAATTTGGGATGCAACCAGGATGCTGGAAAATTTGATTTACTAATTAGTCCAAATTTTATACCAGTCAATGCATACATGTATTTTTTTTTAAATCATCCTTTTTTTTTAATTTTAACACTGCAAAATCCTAAAATTAGGTTGATAAAGGTCCACCGAGATAACATGCGCTCTGAGTACTTCATGGTCAGCCTACACTAAAGATTGCTCTTAATTGACATAAGTTTGAACCTAAACTGAGCTATGCTCTGAGCTGATGATAATAACATAAAACCTCAAATTGCTCTTTTGGCCTTAAAACACTAACTATACCTTCGATGAGAATTCAGGGACTGTGCTTCAAAGTTTCTAAATAATATATATTCAAATATACAAAATTTATGTTTATCTAGATGCAAAGTTTTTCATGGTAAAGATGGACAAATCACACTGAGTCAGTCTGTACTATTGCCTCCAAAGCAGACCAAGCTCTGTGTCATCTGGAGCTACTACACTAGCTGTGCAGTAGACATAACATGGAGCGTGGGTCTGCTTCCCAGGCAATCTGTATCACCACACTGCAGCAAACTTCAAACTGGCCCAGGTATAGGCTAAGTGTCTTAAACATCAACTTGAACCAAATTAAAGCCAAAACATTCATCAGGTTCCTAACAGGTGTAAAATTACAACACATAAAACACTGCTTCTTCATAAACAGAAAATGCTCAGTCCACATCCTGATTTTTCAGGTACTTGGAAAGTGAAAGCCACACCTGTGTTCCCAGGGAGGAAAGAGTGTATAATTAACAATGTGGTGGAACCATATATAACATGCAATTCAAGGTCACCTTGACCTTTTATAAAATTCCAAAGGAATACAAAAAGACGACCCAAAAATTATACAGGAATTTTTGTTTCCATAGGAACCTCATTGAATACCTTATTTTCTCTGCAGGAAACCCACAGGAACACAAAATAATATCTTGTCCAGGCTGCTATAGAAGCAATGAATTAATGTGTATAGATAAATGTAAAACTGTCACTTGGCCTTGTCACTATTTCAGCCAATTGTTACTTTTGACAAGGAAAAACCAACAAAGCAACAGCTAGGCCTACTAAACTAACACTGAAAATTAATAACCAACCTATATGACACATTAACAGAAAGAAAATATTAGTTTGACATAGATGTTAGTGGCTGGTAACTTTAAATTAAATATAGGAGTGTGTCAGTTCTCAAGTTTGCTCACAAAATAGGTCAACAATTCAACTCAAAAAATTAATTTTATAAAATATATATCACATATGAAATGCCTGTTGCATGTTTGATCTTCTCTTTAACTTTTTTTTACTCACTTTCTATTACAAATTGAACATTTACATTCAACTTTTTGTTGATTACACCAAGGAATCATTTTACACACCACATAATTATGTTTTGTTCACATAGAGAAGATCCTTACATTTTTCGAGAAATCTGGTTTTCTTAAACCGAGTACGCACCTGCTCTCCTGAACCGCTTGTACTCTGCCTCCTCTGATTCCTCTAATGTACGTTTCTTTCCAGCCACCGGTACCTGGTTTGTTGACACACCATCTTGCAGCAAAACATCACCACTGTGCCTTCCGTTCATGTCACCATGAGAGGGCGCTCCACCAGCAGCCCCATCCGATTCCATATCCTGATCCATGGCTTCACACTCCTCTGGCACCGAGTGTTTACTGTGTCCGTTACCGGATGCACTACCGGGATGAGGTGGCAACAGTCCACTATTAATTCCTTGGTTAGACAGACAAATGTTTGGTTTCTTTTCTGCTGCAAGCTCAGCCTGTACTGGAACCACTGGTGTGAGCAGCTCCTGATGTATGCCTTGCTGCATGGACTCCGCGTCCTGTTGCACTGCTATGCTCTCAACGTAGCGTGCACACTCCTCGTACCCACATGACGCGGCAAGCTGTGCAGGAGAACTGCCATTGTTGTTGCGAATGCTGAAATTGAACAAGAAAGCCATGGCTGTACGCTATCAGCTAACAGGGCCAAAGTACCAATTGGAAATGTAAATTTTCTCAAATTAATTCACACATCTGGTGCCGAGGACCTGATACTCTTCATGCAGTACATTCATGATGATCCAGCCTCACATCACACTCACCAATAGAGGACTACATTATAATTTAACATCCACATGTTATAGAACCCTTCTTGCTTCATAATATTGTTGCACTCATGCATTTTCCATCCACAAACTTTTTGTAAATAATTTTTGTTCTTTTGTTGTTGTTGTTTGTTTGTTCGTTTTTTTTTGTACCTCCTATCCCACACTTGACACAAGTAAAATGTTGCCCAGTGTGGTTTTAACAGATTTCTAAGTAGGGACTGCTTTGGCCATTAATAGCCAATATAGCCAAATGCTGATGTTTCTTGAATTTGGCAGTTGAAATTTAAAAATGGCAGATCAATTTTAGTATAAATTATCAAAAGCCATGCAAGAATTTTTCAATTTTCCAAATTTTATTTTCCAATTTGAAAATTTCGAAGGCCTAGACTAGTCATCATAAAAGTAAATTTTACCACAATATACTTAAGAGATATACAATGTACTTGTAATTTCTCACAAATGGAAAATTAACAGCCCACAGCATTTTACAAAAACCAAGCCCCCCCCCCCCCCCCCCCCCCCCCCGACATGATAAGCTTGATGTAGGCTTAACGCGAGCCTCATGCTACAGGGGCATATCTTTTTTGGCTTTTGAACTTGGGTTTCTTCTGATCCACAGGTCATAAATTTCTGAAAACTGTCAGATTTTTTTTTTTCAATCTCTTTTAATTGTGCATCACAAGTCTATCTTTTTACATCTTGTGCAATGTTTTGTTTGTCACATGAAAAAGTCTGACAACCTTGAAGTCTCTTTCAGAAAAAGTGGTTTTGAGATACACCGCTGTAGCACAAGTAGACTGGCGTCACTTACACTCCTGTGGCATCCCTGTCACCATATATGCCGAACTTACAAGCTCCTGTAATATGTTTATAAATAAATAAATATATGTGTGTGTGTGTGTGTGTGTGTGTGTATATATATATATATATATATATATATCTAGTTTTCTTCCTTAGCAGCCTTATCCTTGTGTTTCTTTTGAACACTCCACTTGTTGGGGAATGGAGAGTATACAGAACTAAGTCTGACCAGAAGACAAAGGCACATTAAGCACAGCTATATGTTATCCATAACACATTGAAACAAAGTTTGAAAGACGACATATCAAGACCTGAAACTGGAGGCTTCATGTACTTACTTCAGTTTAGCACCATGCGAGGCCAGAAGACTGACACATTCAATACTGCCGGTCCTGGCCGCCTTGTGTATCGGGGTTTCTCCAAGGTAATCCTGTAAGGAAGCCAGGATATTAGACGATTTCATTAACCTGTTTTTATATGGTAGACTGCACACCATAATACAGTAATGCCTCATGGCCCCACGTTTACAACGTTCACCCCAATCCTCATCCAGAAATAGACCCATACTTTGTAAATGCATGATAAAATAAATAGACACCACACATGCAGTGTCTTGCACATTTAAACATTCTCAGCCAGGCGTTATAAAAACCTGCCAGGTATCAGGCAAGGATTATTTTTATAATAGTTTGTGATTGAACATTTTGCTTTGCCTGGTTTATCGCGGTTTTGCCTGCAGCTTGCAGGCACTGTATTCCATGTACTAATACTATTCTCATGCACGATGAGTTAAATGTATCTTTAATTTTACCTTGAGTATATAGGTTATATTAAAGATGATCTCAGTGCTGACTGATTTTTTTCTGTATATAGCACTGTAAATTTATTTGATAAGGTCAATCAAGTACATGTATATATTTTTAGAAGGCAAACAAACTAAACATTTATACTGTGGGACTTTGGTAATGTTTCCTGGAAGCAGTATTTGCAAAGCCATAAAAAAGTGACAGATAAGTGACCATCATTCTTTGATGTACATTTTCGATTTCACTTGTACATTTTCATGTATTTTTCCATCAAATTTATGGCAAGTATAGAACACACTGCAAATTAAAAAAGGCCTGTCCCAAATTTTTAAATATTTGTTGCTGTTCCAGAGATACAAATGTTTTGAAGTCACAATGATGACACATCCAAGAAAAGCTACTTTTTTCAACAGACTCTGACGACAAAACTACACCAAATTTTAACAATCTGAGACACTCTTCTTTGATTGATTGCATAACCTTGAGTTCACAGCACAATTGAGGTCCCTGTCTTCAAAATTAAATGAGTTGAATCAATATTTCCGGTAATTTTCGATGATCTTTTGAGTAATTGTTATGCAAACACTACCTTCAACTACCATCATAAAATTGTGATTAACATAATCTTCAGTTTGTTAGCTTTCAGAAAATGTCTACTTTATCTCACTTTATATATGAATCAAGGGTTACATGCAACAGTTTGTGAAAGTCACTGCTAACCTAATGTATATCCTTTAATAACATGGACATAATTTGTCAATTTTACACTGATAAGGAGTTCTTAAACAAACTGAATACACCAGCCAGTTATAAATTTATACATCCTACTATGTATGAGGCAAGAATTATTGTATGAAAATTTATAACCTGTCTGCAGACACACTTTCATGAAACATTTACAGGGTAAGTATTTCATCAAAGTGCTCATTCGGAAAGGCCACATAAGACCAATGCAGGCCAGGGTTTCCGCCAGAGGGTAAAACAAGTAAAATAGCATACCCCTAAAAAATTTCAAGGGTACTTTTGCTTACCCTAAAATTTTGATAAAAAAGTACAATTTTAGCATATATTATCCCAAAAAACCCATAAATCTTCATTGTCAGACTTTTCACTTTGATATTATGAGTAATTGAGTACCCTAAAATTTCACTCTGGCAGAAACCCTGCAGGCAGACTGTCTGATGCAGCAATTAATCAACATGATTGCAAACTCAATTTATCAGGATCAGGCACAATGAAGAAGTGGAAGACAGGCATACTTCCATCACCTCTCTGATAAACAAAACTATTCACTGACAGGATCTAGTATTCAGTACCATCGGTTGTCGACTAACTGTTTACACCTGAACCTCACCCGAACAATGTCTAATCTTCTAAAATGATTCATAAAGATTCATATTAATTCATTAAACTGTTGGACCACAGGTAGTCACACAACACATTAAGCACATAAGTAATTACTAATAGACAATGACAAGTGTTGCGAGAGAAGACACACAGTGTGCCAGTTTGCCCGACTGGTTTCACCCTTTGCTGCTGTCATTGATGTCAGAGTCAACATAAATATTTTTATTTTATGTTTTGAGGGTGAAATTCAACAGTAGTAACTCAGTGTAGATCACATGACCTAAACATTATTACAACTAAATTGTGATGCACCTGCATCAGTTACAGTGCATTAACATTATAGACAAAATGAAATGTGTGCGAGAGATGTTAAATTATATGTCGCAAGGGACGTGTGAAACAATGATTATGTAAAGAAACACAACACACCAAGTCGGAGTTGAATGTAGGCCAAGGGCATTTTTTTTGCAATGAATACCCAATTAACTCATTCCATACTATGGTCACAGGTCTTGGTCAGTGGTTTTGGCACTGCCAGGCAAGTAATGTTGCAGCTGCCCTTGCAGCATGACTTGCCAGGCAGTGCCAGAACCACTGACCTTAAGACTATGGGCATGTTGGCACTTGAATGAAAGCTCTTTTCATGAAGAATTTACATGTGCAATTGTCATCTTAAATCTAGGTAAATATACGAAAAAATCAGGGACTGGTATGGAATGAGTTAAACATTCAATAAATAAAATCTTATATGGCTGGAGAGTGAGTTACCATTTTCCTCTCACTTGTGATCACTGTTGGCGGAAAAATCCTCAGAGTGCCCGAAGGTCACAAGGGATTCCCCCCAATAACAACAATCCCTCACGAGAGAAAAATAGTAACTCACTCTCAGCCATGTAAGATTCTATATATAGTTATGCCACTTAAGGTGCTCCACAGACCGTACACGTCACACTAGACCTAAGCCTTCTGGAAATTATCAGTGAACAATTCTGACCCAAGATTTATTTATAAATAAAAACAATTGAACATCTCCATAACACGTCAGAACTTTTTATGGGAGTAAAAAAAAGAACCTGTGCTATTGTTTTCTTTGACAACAGAAACAATAAGCTACATGTATTGGCTGAACTTACAGGCCTGTACTACAAAGGCTCCTTCAGCAAAATCCTGAAATATGAAAAATATAAGGACCTAAATGTCTAATGCACATATTAAAGATTGTCTTGAACGAACATCTTGAAGGATTAATGAGGTCTCGCAACTCATGTGGTCTTTCGGTTTTTTTTTCGAGACAGGGATCACTGTGTGTGTGTGTGTGTATATATATGCTGATGTGTTGTCATCATAGACTGACTCAATGTCAATATTGTGCACTGGTATGACAAGGTCTGTATTCAAGGCTATCACTAACAAAGCCCAGGCCTGAAAAGGAAGCTCAGCAGGCAAGCCCATGCGCAGTGTGTGCCACCAGATGCCATCTGTCCTGCCCAGTTGGCACTGTGCCAATAATCTTTTTTTGTTGTAGTCTTCATGGCAGAGTATTTTACTCCCCCTCTAATTTATTTGTCTGTCCACCTGTGCAATATCATTTAATCAAAGCAAATTCTGTGGTGCCTCCCCCCCCCCATGCTCGTACTTTAAACATTTTACCTATCTTGCCCAAAATGTTATTTCAGCTTGTCCCAGAACAGGGAATCTGAAAATTGATGTGTCCTGGTGCTGCATACAGACTTTCTCTCAGCCTTTATTTTTATAGACAACCAGCTGTTCAATGAATGATTTATACCTTGCCACTTCTGGATAGCTACTATATGAGAGACAAGTGGAACTTCAAAAAATTACTTTTCCTGTGGAGAAGTTTGAATGTAAACACTTTTTTTCTCACCTTGCCATCAGTTACTCTGAACCAAATACCTGACTAGTCATCCAATGTTGCAATAAAACACAGCCCTTTGGTCCATATATACAGGTGTGCACGTCCAGTCTAACGAGAATGACTTGCACATGCAAAGAATGTTCAGAGAAATACACAAGTGGACACGACAACAATAATCCTTCTGCCTGTAGGTTGCGGTTTGAACCCACAATTTTGCACATTTACGACGGCAAAATTACAGGACTAGGCTTGTCTCTGCATGGTCACTTAGCTTTGTTCACTTTGCACTACATAGATGTGGGACTATGTGCTCAGAGACAAGTCTGGTCCCACAGTGTTCCTTACCTTAAACATGCAATTAACCCTTTCCCCCTTGAATTCAGACTGAGTCAACAGCTTTCCTTGGCATGGGTTGGGCACTAAGTTCCCAACCCATGCCAAAGAAAGCTGTTGACCTGGGGCATGTGATCTTGATAAGTGTCATGTACATTTGTCAGTCAAATTATTTTTCATAACTGTTGAAATTAGTTCAAAACACTGAAGCAGACGACATTTGAGCACCAGCCGGTTTTGGCCGGTTTAAGGGGGGAAAGGGTTAACATAACACATAGCCAATACTGCTTTGTAGCATGCTGATCCACCATGCTCTGCCCCAAAGGTTTTTACAGGCAAACTGTTCACGTTGAAATCAGGTGAGATTATCAACCAATATCATTTTTACGCTTTAACATGTTTAAAGCATAGTGTTCAAAGGGAGTTCACATTTAGTTGTGACAAGTGTTTTCAACTGGATGCATGGGTACTTGAGTGGGCTAGAGTTTCGTGTTCCCATTAAATTTCATGCAACTGAAATCTTTGACACACGTAAACAGCCATTTCTGTATGTTTCGACTTGACATTTGTTTGTTTGAACATTTTAGCTAAATAGTAGAGCCTTGTTTTAGAAACCAAGTACTTTCAATGCTACTTTTTCCACAGCCATAGATTTTGTGACATCATTCCCCCCCCCCCTTTTTTTTTTCATTTACATTTGAACCCTTGGAGCAGACAATTTTGTCCTCTCCTTTTGAATTGTAAGAAAGTTCCACTGTATAACAGTGACTGATTTCATTACTCTAACAGAAGTGTGCAATCTTTGGCCCACGACAACTTCTCTGTAATCTTCACTTGTTAAAAACCTGTGAAATGATTTATATAAGGCCTTAAATCTGTCCCAACAGAACTATACTTTGGGCCCAGCTCCAACAAGTTCCCTATCAAAGTAACTGCCTCTAACCAGACTATATATGAAAAGTAGTTTGCTGGTCCTGGACATTCGGAACAGCATTTATGACAGACCTGGTGGTCCGGGCAGGTTTTTTGTCAGACTTTGAAATTGATGTCAATTGAAACAGGTTCTTTTATTGGTGGTCATTCCGTCGACCAGATGGACAGAGTTTGTCGGCCCGAACACATTTTTGTGGGCAAATGCCGTCCGACCACCACTTTTCGTACAGACTGTCTAACGAGCCTTTTAAAATTTCACCTGTTTATAGTATGCCTTTTCTCCTCCTCATGTCTGCTTTCAGACAAAACAATCAATAATAAAACCTATTCTTCATACATTCTTAAAACAAAAATGTGTAAATATGCAGTGACAAAGGATTTCTGTCAAGCAGTGAGACTCTTTGTTCACTTGAACTGAAGTAACAGCATCACAAAAGCAGCGGAAGGATCAGACCATGCCAGACTGAAAGCTGTTTCTCCCAGCTGTCATCATGCTGCACACATGTGGTAAATCAAGACGCAACTGTATCATTTTGGATCTGTGTTACCTGTAGCTCCTCGTTAGCACCCGACTGCAGCAGCCACTGAAGACAGTGTGGGTGACCCCCAAATGCAGCAAGGTGCGCTGGACCCTGCTGGAATTTGGATGTGCGAATGTTCACCTCTCCCCCTCTCCCAGCAACACCAATCATAAGCTTCCTCAGGCAGGCCAGCTGAAAGGAGTTGACAGAAGCAGATATGTGACCATTTGGCATAGGAATGATATTTACCTGTAATTCAACACTGGCACCACAATGTAGTAACCATTGCAGACAGTGACTATGTCCAGCGAAGGCAGCTACATGCGTTGGGGTTTGAGCCAGTCGTCGTGTTCCAATGTCACAATTTGAATTGTAGTCCACTATACGCATAAGGCATCCTAACTAGAAACACAAATGCAAATAAACCAAACTGTACTCCACAGAACCACAATTTTTCACATCCAGCAAATAAATGTCATAATCTGGGCTGGCACTGGTCATGAGCCATTGATCAAAAGACATAAATCTACAGCTCTAAAAATGTCTCACACTTTAACTGAACTGACAGCACGATTTTTCACATTACATTAACAATTCATTGTACTAACAAGAAGCCCATGGGACTGATGCTCTGCTGCCATATTGAGACTCTAAAATCCCATCAGTGGAGCCACTTGTAAGTAGTGTGTGCAAACAAGGGTTTTCTGGCCTCACACAAGAAAATTTATCGTTTTAGCCAGTCTGGCTAACTTAGCTGAAAACTTATTAGCAAGACTTAGCCAAATTAAATCTTGGAGGTACTACTTGGGGCTAGCTCTAAAAATTTTATTGCAACAGCCATTTTTTGCAAAAAAGTCGATAATATTTCATTTGCCAAAAAGAACCAGATATAGGTACCTGTATAATGGTCATCTTGTAATAAATTGTGAACTTGTCACCACATTTTAATGCATAACAATCATCATAGCAAGCCACCACTTTTAACTTTATGGCCTTGGTGACCTTGAAAAGGTAGGTCAAGGCCACCCACATTATGAAATATTCTAGTTTTGGGCATGATAGTATATATCCTATAAGTTTGGTTTGACCAGCCAAAATTCTTGCTACAACATTAAATCTATATAAGGTTCATGTAATTATACCTATTATGAAAGACCACCTGTTTTGAGAGACCACATTTCCATGGGGGTGGGGGTCTCTCGAGACAGGGACCACTGTATCTCTGCATAGCTATAATGTTACATTCATATTATATTCACAATTACATGTACAAGACTCATCATTAACAAAGTTGCCTGGCTTAATTTATTGCTTGAATACTGATTTTATACATGGACAAACAAAAAAAAAAAATTGTTTCCACTGAACCTGACCAACCCCACCCTACACGGCCCCCTACCAAGCCCCTGTTAACTTATTTCCGACCCCCCCCACCCCAAACAATTATTGACGATATTGACTGCATTATCCTTTTCTGACACCATTGCTCCCCTTAACTCTTTCCCCTTGAATTGACACTTGAGTCAACAACTTTCCTCGCCCCAATTAGCATGAATTGGGCACTAAGTGCCCAACTCATGCCAAGGAAAGTTGTTGACCTGGGGCATGTGATCTTGATAGGGCTCATCTACAATTCTCAGTCAAATTTGTTTTCCATTACTGTTTAAATTTGTTGAAAACAATGAAGCAGATGACATTTGACCACCAGCCGGTTTAAGGGGGAAAGGGTTAAACCTGCCAAAACTGGCTGATGGTCAACTGTGTTGTCAGAGTAATATTGGTAACTCTGGTCAGATTAATCTTGCAGGAAGCACTTATATCAGTTTGTCCTGAAATCCCTTTCTGTGTTTGTACCCTATATAATGTACTTTGCCACACAAATATGGCCCTTTGATCAGTTCGTGAAAAAAACAAAAAACAAAAACAAAAACACCCCCCCCCCCAAAATATGTTATGGGATTTGTTACTTTAAAATCAACATCTGTTTAAGACCATGCATTTCACATACTGCATTTCTTCCATTCTTAATGATGATAGGCTGTCTTTAAGTGAAAATGCCCATATCTCAAATTCAAAATGAGAGATGTCCATTTTTTAACCCATGAATTAAGCTAAGCTAATAAGAGTAATATGTAACTATAAATTTGACATAAATTTGTCAGCCTACAGACTAACACAACTTCCTCATCCTGACTGCCCTTTACAGATGAATGGATCTGTTTGCATGATGGGCAGATTTTACACACTGTGGCTGTGTTGATGTGTGCCAGAGCCTGACAGGAGAAGCTCAGGTCTTGCCATCAGTAAATCACAGAGCTCTGAGCTGCTGACATCTGAGCCAAGTCTTGACATATTTTTTTTTATTCAACACTTATCTGACCACAGATAAATTGTCTCAATTTTAGTACTTGCAAGTACATGTAATACCTTAAGGTCACAGTCAGACACCAAAGGAATTTTGGGCGACAACTAATTACCGTGGCTCTGAAATGTTCAGTTGACCTTACGCTCTAACCCTCTGTGAATGGTAAAATGGGTCTTCATCTATTTCAAACAATGACATAAATCTTTGTACAACAGTGACATTACATCAGGAGGTTCACACTGCAGATTTACAGGTTTAACTTCTGATAAGACTTGAGAAAGCCTCTTGTATTACCTCTTTTTGCAGACATCTATAATCTATTGTACAGTGTAAGTGGATGGAAGCAGCACCATTCTGTTGTTTGCTCACATCGGCACCATACATTACATCACTGTCTTCATGCAATAAATATAAGATTTCATCTTTCAAAGCTTTTGCACACCCCAATAGGGGTGATCTGGGTTGGTTTAATTTCTTGATACACAGCCTTTTGTTCCTAATCCCATGATCCATGTTTGTGACATCTAGCAACCCATGCCATTTGAGGTCAGGTTGCGCAGCAAAGCCCACTACATTACAACCTGGAAGTTTCACCCTGCATATGAGGACGATTTTTGGAATTATCATCTTCTAATCTACCTGAAGTACATATTATCTTTCAAAGACACCCAGGTGTGTAAAAAGGGAAGTTTAATGCTTATTTGGCAACATAGAGAGAGGAAAAAATTATATCTGCTTATTCCCCATGTTAATGTATGGAGAAAAAGTGAGGGTCCTGGAAAGTGACCACAACATGTGGGTGGTCGACCATGAACAGGACGGGCAGCACCACCTTTAGGAAAATTTAGAACTAACCCAGATATAGACTATTGTGCAATCATCTGGAGGTTCTCCAGTACAAAAATAGATGCTTTAAGTATATACATGACACAGAAGACAAACAAGAGGAGGTTCGAGTCAACTTGTTCTTCAAGTGTGAAGAAATGCACCAGTAATTAATCCCTCAAGCTAGAATATAAAAGGTCTGGATTCTTTTATAAAATGTGGCACCACATCGAAAATTTAATGATTTCATATGTTGTCCACGTTTCCTTTGGTAAAATAATCTGGTGACTGCAGGTCTTATTTCAATATAACACTTGATTTTGTACATTTCATTATACATGTATTTAAGTTCGCCCAGGGTTCTCTGTAGCTTAAAGTTGGGGGGGGGGGGGAGGGGGAGAGAGAGATTTTCCGTGCCTTTTTGTTTGGCTCTGCCATTTTACTCTGCTTGCTTATATATTATTTTGCCTCTCTACCTTTTCTCCAGATCATAAAAAAGCACATTTTTTTTTAATTTGGTAAACAGATCCAAATTTTGTTCATGTTGAGATGCTCCAGTTTAGAGTTCCATCTTTGCATTTAAGCCCTATTTTGCTTGCTATCCCACACCAAAAAAAGATCATCAACACTCTACATGGCAATTTTGTACATCTGAAAAGCCAGATCTGATATTGATAATATGGGTTCCCATTGACTGAGGGTTGGTTTTGGGATCTATGACTCCTAAAATTCTTCCCCAAACTAAGACCAACAAAATTTGGAATATTCACAATGGATAGTATGTCAAATGATTCTTACTTTGCCACAATGGGATTGTGATTTGTCATTATTTTTTTCTTGTCACAAACTGTATTCGAACCTGTTTTGTGCACCTTCAGACAAATTAAAAAATAATTTTCTCTTTTTTCCCCCCCTCATTTTTTGTACAAAAAACTGAATGTTGTGGACGGGACAAATTTTGGACATGGGTTTTGAGGTCAAGGCATGTATGTCCAAAACTCTGCTCTGTTTACAAAACTGTTAGTGTAATATATTATTGCCTAATTTACGATAAGCTGGGTACTTCTACGCCAATTTTACAGAAATGTTAATTCTTCAACTTCAAACACTTTTAAAACATGCAAATTAGCAGTGTCGCGAACGAGACTCCAGGCACTATCGCGGAGGGGACACTTTTGTCCACATGACCTGAATGCTAAATAAGCCAACTTTCTACTGGCACTTTAGACAAAAATACCTGGATCATGTAGAAATACATAATATACTGTTTTGAAATAATTGATGGCTCTGCTTATATTATATGTAGCTTCAAACTCATTTTAACATTCAGAAATGTCATGTCCACATTCAATACTGTGTAGGGATGTTCAGATTCCATGATTTTTTTTGTCATTTTCCGTTTCTCAAATTAAAAATTCCGTTTTCTCAAATTGATAATTCCGTTTTTTTCCATTTTAAATATTTTATCCACTCTGCAACTATTAGGAAGGGCTGTCTGAGGCAGGTAGTGTTTGGCGTCCATCGCCACGCTGCTTGGCTGCCATATTGCTGGCCAACTTCGGCCAAGTAGTAAATAATAGTCCCGCACAAAATGAGGCCGGCCGCCAGCATTGAGTAATTTATCTAAATTTGTCACCAGAGGTCTCTGGTAAATCATTGCTTATTAGAATGGAATGGTAGCGATCACGAAGGATGAGTTTTACGTGAATTTACTTCAAATAAAGCTTTGGAATGGCTGAAAATAATGGGAAATGGTTGCAGTTTTGGAGAAATCTATAATTCCGTTTTATTTTACTGATTCCGCAAATCCGTCCGTGATTCCGTGATCGCGGAAACTGGACATCCCTAACTGTGAAATTCTGATAATATATGAATTACAGCATGCTGGATATCAAAAGATGAAAAGGTCTTATATTCCACTGAACAAAGTAAAAACAAGTGTGTTTTTAATGTTCGAGTGCAAATTTGACTGCATTTAAAAATATTTCATCTGGATTTCTGGTGCCGTCACGGACAGGACAGTTTAACCTATGAATAGAATAAGGCGAGGAGCATGTTTATCTGGTGGCATTTTTAAAATATAATACCCATCTATTATTGTGAACCTCTGCATAAAAAGTTTATAATCAAAACCTAAATAAGGAACGCAAAAAAGAATTAAACATAAATCATGCAAATAAACCTGCACATTCAGCATGTGCTATGATGTCCCGTCCACTATATTTTCAAATTCTAATAACTACCAGGTCCATATCTACAGAATAACAACAATTGTTTTAAATGATAGATTTTCCCATACAGCAGTAAAACAAATCCATAAATTTATGATTTTTGGTATTAAACAATAGAAAAATTCGTAATTTAACATGTACTCCATTTAAAAGAATATCCCATCCGTGGAAACATTTCATACCCATGACATTTAAATTGTTCTTTAAAAGTAAAGTTTAAATTTTTAAAACTAATTTTCTTGAGATTTATTATATAGCTTTTATGGTGTTTTTAGCCCTTAAAGCTCTAATCACTGACATAGTTCTTTTCTCACGACTGTTAAACATATACTGGATACAAGATTCAAATTTGTCATGACGATACCTTTCAATCAAATACCAGCAAGCCTAGTCTAATGCAAAAAGTAGTCTTAGTCAACAGCTTTCCGCGGACACTCTGCGCACATTGCAGGCAAATTGTCCCAAGGAATGCTGTTGACTCAATCTTAAATCAGCGCTTTAAGGGATAAAGGATCCTAAATATTTTTTTGAAATATGCCTTAGTCTTTGAATGAATTTAACTTGAAAAAGTCAAACATCGCAGATGGGACATTTTAATTTAAGCTTTTGACACCCATTAAAATTTTAAAATCAAACTTTACTTTGGGTCAAACAAGGTTTTTGTTATCCATCTTACTCTATCATCATTTGTCTAGGAAAGTTTTTTTGTTTTTTTTTGGAGAAAATCACCAAAGCATAAAACATACAGCATAATTTATAATGTCCTGCCCATGATGCCAGTTTCATTAAATTTGAATTTAAGTTGAGTTGTTTAAAGTACTGAAGTCACAAGGTGCAAACTCATCTCTTTTTCTCCAAATGTAACATCTTAACTATAAATTTTTGTGCATAAAAACTACTTTTAATTTTTAAAGGTCATGTCCATAGTACCATGGAGCACCCCATTACTATTTTAATAATGAAAATATTGCCCACTAATAATAATAAAATGCAATCAGAGATTGCTGGATCTATGCCACCCTTGCATTGCCTTGCTCATTACATGTCTCATTTTGGAATGACTAGTCCATTATAAAGGCTGTCACTGTGACCCAGATGCTTGACCTAGTGACCTACTCTTATGCATGACACACCCTTGTGTCTGAGATACACAGGTGTGAAAAGTTTCATGATTATCAGTCAACGGACAACAGAATTACAGCCAGGACACAAAGTGTAATGTAGTTTTACATGAATGTGTCACCGTGACCCAGATACATGACTTAGTGACACAGTTTTGTGTTTAATGACACACCTTTAGGTCAAGATATACGTGTGGGTGAAGTTTCATTAAACTAAGTTAAACGGTAAAGAAATTATAGGCTGGACACGAAGCGGACTGATGGAAAAAGTGATTACTATATCCCCCTCCTCTGGTAGAAGGGAGCCATAATAATAATAATAATAATAATAATAATAATAATAAACAACTCTCTTTCCAAAAAAATCTACCTACATAGATATCTACTGTAAAATGTAAATGTAATATTTTAATGGAATGTCTTTACCTGGTAAAAGGTGTGTCTATGATACAAAGGATAGAATCATAGATATAATAAAGTACAATAAATAGATAAATAAATAAAACACAAGCAAGATTAGTAGCCATTCTATTTTCATAGCATCTGTCTGTGTGTCAGGCTGTGTCAAGTTACATGTAGCTTTCAGTTTCAATTAAAAATGTACAGTCATGGCAAAGTGCAAAATACATTGGCAATATATATTTTGCACTTAGGCTTGCCACTCCATGATCAAATTTTTGTCAGGTTTGGCCAGCTCCATCCAAGCAAGGAGGAATAAACTAAATGGGGGAATAACACTGATGCATATTGGCCAGGCTCCACTGGTCTCCCATTAAATTTCAAAGGAGTGAGGCATCACTAATCCCCTTTAATTGGCTCTTTCAAGCTGATGATATTCACTGCCAGCAATGCAACCAGCTGTCTGTGTCCAAGGCATGTGACGGACAGGTGGTGCATAATCGAGAGTCACTCTCATTAAGGTGGAAGCTGTGCAGCTAGTGCGCAGTGAACCTGGCAACTTTGGATGATAGTACCCATTTAATTTTTTCACAAGCTCATAAAACCTATATATTTTCTGATTACCATATATCCATAGTTTTTTTGGCAGGATTGGAATTTTTTGAAAATTTATAGTATTCTTTCTGACTTGGTAGGATTTTCACATTTTTCGCGCTGAAGTTGCACAAAATTGTTTGTTTCCAGTTGAAATCAGAAGAAATTTGAAATATATATAGCCATATCCAGGATCAAATTCAATGGTTAGTCCTGAAACAACATACATAAAACGTTATAAAATTTTAAATTTAGTCATGACAGGTTGTTCATTTTTTAAAATAAATTACTCCAAAAGTCACAGAAGGGGTTGCAGGGGTAGAAATTAACTGATTTTAACCAGTAGCAAAGGTTTGCTACTAAGTTTAATTTTTGGTAGCAAATCTGAGAATTAAGTAGCAAATCATGCGGGTTTGGCGAAGCCCACCTAGGGCGTGCAAGCGCATGCCCTTCCCCTTTTGAAATCAAGCATGCAAATTACATGTAGTGCATTCTAAGGCACTTTTTCACATGAACTGAAGAGCTAAGGCCAGCCTTAAAAATATTTCTGTTTCGTATGTCAGGGCCTTGAAAAAATTGATGAGGCAGGGAGGAATTTTTTTTTTTATTATTATTTTTTTTTTAACTACACATACCTACTACGTGTTACTGCAATAAGGGCATCATGCCATTACGGGGACTGATGGACTTAGTATTGATACAAGATAAACAAGATTCCAGGTTGAAATTTTTTTTATTAAATCTGTATTAAAGCAAGAGAATCTGCCATAGATGAAGTCGTAGCCGGACAATATATGCTTCAGGCTGGTTTGCTGGCGCTGAGACAGAGGAGCCCTACTGTAAATACACCTCGGCTTGGCTTGAATTGGGGTGGGTCTTTTGCTGTTTTAAACATGTACATGTACAGGGCTTCAAGAAACAAAGGATTAGCATAATTATAAAGTTGAACTTTTTTTAAAATATCACAGAAGAAAAAGAATAAGATATCAAATACAAATGTGTAGTTTTTATTTTCACTTGACAACAGCAGGGGACGGGAGGGGTGTATGATGAGGGTTCAGAGTAAATATTAAAAGTCATGAACACACCTCTTTTATGTGTATGTGCGAGGATGTGGATCAAGAGTTTTATTGCTCCATGGTCAAACTGAGAGTACAAAGCAGGGCTCGGCAATTCACGTGTGCGATTGTCCGGGGCAAGTTAAGATTAATAGGTACTTGCCCGGTCGGGCAACCAACTTTTTTTATTCGCTGGGAACTCTATTCCTCAAATTTTCATGACACAGTTACAAGTTGCAGTTGTTTGCAAGGCTGGCTACGGGGGGCGGAGGGGGGGGGGGGTCTAATCACTTAAAAAATCCGAGCTTTTGCACCACCTGCGTGGGGCGCCGATAGGTGATAATAATCGCTAATTGATAAACATTCCAAGTTTAAACAATTACTTGGTCCGCAGTTGTATTCATCAGAACTTTATTCTGTCAACACAAGCAGACACTTTCACTGTCGTACATACGATTACGTTACGATAGCAAAGCCAAAGGTACCGGCAGTAATTTGCTTGCTGAGCGGGGTCACACTACTCACCGTCAGTGTGATCTGCCTCAGCGATTTCAAAGCAGCGTCAAAATGGAATAAAATTTGCATGGCGAATTCATCTGCAAAGTAACATCAAATGCCATTTATCGGTGGGTTCTAACAATGAATGTTGGAAAAAATAAGTGCCTTGAGATGACTTCCCAGGCAAAAACAGGTAACAACTACCAGTCACACGCAAGTGACAGTGTGGAGTGGATCTGCTGTGAACTGACCCAGTCTCACGGACTGATTTGGGACACATTCGGCTATTCCCGCAATCCCCTACCTTTGCATATATGCCTCTGACTCCAAATAATTGTTGCAATAAACACTGGAATCTTTATTTTCGCATGCAGCAATATAAACAAAGCTTCCCGTTTGTTTGTTCCCTCCGTAAATTACCGCAGATTCACACATGTTCACTGGGCGGAAGCCATGATGAAAACACTGTAACACGAGCCGTGATTGGCTCATTTTTGCATGTGACTCAATTGACCAATCGGGTGATGTGTTGTGTGTCAGACCACATGGCCAAAGCAGCTGTTTGTGTACAGTTGCAGGAAAGATGTAGACGGTGTGCACACTCGATTTCTGAATTGAAATATTAAAATTTACGTTTGAATTCGATCTAGGAACACCGTTTATTGCAAGGAATTTGCCAATACTGTATACGCAAATTTACTACGATGTACCGATAGCATTCATGGTAGGTACGCAAACGATATGTGTTTACAGAACTGCCACACGGGGCGTGCGAGTAGCGTTAAATCAAGCCTGAAAAAAATTTTTTTTGCACTGTTGAAAAAAATATTCCAACCGCAACGTTTTGCGCACACCGGGCGCGTTATACGAAACAGGAATATTTTTAAGGCTGACCTAATTTGTGATTTTGACCAGGAAAGTTTTGGTGGCAAAGGTCTGCTACCGCACAATTAATATAGGTAGCAGATCATAAAAGTTGGTAGCAAATGCTACCAATGCTACCGCTAATTTCGACCCTTGGGGTTGTCAGAAAAACAAATCCTGGGAACCGTTCCTGGAAATGATATTTTTCTTTTAATGTCCGTTGATTTTTATGTGATAGGGCATTTCGTACGTTTGTACAGATACAAATTGTAGAGGTTGAGCTATAAAACTGTTCCGAGAAAATTGCATTGAAAGAAAAAGTTGCCAATTCTTATGCATCTATGGCTGTAATATGACACATACTCATTTCTTCTGTCCTGTGTTTCAATTATTATTTTGTTAAATTAACTTGTAGCTTATCCTCTATGATGTTGTCATTAAAAAAAGTATACTTTGAGGCTTAAATCTCGACTTTTTTTAACTTGGGAACACTGCGCTTGGCTTGTTTGGGTGTGGGTTCACATGCGGCTTTCCATATTTGGGGACCAGTAAGTGGATTGTGCTAATTTGTTTTTACATCAATAGAGAATTTCAAAGTAATCAGTACAATGGTAGTGTGAACCGGCCCATTCTTCTCTCCAGGGCTAATGGTTTCCTGTGAGTGACCCTTGTCAATGGCTCAATTGGTTTCCAGGGGTCATGGACTAATGACTGTGCAAACAATGACATGGTTCATTATCATGCCCATGCAAACAAAGCCATGTGCCAAGCACTGCTTAAATTTATAACTGTAAACAAAAGTTTTGAGATCAATTTTCTCATACAAATTTTATGTTCACACATCTGAGTTTTCAGGGAACATGTAGTTCAAGTATCAGACTATCCAAAAATATGAAAAAATGATTAGAGGTTATCCAAAGGTGATGGCTTCAGATCTTCCACCTTAACAGGAGGTATGAAACAACAGGAAAAACATCTTGAGCAATGAATTATGGGCAGATCTGAACAGGAAAGACAGCGGGCTACATGTTGATGTTTGAATCCTGGAAATCTGATGGATAACAAGGATTAAATTACGTCCAGTTACATATTTTCCCAATGCAGTATGGTAGGAGAAGGTATGACAATCAAATTTGATGAATTAAAAACTTAGTTAAATATACTTCCCTTTCATTTCCCCTCTTAAAAGGATCGACTTTTAAGGAATAGAGCTGTGAAATATATGTTGTGCAACTGCACCTCTTAAAAGGATTGATTTTTAAGGAGTAGAGATGTGAAATATATACGTTGTGCAGAGTCAAATTTAGGGTCACAAGTGGTCATACTTGCAAAAATTTAATTTTAAATTATCTCACTTTACCAATCTTCAATACAAGTCTGTAGCGATAATAGGTGTCTGAGTGAAATATAGTTGACTGAAATAACTGAACCACGCTGAACGCTCTGGAAACTTACATACACAAGCCGCACTGCAACAGCGACCCCAATGTTCAGGCAGCAGTAAGTGAGGTGCAAACTATGATACGAGATTGTGTATCGCGCTGGGGCACTGAATATCATACTCCTTTAATACTAGAAGCCCATGCATTGTTCATTCATGACCAAAGTCATTGCAACTCCATCTCGAGTTAGGGCAAATTGGCAGTTGGGTTACAATATAGACACTGCACTAGTTTAGTGTTACAAGAATTCTAGGATCTGCACATCCGGGGGAGGTCCTTCAGAATCCATCCCGGATCTTGGGGGGGGGGGAGAGACCCCCCTACCCCCCTGCAAATGAAGTTCTTTCTTCTGTGGGGGTTTCCCCCACACCCCCTTTCTCTCATGTCTTCCTATACCTCAATCTGTATTTTTACTGCTGGCACCAGCTGGGGAGAGAACCCGGAACCCCTGCATTCCTCACTATTTTCAGCCCAACACGCTACTGACTGAGCCATCGAGACAGTTGAGGCTTGAGGTAGTGGATTGTATTATTGAATGTGTGTGCACTGATGCACGACTGAAGAATGTGCAGTGCCATCTAACGGCCACATGCAAAACTAATACGATCAACATGTTTTAATGGCTGCCGTGGGATATCGTACACCACTGTGCAAAATGGATGAAATATTACACTCTGCAGCAGAATTTTCATTCCGTTAATCTGTATTCCAACTTCGTAGATAACTTGGCTGGTTAGAACTTATTTGTAGATGTTAAGCTACTGTGGGTAAGTTATAAAACACCCGGGATGGATTCTGAATACAGGCCCATCCGGGAATCTTAGTTTACATGCCAGCATTGCTCCGTGAATTTCCCTGAAACTTAAAGCGCCTGTGGATGCACATTGAATATATGCTAAACGTTACTCGAAAACCAGTGCTAAAACCCCAAGTTATGATCATCAAAATGAAAATCTCTCCAAATTTTTATTCCGTAGCAGAATTTGGCAAAATGATGTTGCCTTCAGAGTTATTTTTTTGATTTGTGGTCAACAACAATGATACAATTTAGGATAAAAATGTCCAATTTTACATTGGACTATATGCGATGTAGAACATGTTTTTACAGTGCCCGTTCATTTGCATAACAACAAGCTGCTGATAAGCAGCTTATGATGCGTTTGAAATTGTGGATCCGCTGTGGTGTACCCATGAATTCTTTAAACTAAAAAAAGCTAATACTGTAAATTGCTTTAGCCTTTAATTTCATGTTGTTTTTTTGTTTTCTCACATTTTGCTGATGGCACAAATCCGTACTCACAATGTTATGGTACTTAACATTGTCTGAATATGAATTGTGTCCAAAATAGTGAATTAAAATCACAAGGAAATCTTAACATTACAAAAACTGCGAAAATTTAAACACACGAGAATAAAGCAATGTACACTAGTCACTACAGACAGTGAGACCAGGGAGGTGGAATTTAGATGGAGTCAGAACGTTTGTATATTGGGCAGCGGCCGGTAGCCGGGCCAATTAAATATCAAAGGATATCAAAGACGTGTAGTTGTGTATTGGCCGGCCCGGCCTGCCTGTGATTTCTATCATACTTTGCGACAGTGACCTCGTTGACACCTTTGACCCGGCTCGCTCACCTATCAGCGAAAGCGAGGCTTGAACCGGAAGCATTAGATAATTGCTGTTCCTTTCGATGGCATACATCCAGGTACTTTCCAGACGAATTCTACTCATCGAAAATGTTTAATCGGTGTAAATTTCGTCAATGTACGGCCACAAATGGTTGAGTCATGAATTTTTTGTATGCAATTCAGGTGCAATTATGTACCCTTTTTGTAATTATGTATGATTTTTGCCAAAAGAGTCCAAATTATAAGGTTTTGCAGGGTAAAAGTACTCGGCAAGAGCTTTCCAATGATGCACGTCCCCTGCTCTCCCTATTTATCCCAGGCAAGTTATGGATCTGCAAACTTGATGAAGTTTTCGAGTTTTTGTACAGCAAATTACGCCATCTATCTGGCAAGTTGTCCCTCTGGCATCATGAAACAATCTTGGCTAAAGTTATGTTATGCTGTCACGCATATTTATTTATATTTGAATAAAATTATTGTAAAAAAAGGCTGCATCACCTCTCTGCAATACTGGAAAAAATGAAAAAAAAATTCTGCTTGGGGCTTCCGCTAATCGCTCAAGGTGCGAACGCAGGTGTGAACTCGTTAAGCTGTGTTTACTTATCAGATGCTGGCTGATAGCGGCAAGTATCATAGATGAAAGGAGCCAGCCTTGTGCTGACTCCATCTGAATTCCACTTTCCTGGTGAGACACAGCATTCATTTGTCCACCTATCATTCAATCAAGTTTCCCAGGCTGAAAGTATAACTTTCACTAGTTTCATTCAGTCAACTACTATTTCATCGAAACAATACTGCAACTTGTTGGCAAGTTTCCTGATTCACTGGTTCTAGGCCAGTTAACCGGCAAATTTGTTTGCACGAATTCAATTGTGTCAGAGGTCATTTGTGGGTCAATCTATTTATAGTCATGTTTGTTTTTGTGGCCACTCAAACCGGAAGTTGACGATACTCATCACAAATTCAAATTCCCGCCATCTTTGAATATATTTACGCGGTAGCTCTTCTCCAAACCTCACGGACATCTGGTAAATCTAAAAAAAAGTTGCGTCCCCTACGATCTTGCTCAATGATATTGTAATCATGTACATCTCTTACCTTTCCAAAATAGGATGCCCAATGCGCAGGGGTCCATCCATAAAACGTATCTTCCTCGTATATCGCATGTTGCTTTTCCACTATCAACAAAGACAGACCCTCGACATCGCCATCACGACAAGCATGGTGTAATGGGAACTGGTTTTTCAGAACTTCCTCAGACGTTGGGCCCCAGGAACCAAACGTGTGAGCCTCTTCCATACCTAATCCGTCGAATTGTGATACAATCAAGCGCTAACGAGGATTAATTGTAGCAAAAACTCGAGGAAAACACCGCACCGGTACCCTCCACCACGCGTTCGGAATTTCCACCATACGGGCACCTGTGTGCAGGTCAAGGGTCACAAAATTTGCATAGCGTTCAATACACTTCCGCGGAAACAGTCGGCACGTCACAACAAGGAAGCTTGTGGTTGCGGTGTTATTTATTGTTAGATAGTGAAAGTGCATTGTCCGTACCGGATTTGCTTATTTTTCTTAATGTCCCTTCTTGAAAATGAAAGAAAAAAGCAGCGTTTCATTGTGCTGTGACTCACAAGCCTGTCTTGGTTTATGTGAACGTCATGTCGTTGGGCGATAATGTAAGAGTTAATGTACAGTTCAAAGGTAATTCAGCTTTCAGCATGATGAGGCATTGATCACTGTTGTTGATGGTCAGGGGGTAGTGTCGGATGGGTCTCAGATAGCCATTGGCTCCGCTGAGAAGTAGTCTGACTCACTGAAGAAACCAAGGTCGCGTGTTTATTCTGTATCAATGGGAAAGCAATGGACCCATAATTTGTAGAGTACGGTTCCAAACTTGCCAGTAATATAGACTCGTGCCTTGGCTGCATGAGTTGTCATCGAACAGAGTAGAAGGCTCGATAAATTGAGTGACTGCCATTGGCAAGTATCGGACAGATTTCATTTCTCATTCTAGTCTGCTTTGTGGCTCAGTGGTCTGATAAAGTCCTTTCTGTGCGAGCAGCTATATCGCCGGCGTCCAAAGCAAAGCCAGAGAATTTAAGAAAATACAGATCATACATAGTTGAAGCTGAAAAGCTGAGTCAGAGCATGGAGCAATATCAGAAAATATCTGTTTTGTGTGCGCGCGCGTGTGTGTGTGTGTGTGTGTTTGGTATGTATTGCAATACATATATATATATATATATATATATATATATATATATATACATATATATATATATATATATATATATATATATATATATATATATATATATATATATATATATATATATATATTGGCACATCAGTGCACAAGAATAAATAAAGAGATCTCAAATATTATTGAGAGGACACAACCTAAGACTTACAAAATTAAGATCAAAAACAAACATTATGTTGTACGTAACGTACTTTTTTAGCAACAGAGTTGGAACTCCCTGCATAGTGTGGTAGTAAATGCACCATCAGTTAAATTCATTGAAATCAAGGCTAGATATTTATTTCAAGGACCACCCTGTGGTCTATGATTACAGGGCATTGGACAATCCCCAGGGGACTCCTTTGTCTATGTACTAACTATGAGCAGCTTATTATGGAAATAGTTTTTTCCTACATAGCTGAATAAATCTGTTATCTGTTGTTATTTACCTGCGGGCATGGCATGGTCGTGGATGCAGACACAGATATTCCATTTCTTTGAGCCAGCCCCTGTGATAGGGCATTGAGTGCAAAATTCTTTTTTCACCTGGTAAACACAACCATCAAACAGCACTAGTTGACCCAAAAGAGGCTGTTTTTTTATCATATTTGGTAAACAAACAATTTCAAACTTTAGTTTGGGAAAGTGAGATACGTGATTACAAGACTGAAACTTGGCTTCCAGTCCTCATTTCACATAAGCAGACATGTGCATAACGTAATGTAGCAACATAATTGCTACACAGCACTATACATAATGACGGTCCCAACGAGAGCCCTTCAGTGCCTGATGAGATTCATATGAATCAAAATGGATCACACACCACTGTCGCCTCATCTACTGGCTACTTGCATTGTCCTTTAGCTTATGTATATGTATGTACAAAGAAGTAGACAGATGCACTGCATACGTCTTCTGCATGATGAAACACAATTTTGTCAAATGTAAAGTATGTCCAATAATGTCTCTGTAAGGCGACTTTCTCACGTAACATTAAAATTGAATAATACCTACAAGTATCATGGATTGTCATCGAAGCTTAAACTGGGCATAAGCAACAACACAAAATGGGAAAATTACATGTTCATGATAAAATAACAACCCTGATGAGTTCACAGAGAATGAAACCGGTCAGGACTCTGCTGCTATAGGCATACCTCACCACTGGTCTCGCCTGGTTTTTTATCAAAGTAATAACCCAGCCACATTGCACTTCAATTATCAGAATAATGCATGGTTTAACTATTTCCTCTGCACACACAAACCAATATTGTCATTCTTTCTGCGCATATAATCACACATTAAGAACTCAATACTGGATGTAAGTTAGGCACAATTGAAACTACTTTAATACAGGAGACCTATGGGAAGTATCCCAACTTGGTCACCGAGGTCCCCCTGGTTTCGCCTCCCCCGGGACCTCTAGCCACCCCAAGTTCCCAGGTGGCACCACCTGGTGGACTCCCTCTGACAAAGGTAGGACACTTTCCTCACAACTACCAGCACTACATCACTACTAACCACCCCAATGCCCAATCAGGCCCTGTAGAGAAATGACACTATCTTAGAGATGGCTGAGATCTTTGTAGAAGTAGGTTAAGACAAGGAAATTGTGTTGTTAAGAAAGTACACTGAAAGTCTGAGAAAGCAAAAATTTTAACCCCGTTAAGTTGCATGATATTTCAGTGGTACATGTACTTGTACAACTTGCTTGCCTGTATGGACAGACTGGATGCTGTAACTGAAATCCTGTGCTGCCACCTAGGCTGAAGTACAGAACCTGACAGGAAGGAGGGCAGGTGCAAATATTGAGCATGTCTAAATAAGCTTCTACCATCAAAGTAACAACTCCAGAAAGCAAAAGGCTTAAGGAAAGTTGTTCACTATGGTTAAGTTACATAATTGGTACAGATTCAGATTCAGATCTTTATTGAACCAGTAACGCCCTCTGTGGGCCAACAGTTACAATGAGGAAAACACATCAATCAGCTACACACTACAAACACTATCAAAGTACATCAAGTATTCAGAAGTAAACTAGGCAACAAAGTTAACTCTCCACCTGTTTTTGAACCTGTATTTTGTTTGCTTTTAGGCAAATTTGCAAAATTTCTGTTGACATGTGGGACATAACATTTTGTCCAAATTATCTGTGTTTTAGAAAACATTGGCATCCATGCTTTGTTGCATGTACACTGGGTACATGTCAGAGTTGAAATGGAAAGTTTGCAAAAATGTCATTGGATGGCACCCTTAACTCGCAATGTGCTTTTCTGTGAACAAAGGATAACAAAAGCAGATGTAAAAATGATTGCTTATTAACTTATCATTTTATTTGGATTTTAATAAAAAAAAAAGGAAGACAGTCACCCAGCAAGGTCACATGTGACATAAGCTTGCATAATCAGGGCCATTATCACAGCTTGGGTGTATCACAGTGTCTTGAAAATTACTGGCAACACGACAATTGTCCTTGTCACATAATCACTTGACCATATTGATTGATGTCTCATTTATCAGCATTAATATGCAGTATAACCACCATTGTTTTGCACACATGAATGCCATGAAATGAAAAGAATTGATGTTTTGAGATGGATATGAAGAAGGACAGAAAAGGTGCACACTACCTCACTGCCCAGTGCTCCTGTGTTTTGCGAACTTGCCATTTCAACTCTGATATGCATCCAGTGCAAATGCAGCCAGGCACGGTTATCAATTCTAATGAAAATCACAGGTACATTAGACAAGATGTTATGTCACATATACCAACAAGAATTTTGATGATTTATAGAAAAACATATAAAATAGAGATTTTGGAAAAAGTGTAGAGTTACTTTTGTTGCCTAGTTTAAAGAAAGCACTGCTATATACAAATACATCTATAGGTCAGGACTGTAATCACAAGATACAAAAAATAATTGAAAATGGGTGCCGCATGCCACCAATACATGATTTAAATCCTGTCTTCAAAGCCTTGTTTAATATACAACCCAAATTTGTTGATTATGTCATCGGTTGAATTAAAAATATAAAATATTCACTGTTCTTTAGAAAATGAATTTAAATATTTTGCCTCTTTGTTACGCAATGTTCTCCATTCTTTTCTAATGGGTTCATATTGACAAGTCAACCGTCAAAAATTAATTGAAACTCATCATCTGTGGTGCTCTGTGTTACATTGTTTACATACTCTTTCTTCAACTGGAGTGGATGAGGAGTCGATGAGTGTCTACCAATTTCAATCTGCAACTTGTGTGCAATGATTCTCAGTTTTGTGACACTCCTGTGCTCTGTTTTTTACTTTGTATAATCTTCATGGTAGAAATTTTCTTTGAGAATGCTATAAACCCTTAATTTATTCCCTTCAACACTGTTTTCCTTACATATGCCTTGATCATGACTAAAGCTTTGTTCTGTTGCCTTGCAAGTGAGGAGACCAGAGCAGGTCTGCAGCTGATATCATTAAATATGAATACCTCCTTTTGCTGGGACATAAAATACGCATCCCAACACTGAGGCCATCGCTAACAAAAGCGGGACCTCAGAGGCAGAACAACAGGCAAACAACTTGCATGCCAATGGATACATTACATGTCCTGTATATTCCTGGGACTCACCCCTTCAATAAGATTTTCTCTTTATATAGATGATCTTTGGATTTTTCTTTATTTAAATGATCTTTGGCCCAACCTAAATCCATGAAAGGAAAATTTTAGATCTCTTCTGGAACCAGGGTATGTATTTCTGACCCATCCACTGGCCACACCATATGTGTCAAAATTGAAGAAAAAAAATAAGTATATAAAAATGAAGAAGGCAATGTTACACACATTATATGCATTACACTTCTTCCATTTGCGACTTTTCACGTAAGTGGGCATTTACACAAGGTATGTTACTGGGACATCTAGTGGCCAGAAGGCAAAGTAATATTCAACTTGTTTGCAGTTTTCCCAATGTGCAGCACTGATGCATTCTTACTTTGATAAATGATACCATAGTTTGCCATCCCTGAGCAGTTCTCTAATGGTAAAAAGGATGTTTTGCATTTGTTGAGTTTTCTCAGGCAGTGTGCACACTGTGTATTAAGTGACTGAAGTTGGTCATAAGAACAAAAGTTAGACTTAAATGATCCATATTTTGATCAAATGAAATTGAAGTACAGTGAAACCTCCCTAAACCGAACACCCTTGAGACCGGAAAAAAGTGTTCAGTGTAGTGAGGTGTTCGGTATAGGGAGGTATGTTAGCATTGAAAGTATATATTTGGGACCAAGAAATGCTGTTCAGTATAGAGAGGTATTCGGTATATGGAAGTGTTCGGTTAGAGAGGTTTTACTGTAGTTACATTAGAGCAGCTCCCATCAAGTGATATTTTTACTGTAATTTGTTTGTAAATGTATGGATAGTACCTTTAAATTTATTAGTGTTACTTGGTAGTACAGTGGTCCCCCTCTTATAAGGCCCCTCTCACCAGAGGCCACCCCTCTTGAAAGGCCAGCATTCTTGTGCAGAAAGTATGGTATTTCCATTATATTCTCCCCCTCAAGAGAGGCCACCCCTCTTATAAGGCCTCTTTTTGGCTGCATTTGGGGTAGCCTTAGAAGAGGGGGACCACTGTAGTTGCAATCACAAAGTATTTAACAGATTTGAGCTGCTTTCTATTTAATGTATGGCAAGTGGAAAAGCCTTATTTGAAACACCGGTATTACTTGTATTATTACAAAGACAATGTATGTTACATGTACATAATATTTTTTCAGATCCAGAGTAGGACAAAAAGTTCATTGCTGCTCAACAATAAATGATGTGATGAAAAGTATGCATGTCCAGTTTACAAGAATTGATATTGTGGACTGGTGCAAGTCCTAGCACCTGTGAGAAATCATGGGCACATGAGTCAGACAGGATTGCAACAATAATCAAGGATTCTTGATGACATTAATTAAGGAGGCATCATGAAGAAATGGCTTGTGATTGGCGGGGCAGTTGTGTTGCCAGTGGCCATACTGTACCATGTGGGTTGGCTGCTGACTGTCATAACATGGATGTTTGGCATCAGTGTTGCAGTGCTAGGATTTATTCTGGGAGTCGCAACAAAGATCAATACTGGAACACAGTACAAGCCACCTCCTAAACCAAAACAACAAAGTGCTGCCAATATGCTTTTCACCAAAATGATGGTGAGTAAAAGTTTTTACTTCGGGGAAACCTGTGACATGGTTTTCTGCAGATGGAAATTCAAACTGCTAGTAAACATACTAAGTTCAGAGACCTGCTTATGAAGTCCCAAATCCTATTTTTTTCTTCATGTTAGTTTAGTTACCATGAGAGACCACTTTGATGACAGAAGGGGTTGTTTCTGGGGAGAGGGATTTAGTACTGGATCCTCTCAATACGAGTTTAGTTGATATTGCATGTAACTCAGCTTGACCTTGTTTCTGAATTTACTAGCAAGGATTAAATAAGGGTCACAGTGACTATGGTGATGTTGTTCCAGCAGTTTTCTCAATGCCACAGCTTATAAGGAACTGTTGGGAACACAAAGTTGCGCCTATACTATTCCATTAGAAAGTGTCTGATTTGTAACTTGGTGCAGTACATGTATATCATAGACCAAGATTGATTTCACTAGGAACACCATTCGGCGGCAGTGGACGGTGGATGGTGGCACTTTGTGGCGATCAGCGGTGCTTTGCGGCGATGGATGGTGGTTGGCGACAGTCGGCGGCAATCGCTGCCCACTGCCGCAGAATGCTGCCAAAGCAGGGCCCACCACTGCCTATGGCCGCCCACTGTCGCTGAGAAGCTCAAAGGAAGCCCCAGGGAGCATCTAATGCTGATCCCCATTATACATGTACTCCCTGCTCACGGTTCATCATACCATTATGAGGAAACTCATTAGAGACATAGGATATTAATCATGAGCTGAAAATTTACAAAATTTATGCCTTTTTATGGAGCTATTAAAGCAGCAATCAAGTAAGTTCGGTCCTTTTTATCATAGTTGCAGGCGGCGGTGGGTGGTGATTGCTGCCAAACACTGCTGCCAAAATGTGCCATATGCTGCTACTACATAGGGGCCCGTATAGCGGTACGTTTTCTAAAAATAGATTTATGCGGTCGTTTGGGGGTACAATTTCTAAAATTAGGTTTATGCATATTATGCCCCGTTGGTGAGTACGTTTTCTAAAAATAGATTTATGCGTATTATACCCCGTATAGCGGTCGGTTTTCTAAAAATAGATTTATGCGGTCGTTTTGGGGGTACAATTTCTAGAATTAGATTTATGCATATTATGATCCGTAGCTGTGGTTCCACACAGATGCACGCATGCCATATAATATTGTCGCAAGGTCTGACCAGACAATGTTGGTGAAAGGGATTACCTGACCAACACGGGACCGAGTCAGCCATGTACATCTAGTTGTAGTATTGACAGAAGGGATTAACATTGGTGTCTCTTTATTGACCAAACACTTGATCCTCCAAAGTTTAGAAGTAGAGGGAAGCAGAAATCGGTATAGCAGTTGAGACTTCAGGATGGCCTTTGCTAATTTTGATAAGCTACCCAAGACTCAACCTATACAAAGAATTCAATGGATAGAGAAGTTACCTCTGGCTCCGTTACATGAAGGTAGCCCCGTGGAATTTTACGTAGACAACACTGGCACTGACTTGATTGATTTGCAAGAACCAGACTATGCCAACAAACTATACATCGACTCTTACCTGACTTTGTTCACGGGGACTGGTAAATGGAATACCAATGATGGAAATGACATCAGTCGAGATAATTACCCCAATGGGTACTGTCTGTATCGTTTCAATATTGACCCAGCCAAGCAGATGGAAGACCTAGTGCCTATAAGTTAGCAGGACAATATCAAAGTAGAAGTACGATTTGCTCAGCCACTGCCGACAACAGTAGACCTGCTGATCTATGCCATTTTTCCCGAAGTCATTGAAGTGGACTATAGTCGCAACGTATACCTACAATGAATAACTACCAACTAAGGTCTGCATTGCTGAAAAATTGCCTGACGAGACGCTATTTTCGTGGTGTTTTCCCTTCAGACAGACTGCCATATAAACTGAACCAACACTTGAGTCTGCTGATTGTGAATACGGACACACATCACAAGCCTGGGAAACATTGGGTAGTCATATTTGTTCCGAGATATGGACCTGTGGAATTCTTTGATTCCTTTGGACACACTCCAGCCTACAATAACAGGAACTTTACAGATTTTCTGAGAGGAATGGAGAGAGGAGTCAAGTTCAAAAAAAAAAGATCTTGCAAGCCCAACATAGTCTTATGTGTGGACCGTATTGTCTCTATTATGCCATACATGGCTGTAAAGGGATACCTATGGACACGATCACAAGTCATTTTGGGAGAAATAGGAGAAACAATGACAAGATTGTGTACAATTTCATTAAACATCACGTTAGACTATAGAGGAAAAAATAAAGTTTCGAAACTGTTATTTATATGTGTATGTTTTTACTAACAACAAAACATTTGTGGTCTTATATGTGCTGTTGTGTGTGCTGTTCTCTGTGCTGTAGTGTGCTGTACTGTGTGCTGTTGTGTGCTGTTGTGTGCTGTTCTCTGTGCTGTTGTGTGCTGCTGTGCTGTTGTGTGCTGTTCTGTGTGCTCTTCTGTAAGTGGTGTTGTGCAGTTGTGCTGTTCTGTGCTGTTGTAAGTGGTGTCGTGCTGTTGTATGCAATAACACAATTTTGACCTGTTAAAATATTTATAAGTAGAGCTGAATTAAAAAACACACTAGTGAGGATGGGGAGAAAAAGAAAGCATTGTCCCATTTGTCGAAAAAACAGCCTATTACACCTTTATTCACATCTACGTAATACCCATGGTCTCAATAGTCAAGAAAGACAAAAATGGTACGAGCCATGCAAGGTGACCATGTGCAGAAATTGTCAGTATTTAATTTTAGGCAACATGCCTATGGATTTACAAACAATCAAGACCATGAGTCAGCCCATGTTCCCTGACAAGCCAAATTATATGATGGATATGTACAAAGAAGCCACCTCAAATCCATGTATATGGATTTCTGGTGATTGATCTGAAACCGACAACACCCGACCACGAACGACTGAAAACAAATACTACGTCACACACATCTCCACAAAAGCCTGCAAAATTATCTGCAGAACATTTGAAATCCCTTATGTCTATATCTGATGATTCAGCAAGTGATAACAATGAGGAGGAGGATGACGAGAGACATCAACAACCTGTGACAAAGAATGACACGCTGCTGTATGTGAAATGGTTACAATGTTCCGACGACAAGACAAATCAAGATCCTCCACAATGGAAAGAATTTCTCAAAAGCATAGCTTATCGCAGTGATATAGATAAATCACTCATTCGGAATAACAAAGCATTGGCTCATTTATGCGTGTATGAATGGAGTGGAGTGGGACCTCACCGTAATATACCTTGCCTCGTGTGTCCACAGACAAGGGTTGCTTTTGAGCTAGTTCCGTGTGTGCATTGTGATACTGTTGATATTTATTTACCCCCAAAATTAATACCATGGACTGGTGGGTTACGTGCAAACATTGTGAAACTATATGGAAGCCCAACCCCAAACAGATGATTAAATTATTTGTGTATTGCCCCACCTGTAAGAAAACATCTGTTGGTAAAGTGAAAAGTGCCTCTAACAAGAAAAAGAAATTAGAGCATGAAAAGATCGATAATGGAAATTATAGACTGAAAAAAAAACTACAAGTAGCAGTGAAAAAACTATAAGTAGCATGTCATCATACTGTAAGAGCATGGAATTTTATGTACTGCTGAGTAGTGAAGACAGTAAACAGTTATACCCTGGAAACAGTGGAAACGATTTTTGTGTGCAATTGCCAGAGGAATTAGATTTACCGGGATATTGGGAAGTTGCTGTGAGTGACATAAATATTGACCAAGCAGAAGGACAAAAGAGTCAACGTTTGCTGGTGTGTTGTGACATTCTAGACTACACTATTGTCGGGGACAGTTTAAAACAAATGTTACGAAGAATATCACCATCAAATAAACATTTTGCCACAGAACAGTTCACCCGTGTTGTGCAGAATCCCGTTTGACAAATATGTATTTTCATATTAGACACTGAGGGACAATCTACAAATATACGCTATTCAGACATTACATTACATTTTCGGGCGTCTCAATTATGAAGATGAAAAGCAATATACCAGGGTTTGGAGCCTTCAATCAACCATGGCGCCTTTTTGGGCCACTAAAAGGAGGAAACAAAATTAGAAGAAGAAAGAAGACATTACCAGCTATATCTCCCATCATGGCACAGGACCTACAGATGAAAGCCAAGTTACAAAACAAGAAAATGAAGAAAAAGAAGAATGCTGCCAAAAGAGGACAGGCACAGAAGAACAATATTGTATCCCACAATCGTGGTTATGTTATGTATTAGCATCATTAAAAGTGTTGACTACATGTAGTTTTTGTGGAAAATGAAATAAATGATGCATTGTATGATGTGTCAACCAAACAGTTGATATTTGTTGTCTGTAAGCATGTACCTGCGACTGATATTTCTTTGAGGTTTAAGTGTTTGGTCAATAAAGAGACACCAATGTTAATCCATTCTGTCAATACTACAACTAGATGTACATGGCTGACTCAGTCCCGTGTTGGTCAGGTAATCCCTTGCGACAATATTTTATGGCATGCGTGCATCTGTGTGGAACCACAGCTACGGATCATAATACGCATAAATCTAATTTTAGACATCGTACCCCCAAAACGACCGCATAAATCTATTTTTAGAAAACTGACCGCTATACGGGGCATAATACGCATAAATCTATTTTTAGAAAACATACTCACCAACGGGGCATAATACGCATAAACCTAATTTTAGAAATCGTACCCCCAAACGACCGCATAAATCTTAGGGCTGTAACGATATACCGCGATAACGGTGCATCGCGGTACAGTCAATCCACGATACACATATCGAAATGAGGTCCCCTGTATCGTAAAATACGATACATTCCATCATATAAGTAATTTCAGCTCTAAAAAGAAAAAATACGGAAGTAAAGGCCATAATTCATTAAGATTTACCGTAATTTTGTGAAGGTAAACTTGTCAATTGACCAACCATTCGTCGGCCTTCTGATTATGATCTATTTTTGCCTACAAAAGTGTTTTGGGATTCCCTTCATAATCATATATGCATGACGCTTTGTGGCGCTACGTCATACCCTTGTGTGTAAAGTCTGAATCTAGGTCAGCAAAATGACTGTGCCCAGCGAGAAAAAGCAGCACGCTCATTATTCAGGGGTCACATTAAGCTTGCGTCCTGCGTCATAGACGCAAACGATGAAGAAAACACGCCCGGAAATTAATGAAAACATTGTCATTTCGCGTCGCTGTGAATGCACGCACAAACGCGATGCATTTTGAGTGACACAACTGCAAAAATTACCCCATGCGGTCACGGTGTTTTGCATCGACCATTATCAGTATCATGAATATGTATTATACTGATGGAATCCTTTGATGTTCGTCTTGCTATGTAACAAGCTCTCTTATTTGCTAAGAAAAAAATATTCCTGGGGTATCCCTCCAAAAAATTCCCATAAAGGGAATGGATGTACGTCATTTCATCTCATTATAAATGCGCTGAGAGCACTTCCAGGCTCCTCATTGTGTGGATTTGATCACGTGCCACTTACTGTTCAATCAAATTTGTTGTTGCCCATGTGCCTGTCTCATGCCCGCAATGTTGGGAAGGTACAAGTCTTATTACGCATAGATTATTGAACCAAGATGTTAAATTTTCACATCATATTTTCACCAAGAAGACTTCTATCAAACAAATCTAGACAGAGACAAAGGCACGAGTGAAAATTCCTTACGGACAGCAAGGAAAGTACGCACATTAGTCATCGCACGGTTACATGTGAATGAAGCGAAAATTTGCATTAGGCCTGACACAATGTTGTTGATCACTGTCTCCGATGGGGCACGCCGTTATTGGTGTTTTTTTTTTTTTAAACAAAATTTAGTTGTTTTGATTTTATTGAAATGTTTGAATGGAACAAATCTGTATGACTGAACAAGGCAGGAATGAAATTTATGATCGCAGGCCGGAAAAAATAAACGTTCAACACAGCGGAAAACCATGCCTGGGTGCATGCCCGGGACAGGCTGTGTACGCACGCTTGTGTTGCATGGCTTGTCAAGTTGTAGGCCTACCGTGTTGCTTGATGAAAAAAGTGACCGCACTTAAGATCAGACTCTTAACACCACCTACGGCATCAAATTTGTCAGGTATATTGAAATAGAAAGTGCACAGAAATATAAATTATGTAATTTCTGACCATTTCATCACGTGCAATCAATCGCAAAAATAACAGAGCCCAGGCATGTTCAATCATGTATGCCGCTTGTTGTGCAAGCTAGTTAAAAAAAACTGTGATACCAGATACTGGTACAGTGGCAGCGTGCTAGGCGTTAAGCCCCCTCCACAATCATTTTTTGGTAGACCAGGGATGTGTTATAGACTTAGTCCTAATAGCAGGTCCCTGGGCAGATTGAATCCATCCTTGGTACAGTCAACAACTTTTAGACCCTTTTACATCAAGTTGGCATATTGGTAACTTTTTATTTAATCTTAGATTTTATAATAATGAGTCACCTACATGAGCATATAGACTCATGTTATGTTCGTTTCTAGGCTAAGTTATCTGCATGTTTTATTTGTTTATCATTTTGAAGTATGTTGATTATACCAATTAAACTCAATTAATCAAATTACATCAAAAGTCTAGATTGCACAGTTTCAGACTGGACCCATCGATTCAGTTCATCGTCCCACTATTTTTCCTGAAATAGAAGAAAGATGGGTCCAACGAACCCGTACTGAAATAATGTGACCCTTGTATTATTATGGTTAAGTATCAAATTGTATCGTTTTGTATCGTATCGTCAGTTCCGTATCGGGATACGTATCGTATCGTGAAAAGGTGTATCGTTACAGCCCTAATAAATCTATTTTTAGAAAACGTACTGCTATACGGGCCCCTATGTAGTGCTGCTGAATAGAGTTCCTAGTGTTTTATAGCATTTTTCTTAGGTTTTGGGGTAAAGTTAATATGTATATGTATACGTATATGTGTATGTGTGTGTGTGTGTGTGTATATATATATATATATATATATATTATGTGAGTGTCCATCACTTTGTAGGGTTTTTTGAGTATCAAAAATTGTAATCGAATATGATTTTAAATTTAACTAGTTATTGATTATAATTTTCATGTCTTGTGTGTATGAAAATAATAGGTTTAGCTTCTTGTATAATAATATAGTTTTGTCTTGACCTTTGAACTTATTCTCATGTTAATGAGTGACACCTGTATTGTGTGCGTCATTGTCTTAATGATAATAACTTCTTCTAATCTGTTAAGTGACTTCCATCTTATTATTTGTCAAGCCTATTTTTTAATTGTACTTCTTTACTTTAATTCAAGTTGATATACAGTTATGCCAGGTTCTTTCAAGCAAAAGATGATATTACTGAGCATTTTGCAACAAACATGGAGCATTATGTAGTTAATATTTAATAAAGCAGGGAAAGTGAGCTCTTTTGCTCAGTCTTATGCTAAATATTTAATTCAGGGCTCACCTTTCCTTGATAACTGCTTTGGGTCGACATTCTGTCACCCCTAGGGGAATGAATGCATGTATGTTTTTTCTGTGCAGTCATACAGTCCATAACTCGATATTCAGGGCTATTGGGAAACCACAGTTTCCCCTACCCAATGCACCTAAAGTACACTAGTTGACCCCAGTGGTGTCCTGACTATAAACACAGAATTCTTGTGTCAACTGTGACTTACATTCGATGTCCATTTGAATCATTGCTCAACATGACGATCACTGTCACAGCAAGCCTGGACCTCTGTGTTACATAATCACAATAACATGTTTCACATAGCAACAGAAATATCACTCTCCAGTATATTAAAGGGTGTGCGTCATCCCCCCGCCCCCCCAAGTTCCTGAAGAGTCTTGCAAAAGACAAAACCGGTCGAGCCACTACTACTGAATATTATGACCTTTATTGATAACTGCATGAGATACAAGCAGGTTGCCAGCAATAATGTCCCTGTGCTGTATTGCTCTTTAACTTTCCTTCCAGTGATGCCTTTACTCTCTGACTGCTGATCACAACAAAGGTTTTGCATATGCAAGAGTCAATTTTTGTTCATAAAAAGAACTTGTTTAAATACACTATATGAGCATGCCTGTATTTCCAGAAGGAAAGAAGACTGGTCCAGTCAACACCTTTCCTTGTACCCAAAGTACACCAAATCAAGTTTTTTTCACATTGTCTTCAATATTACTTACCAACGAAAAGGTTGATATGAGGCTGAAGTGGGAGCAATATGACATATGACCAAACATGCCTGTCTTAAATCCATCAGGCCTATTGCATTTAATCATGCAGAACACAATGCATTTTCAGGAGATGCGGTCCACAAGGAGTCCAGAGGCTAAAAAAGTGGTGGTCAGCCCCAACTTGGACGTGGCCATACAAGAGTTGTTGGATCTTGTCAGTAGGGACTACATCATGTCATGGTACACAGAACTCTGCAAGGATCATGAGTACTTCCAACAAGTCAGCCAGTAAGATTTACCTAAATACTATCAGGTTCAACAAGTTTCTTTCTTTTTTTTTTTTTTTGTGTGTGTGTGTGTGTGTGTTATCCCTGCAGCCTTCTCAGCTGACAGGGTCCATCTGTTTGTTACACTTACAGATGCAATAACTTTTGAACAAATTAAGTTATTATCATGGAACTTGTACTGTAGAAGCATCACATTGGGAGCTTGGTTGAGTTCAACATTCAGTGACATTGACTTATTTCAGGGTCTCCAGGGGTCATCATATTTTTACATTGGCTGTTTGTTTTGACCTATATATTTTCATCACATAGTCCACCAATGCTTTGGTATGAAAATGCAACTTAGCCTCTGTAAAAAGTGTTTTCGTGTAGCTTCCTGGAAGTTTTTAATGACTGCCAACATTTTTGGGAACAAGTACCTAAGACGAAAGAAACTTGAAAAGTATTATAACAAACATTTAAAAAGCAAATTTGTATGTTTTAAAGGGACACGATTCACACTCAAAGAGTTTAAATGTGATTTAATTTCCCACTTAAAAAGCTGATTGTTAAATGAACATTCAGATATTATGACAAGCTTGTTACTTGGTGCGTGTTATCAGAATTGATATTATCTGCTTATAAAATTTTTAATCAAATTCTTAAAATTTTGTTTATGACAGAGACCTTCAAATTTGGTGTGATCCAAAAATAAGTAAACATTTGTTTCAACTTCTCATAATTCCATCAAATATAGAATTTTTATAAAGGAAATCCTTGATATGTTTTTCATCTAGATAGATACATTTATACGTTAATTCTGCATAAAAATTATAACATAATTAAACATGCAAAAACTATATCAGCATTTCTATAGGCATAATAAATCTTGCATGATGGTCACAGATTCAAATTCTTATGGAATAATTTAAAGATGTTGTGCCATAAATAAAAATACAGTGAAAACTCGTTATAATGACACTATCTGTTCCCTAAGAAAAGTGTCGGATAACTGAATATGTCGGATAAATGAGTTAAACAACAAAGAAAATAAACCTTTTCCCATGAAAATTTGTGTCATTATATTGAATATGTCGGATATCTGAGTGTCGTTATAATGAGGTTCCACTGTATAAATGCCACAGAATTCAGTGAATTTACAGCATGCAGTCATCAGAATCATCTTTGAACTATCTATCCTTGCTTTTAGTTACTGCACACACATTTTTTTTTATTTTGTTCTTTTTTTGTTTGTTTGTATGTTTGTTTTTAATTTTAGGTCAGACATGTGGTACATGGTAGAGAAGTTGAGCGAGCGACTGGGACAAATAGACTTGGTTAGGTTCATGACACAGGATGCAGCTAATGCCCTCTGTAGGCACTACCAGGATATCAGACATGCTGCAACAGAGTAAGTTATCATTTGGAAATCATGTACGCTGTAGTTCAAAGCACTGCTGGCTAGCTCTCTTCACGAAGAGGCCAGTTGTGGCAAAGGGTTTTTTGTATCACACTGACAAAAATAATGACACATAAAATACATTTGAAATAAAATGTAATTGCGGAACCACTTCAAGTTTCTTGATGTAAGCTTTTCACGAAAATTTGTATTTTTACAAGGTATGTTTCCCAGGTCTCTTTCACTGAGTAATTACTGGTAAATCACTGCAGTTGGGTTGACTGTAACTTCATTGGTATCTTATTTTGTATAGATCATTTAGTTTATTACAACACAAATAGCAAAGTGACTGAGTAACCCTACTCAAACAGTTGAGTTCATAATTACTCATCGGATCAATTTGAATGTTTCTGCGTGGATGATATGAATGCTGGTACATTTGTCATATGGGAATTGTGTAAGGGGCCATCCATAATTGTCAACATTGTCATGCACGTCCAAAATGGCCATAAATTTTTATGCCCCCCGCCCCCCATTTATGGCCATCATCAACATTTTTTCCAGATTTATTGCAAATACAGATATTCAACCTCCTATAGTATTATCGAAATGCTTACACAAGGAGTGTATACAGTTTTTTTTGTCAAAGCCTAATAAAGTAAATTTATTCTTGTATTTTATGTTCGGAGCGAGCAGGACTCGAAATATAAATAAATATGTATAAATATTTAGCAAATAAAGGGGACAAACAAAATATAAAACTTTACTTTAATATCCATTTATTATTTAGAAAAAGATATCAGTATTCTAGTCCTGGTTTGATTGTTGATGGTTGATGGGAAGAAAAGGTTAAAATGCAAAGTGACACTTGGTGGCAGGTTGAAATTTTATAGGGGAACTGAAAATGTTGGATGTAGAAAATCAACATTTTTAGCATTGAAAGTTATGGTCATCTGGCTCTGACCCCTCCTCCCTATGGCCATTTTGGACTTGGATGAAAATGTTGACAATTATGGACGGCCCCTAACAATCATGGCAACTGGTGGATTTTTTTCTGCCTAAGAAAATACAGTTATTGATGACTTATTCTCTCTCTCTGCCTGCCTGCCTGTCTGTCTGTCTGTCTGTCTGTCTGTCTGTCTGTCTGTCTGTCTGTCTGTCTGTCTGTCTGTCTGTCTGTCTCTCTCTCTCTCTTTCTCATTACAATTTGCATAACTATAAGGTGTAATGTAAGTTTTTCTAAGAAGTAAAAGTATAGTATATACATAATGTAACATATGCTTGTTTTATTTACACAATAGGCCTGACCGGCCCACCCATGTGCCGACAATAGTGCACAATCACAGATGTCTCAAGGTCAATAATACACATTATAGGAAGTACAAAATTGATTGATATTATGTACATAAGGTCCAATGATACTCTAGTGGTGATAAAAATATAATAGTATACCCACTACTCAAGTATCCATCACCAAAAAAGGTGTCACGCACCAAATCTAACATTAATGCTCTGGTTTCTTGCTGAGACATCTATATGTACTCTTCCAACAGACCATAATGTACAATGAATTGCCAGGATGCAGTATTCAAGCATTGACAGCAACAACTTATAAATGTTCGTATGTGTTACAGATCAAAGAGTGAGGAGACACAGGCAATGTTCCTGCTGCACCCTTGGCTGTCCAGTGAGGACCGAGAACTGGAGTTCCTGCGTAAAGTGGCCGAAGTGTTCATCATTTATTTGGCACCTAAACCCTATGCAGAATGTAAACTTGTCCGCCATTTGCTGAGAGAAATTTTGGCCTGCGCTGGTAAGGAAAACCATATCAATAAAAGTGGATCAATCCAAAGAGAGATCTTGTAAGACCAGGGCTAAAGGGCATTTCGGAGGGACCCTTAAAGATGGGCTGTTTTTCATGAGAGACCTGTACAAATTACAAAGAAAAGTCAGGTTGGGATTTTTTATGAAGTAGTCTATTAAATAGGGTGGTCTGAGAATGGAGGGACACTCAAGACAAGGACCGTACTTTACATTGATAAAAGTGCGCAAGTTTCCTCCTTTGATAGCCCACCCTTGTGACAGGTTCAAAAGTGGTCACATAAAGCAGTGTGTCCCCCAATAGAGGTCAAATAACAGGAAAAGGAAGGCACAAGGGACCTGACAAATGTGGTATTAAAAAGTCAAGTGATCTCTCATTGGATATGGTGGAATGGTTTCTGAAAGGAGGGACCACCATAGTCATGTCAGTTTGACACTGGTCTTCTTTCTTTCACATTTACAAGTACACATGCACGATCAAGAAAAATGTAAGTTTACACTTTTGAGGCTCTGGTTATACACGACGGAATCCTGTCAAAAAAGGATTATAGTTGTCAAGAAAGCACAGGAAAATGTGACTTTCTGGCATAACTCTTTCCCCCTTGTATTGAGACTGAGTCAACGGCTTTCCTTGGCATGGGTTGGGCACTAAGCGCCCAACCCATGCCAAGGAAAGCTGTTGACCTTGGGCATGTGATCCTGATAGGTCTTATCTACAATTCTCAATCAAATTGTTTTTCTTTACTGTTAAAGTTAGTTGAAAACACTGAAGCAGACTACATTTGACCCTCAGTCAGTTTTGGCCAGTGTAGGGGGGAGGGGACTGGAGGTGAAAGGGGTTAATAAAAGACTTTTTTATTTTTTTGCACTACCTGTTGTTATGCTTGCTCGGCAACCAGTGGTGTGGGAGGCACAGGTTCTCATTGCATCTGTAATATTTTCCATGTACTACAGAAATACCTGCTACTTAAGACCACATGCTACTGCCACGACAAGGTGGTCACATTTTGCAGGTGGTCTTAAAATACAGGTAACTTTCATAGTGAAATAGACTCATGTCATGAAACAGTTTTAAAAACAATGCTGTCTCTACAGAAAAGCAGTCTGTAGGGCAGTGTCTGGATGATTCAGTTACACATGTATGTTTCGAGAGCTTTGCTTAATATCTTGTCTGCACTCAGGTATGAGACGTTATTTTTGGGACATTTCAGTGATGAAAACAATGGTGGATGTACTGTGTGACCCAGACTACATCAACCAGACTCTGTTCAACTGGCTGCTGTATCGCGAACAATTAGCACTTGCTCATAAGCGGACATACACCTATGCTGCCACCTATGAAGACTTTATCAAGATGATTAACCAGAGTATGGATGTTGAGCCACTGAAGCAGATCAGGTGAGGCCACAAAAATGAAAAAAAAAAAAAAAATACTGTATTCAAGAAAAAACGGGAACTATATTCATGATGAAAAATGACGAAAGAAACAGACTTTCTCGATATAAACATTCTGAGAGTACATGAGAAACTTCATATCAATTGTCATTTACCATGACATGGGAACCCAATGGATGCTTTATATTAAAGGTTTTAAGTATATCATTTCTTTAGGTTAAAAATACTGTGTTCTGTGGTATCTAGTTCACGAAACATTGGTATTTTTTCCATAGATCATTGGTATTTATTTCAAAGATCATTATCATTGTTTTTCTTGTCTGGTAATTTTATTATCTGGATTTCAAAGTGCTAAATTTTAGTAATTATAGGGGGTTAGGGGGTCCTCCTAGTATGCTGGTACCATTAATTTTACCTCTGTACAAGGTGCAGAAAATAAGAAAATGTACAAATAATGGTTAGTACAAAGTACAGAAATTAAGGATTTCCAGTATATAAGTACAGCAAGTAAAATTGCCGAGGATGCCAGTACAGAAAACCCCTTAACCCCCCCCCCCCCTCATTTTAGTCAGGAAACCTACTGTACTTACATTGAAAAGTGCATGTGATTGATAAAAATCCCTTAACTTACTAAGTATCATGTGACAAAGAAAATAATGGTGAACTGATTCTGTTCCGTTTACTTTGCAGGTATAATATTATCACAGAAATTATGCAGGCAGCAACTATTAACAACCTGAAGAGAGAACGTGGCATTGACCCAGGTAATTATGTCCGGATGTGACATTGACCCAGGTAACTATGTCAGAACATGGTATTGACCCAGGTAACTATGTCAGAACATGGTATTGACCCAGGTAACTGTGCCAGAATGTGGCATTGACCCATATAACTGTGTCAAAACATGGTATTGACCCAGGTAACTGTGTCAGAACGTGGTATTGACCCATTTAACTGTGGCAAAACGTGCCATTGACCCAGGTAACTGTGTTAGAACTTTGCATTGATCCAGTTAACTATGTGAGCACGTGGCATTGACCCAGGTAACTGTGTCAGAATGCTCATTGACCCGGGTGGCGTCTCAACATAGCGGGTGAAGTAGTGTTTTGTGAAATGGAGCATTATTGTAAACACACAATTTTTGTGTCCAAAAAGAAAAAATGCAAGGTAATCTACATTTGCATATGCACTTGAACAATTTGCTACATATATCTCTCACAGTAAGATCCAAACAGACCTCTATAGTGGAGCACAATTGTCTCATTATTTACAAATGTCGCACACCTTCTGTGACAGTACCGTAAGTGTACTTATCTTGGGCATGTTCTCCTCCATCTGTACCTAAAATGAAAATCTATCTCTGCATCCAAAATGGGACAAATTTCAAAGTAATCATAAGGCAAAACATGCTAAATTTCCCATTAGACCTACAATGAAAGGGAATTTCCTTGTGTTAATGTTTTCATGGTTATGTGCCAGCAATGGAGTAAGCAGAAATAAATATACAACCAGATAAAGTTAAGTTATAGCAGTTCATATTTTTTACACATAAAGCCATATTACCTTCAATCAGATTTCCACAACCACAGGGGAAAAAAGAAATAGAAAATCCACTGCAAAAGTGGTTCAGTGGTAGAAGGGTAGAAGTTTGTCATAAAGTTGCCACAAACTGCTACTTCTGTCCTAATTATCAGGCCATTTATTATGTCTGCACCACTCTCACATGTAGGGAGAGCGTCAACTTGTCCATAGAACAAAAGGGAACTTGACGTCAGTTGCAGAGTGTCGAACATTAGTGAACAAGCATTTGGGTGGTGACTGCGTGAGAAAAAAGTCAATATTTTGAGTTGGATTTATGACTGGCATGACTGAAGCCAAGATATTTTTTATTGAAACAGTTTTGAATGTAACAACTAAGTGTGCATGCATTAATAGTCTACCAGCACGGTGTCTCCTTCATAAAAAAGAAAAAAATAGACATACCTTCAATGCAAAGCGCTGACTGAAGGGTCCTCTCATTTGCTCAAATTAGGTCATAGTGACACCAAAAACTGATCAGTTCAGCTTGGCAGGTAAGATAAGCATATTGCCAAATTTGAGGAAAATGCATGGAGGCATTCAGTAGATATCATGGTAACGAGAATGTGCACATCCGGACGAACATCCGGACGAACATCCGGACAGATGGACAACTCGAAAACACAAAGGGTCCTCTCATGGGTCGGACCCTTAAAAAAAGATGCTGACCTTAACCACTAATTGCATGTGTTGATTGATTGTTGTTACTTGCAGGTAAAGAGTCGGCACCAAAGGGAACCACAAAAGGAGATCTGCTGCGAGCCAGGAACTTGAAAAGATACATGAATCAGGTGAATCATTGTGCTGTTGTCCTATACTCTATTTTGTGTTGTATTCTGGTTTTACTGTGAACATTTGTAGACACGTTTAGTGCTCAAATTTACAAATGAGGAAAACGGAAAATGATCCTGCACATCGTATACCAATACAACACATGCATATTACCAGTAATTTCCTGGCAAACTTGCTAGTATTGTTGCTAGGTAACAGCAGTAAGTGCTCACCATGATGTAAGCATACTGATGTATCTAGAAATAAAGATTTCTCATTTCAAATATAATGGTTTCAAGCTCAGTGAATATCTAGAGACTATCACCCACTTTTCTTGAAAAAAAAAATCAAGTTGTGAAACATTTCTAATAATGTATAACTATAGCAGGCCAGTTATAGCTACCTGTCACAAGAGACCACCCCTAGGGAGGATCAAATGTGGTCTTATGAGACAGGTGGTCTTTCATGAGAGGTACAAATAAGAATATTAATAAGTAAAGTATGTTAAGAGGTGGTCTTAAAAGGCAGGTGGTCTCTCATCAGGGTGGTTTCTCATGACAGGTTCTACTATGTAACACTTTATGTTTATTGGTAGTGTATCTTGACTGGATGTATGTCGGTGGTAGATTTATGCTGACTGGATGTATGTTTTTTGCTGATGTAAACTTATATTGATAGTGGAGGTATATTCATAGTGGATACCTGTTGATGTTTGTAGCTGACCATTGCCAAGTCCCACTGTGAGAAACGCATTCACCTGCTGGGAGGGCCAGATTACAAGTCATACACACAGAGCTCTGAAAAGGACAAGCAGGCAAATATGCCAGGCAGAAAGGTAAGGGGGAGGGGGGGGGCGTCAGAGGGGGAGGTCTGGGGCACGAGTTTTAACTTCATCTTAATCCTGAATCACCTAATGTCTATGGATCGATATGCAACTTTTTCCCATTGAAAATTACTGGAAGTGGGCCATTGTTATAGACCCTTTCTCCTGTAAACTGACCAAAACTGGTAGTAGGTAACTGCTTCAATGCTTTTGACTAATTTCAACAGTAATATGAAAGTACTTGACTTAGCATTGTAGATGAGACCTATCAAGATAAGTCTTATTTTGACCATGTATTAAGCATTTGTCATACTCTCATTTTCTGTAGGTGCTTTCCTTCCGTGTAATCATTGAGACGGCAAAAGCTCGCAAATACTTCAGGAAATATCTGAAACGTGATGATAATGACTCCCTCCTCGGGTAAGGCACTTATTTGCTGCATTGTGATCACATTAATGGATCTAAATATGGTGATGTTGTACATTTTTAGCTCTGCTGACTTGTCAGTCAGCAGAGCTTATAGAATCCGTTTGCGTCTGTCGTCCGTCTGTCCGTCCGTCCTTCCATCGTTAGACTTTTTATATTTTCGACTTCTTCTCAAAAACCGCTGCATAGAATGTTTTGATTTGGCACATGGATGATCCCCAGGTGGACCTCTGCCAGGTTTGCGAAGGAGATGATGATGCAATAATTTTTCTATTTTTGATGAATTTTTTAATTTATTTTTTGAAAAAAATTAAAATTTCTTCATCTTAAGAACTACGAAGCCAATTGCTTTGATATTACACATAGGGTCATCTTGGGTCAAATAGTTCTTATTTTGGCCACCAGGTGGCGCTGTAATTTTTCTCTGTTTTTTTATGAATTATTGCCTGTTAAGGCTATTTTCGACTTCTTCTCCAGAACGGCTGAACAGAATTGCTTAAAATTTTATCAGAATATAGTTGGACATTAGACAATGAAAGTTTGCGATGGATATGTTAATTTTAGGCAAAGTTATGGGATATCAAACTTCCCACTGTAAGGAAGTGCAGCTATATGTATATATGTATATATATATATATATATATATATATATATATATATATATATATATATATATATATATATATATATATATATATATATGGCAATACAGTGCATATATTACACTGTTGTATTTACCCTTTTGACTTCTTCTCAAAAACTGCTGTATGGAATGTTTTAATTTTGCACATGGATGTTGCCCAGGTGAACCTCTACCAAGTTTGCGAAGGAGATGATGATGCAATAATTTTTCTATTTTTAGTGAATTTTTTAATTTATTTTTTGAAAAAAAATAAAATTTCTTCATCTCAAGAACTACCTGGCCAATTGCTTTGATATTGCACATAGGGTCACCTGGGGTCAACTAGTTCTCATTTTGGCTACCAGGTGGCGCTGCGATTTTTCAAATTTTTTTATTAATTTTTGCGTGTTAAGGCTTTTTTCGACTTCTTCTCCAGAACTGCATGATAGACTTGCTTAAAATTTTATCAAAATATAGTTGGACATTAGACAATGAAAGTTTGTGAAAATAATGTGGATATGTTAATTTTTGACAAAGTTATGCGATATCAGACTTTGTGACTGTAAGTGAGTGCTGCCACTGTACATCAGCAGCCATTGAAACAGCAAGGTATGTCAGTTGATAATACATGTACTACCATGGACAAGTCAGGTCGCCCTATTCAATTTTGTTTCCTGAATAAAGTCAACTATGACCTTTTCTACACTGTCAATTTGTATCTTTGATAAATGCTGAATCAAATGTACATATCACATGAAGGGATTTGCTATCCGAAACAGACAATTAAGCAAGCAGCTACATATATCTAGTTTGCATTACAATGTTGTGTAACATATATATATATTTGTTCTTTGTTAAAATGTTTATATATCTGTGCTATTTTGTTTGCTATTTTCAAAGTATAAGGATAAATGTTCCCTAAACTGAAATATATGTGTGGAAGTTAAAAATTTTCTACAACATGAACATAAAAGCACAAGGTGTGCAAACCTCTTTCAGACATGTATATAGCTGTACAAATCTAGACTGCAGTCCATGTGTTCCAATACTGTAAAAGCAGATCCCAGTCAGCAGAGCACAGGATCATCATGATCCTCTTGTTATGTATACATAACTAGTAAAAGAAGATACACAGCATATGTATAAGTGTCTCACTCATGCAATTTTGTGGAATCACCAAACAATACACCGTATGCATATTAATTTCCCGCCACAAAGCATGGGTCTAACGCCAAGCGATCACGGGGGACGTGCGGGTCACATCACTATCACAGACAGGGCCATGTATTCATTCCTCACAAAATTAATGTTCTTTGAGAAATTTAAGTTAACAAATGCCAAATTGGTATTCATCTGGTATTTTCCGATCCATACATAAAGAAAATTTCCATCTGCCTTAAATAAATATTCTGTACTTCCAAAATATTAGTAATATCCCGCTTGACCCCACAGGTACCGACCCGTATCTCGCCATATCCTGCCTAGCAAGACTAAGCAATCAGGTATGCAGTTGTGGCGGGAAATTAATATGCATATCTCCTACAATTACTGTGTAAATCCAATTTTAAAACTGCATAGAAGTCAACTATATAATCGTCCAATCTTTTCATTGTTGATTGACCACACGAATTGTAAAGTGGGACCACCGACTTGCTTCTAGTTGTTTGTGAAAGTCTAGATAGTTAGTCATTAAAAGAGACTGGAGTAATGACAAAAGGACATTAATTTGTGCTTTGTAGGTTTTGGATGGCAGTGGAAAGCTTAAAACATTCTGACAAGGTAGGAGAACCTACTTTCAGAATTTCTGGTTATTCATTATTAAATCACGTGATGTCAACAGGCGTGCATGTATACATGCTCTGTAAAAGTTACACCACATGAATGATGATTAAGCTTGATTGACATCCAATCCTCTGACTGCTTTGCGCAGTAAAATGTTGTAGACATGCTCACTCGTCATTTTACCTTGTGTCGTTTTGTGCTGAGCTTCAGCTACGTAACCAGCTATTCAGGGGGCAGATGGTGTGGTACATGTCAATAAGTACATCTGGAATAAAATATAAGGAGGTCATTTTTGGTTCCTGTTGAAAGCATCTCTTTGCTAGATGGCTGTACATGTACCTTGCGAAAGCTTATCCCTTAAACTGGCCATAAGTGGCTGGTGGTCAAATGTCGTCTGCTTCAATGTTTTGGTCCAATTTCAACACCAATGAAAAATGATTTGCGTGAGAAGTTGGGATGATACCTATCAAAATAACCTGTCCCAGGTCAACAGCTTTTCTTGGAATGGATCTAGCATTGTCATCCAAACTGCGGTGAGGAAAACTGCTAACTTTGATTAATTCTTTTGGGAAGGGGTTCAATCTTTCTTATTTTTCAATGCACAAGTTAGAACCTGACAGGATGGTGAAAATACCCAGGATGAGAATGTACTTCCTTTGTAGCGACACTGGCATCAGCTGGCCAGCGAGATCTACCAGATGTATGTGGCCAGTAGCAGCAGCGTGGTACGGTTCCATGTGGACAGAGCGGTCATCAAGGGCATGGAGGCCTTCATGTTGGGGGACACGGTCAGTGGACGTCTTCCTTCATACAGGCAACCTGGGCTGTAGTGGGTTGGGTAGAGGGACACTTTAACACCTTGTCTAAATGAATATGTGGATGTGTGTGTGTGTGTGTGTAAATATATGTCATTATGTGCAATGCATATATATATTTGTAGAATTTTAGTTTTATGTTTCATAAGATTTAGTCACTGTATATACTGTACATAGCCTTTTGTAGCCCCGTCAAAATAAGAATTAATATCGTATTTTGTCTCATATATATCAGAGAGATGCAGTGGGAACCCAGGTATTAAATTCACCTGTGGTCACATGTAAAAATGGTCTCAATATGGAGGTGGTCTTTATACTGGAATTTGGACTTTGAAGGATGTCAATCTCTTGTCAAATCTGTAACTGTATTTAAGTGATGCATCTATTTGAAGTTCAACTACTTTTCTCCATTCATTCAATGAAACAAAACAAATGAGGACTTGTGTATGGAAACGTGAGAACTTTGTTCACATATATCAGTTCAATCAATAAAATTCTAAAATACGCATTTTAAAATGTATTTGACATAGATGAATCTTTACAAACATCAAAGTGTCCCACATGACCCTAAACTGAATTTTAAAAATAAGGTTCAATGGTAAAACTGGGAGGGGGCCAAATACTGGCATCGAACTACTCTTGGCGTGTAGCTTTACTGAAAATGCTGGCAATAGATATCTATTTTGATTTATTTAACTTGTATTGAGCTTAGAAGTTTCTCAACCAGGACACAAAGTACATGTATATGGAATAACTTGGAGGTTTTATTATTCAAAATATGGCTGAACTTGAATAGCCACCAACAAAATTTATTCAAAGTCAATTGTAATGATCATTATACTTTCAGTTTGTTAAACTGCTGATACCTGTATGGGAGTTGCGCTACTTATACTAATTACCCATGTAGATAACCTATAATTATATCACATGCTGTCACTGAACAAGATAGGTACAATCAGTCATGACATTTGATCAAGCAGAGGTTCGCCATAGAGCAAAAAGGCCTCAGGTTCTGTTTTTCATTTGCTTGGTAACTGTAATTAATGTGTCACATTTGACAAGTCGTAATTAAGATAGCTTGGATGTTTCACCAGGACTGACAAGACCATTCTTTTGTTAGATAACATTTGATCAGTCTCAAATGCAAAACTTTGATCAGTGTTTAAAAAAAAAAAAACTTCCATGAAATTAACACATTATTTTGTAATCTGGTAACTTCACTTTTGCTAGCTTAAGGAGAATCCCACAAAAACATGTTAAACTTACACCCTTACATATATGTGAAAATTTCTGCTCGAAAATGGGCAATTAGATGCACATAATATGGAATATAATTATATAAGTACACATACAGACAAAATGGACATTTCTAAGGAGTGGAAGGCAAATTTGGATTCAGAATGATGAAATTAAACAGTATTTGGTCGCTTATGATTTGGTCTCAGTCATGAATACCACAGTGGTCATTGATAATGTAAATCCTAGAGTGTGCTACCAATGAACCAGAACAATATTATGTCTGTCATTCCAGTGTTGGTGTGTTACAGTACTAGCCTGGTTCTCAAATAGACATTTTAAGTTCTTCAGATTTTTGAAGCTGTTTGTTCCGTATGCATCTTTTCTAAAATTTCAACTTACAATTTACAACATATAACTTTGAACTCCAAAATTAATGTGCTTTTGACATCGTTGATTGTATTCCAACAACTTTAAACACTATTTTGAAAATAATGAATGCATTTGTTCAAATATGAGCATATTTCAAATGCAGTATCTGTTGTAAAATATGCTTTGAGGAATTCATGACTGATATGTCCTGATTGTCATCGGTTTAAATGCAAAGCAACAAAAACAGCAAAAGATTGACATATAAGGGGGAGGGTAAGGGGAGCCCCTTGTAGGCTGGTACAAGTAATAATTTTGCCCTAGTACAAGGTACGGAAAATAACAAAATCTAGAAATAATGGTTGGTACGAAGTATGGAAATTAAAAAGGCTTCCAGTATGTAAGTATGGCAAAAAAATAAAAATAAAAAAAAATGCCCAGTACCCTCCCCCATGTGTGTGTGTGTGTGTGTGTGTGTGTGTGAGGGAGGGAGGGAGGGAGGGAGAGAGAAAGAGAGAGAGAGAGAGAGAGAGAGAGAGAGAGAGAGAGAGAGAGAGAGAGAGAGAGAGAGAGAGAGAGAGAGAGAGAGAGAGAGAGAGAGAGAGAGAGAGAGAGAGAGAGAGAGAGAGAGAGAGAGAGAGAGAGAGAGAGAGAGAGTGTATTGGCATGGTGGAATTGAAGGAAGCAAGTATAGTGTCGCTACCCAACATTTTGTTTCACAATTACTTCCAACTTCCTATCTCTGTTTCAGGGCCCAGAGAAGTTCTACGATGCACAAGAACAGGTTTATCGTGTGCTTGAGGACCATCACTATCCATCATTCATTGTGAGTGACATCTACCACAGCTACATCACCCAAGTGGAAGATGAACAGGACATGACAGATGGTGGGGCAGAAGGTAACTGTATTTTCACCATACTGCATTGTAAAAATGACAGAATGATGGGATGAAGGTAACTGAATTTTCACATGACTACACCGTAGAAATGACAGACTGCAAGATCACTGTAACAGCATTGTTGCCTAGCTAGACTATTAGACACAGGAGATGGTATGGCTAATGGTGACTGTCCAGTCATGTAACAGACTGCGTGGCTGAAGATAACTATCCTGTCATGTAACTACATGACAGATGGCAGGGACCCAGGTAACTGTGATGTCACCTTCCTACACGACACAGAATTGATCAAGGTAACTATGGTGTCACATCAGGACACCAGGGTACAGGCATACCAGACAGCACAGCCTTAATATGGTGACAGTGACTGTGCTGTTACATTGCTACACTGTAGTCTTGACCGTGGGCGTGGCTCAAGGTAGCTGTGCATCAAGTTTTCTATGCTCAGTGTGTGATGTGCTCTTTTGTCACGTGCAGATCTGTGATTGTGCACCAGTAGCATATCCCAGTACTCACAGACACAGTCTGGTTCTTGTCAGGTGAAAGCAACAGAGCTTGACATTTGGAAATTGTGCTTACTTTACGTACTCAGCAGAGTACACATCATGGGATGGACAGGGGAATACATGAAGCTTTGTCTCTTTAACACGCAAGCTTGAAAGGCTGATGTCACGGAGTCTTTTACATGACCCGAGCACAAGTATTCTTATTATCCCCCGCCCACGAAGTGGGGGAGGGGATATGGTAATGGGCACCATCCGTCCGTCCTTCCGTCCGTCCGAAACAAATTTTGTTCGGCCCATATCTTCTACATTATATAAATGCTACCTCTTCGAATTTTTTATGGTGGGTAGACCTTAGGTAGTAGGTGTGCATAGGCATTGTTTTGTGTGGCTAATTACTTGCATTAATTAGTTAATTAACAAAGTTCGTTAAGCAAGACAATTTTGTCTGGGCCATATCTTCTAAACTATTAATGCTAGCCCTTTGAATTTTTTATGGTGGGTAGACCTTAGGTACTAGGTGTGCATAGGCATTATTTTCTGTGGCTAATTACTTCCGTTTATTAATTAATTAACAAAGTTCATTAAGCAAGCTGAAGCTACAATACAAATTTTGTCCGGGCCATATCTTCTAAACTGTTAATCCTATCCCTTTGAATTTTTTATGGTTGCTAGACCTTAGGTAGTAGGTGTGCATATGCATTGTTTTGTGTGGCTAATTACTTTCATTAATTGATTAATTAACAAAGTTAATTAAGCAAGCTCAAGATTTGTCCGGGCCATATTTTCTAAACTATTAATACCAACCCTTTGAAATTTTTATGGCTAATAGACCTTAGGTAGTAGCTGTGCATAGGCACTGTTTTGTGTGGCTAATTACTTTCATTGATTATTAATTAATTAATAAAGTTCATTAAGCAAGCTCAAGATACAATACAATTTTGTGTGAAGCATAACTTTGCAACTAAAAGTGGTAACCCTTTAAGATTTTCAGCGTTGGTAGACCAGAGATAGGAGGTGTGCATAGGCAGAAATTTTTTTGACTGATTACTTTCCTTCATTAATATATTAATTAACAAACTTCATTAAGCAAGCTCAAGATACATAAAGGTGCTTGTGTTTCTTTTGTATTTCTTTCTTTTTTTTTTTTCAGATAACCAAGAACTCCAGGATCCTTTTCAAGTAAACTTGTATGTTTGTCATTTCAGACAACTTTATTTTAAGTCCTACATGTTAAGGAAGATGTGAATAGCAAACAAACTCATTCTGCACTGGTTAACCCTCATAAGGAGGGGGGGTTCAGTGGCTACTTGTTAAAAGGGGGACACATAATGCATTTAAAGGCTCTCTGTATTTATTTCCATATGGCCACCAACAGAAACCTTTCGCATTTTACCAACTATAATATACCAAGGTACATCATGTGTATTTACCACCATGATTACTGTGGGCGGGGGATATGGCTAGCGTCAGCGGCTACTTGTTTACAGTTCGCGATGAGGTGTAGAAACTGGTGGAACATACAGTCAGCTTAACTCTTTCAGTGCCAACTGTGATTTAAGTTGAACCACACAGAACAAACTGCTCTGAATTATAATAAGGATGCTGGATTCTTGTTCCATGTAAAAATCACCTTTCCTTCAAATAACTAGTGCGCCCATAGTTCCAGAGATGGTCTGGATCAACAGCTTTCCTTGGCACGCTTTGTGGCACTGAGAGAGCTAAATTGATGCGTTCCTCTTGTGGTCTTGGCAAATCAGCCTACTCTGAAATACATGTACATGTCCTGGTTGGTCAACCCTTTCTCCCTTAAACCAGTCACTTTGATCATTTTTATTAGTCTTGGTCTAAATGAAAGCAGAATGTTTAGGAAAATTTGCATTCAGATCCTATCAGAATCACATGCCCCATGTCAACAGCTTTCCATGGACTAGGCTAGGCACTTAGCATTGAACCTGCTTCGAATAAAATTGTTGGGCCCACCTTGATAAAATGGAAAGGATAGAAATTAAAATATTTTTACTTGTTGTCTAGTAATTTAAAAAAAATATATATACCCCCCCAAACTTATATCTGATATTGTAATTGGTTCTGTCAGCAGAGTGATAATATTAAAGATAACTTTTTGATCCACTCTTGCTTGCACTTCTCAGATGAGCTGAAGGTGCAGGTGGCCTCTCCTAGGCCTCGCAACAGCAGTTTTGGAGATGAACACAAGACATACGGCAAGATATTTAAACACTCATCGTATGCTCAGCAAAAACTGCAAAAGTTAGACAACAAGATCATGAACAAGTCACAAGCTCTACAGGCTCTTAAACAATCCCAGAAAAGTGATGCACGGGTAAGTACTTATACCGCCTGACATGGCCACCGTAGCATTTTATACCAATACCAGTATATATCCCTTCTTGATTGAATCTTTTCCGGTTCAGATCTCTTAGATAAAAAATACCATTTACTTCAATTTTGCTATTTACACTATTTTTGTTTTTAATGCCCCCCTCCTCCTGGAGGAGGGGTACATATAGCAATTGCTTTTTCAGTCCATGTGTGTGTCTGCGTGTCCCTCTGTCCATCTGCTAGTCGTGTCCATGCTATAATTTGCTTGTCCTTCAACTTACACTGATGAAACTTTACACACAGGTGCATCTGGACATAAAGGTGTGTCTTGTACCAAAAGTAGGTCACTAGGTCAAGTATCTGGTTCACAGTGACACACCTTGTAATATCGTGTTCTGGTTGTGATTGTTTTACTATTTAACTTAGTGTCATAAAACTTTACACACACATATTTCTTGACCTAAAGGTGTGTCATGTAACAAAACTGGGTCACTAGGTCAAGTATTTGGGTCACGGTGATACAATCATATAAAACTACATTACACTTCATGTCAGGGCTGTAATTCTGTTGTCCATTGACATAGAATCAGGAAACTTTACACACATATGTATCTGGACACAGGGATGTGTCATATGTAAAAGTAGGTCACTAGGTCAAGTATCTGGTTCACAGTGACATATCCTTGTAAATTCATGTCTGTATTATAATTTCTTCAATCTTTAACTTAGCTTCATTTAAGTCGCACATGCATATATCTTGACCGAAACTTGTGTCATGAAGTAAACCTAGGTCACTAGGACAAATATCTGGGTCACTGGTATAACTTGGTAAAATCATAGGTGGAATGTAATTCCTTTACTATTTAAATTAGTTTTATGAAACTTCATGCACACATATATCTTGACCTAAAGTTGTGTCATAAAACAAAAATAGGTCACTAGGTCAAGTATCTGGGTCAAAGCGATAGCATTCCAAAACAAGACGTATGATTAACAAGGTTATAAATGAGGTGAGGTGGGCATGGATCCAGCAATCTTTGATTGCATTTGTTTGTTTTTTTTCTGCTTGGCATGGATTGGGAACTTATTGACCAGTCTTTTTGCAACAGGAAAGGCTCTATAGTATTGTTGAGACTTAATATGCCATTTTTATTTGAGTGCACTAAAAAAAAACCCTGAAACAAACCCTCACTTTTCAGTGCAGGTTATTGTCCTTTTTGTGTGAAAAAGGAAAGCTTTAACGACACTTTTTACTGTCATCTTTGTATCGGCCACATTTAAAGATGGGAAAATTGTACTGGTGATAAGCATGGCTGCAGAAGCTGTAAGCGATGATGATTGTAACTCTCTCTATGCAAAATTGTAGACTGTGCCAACAAGTTTCCTCAGCATGGTTTGGGGGCATGTGCCCAAAGCATGCTGATGACAGTTGTTGACCATTTGTTTGTATGGAAACATAGACATACTGGTAATTGAGTGAAAGGTCTTTTTACAAGGAAGTTGAATACAGACTTGAAAATGTGGAGGTGAGCACAGCTTTTGTTGTGATCAGCACTGAAAGGGTTAAATGGTGAGATCACATGAAGAAATTGCTACACTCACCAGTAGACAAGAAGTGTTTGAAACTTTTAACATGTTAAAATACATGGCATTTTGCCTTAAAATTCCATAAATTGAATCTGCAGCTGACTAAACTCGCTGAAGACATTGAGAAGGAAATTGAGATGCTTAAAGCAGACCGTCGTCAACTAGAATTCCACATAGACAGGACCGAGGTGTGGAGTGAAAATCTGGGTCACTGGAAGGCCCACATCTATAACTCTGAGGTAAGGATACATTAAGTTTATTGTCCGCTAGTGTGGAACATGTGGACAGTTTTATTTTTTGGAAGTTTGACTTCCTCTAGCTTTAAGTTTTAAACCAATTAGGAGATGAACATCCTTTCAATTGTATTCATTAGCGGATGATTGCAGCTTGCTGATGAGCATTTTAAATGAGGTTACAGTAGCAATGTCAAGTAAATATGTCTTATCGTCAAGTTAAAATCAAATGATGAATACAATTGAAAAGTTCAATTCTTATATTTACAATCAAGAAATATTGTAGACTACCATAACAATTATGTTTTAAATGGCTTATGTAATTTTGCTTGTGACGCAAATACATGTACATGTAATTTGAGCAGGGGGGGGGGGGAGGGGAGGGGAGGAGGGTGGGGGGACAGATTTTAGGCCTACCAGCACTTGCCAATCTAATATACTAGTCCTGACATCATCACTGCATGTGCTGTTCTAGAAGGTTGCTGTGAATGCAATTCGCCTGCATTCATGGAAAAATGAACGTCCAAACTTCCTATTTTACATCAAATGTAAATATTGTGAAATGAAGACAATTTTGGGCCAAAGAAAGAGTACATGGGGCATATGAAAAGGATTCATTACGAGAGCACCTGAAGTACCGTATTATTCAAGTGTGTGTGTCAACACACACTTTTCTGTTTTTCCTTTCTTTCTTTCTTTCTTTCTTTCTTTCTTTCTTTCTTTCTTTCTTTCTTTCTTTCTTTCTTTCTTTCTTTCTTTCTTTCTTTCTTTCTTTCTTTCTTTCTTTCTTTCTTCTCTCTCTCTCTCTCTTTCTTTCTTTCTTTCTTTCTTTCTTTCTCTCTCTCTCTCTCTCTCTCTCTCTCCTTCCTTCCTCCCTCCCTCCCTCCCTCCCTCCCTCCCTCCCTCCCTCCCTCCCTTCCTTCCTTCCTTCCTTCCTTCCTTCCTTCCTTCCTTGCTTCCTTCCTTCCTTCCTTCCTTCCTTCCTTTCTTTCTTTCTTTCTTTCTTTCTTTACCAGCAAATTTGTCCGACACTTTTCTCGGACACTATTATACATAGAAACTCCAAACTTGGCATGATTGTGGCTCCATACAAGAAGTTTGACGTTTTATACAGAGGAATGACGATGTTTAAAATTATGCAAATTAGGGGCATTTGAAATTTTAAATCTTTAATATCTTCAAAAGTATAATAGATAGAGATGTCATTCTAACTTCTACTAGGGGGTTATTGACCAGTGCACATCCAATGAATTTAAAACAAAAGTTGTAACAATTTAAATTATGCTAATTAGCAGCATTTGAAATTTTAAAACCTGAATATCTTCAAAACTATTAAAGATAGAGATGTCATTTGAACTTCTACTAGGGGATTATTGACCATTATGCATGTAATGAATCTAAAACAAAAGTTGTAGCCATTTAAATCATGCTAATTAGCAGCATTTGAAATTTTAAAACTTGAATATCTTCAAAACTATTATAGATAGAGATGTCATTTCAACTTTTATTAGGGGGTTGTTGACCATTGCGCATGTAATGAATCTAAAACAAAAGTTGTAGCAATTTATATTATGCTAGTTAGCAGTATTCGAAATTTTCAATCTTTGAATATCTTTAACACTGTAATAGATAGAGATGTCATTCCAACTTCTTGTAGGGAGTTGTTGACCATTGCGCACCTAATGAATTAAAAATAAAAGTTGTAGCAATTTAAATTATGCTGAATAGCACCATTAGAAATTTTAAATCTTAGATAACTTCAAAGCAATAAAAGATAGAGACGCCATTCCAACTTCTACCCCTGTGTTATGGAATAGTCGTACACTTCCATACCAATATGCTTTGAAGACACACACATTTATTTGATATGCAGCAAATCATATTTCCTAGTTCCTATTAATTTCTCAGGACACTGAGGAAATTTCCAGAATGTGAATCTCAAGTTGAAAACTGTGTTTTGAACATTGTAAATACTGTTTTGTGCACTCATTTGTACAATTTTTAGTATTTACATTACATTCGTGTTTTCTTAATCATAAGACTAGTAGGAGGGGGTGCTTTTAGAAGCAGGGGTGCAGAAAGGAACAGTACAGTACCGAAGCATAAGACTTGGTTTTGGGTGTACAGTGAAGTTACATGTATATACTGGAGAAGTTGATTTATTGTCAAATGAAATAAAAACTTGGATTAAAGAAACGCAAAGTTAGTGAGAACAGCTACAATCGCGCAACGCTGGTGACTGGATGTTTCAGGAGGTCCAGGAAGAGGACAGGATGGTGTTGTACTTTGTCATCGTGGTACACCCGAGCGGCATGTCCCAGCAGCAACCACCTCACACCAACACCCAGGGCTGGGTGATCTCCCGCACCCTGGAGGACTTCCACACCTTACATGACAAACTGGCAGAGGTCAGTCATTATCGTTTGCCTTTGGTTCAGACTTTAATCTGCAACAGCGCCATGTCCGGATTTTCTATTGTCATGTTAGACTGCCACCTTTTATCCTGTCCTGCCCAAATTACCCTTAAGTACCAGGATGAAATTTTGAGTCAGAACCCTGTATCATATGGCACAGTTTCTGTCAGGAATTTTTTCCAGGGGTTCACAGGAAGAGAAATTTAGGGGAGAAGATTAGATTTTCACCAATTTTACATCTAAATAAACAAGATTTGTGACTCTTTAAAATTTTCTCAGAGGGTATTTCAGGTTTTGAAAAGTGAATATACATGTACCCCCATTTGGGGGGGGGGGGTTAACGGGAACACTGGTATGGCTTGAAAGCTATGATGCGCAGTCAAGATTCAAAACTTGAGTGGCTGCATGTCTGCTTGATGATGGAGTTGTAGCATCGAGACTTGTATGTGGATGAACTTGAAGAAGCCCCTTAATAGAGGCTGCCTCAAACACCTGGAGTAACTGTAAAATATATGACAGAAGAAGGTTGCTGGACCTGCATAGCATTTGTTTTATTCTCAAGGGTAACCTACTTTTTTAACCCAGGGTTAGGCATGATTAAAAAAAAAAACTCTACTAAAGATAATTATTGTAATAGAAGATATGCATTTTTATAGTGTTGTAACTTTGTGACAAAGGATGCTGTTATAATTTCCAACTAAACACCAGACCTAATTTGTATCTTCAGAATTTGCTGATTTGACCTTGTACATGCCGTAATGATCTCTTTGAAGTTCCAGATCCCTTCCATTTTAAAACTGTCAATTTGTCTCACCATCTGCCAATAAAGCAACGCATGTACATGTATACCATTTGAAATGTCTGAATTCTGCTCTGTTCCATGTTGTGTGCTTTACCAGGTGAGCATAGATAATCAATTGAAACTTTTAGTGACTGGTAGGTCCTCAGAAATTGTGTCACTTTCATCAGGTGTTATTTTTTGTATGTTAAATTGTTCAAATTTTTTGGCATGTACAAAGTGTTCGTTCTGTCAAAGTTTACAGATTCATTTTCACTACACTGTAAACTTATTTATTAAAAATTAAAAGACACATGGCAAATGCAGTAATCAGATCTATTTGTGTTGCAGGAGTGTGCATTTTTATGCAAGAATCACCTGTTTTAAGAGGGAAAAGATAATAAATGATGAAAAAGTTGCACAGTCTTTTGGTATTTCTAAATTTGCTTATTTAATTTAACCAGAAAATACAGGACAAGAGGCTGCCCCCTTAAACAAATTCCAGTCTGCCATGTAGTAGATAAAGGATAGGGGTATTTTTATTTTATTACTCCCCACCCCCTATCCCCACCACCACCTCCCGAGAAGCCAACCCCTCTCATTAGGCCCCATTCTTGGTGCACTTGGGATAGCCATACAGGAAGAGGACCACTTTATTGCTAAGATAAATCAATATGTTGTAGTAAATCTTCAGTAGATGCTTGACTGTGTGTTGCTATCTGAGCAAAGTCTGTGACAATTGATTTGTATTCCCAGATATGCCCTAGCTTGAAGAAGAAAGCTCTGCCAAAACAGCCCAGGTTGAAGTCCAAGAGTGCAGAATTCACGGAACGCGCAAAGAAAGCTCTGGAGGTGTTCCTGGCGGTAATTTTTGTTCCCCTGTGATAATACCACAATTTCGTTTCCATGTCTGGTCTCAAAAAAACCATGGCGGTGGTCTAGCTCAGCTTGACTGCATAGGATAATTTTAAGCATATCATGTAGAGCATAAAGACTCGTTGATTTCATACACTCGGGATCTTGTTCATTGCATTCTTCCTGCGTACAGAACATAAAAGGTTTCTATACACAGTTGATATACTTATCTTTCCACGCGATTTTTGTCTTTAAGGCGTGCATGTAATGTTTTAATTTAACTGTCTTGGACATACATGTAGTTGTTATTAAATCTGTGTTCAGAAAATTGAATTTCATCTGTTTTTATTTTCACAGTGTTTGGTGAAATAAGTGAAAGTGAAAATACAGGGAAATTAAACGAGTTTACGTGTACAGTACAGACTGCATCATGGAATGTATAAACTTGAATGATCTCTCAGTATTACTCACTGACCTATCCTGTCTGGCAGTTCGATGTCTCCTTTCCAGCACAATGTCCTTCATTGCATACATGCGTTGAATGCTGCTCCTGCTTGACCCCCTAGGCTTGTGTTCTCTGCACTCACTCAGCCCCCGTCTTTCCATTTTAGATCATACTGCAGGACGACCAGTTGGCCCACAGTGAGGCTGTGTTTGCTTTCTTCAGTCCCAGTCCAGAGCACCTGAAGCAAGCTGGTGCTGCTGTCAAGAAAAACAAGTTCTCTTTCACCAACTTTCTGAAAAAGTATGTGATTTTAGAGTTGAGTTGTAATTGATATTTTGCTTGGTTCTCTCTCTCTCTCTCTTTTTTTTTTTTTTATTATTATCAGTGTTGACAGTCTGTACCTCCGTCACGAATGACATTTTTGCTTAAGGAATCTAAGCTTTTTTTTTGTACATATGATTGCCGAAAAAAAAAGCTATAGTTTATGTAAGAAATTACAGAAGAGTGTTGTTAACTGTCTTCTCACATGATCAGTGACGTAGATCTTAAATTCTTATGCATTAATTTGGTGCGGTTTGTATGGCAGGGCCTTTCGGGGGCCAGAAGACTGCACTTTATAATGTTATTTACATAGGGTTTGCTTAATTGCATAATATAAGTCCCCTTGAAGCCTTTATTAAAAAAAGGACAAATTCATGCAAATAAATACCCCCTAGAACTGCCATCTGGGGTCTCAATCCCACTTTTGAAGATTCTACAGTTCAGTTAAAAAACTCACTGAGATGTACTGAAGGGACAAGTTTTGAGAAATGTAAAGTAAGTTTCTTTTGCTGTTTGACATATTTATGTAAAATATTTCGAAGCGAATGGACAAAAATATCTTTGTTATTAATCCAGACTTCATTTTCAAGTGAAAGAATTTAATCATCTCTACTTTGATTTGCAGCTTACCCACCAGGGGGCAGGATAGTGACAGTGAGGATGAGCTTCTTTTTCTTGATGAAACTGAGTAAGTACATTTAACAATAAACAGTAAGTGTTTGTCGGAATCAAATATTAGGGTCAACGAATTCTTAAATCTGTCATGAGGTTTCAATCTTAAAATGTTCCCAGTACAGCATTCTTTTGGGTAAAATTGTGTGTAATCTCAAAACACAGCCCATCTATTTCCAAGGTGCATTGCATATGGTCTTCACTTCTATCCAAATCATCAGAACAGATAAATGTTGGACTTTTTGTTGTTGTTTTTTTCATATTTTTCTTTGTGTTTGCAGCCCCAAGGAACACAGTAAAGACTCTGTGGCAGCTGCCCTCTACAAGCTAATAGCAGAGCTGTGTGAGATACGCGGTGTCTTTAAGTGGCTACGCAGAACACTTATGGTTTTTGTGAAAGTCACTTTTGGCAAAACAATCAACAGGTGAGGAACCATTGTCAAACAACAAAATGCTAATAGAGTAAACAAGAGTAAGTTTCCCTTCTGATGACAAGATAGGAGAAATGACTTGAAGGTAGCAAGTTTTCCTTGTGTTACTGTAAACTGTGCATTGTAAGTAACACCTGTGTTTCTTTGAAAGAATTGAAAGCTAAAGTAAGAAAGTATTGAATTACAAAATTATACATAATTAGATTGGTTTTGTTTTAAAAAAAATAGTTTCTCAAGTGTCTGCGCCAGCTTTGGAGTCCTGTCAGGCATTTTCTCATTTCTTCAGGATAAAAAAATATTTTATTTTACTGTATTTTGGCCTCTCTTTTTGTCATTTAGATGCTATTTTGTTCGTTTTCTGAAACAGTGGTAAGAAAATAGAAAAAAAAAACTTATTTACACCAATTTTGTTGAAATGTACTTGAAATCTTGTAATTCAGTCTGTATAATGTTAGATAAATATTTTGTGTGCTTTTAGACAGTTGAGAGAGACTGTGGAGTGGATTTTCTCAGAACCAATGCTGATCTACTACATTCATCTTTTCCGTGACTCCTATTGGCCAAATGGCCAGTTGGCTCCTGTGGCACCAGCAAGGAGTGACGAGGACAAGTTAAAAACAAGGAAAATGGCAAAGGAAGCTTTTTTACAGAATTTACCAGGTAATTGTTTTAAAACATACATGTATATTTTTGCCTATAATTTATTGTAGGTATGAATTGGGTTTTTCTTTGGACGCCTAATGCATAATTTACTTGTCATTTTCATCACACCATGCTGTTTATGGCATTCCTGATGCCCTTGATATTTTAACAGCACATTATGAGTAACATTTTCTGATACATGTAATTAAAAAAAAAAAAAAAGCCAGACATTTGATTTGGCATCCCTGCCACAACTTAAGTTGTTGGCCCTCTTACAAGTTCATTTGAATCAGGGTCCCTGTGTGTGGCACATAATCTGTCCTAATTGTACATAAGTCAGGATAAAATATCATGCGCAACATAATTTTTGTATCACGTATATCATGTCTTGTAGATGCCGCCAAGAATCTTGTTGGGGAGCAGAACGCCAGACGTGGAGCCATCAAGATGTTTGAGGCCATGCAGGATGTTCGCCTCAACAAACATCTCTTTTACGTAAGTACTCTTCTAGTACTTGTCGCCCAGCTAGGCTTTGTACAAGGACAATACTTGGTCCAACTATTTGCAAAAGGGGACACAGTAGTTTTGCTATCAATCGCAACAACAGTTATGGCCATGAGAATTATTGAAATGATCCCGTGTTCAAACTTTGCATACAAAGAGCTTTGATTCAAGTACCAACGTGCCTATATTTTGCAAGGGGGGTGGGTGGGTGGTGGAGAGGATGAGCTGGCCCATATAAATAGTTTTGATCTGCACACATTTGATGCATTGCATCTCGGCCAAAGCACAACAAGGAAAGCATTAACTCCATGAATATGTTGTCCCCCCATATGAAAACCATTGTAAGTGCTTCAGTTTTCTAATAGATGTGACAAGGTTGCTACTGTGACAAGAAATCAAAAATACATTGAGAATCACTGTAACATAACAAGATACAGGTTCACAGATGTGACCCGGAAGTTCAGTTTGAACGATTCATTGCTCCATGCGCCTTCGGCATTGTAATGTATCGCTCAAACGGAACTTGGCTCTTCTGTGAACGTGTATCCAGTTATAAGGTGGTGAATTTCTTTATCCCAAGTTTGAAAGGCAGAATAGACATACATTTATGAGAGTGTTTGTGCAATAATACAGGGTAAATTGGTCTTGTAAACAGTGCCAAGGGCCGGGGAATTTAAGTCTAGTAACAGTGATTAGGCATCAGAGTTTTGAAAATGGAGCTCAGTCGTTAGTGCTGAGAGAAAAAAGAAACAAACCAAAGGATTTTGAGGAAAATACCTTTAAATAATGTGCAACTTCACTGACAAAAGGTGAAAATAGTGAATGGGGAGGGGGGGGATGAATGTCAATCACATTATGTCCTGTTACATAACGGAATGAGGATTATAGTCATGGAAGTCTGTGGACCGGCCGAGTTCATGTGAAATTAGCCGTTATTCAGTCACTGTTTATTGTGTCACATTGACATTGATTGTTGCTGGGCCATTAAAACATGCTCCTCCACACATGCCAGACATTAGGTTATTGGCACGGGACATCGATGTCACAGCGTTGACCTCTGGAATTACAGTGGATGCAGTGATCAGTAGTATTTCCGACATGAGATGACAAGCACTCTGAGAAAGCTAAATGGTCATGTTTTCGGCAGACATCAAAACAGGATGCAGTTATCAAGCAATGTCCCTTTGGTTGGCCTGAGGGCATCGGGGATTTGTCAAGATGTTGCACATCATACGTTGTTGATTATGGGAAGCAGTAGCCTAGTTGTTGACACTGGCAGTATTGCAATGACTACTCAACTGCAAAATGGTGGTTTTCTGCACACACGTGCAGACTGTAAAATCAGCAGCATTAAAATAGTTCCAGTTTGGAGTATGGACAATTCCAGTGTGAGGATAAATATCCTGGGTCATGTGTGGTATAAGGATAAGTGACCTGGGTAGTGTGTCATACAAGGAAAAGCAACAACGCAAGGATCGGATACAGCACAAAAGAACCGATATTTGAATATTGGCCCTGTGGTGGGGTCATGCTAGTCTTTGGTTTTTGCCGCTTAAAATAGAAGGGAGATTTACCCTGCCCTTTTCTTTTGCTCCCTGCACTTTTTCTTTGCTCCCTGCCTTTTGATTTTGCTTCCTGCCTTTTTTCCGTGATATATACATCACGCTTTGATGGTTTATGGCATACTTCAGTTTTGACTACAAATCTTCGCTATGTAAGCTGAATTGAAAGAAAATATATTAAAAGCAGTACTTTCACCATAATTTAGATGCAGACTGTGCTCAAATTTTGTACAGTGGTACCTGCTATTAATGGCCACCCCTAATGCCACATAAAACTGGTCACATATTGCAGGTGATTTTTAATTGCAGGTAGATTAACAAAGAAACAAGTGTTTAGTATCTGATATGGGTGGTCTTAAAAACTAATGTGGTCTCTCATGAGAGGTGGTCTTTAGAGCAGGTACCAGTGTACAAAGTCACATCATAATTAAGGCTTAGATGAACTAATTACATTTCTGGGTCACTGTGACCTATTTAGTAATGAGCAGTGTGCATCATTTTTTTTTTAGGCATACTGTAGAGCATGGGGTGGGGTCTTGGGGTGGCAAGGCTGGATAACCAACTTTATATAACCGCAGTGTACAACTGATACAAATGTGCAACATACAGCTCAGGTGGAAACTATGGCCTCCATGTCACAGCAGACGTAATTTGTGTTATTATTGCTACTCGTCTGTTTCAAGGGAATTTAATGCTGAGTCTGGGAATTGATCAGTTTAATAGGCCACCTAGGTCACAATGAAGTTCAGGAAAAAGACATGTTAACTCTTTCATTGCCAATCATGTCTAAATTCAATCTACTTAAGTCAAACTAGTCTGAATTATCATAAGCGTCCTGGATTTGTATTCCTTGTGAAAAGACCTTTCATTCAAGTACCAGCATGCCTCTAGTGCCAGAGAAAATATCTCGGGTCGACAATAACAGCTTTTCTCGGCATGCATTGGGCGCATTGTGCCCCATGGGTGCCGAAACAAGCTGTTGACTCAGTCCAAAATTTGGCACTTAAAGAGTTAATGCTTTTTATACCCATTGGATGCCTGTGACATACTTGACATGTGAACAAGAAAACCCCAAGATGCCATACCACTATCAACACAAGACCCCATCCTATGTTTTACAGCATGCCATTTTTTAAATGGTCAGTTTCATGAATGCTTCACCCTCAAAAATGTCCTAGATTATTCAGATGATATAGTCAAGTTTAGCACCAGGTACTCTACATGTATTTATTTCTGTGACCTACTTTTCTCATCTTGAGACCCACTTTAAGGTCCTATTGATTGACCATGTTCCAATTTGATACATGGGAGACTCATGGGTTGTTTTCACCATACAGTGCACTTTAAAAAAAATTGGATGTGAAAATAATACTTTTATTCACTTCCTTATCTTGAAAACTCACCACGCCTTCTATCGTTACTTTCGGTTCATTTCTGATACCCACAAGGTGCGAAAGGCTAGTGATGTCACAAACGCAACACGGCTGGGTGACAGGGAAGACTCTGACCATGCTTGGGAGCTATGGCTGTCAAGTGTCACTTGGTTTAAACATATTTTACTAACCCTCCATCAACGGGATTACAAACACATGTAGAAATATTCATTTTTGTCCCTGTCCCTGCCCAGGATAGGTCGGTGTGTTGCTGTCAATTGTAGCAATACAAGTTCTACAGCTTGTTAACATTCCCCCCAAAGACCTGAAATTACGGAGAGTGTGGACGCATGTAGGCAAGATTTACAGGGACAAGTGGCAAGGCCCTGGGAAGTGATGATCGATCTAACATATGTAGGGAACACTTTGTGGAAAGGGACTATGATTTGTCAAATATAACGATGTTTAGGACAGGTTTGGCAAGAAAAAACTACTGCTGTTGCCAAATGCAGTCCCATCGCTGGACAATGGAAGGATTCATGGAGCTGGCCAAGTTAGGCATTACTCATAAAACCGGGAACATTGATTTATTTTTACAGTATTTACAAATTAATCTTCAGTATGATTCTGATTTCAAAGCTTTCATTACAGCAAATATAGGTGTAGTAATTCTATGACTGTTACAATGTATCACATAAACAATCGAATGTCACATTGACAATGCTGGTCTGAGATGTTGTTGCAAAGGAACATATTGTAACAAAACTTTGATGTGTTTAACCATTTTGGTTTGATTGATGGAAAAAAATGGGTGGAAAAGATGGACCGGTCTTGTTCCATACCCAGGTCTGTGGTTGAACAGTTTATAATAGGTTGAGATAGCTGACCACTGTAATGCGTATATGCAGTTACTGCTGTATATTACGGGGTGTTTAATCCCATAACCAGATAACACTTGCTTGGATAGCTACCACATTCACGCCTCATGCACGCAGCTGCCAAGACCAGTCAGGGCGCGCCTAGTCTTTCATTTTTTCAATCATGTACCACTGTTTGTGACAGTCCACGGCCAACTCCCAATAATTGGGTGTACAAAATTCCACCTCATTGTACCTTTATTGTTAATATGATATAATATGAAAACAGAAAATAGGTCAGTCACAAGAAAATATTGCCATTGTTACATAATGGATACGATCTGAAATAAAGGATATCGTAAATACGTGTTCTGATGATGATGTACATATACGGAAACGTAAATTACTGCCCTCCAAGGGTCGCGAGGTTACTGCCGGCAAGGAGACTTCGCAAACTCTTTGCTGCCAGGTAGGGGTTCTGATATTGAAAGCTGTTCATAAAATGCAAACTTATATTTAATCACCCATAGACCACACAGATGGGAAGGGAAAATTAACTGTTGTTCATACTTTTATATGCCGTAGGCCGTAGCTGTTTCTGTGAATGTTAGAATTTAAAACACTACAACACCTGGCCCATCCTGACGCAAATTCCAATTTATTCCATTCATGCTTGTTCTTGTTAAATGAAATCTAAAAGAATTTTTGATAGGAAATATCACTGCCAAGATGGCAAGTTGGGATCGTTTGGCTGTACCACAGCTGCACTCCCTGCACTGCTGCATTACTGCTGATGCTAGAGTTCTCGGCGTCCCGTCATGTGTGTAAGGCTGAATGATCTTTTCCTCTGCTGCTTCAGTTTTTATTATTAATTCTTCTTCATCCTGGTCAGACCACGTAAATGATAAACTTAAATCAGACTTTCCAGAATCACTATGCTCTGTTGTATCTGCCATGGCTCTTGGCAAATTGAAGGCACTCTGGCTTATAAACACATGCACTATAGCCAGTGGGTTGCATTTGTGACGTCATTAACACTTTCCCACATCGGCTAATGATCGGAGAAAATTTTTGCACTTTCCTGTCGCAAATGTGGTGCACTTTTGGAGCTAAAAAAACACTATTTGAAAATGAAATTAAACATTTTGCTTTTCAGATATCCTTTTTAACCACCCTAAACATCAACTTTCTAATTTGTGGTACCCATTCAATCAAGAGGACCTTTAAAGTATTGAAAATCCGTTTCAATGAGATGGGATTATATAGGTTATGGATAGATATTTTTCCACAGTCACATATTCTACTTAAATATTTAAGCTTATGATCGTTTGGCTTTCTCGAGACATCCAATTGAAGTTATCTGTGATATACCATTTATTTTTTTCCATCTGCTAGGAACAAGCATAGTTTGTGGTAAAACTCATTTGACACAAAAGAAGCCTACCACGTTGTATTTTTTGCCTGATTATTTTGTTAAGCTAACTGCTGATAGTTCTGCACATGAATTTTAACAACTAGTAAAAAGTGTGTGCAATTTGACCTGGTGCAGGACCATGATGGTCCTTTTGTTGGCATACTGATTCCCTCAAAAGATATACAGTGGCAAAATGTTGACGAACAGAAGACAGTGTTTGCATGGTACCTTATAAATAGCTGAATGTATGCAATGCAGCCAGCTGCTTATAATGCATGGTTTGGAAGCATCACAGATAAGATCTGTAATGTTTCTGTGTAAGACTTAGTTTTAGTGGTAGTAAGTTTCCTTTTGACCACAAAGTTTGTGTACACATGACCCTGACATTGGACAAGACATTGTTACTTCGTTTCTGTATTTTTCACCAATTCCAAACAGTAGACATTGTATTTTTGGTAACAACACAAAATTTGGGAGAAGCAAAAGTAAGAAAAATGGAAAGCAAAAATTTAAAAAAAAAAAAAAAAGGAAAAAAATTATGATGCTTTTTGTTAGTTTGATATCCACGGTCTTGTAATTTGTAGTTTTTTAATTATTTTAAAAAATTGTTGAATGTTTGTGTATACACATTTTTTAAAAAACATTTTGCTAAGTCTAGAAAAATTAGAAGCTTTTTGTCCCCCGCCACCTAAGGTGGCATAGGGGAACATAGAATTAGTAGGGATAGGGGCCGGTTTCCGTCCGTCCATCTGTCTCTGAATGTTGATGCTTTGGTAACTCGTGAATCTCTTTGCTGTCATTGTTGAGTTTGATATTTATGGTCATGTTTTGTTTTTCTACATAAGTGTATCATACTAGAGATGTCCGTCTGTCCGGGAGCACATCTCTAGAACCCTATGAGATAGAATAATGAAGTTTGTGCTAGAGATGCATTATACCATAGATGGTCAAGGCAATCATCGACGATCTATAATCATACCACGGGCATGTGGGCTGTGTATTGTTCTGGACCTTGGAAACAGGGCCCAAGAACATATCCATTTTCGTGTGTCTGGTAGCATATCTCTATAACCCTTAGAGATAGAATAATGAAATTTATACCAGAGATGCATCATACCAAGGGCATGTGCACCTTTTATTGCATTTGACCTTGACCTATTTTCAAGGTCACAAGGCCCAAGAACATATCAATTTTTGTGCATCATACATGCTGTATACATTGTATAGCTTTCTTCTATATATTGAGGCAGGGGACATAGATCCCTTGGATCACTGTGCACTTGTTCACCTTGAATCAAGATGAGTTGAGCTGTTGACCTGGGTCATAATTACTATCTCAAAAGGTCTCATCAACAATTTGCATTCAATTTAATTTCCTTTACTGTTGAAATTGATAAAAAAAAAATAAAAACATTGAAGAAGGCAACATTTGGCCACTAGCTGATTTTGAACAGTTGAGGGGGGAAAGGGTTAATATGAGTATAAATAGGCTCTACAGACTCAGTCATGGAGGGATACAAGTTTAATATGTTTAGTGATGGTATCGCGGAGATATGTGGCTTTGAATAGAGGACACTTTCTTTGTATTACCTTAAAACTACATTTCATGGACACACTTAATGAAATTGAATGAATGCTAAAAAACTGTAGCTGTTTTACATAGACTCCATATTTTTTATGCCCCCCTTCGAAGAAGGTGGAGCATATAGCGTTGCACATGTTGGTCGGTCGGTCGGTCGGTAGACTGTGGTTTCCGCACAATAACTCAAGAGGTTTTTGAGCTAAGACTTTGATACTGTATAGGTGTATTATTTTAGTCAAAAGCTAGGCAAAGTTCGAATATGGGTGACCTTGACCTAATTTCCAGGGTCACAGTGGTACCTGAGTTAACTTTGGTTTCTGCACAATAACTGAAGAGGTTTTTAAGCTAGGACTTTTATATTGTACAGGATTATAGTACATATTTGAGGCTAGGCGAAGTTTGAAGATGGATGACCTTGAACTCATTTTAAAGGTCACAGAGCCACATTACTGAATATGGTTTCATGCTTTCTGCATGATAACCTTTACCTTGGAGCTAGAACTTTTATATTGCACATCTTTATGGTTCTCTGTAAGGGCTAGCTTGATTTTGAAGATGGGTGACCTTGACCCAGTTTTCAGGGTCACAGAGAGATTGTAGTTAGACTGTGGTTTCCGCACATTACTCAAGAAGTTTTTGAGCTAGGACTTTGATACTGTACAGGTGTATCATTCTAATCAAAAGATAGGGAAAGTTTGAAGATGGGTGACCTTGACCTAATTTCCAAGGTCACAGTGGTACCTGAGTTAACTTTGGTTTCCGCACAATAACTGAAGAGGTTTTTAAGCTAGGACTTTTATATTGCATAGGATAATAGTCCATATTTGGGGCTAAGCAAAGTACGAAGATGGGTGACCTTGACCTCATTTTAAAGGTCACAGAGCCACTTTACTGAATATGGGTTGGTACCTGAGTTAACTTTGGTTTCCACATGATAACTGAAGAGGTTTTTAAACTAGGACTTTTATATTCCACTAGATAATTTTCCGTATTCAGGTCTAGGTCAAGTTTGAAGATGGGTGACCTTGACCTAATTTCAAAGGTCACAGCCATTTGATTGAATACTGTTTCTGCATGATATCTTGCATTTTAGAGGTAGCACTTTTATATTGCGCAGCTTTATGGTTGCCTATAAGGGCTAGTTTGAGTTTGTAGATGGGTGACCTTGACCCAGTTTTGAGGGTCACTCACAGACAGTAGACTTCCTTTTTTTTGCACAATAACTGAAGAAGGTCAAGTGAAAATGAGTGACCTTGCCATAATTTCCAAGGTCATAAAGCCACTTTGCTGAATATGGTTTCTAAATGATGACTAATTTTTCAGCTATAACTTTTATATTGCCCAGGTTTTTAGTCATTTTTTAAGGGCTAGGTTAAAGTATAAAGATATGTGACATTGATGTATGATCAACCTTCACTAATTTTGTAAGGTCACGAGTGCCCCATCTACCACTATCAATAGGGTAGCGAGGGCAAGGGTAATGAGGGAGGGGGGGGGGGCATCTATGTTTTACAAACATATCTTGTGTTTTTTTTAAATTGTCCTGGACAGAATAAGACTCAGTCAGTAGAGTTCCTTGTTGCGTGTTGGATGCATTGCATCCAACATGCATCTGGGAAAAGTTGTGACCTGGGCATGCTATCATGATGCATCTTATGTATAATTTTCACCAAAATATGGTTTCTATGAAATTTAAGTAAAAACTTTGAAGCAGACAACAAATTACACCCAGGTGCTTTTTGGATGATTTGCACATTTGAATGAATGTTAGTGACATCAAAGTATGTTTTTTTTTGTTTTTGTTTTAATTGTGGGTAATTTTATTATCATTTTGTATTTTCAGGTGTTGTTGGAACTACTGCTATGTGAAGTCTTCCCTGAAATTAAAGAATTTCAAGATCCTCTGCTGCTGGAGTCAACTTTGAATAAAACATCATCATCATCAGATGTTAGGGTTCATGTGCCACCCATTATGATTCTGCCCATGGCTTGACATTACAAAGTATAAGTTGATTGCACAAAAACTCGGGAACAAAACTAGTCATTCCACTGAGAAATAAGGACTACTGCTCAAATGTTACAAGTAAATAACAACACATTTCAAGATCGTCTGCCCTTGGAGTCAACATTGAATAAAACATCATCATCATCATCATCATCATCAGATGTTAGGGTTCATGGGTCGCCCATTATGATTCTGCCCATGGCTTGACATGACAAAGTATGGGTTGACTGCTCAAAAACTTGGAAACAAAACTAGTCATTCCACTGAGAAATAAGGACTACTGCTCAAATGTCGCACGTAAATAACAACTGAAGTAAGGCGATACCTACAATGGTAATCAGCAGACAAATGTCTGTCAAAGTGGGTGCTTATACAATACATGTGACAACAAGATGAAACTATGGTTTTTAGAACCTTTTGGATGAAATTTATCAAGAGGAGTTTGCACCACAGGTCCAACTTCAATTTGTGTAGTTGCATGATTTTTTTTCAGGTAATAACTGCATTCCAAGTGGTGTTTAATTCATGATCAGTACAATTTGTTTTGCTCAATTGGCGCACTGGACCTATTTCCTGTCAAATGCCTTCCACTTTCCGTGTTCTTGACTCCCAAATGGTCAAGACATGATTGACAGGGAGTAAAGATGTACAAGAAACAAGGTGCAAAAAGTGTCTGTGTAAAGCAGATTTTGTCAGCACATGTTTGCATTTGTAAATGATGTCAAAACAGTTTCTCAATGGTAGATATCTCTGACAAAAGTGACCTGCTTTGCATATGAATTTTCTGTGAGAGAATGGCATACCGTCATGACATATGTAGGAAGATAACTAATAAGAATACTACTTTCCTGGTCAGAATAAGCGAGAGTCAACAGCTTTCCTTGGCACCCTACCAAGGAAAGCTGTTGACCTGGGGCATTTTATGCTGATAGGTCTCATCTATAATGCTCTCTTAAAATATTATATGTGAAAGATCCAGTAAGTAAAGACATCGGTATTCAAGCATACAGTGCTTTAAATCTGGACTATTTGAGTAACAAAGTGGCATGGTTCTGTACCCATGTGCCTGGTGAACCAGGCATCCATCACATACCATGTTTCATGAAATCCTCAAAAGTATTGATAGGAATCCCATCAAAGTATACATACCATATTCATCTTAACTCTTTCTATGCCAATCAGGTCTAAAGTCGATCCACTAAAGTCAAACTAGTTGGAATTATCATTAGAATATCTCAGATCCGTATTCCTCATAAAAAGACCTTTCATTCAAATACCAGCATACCACTAGTTCCAGAGAAAAGCTGTTGACTCAGTCCAAAATTTGGCACTTAAATAGTTAATAAGCACACAGTGTGCTGTAAAAAATTTCATCCACAAAAGCAAGAAAAAAAAATGTAGATCCTAAGTCTACCACTCGCTTGAAAACTATGGGATATTTTGGGGTTCTTTGAAAAAATGAGGGCTGTGTGTGTGTGCACGCTTATTAAAATGAATACGGTATTTGGAAAGACCATGACCTACACAATTTGAATTCATACTGGGTCAATCAAATTCTGTACTGTTTATGTGGCTAAATGTGCAACTGACATTTTATTATCCCCTTCAAGAGGTTATTGCTCGCTTTACCACTGGCATCTTGCAGTCTGAACACAAGAACCAGCTATGATGCACTCAAATAATATCCAGTGCCACACAATAAATATAGCACATTGCCAGTTTCAGGAGGGATCACCTCATGGTTTCAACTACTTCATACATGTACGTAAAATGAGGTAGCCAATTGGCTTGCAAACAGTGCCCTCCAGTGTGCGTGCCTGTTATAGTCCTGATAGTTATTTGTGACAAGTACAGTGACTCAGTGGGTACAAAGACCTATAGGCTATTCCTCTATTCACTGTTTGATTTGCATTTAAAGATTTTGAAAGTGAAGATGTTACCACGTAGTGGCTTCTTCGTATCAAGGTGTTTCTAACCAAACACACATGCAAGATAATAAAAAAATCATGTTGGTGACAGCACGTTTAAACATGGAACAAAAACTGTGTATTTTGTATGCAATAATATCTTATTCCCTGTGGGACACTGATGTTGCTGATAAACAGATCAACTAACAAGGCATATACAGAGGGAGGGGTAAGGGATTTTCCGTACTGGCATACTGGTAATTTTTATTTGCTGTCCTTCTGTACTGGAATCTTTTTAATTTTGGTACTTTGTACCAACAATTATTTGTGCATTTTGTTATTTTTCATCCTTTTTCTAGGGCCAAATTATTATTTGTAAGAGCATGCCAGGGACCCCCCTCCCCCCCCATAATGATCACTAACTGACTGAACACCATATTTTAATTGTACAGCAATTTTAAATGTGCCACAGCAACCAAAAACACCACAGCTGGGAAAAGGATCCTCATTATCAGCTTTATTAGTATAAGCAAACACAACCAATTACAGCAAAGATGTTATTTATACCCTAGTTGGCCTTTGAAGTACATGCACATGTGCTTGGAAGAAGACTTGCATAATCTTTAAGCTTGCTGAAACCGTCATGTATAAGGTGCAATTTTAGCCACATGTATGATTTATCACCAATACTGTGTAAATGTTTTGGAACTTGGTTGACCCAGTAAGAAATTATTTTGACATTTGTGATCCAATGATAAAATATCTGATCCAAGGACTGAATATTGTTTATATGGCAAATACAAACAGCATTTTACAGTTTACACAAAAGGAGGACCTATTTTCCATACCCTTTCAAAACCCACCCACCCACCCACACATATACTTTGCATGGAATAATTTCATTACTATTTACTGTATGGGTAAAATTTTGATACCTGACTGCTCTTCCGAGGGTATGGTGAGAGTGTCTGAAAGGTACATTTGAAAAATGTCAATGATTCAAAGTTACACAAAATGGATTTGCTCAATTTTCTTGATACAGTTTATATGTACATTTAAGAACATCAGCAAATAAATATATTTTATCATACTGGTTTCTTGTTTTATATAACAATTATGCCTTTGGGCTGAACGTACTTTGCTTTGTGCTGTAAGTTCTTCTGAAAATTGTGTGTGAAAAATACCGAATTTAAAGATTTGTGATAGATGGAGATACTTGTCCCCTAAATCTTCTTTCCTAAAATGTGAAGATGCCAAGTAGAACCAGGGAGTGTCTGCATGGCTCAGTCTGTTAATCTGTCCACCAAAAACTGTGGAGTGGCATTATTTCACTATCTACACTAGGTAAGGTGTTTGTACTTGGGTGGATTACTTATAGTAATGATCACTGGAGATCGGGGACCTGTGTGCCACATTTCATTGGAGAGTGGTTAGTATAGGGGGAGCAGTTTTCTCTTATTTTTTTTTCTTTTCACCCTTTTTGGCAAGCTGAGTGTCTTATTATTCAAAGCACATTGTAGCTTTCAATAATTCTTGTATTGTTTCATGATTATACATTAGTATTTGCTTTCTTTTACAAATTAAAATTTAAAATCTTGCATAGATATTCAATAATTGAAGAAATGCATGTGAAAAAAATTCAATTGGTTTTGAAATATATGGAATGTATTTGTAGAATCAAACATTTAAGTACTTCCTTTGAACTTGTGCGATCATTATCCTAATCTGTTTGATATTTATAAAATTGATTCAATGTTGCCATGGTTTCCTGAAAGTTATTCAGTGTTTCCATGGCTACCCTAATGACTGCCTTATCAATGAAACACCCCCAGTTTGATTGGCTGATATTTAGGGTATGTTTTACATATGGACAGAGACCAGAAGATAGACAAGTATGTCTGAAGTTCCTGTAAGAATCATCCAAATAAAACTCAAGTGTTTCACTCTGGTTTTGGATGTTCAGAACAAATTTGTCATCTTTGATTCTTTCATAAAGTCAATCATCCATTACAGTCCAATAATGTTAGGTTTGTGACACCTGCCAATATAATGGACTGTAAATGAAAGTGGTAGAATTTCAAATCATGCTAATTAGGGGCACCGAAAAGTTTTAAAGTTGAATATCTCCAGAACTATTCCAGCTAGAGATGCCAGTCCAACTTCAAATATTAGGTTTGTGGCAAAGCTGCATCCTATAAACCATGAACCAAAGTTGCAGGATTTTAATTTATGCAAATTAGGAGAATATGCAAAATTTCAAGCTTTGAATAGCTTCAAAACTATTATAGATACAGGTATCATTCCAACTTCAATTTATGGGTTTGTGACATAGCCGCATCCAGTGAACCATGAATTGTACAATTTTAATTTATGCAAATAAGATTAATACAAAAAAATAAATAGTTTTGAATATCTTCAAAACTATTACACATAGAGGTGCCATTCCAACTTCAATTTGTAGGTATGTGACATAATCCTGTCCAATGAAGCATAAACCAAAGTTGTAGGCTTATAATTTAAGCAAATTAGGCAAAGACACAAATTTAAGCTTCAAAACTATTACAGATGGTAGCGTCATTCAAAATTCACTTTATAAGCTTGTGACATGGCCACATCCAATGAATCAAGAACCAAAAGTTTTGCATTTTAATTTATGCAAATAAGGTTAATACATGAAATTTTGATTATGTTGAACAGACAAAGAGTAGCTTTTCAAACTGGTCTCATTTTGAAGGCACTATGAAGCAAATCTTCTTTTTTAGTTATTTTCATTTATTTTTTGTTCGCTGGGGGTGTGATTGCACTTTTACCAATTTATTTGTTTATTTATTCATTTGGCGGGGGTAGTAATTTCACTTTTACCATTTTTTTTTCATTCACTTACTTGCAAGCAATTCTTTTCTGGTTATTTTCATTTATTCATTGATTGATTGATTGATTGATTCATTCATTCTTTTATTTATTTATTTATTTATTTATTTATTTATTTATTTATTTATTTAGCGGGGGTAATAATTGCACTTTCACCAATTTATTTCATTTATTTACTTGCAAAGCGTGGTAAAACCATTCTTCAGAGATGATACAATGTACAAATTTATCGGTATGCTCGTCAGGTGGCGCTGTAGCAATTGCCTATTTCCGTCACGTGTGACGTTCCTTTTGCACGGAGGTCGCCGGCATTTAAGCACATGGTTTGCACACTCCTGTCCATTTTCGCTCAGTTTTCAAGAGAAGTCATGGCACAGAGAGAGAGATCGTTCATCATGGTTAAGCCTGACGGTGTCCATCGCGGGCTGGTAGGCGAAATCGTGAAAAGATTCGAACAGAGAGGTTATAAGCTAGTCGCCATGAAATTCATGCAGGTAATTCAATGGAAAGTTTTAACAAATGAACAATGTCACTGCCCTGGCAATACAAAGTGTATGAACATGCCGAACATTCGACATGAGTGGGTATCACAACTCATGGAGTCTGACCTAGTTAATGAATGGAAATCGTGTTTCACAGCCGTTATGGCTACGGTAGAAAAGAATCTCTGATAAACACGATAATGTGTCCTTCACGGAGAACACGACATTCATTATGGGCAGTGCAGCATACCCTGCAAGTGCAGCTCCTTTGTGTACTGTGGCATTTTGCCATGTTCTTGCCGTTCATGATTTCCCGTAACGTTATCGATTTTCCTCCCGAGAAGCAAGACGGAAAGATGACCCAAAAATAAATTCGTGTCTGCCACGTGGTGAATCCCAGTAAAGTTCCCCTAGTACTTGTAGTGGAGCCTGAAGGCATGCAGTGAAAGGTCGCCGAGTTTTCTTGTTTTCAATATCGGCCTTGCCAGCGTCATGGGGGCGCGTTTTACAGTAAAATATGTATTTCATTCAAGAAGTCTACTAATTAGGATATGTTGAATTAAAGATAACTTAATTTGGAGTGCAGATATCTAGTAAATAGACCTACACAGAATTTTAAGATATTTATATATTTTAAACTAAATTAAAGGACGATGCTATTTTCACCGTACGGTGAGCATAGTGTTTGGTCTATTTTTTCACTGTACGGTGAGGATAGAGTTTTGTCTATTTTCACCGTACAGTGAGAATAGCATTTGGTCTATTTTCACCGTACGGTGAGAATAGTGTTTGGAAGGAGTTTTTTCTATTTTCACCATACGGTGAGGATAGAGTTTTGTCTATTTTCACCGTATGGTGATGATGGTACAGTTTGGTATATTTTCACAGTGAGGATAGAGGTGGCTCTATTTTCACCATTTGGAAAATAGAAATAGAGAGCCTTTGTGCAAATATATGGTTATGACTTGTCACATAGAAATGAGGCCAATTAAGATTGGAGAAAAATGCTTACTTTAGGGAGATAGCTAGCTTCATAGTATAGTCAATAGGAAACGGGACCAAAGCAAAGTGCCCATCTGCCGAGGGTTCACTGTAAGGCAATTTCCTTGGCACCGTGACAGCATTGAATGTTTGGCTTTTCAACATCTCAAATTGATTTATATAAAATCACTCTACCCACCCTTTCATTTTCGTTGCTTCGTGTTTTTTTTTTTTTTTATGAGATCTTTAACTAAGTCATAACGAGATACATCTATATTACCCTTAAGTTCCGTTACTGCCATCTGTGACAATATTCAAATAGTTCCTACTTTGTCTTGTCACTTAAATTTTTGCCTTTTCACTTAAAAAATACAGAGTGTTGGCTGTATAAAAGCTGTTAGATAATAAAAGCTGAAATAACACCTCAACCGATCTCATTATAAACCATGCTAAAACTGGGAAGTTTAGGCCTTTTTATTATTTCCGCAAATGTTGGTTCCAATTCTTTCTGTGTGCAATATCATGACACAATGCTTTTCCAAAATATTCTTCCCTGGTTGACTTCTCTACTATTGACGCCTGGTAGAAATAGAGCAGCCCCTATTCTCACCGTACAATGAATATAGACCAAACTCTATCATCACCGTACGGTGAAAATAGACAAAACACTATTCTAAACGTACGGTGAAAATAGACAAAACGCTATTCTCACCGTACGGTGAAAATAGTCACTCCATATTTTAAATTGTATTTTGGATATTGTAAATTTAACTATAAGTTCAATTGTATTCAAGATATCTTTAATTCCTAATTAAATTAAAGATATCTCCGATGATGCATTTGGCATAATCTGGATGATACTGAATACAGCACATATTCCTCTATGATTGCAAAAGGCACCTCAGATGTATTGCTGCCATCATAGCAATTAACTTCAGAAACTTACTGCTACATTGACCTAGATTGTTGACATTTGACTTGAGATAATGAGGCTCTTGGATTGGCTCAAAGGTCAAAGCAGCAATTAGTATTTTATAAAGAGAATTGTTGATGTTGTGTGTACGGTAGAGTAACGCAATGTGTCTTATTTAAAGCTATCTTCATTTCTTTAATTCTATTAATTTTATACAGTGAAGTGCCATTATTTTGAACCGTTTTTTATAGCAAAGTGACATTACTTCTACCGTTTTCTGCTGAAAAAAAATCACCCAAAAGCGCCCAGGTGAAAATTGTCATCTGCCTTTAACCTTCTTGCTTTAATTTCTCATCACTAGAAAACATTTTGCCAAGATTTGTAGATGAGGCCATTCATGATGGCATGGCCTAAGTGAATAGCTTTCCATGGTCAGGGTTGGACACAATGACCCTTTCCCCGTTAACCTGGATGGTGGTCAGATACCGTCTGTTTCAATGTTTTTGACTAATTTGAACAGTAATGGAAAACAGTTTGGCTAAGAATTGTGGATCAGACCTATCAAAATCACATGCCCCAGGTCAATAGCTTTCATTGGCATGGGTTGTTCACTTAGTGCCCGACCCATGCCAAAGAAACCTATTGACTGCGTCTTAATTCAAGGGGAAAGGGTCAGTGTTGTTTGTAGCCATGAAAGATCATCCCTTGATGGTTCTCCAGTTTACAAACAATGAGGTTAGCTTTTGAAAGTGTACATTCCAGAGGAGAGGTAGTTTTCTACTGTGTACGTATGTTTTAGATGGTAGAAAACCTTGTAAATTATGTATAATGCTGAGTAAGTGCAGTATGTGTAGCTGGTATAAGAATGAAGGTACATGTACCAGTTCAATTTGAAAAGCAGTGATCCAGTGTCCGCCACATTCAGAACTTTTGAATGCAGCACTAGAAGTGGAATTGTAGTTCAGCGTACCTACTGCCAGTCATGACTGGCAATGAGCAGGCTAGGATGCAAGACTTATTTTTCAAGATGAAATTTATCCCAGAAATAATGAAAGTACAGTCTTGTGTATTCCTCTCTAAAATCTCAGTCTTTGAAGCGGCGTTTTCAGACTCCTACTTTCCTAAATCGTATGGCAGACTCGAGCTGTTTTATTTTTCAGTGTGTCAGGTTATTTCCTATTGAGACACAAGAATGTATCAAGCGCAAGTTGTTTGTCATGACCAGGGTCTCCAATCATGTTCAGCAACATTCTTGATTTTTTTTTTTTTTTTCTTTTCAGGCATCTGAAGAACTGTTGAAACAGCATTACTATGATCTGAGGGAAAAGCCCTTCTACCCAGGTCTGTGCAAGTATATGGCCTCAGGACCTGTTGTGCCAATGGTAAGTCGTACCTGCCCCTTTGATTTTGTTAAAGATTTGTGCCGTAGAGAACATAACATACAGAAATGGAGTGTAAATGTTAGGAACATTTGCTTTATAGACAAATATACAAAGGCGGAAGAACTCAACAAGACGTTATAGAAAGTTCTGAGTCGGACGCGTGTTTTATTGCATCACGCATAATCTGGCAGCATTTCACAGTTGTCATACGCATCACATAAGCAATTAACACCTACTCCATAACAGCACCCAATGTGATGGTGTAATTTGGCATGATCAACCTGATGGGGAACCTTATGGTTACAGACGATAAAGATGATGATGGTTTAACCTGTAAGCATACAGGCAAGAAACCTCAATACACACCTTGTGGAATTTCACATCAACATACACATGTAAGCTCAGTTAAATCAGTAAACCACAACAAAATTGACAAACTCATAATGTCAAGTGATACTCACAGCCTGTGGTTATGGTTACAGACGATAAAGATGGTAATGATGATGATGATGATGGTTTAACCTGTAAGCATACAGGCGAGAAACCTCAATACACGCCTTGTGGAATTTCACAGCAACATATACTTGTAAGCTCGGTTAAATCAGTAAACCACAACAAAATTGACAAACTCATAATGTCAAGCGATACTCACAGAGTGTGGTCCTTCCAGTAGACATATATTTCACACACAGCAGTAACAAGAAATTCTGAGCAGCAAGTTAAAGTACACTCAAAGATACTGCACATCTGCACTCTCCCAGGTCTTGGCTCCCGGGTGAATTAATTTGGCGGGAATAACCCTGTTGTCTTGAGTTTCACACCCAAGTCGCTCACGCGTTCTTTGGAATTCTTCATGTACCAAGCTGCACTATCGTAAACTACATATATTAAACAGATGAACTAAAACGTAAACTTACATATCTGAATTACTTTCATAAAAGTGATTAACATTTTGGCCTCCCAAATGACACTTTAAAATGTCATTTCCAACAACTTATTCAAACTACTCCAAGTTAACTTAAAAGATTGCCGTGTCCGGTATCAAACTTAATGTTTGCTTTCAATGTAATTCCTCAGCAACGTTACCACTTATCATTGAAATACACACGTATACTGAACCCCAATGAAAAGTATCCACATGCCAATTTTGAAGTATTTTATTGTTTATACTTGAAACATTTCATACCTAGACGTGCTTAGAACTTAACAAAGCATTCACTTTTCTGGCGTAAAAATAATGTCACGCTCTACCGACATTAACGTCACTTACAGGCAAAAAATGTCATTAACTGCCCTAATTGAAAGTCACACAAATTTTTCTGTTCAATATGGGATGTGGCCACCTCGAGCATCAACACATGCTATACATCTGCGGCGCATACTGCTGACCAGGGTTTGAATTCTGTGTTGGGGAACATTATTCCATTCTTCCTGCAGAGCTTGAATCAGCTGGTTTGGGTAGTAGGCCTAGGTGTCCTCCGTTGAATACCTTGGCCTAACTGATCCCACAAATGTTCAATAGGGCTCAGATCGGGTGAGAACGCTGGCCATTCCATGACATTGATGTTGTTCTCATTGAGAAAGTTCATTGTTAATCTTGCAGAGTGTGCACGTGCATTGTCCTGCTGAAAGATCGCCAGATCTTGATGCTGCTCCATAAATGGGACCATGTGCGGCTCCAGCACCTCATCAATGTACCGCCTAGCATTGAGGATCCCTTGAATGACCACTAGGGGTGTCCGGTAGCGGTTGCTGATGCCTGCCCACACCATGACAGAGGGTCCACCCCATCGATCTGCCTGACGGACACAGGCATCTGCATATCTCTCCGCAGTCCGGCGCCACACACGTTCTCTGCCATCTGCTCTGCTGACACAAAAACGGGACTCGTCAGTAAAAAGGACGGTATTCCACTGCTGGCGAGTCCACCTGGAGTGTGCTCTACACCACTGCAGTCGTCTTTCTCTTCTGGGTTGGGTCAGCAGGTTACCCCTGTAAGGTCTTCTGGCTGTTAGGCCACTGCTCCTCAGTCGCCTCTCCACAGTAGAACTACTGACAGGACGGTGATTCACCCCTTGAGTCTCACGGGCTGTTTGGGCTGCTGTACGGAAACGGTCTCGCAGGTGCATCAGCCGGATGTGACGGTCTTGGCCAGGTGTTGTCACTCTTTCTCGGCCAGGCCTAGGCCGATCATCTACGGATCCAGTTTCTTGTTGCCGTTCAATTAGTCGTTGGATGGTGCGCCGAGTACATCCCATTCTTTGTGCGATTTGAGTGATTGGGACTCCACCCTCTGCAAGCCCCAAAGCATGGTGTCTTTGACCTTGGCTCAGACGCGGCATGATCGCCTCAACACACCTGAGACCACTGGCTTTTTTCTTGGCTGAACATCCCTTTTTAAAGCCACTGAAAACATCAGGTCATTTTAGCCATCCAATAGGAGTGGTGGTCAGAAGCCATATTCGGTGCACAAAAGTCACATGCATTATGTAACAACCCAGCAAAAGTTAAAAAGTTGTCCTGAATGACCCTGATGTAGGCTCCAAACCATGCATATATGCACACACAGTACTTAGTAACTTACAAAATTAATGTGTTAATTTTTTTATGTGGATACTTTTCATTGGGGTTCAGTATAGTATGTTACACTTTTCAATAAAATACAAATGGTGCACAGACAAGCAGATATGATGAAAGGGGCAATATATTTCTCCTGCTTTTCCTTTTGAGTTACAGTGAGACTTTCAGCTACATACCACGAGATACGCTGAAATTTGTGTCTATGGGACTTGCTTAACATACCATCCATGTGGTGCGGCTGTATTCATTTGTTTTTAACACGCCTCCAAGTGGCACATGTTACTAAGTGGCCTTACAAATGCCCCCCTGGGCCGTTTTAACCTTTACCACTCTGGTGATATTAGCCATTCCTGGATAACAATCCGTGACCCTACCCAGTGACCTGATTTCTCAGGCATAAGTCATTCACCAGTATTACCATATGGCCTACTTTGAACTTTGGGTCATTCTCATTCGTCCATTTTGACCTTGTTTGGAGGGTTGCCAGGTATTCTTTTCTCCACCTTTGCCAGAAAATATCAGAAAGATGCTGAACCTGGTGTCATGTCTTCCTACTATACAGATCATCTCTGCTAGTCAGAGCAATAGGAAGACTGTTGTTTTGTCTCAATAAGAGAATGTGACTGGGTGTTAACACCACCAAGTTATTTGCATCATTTGAGACCTGCTCTCTACTTGACAGAATGAAGTGTAAGCTCTCATCTGATAATGTTTGCTCATGCGAGAGGCCATTTAACACCTTTCTGATGGATCTGATCTGACGCTCACACACTCCGCCCATATGGGAAGCGTACAGTCGATTAAATTTCCACTCAATGTTTTCTTTGAGCATGAATGAGTTAAGCTGACTCTTGTTCCTTGTACTTTAATATTGCTTCTTTTAACTCCCTACGTGCACCGACAAATGTTGTACCGATATCACATCGGACAAGTTTCAACTTTCCTCTACGGGCTATGAATCTTACCAGTGTATTTATGAACTCGTCTGTCTCATGGGAACAAGCTAGTTCTACTTCTATGTGAACCGCTCTAGAAGGGAAGCCTGTAAATATTACACCATATCTTTTTCCCTGAGCCCTGCCACGCTCTACATAAAACGGACTGAAAAGGTCAATCCCAACACCCGTAAAGGGGGGATCCCCATGTGAGACCTGGTCAGACGGCAAATCTGCCATCTTAGCCTTGCCTGGTTTTGCATAGTCCTTTTTGCAAGTTACGCAGTACTTAAGAGTTTTCTGTACTGCACGTCTCCCTTGTATAATCCAGTATCTCTCCCTGGTGAGAGATAAAACATGCTCTACGCCTACATGTCCTGCCTGCTCATGATAATTTTGGACCATCAGTGTCACCACTGGAGAACCCATGTATTAGGCATCTCTATGTACTATAGGGCTATCCAGACTAAATAAATATGTTTAAACATGGTGGTTTTTGGGCAGAATGACGGGGGAACTAGTGCATGTGCCTAGACTTATAGCATTCCTGAGGCGTCCCTGTACACACAGCAACCCATTTACCGTGACTGAGTCCAATATTCTAAGATCGCTTGACCTCTTGACCCCTTCATTTTTCTTTATAGGAATAATTTCATCCTTGAAATGTTCATTTTGAAAATATTTTAAGATCTCAACCTCAGCTTCGCTAAGTTCTTCAACTGAAATACCTGATTTATTATCTTGCATTTCTGTTCGAACATTTCCACCCTTTCTGTTAAGAGCTTTCTCCCTCAGTTTTTTCTTTAGTTTCAGCAGCCAAGCTATTGCCTTTCTAAGCCATTACCAGCTTGAGTACCTCCCGAACAGATCTTTTAGCATAGGTTGCTCTTCATTTGTCAAACCGACCTGATAAACTAACTTCTCGTTTCTAACCTCGGGATCATCACCATCGAGCTGCATATTGCCAGGACTTTCTGGCCAAGTTTCCTTATCAAGGACCGAGTAATCGGGCCTCTTGAGCCAACTTTTCTCATTCTACAGGTCTTCAGCTGACATACCCCTGCTGGCATGATCAGCTGGGTTCAATTCTGTAGGCACGTGTCGCCACTGATCTGGGTCTGACAAATCCGTAATTTTTGTAACCCTGTTCACAAATATATGGAATCTCTTTGGCTAGAACTATCTGAATGTCAGTCCAAAAGGTTGACTTGCCAAGCTGAATTGTCATTCCTTTTCTTAGTTTTTGGTCCATTTTTGCGGCCAATATGGGAGCTGACAATTCCAATTGTGCAATTGTGACTGGCTTTATGGGAGCTGGCAATTCTACCTTTTCATCTCTAAATGGTATTGCTAGCTCATAGTGACCTTTCACCTGTCGAACTGATTGCTCCCAGATAAAAACAGCACGCTTATCTTCAACTGACCATACTTTCGTGTCATTGCTAACATTTTCAATATCTTCCATAAGCCACAATTTTTATACCTGCATATCTACACTTTCGGTTTGAGCAAAGTTTGACTCTACAACGCATCTTTTCTCTTCTTTCTGAGACAGTTGCCCATTTAACGTCCACCCAAGACAGTTCGTACAGCAAATAGTGTACCAGGTTCACCTGATTAGACCTCCAGTGGCAGCACTGCTTGTGGTACATCTTGACCAATTAGTAACTGCACACTTGTCTCATTTACTGATGATAAAGATGATGATGATGATGGTTTAACCTGTAAGCATACAGGCGAGAAACCTCAATACACGCCTTGTGGAATTTCCCACCAACATATGCATGTAAGCTCAGTTAAATCAGTAAACCACAACAAAATTGACAAACTCATAATGTCAATATGAGACATGTATTTCACACACAGCAGTAACAAGAAATTCTGAGCGACAAGTTAAAGTACACTCAACGGTACTGTACATCTGCACTCTCCCAGGTCTTGGCTCCCAGCTGAATTAATTTGGCGGGAATAACCCTGTTGTCTTGAGTTTCACACCCAAGTGGCTCACGTGTTCTTTAGAATTCTTCTTATACCAAGCCACACTATTATAACTACATATATATTAAACAGATGAACTAAAACCTGAACTTACATAACTTTATTACTGTCATAAAAGTGATTAACATGGCCATGTCTAAATGAGCACACTTTATAGTCCTGATTGGATTAATGGAACAAAGACTGGTGAATATGACCAAATAGTTCCCACTTGATGTAGCTTAATATGATTACTTTACTTTAGTGCAAAACTAACTTGTTGTTCCATATATACAATGACACATCAACCCAGTGATAAAAGAATAAAAAAGGGAGATCTTTTTACCAAAACTACAAAATGCTGGGCTCCTGTAGTCAAGGGCAGCCCTGCATCCTGGACAAATGTACATGACTCTGTTTTGAGATGTATGTTTCTTTATCCTTGTTTGTGGATTATGTTATGTTGGTGATATACATTTATTTGAAGTTATCTGGCTCATGACCAGGACCCAATCCGGTAGACTGTGGTCAAAAAGCACTAACAAGCTCAAAATTTTATTGCCTTTGTCACTATTTTTTTTTACCAGAATGGACACAGTGCCTATAGTTTTAATTATCAGCTGGAGTGCATGTCAATCTATAACGAAGCCAATATTTCTTAGTAAACATTAAACTTGAAATCCTTGCTGACTCTTCATGCATTTGGAAAAGTTGTGGTTATTGCTGATCCAATAAAACTGTTGACCTGCATCAACTTGGCAGAAACCACATTAAGTGGCATGGTAAACAGATAAGTAGATGGTAAGAAATCATATCAGAGTATTTGTGTAGTGTCTAGACATAAAAATTGCTGCATTTGATTTGTAACTCCACTCAAAATATAGATTACAAATCTGTGCTTGGTAGTCAGATACCAGATGCATGCACAGTGTGAGAATCTTCCTCTTTTTAGAAGGAAAAGTCTTTTTTGGCGAGTTTATTTTGAAAAATAAGTCTGAAATGTACAAATTGCAGAGATATGCAATTAGAAGGTGTGGTAGAAGACATTTGCTCTTTTTTTCACTAGTCTCTATTGTCATCTCTGCATACGCAAGTGTGTACAAAGTAAAGTGTGAAGGAATCCATTTTACATCATTATTCACATCATGGGTATATTTTCAGGTGTGGGAAGGCAAGAATATTGTTTTAACAGGCCGCAAAATGCTGGGTGAGACAGATCCTCAGAAGTCCTTGCCAGGCACAATCAGGGGAGACTTCTGTATCGATATCGGCAGGTAAGTTATCAGTGGGGATAGCAACAAAGTGTATGATACTGTTGGGTCTCTGCTCACACTGTTGTTATGGGTACAGGGGTCCCCCTATAATAAGACCTCCCTCAAGCAAGAGAGGCCACCCTCTCAAGAGATACTCTCTCTCCCCCCGCCCCCCAGTGTGGCCAGTTTTTGGTTGTATTTGGGGTTGTCTTATTGGAGGGGCACCACTGTATACTTATTCCATACATGTGGTCTCAGACTGTCTGGAAGTGGAATTTTCAAGTGCCACATAACTTTTATTCCCCCCCTCCCCCCCCCCCCTCAGGAACAACAGTGGGCGTGGGGCCTTCAGGTTTGCAGCCTCTCCTGCATTCCATCGGAAAATGTCTGGCATTCCATCAGAAAATGTTTGTCTGCGTCATATTTCCTTTACTGAATACAGATAACTTGAAGTGTGGATACTTTTCTAGATAACGGTGTCTTGCATTCATATCGGGAAAGCATGCCCTTTGCCCCCTTCATAGAAAGTTGTTGCAGTCATTATCCCTGTACTTTAACAACTACAGACACCATTGACCTTAGGAGAGGGGGGGGGGGGGGCTCGCCATGTACATGTTTTCCTATGCAGTATGACTGCTATTGTCGAAATGCCAATTTGCCTATTCAACTTTCTTCCCAACAAGTTTGTCGTCTTTAAATCTTCCTCACAGGATGCTCAGTTTTAATCTTCCTCACAGGATGATGTCTTAACTTTCCTCACAGAATGTCCAGTTTTAATCTTCCTCACAGGATGCCAATGGTTAATCTGAGGTTTTTGTATTGCCCACAGCTCAAAAGCAAGAGTATCAAGTATTGTGTAGCAATACATGGTCCCCCATCAGAGAATAGATAGCAAATTTGACTTCTGGTAGCTGTATGTGTATTGTTGTAGGAAATATGGCCTGGACAAGTTCAAACTGTATGGGGCATAAAGGGCAAGGTCACAATGACCAATTCGTGTCCCTGACACACCCATCCTATCCTATGAACATCCCCCCCCCCCCCCCCACAAAATTTGTAGGTGTAGGTACAAGGCCCGGGCAAGCTTGGTCAGAAGGAGGGGAAGGGCAAGGTGTAAAACCTATAGTCCTTGGTGTGTTATTTAACTCGTTCAGTGCCAATCACACCTCAAGTAGATCTGCTTAAGTCAGACAAGTCTGAAGTATTGGGATCCCAGATTCATATTCCTTGCAAAAAGACCTTTCATTCATGTACCAGTATGCCTATAGTTTCAGAGAGTATACTCTAGGTCAACAGCTTTTCCTGGCGCCCAATGCACGCCAAGAAAAGCTGTCAAGTCAGTCCAAAATTTGGCACTGAAACAGTGAAGAAAAGGACCAAGGTCTGCACAACCATAGTATGGAATGAGTCGACAGAATGCAAAGTTTTGTGGTTTTTAATTCATATTAGAATTGTGTGGTGAAATGTGCTGTATGTTTGTTGTGTTTTGCTTTGTGACAATTGAAACTTTTCATTGCTAAGGACGACAGTTCTGTTCATGGGAATTTTGGTCATGATTTCAGATTCAAATTCCTCATGAAAGGATCTCTGGTACAAATGATAGCATACCTATATCGTCACAGAAAAAAGAATGCAAATAATCCAGGTCAGCTGATTCTTCAGACACAACTATCATCTGAAGTGTGCATAGGCAAGCTGTTGATTCAGTCCAGAATGTATCCACGAGAAAATGGTATTCTGAAACTGGACAAACCACATTATAATTATTTGATTCCCTTGTACAAAAACAAAAAAACAACAAGAGATGAAAGTTTGAAATACATTTTAAAAATTCTTGTTGACATTTAAATTTTAAATGTTCATTTTTTTTAGCAACTCAAGTACATGTGGAATATAGAAATTACATTTGATATGAATAGCAATCATTTATGACACCTTAATTTTGTTTCAGGAACATCTGTCACGGGAGCGACTCAGTAGAAAGTGCGACCAAAGAGATCAATCTGTGGTTTACCAAGGATGAGCTTACAACATGGAGCCCAGTAGAAGAATCCATGGTTTATGAATAGGGATTCACCCCAGCCAAGCTGTAAATTAATTAGGCAATTTAAATACACAGAACTGAAATACCCAATTCTTTCTTTTCATCCATCTTCACTTCACGAAATGATCTGGAATCCAAACTTGAATGAATTACTTTCATCCATGGTGAAATTTCTATCTACATGGTATACAGTATCTTTGCCTGCAGAGCAGATCATGCTGCTGGTTTTCATCTAGTTACTTGCTTGCCCTATTGGCAAGACACTGTACATTGAGTTAGTAATCTTCAACTTTCTGTATTATACCAGTCTGGAAACTGAAGTGGCTACTTTTTTTATAAGCCCTGGAGAAAGCTTGTTGCTGAGGAAGAAAATCATTAGTTTGGGGTGTTTTGCAGGGAATATAGAATCAGCTTGTGCTGGAGCAGAACTGGAGGAAACATTTCACAACGACTCTCCACAGATTGTCCCGTATCTTGGTCTTTCGGGTCAACATTGGAATGAGCCAAGTGCATGTTAGGGCTGCACGGACCATGTTCAAAATGCACAACTTTTGTGCACATACCATCAGTAATAAAGACAGTAAGAATAAGCCTGATACGTTGTCATTCATTATTCGTGCATGATTTATCCATGACAAGCCAGGTAGATGCCTTTAATTTTCCATGTTCTACATTGTTATCCATCAAATGGGTAAAGAGACAGGCTAAAACTGAATTTGATCAGAGAAACAGGCTAAATTCTATGTCTCTAGTCACAAAAATTTGGAGGGGGGGGCAGTATAGAGAACCCAGTTTGTCTAGCCTATTAAGGTTAACGTTCAGATCACGAGTTGTTGGATTTTCATGTTTTCGCAAGTCTGTGCCTAGAGAAAACAAGAAAATTCAACAATGTGTGATCCCAATGCTATCCTCAATGGGCCAGCCATACTGGAGTTTCTTTTTCCTGTGTCTAAAAGGCACAAATATGGACCACATCGAAGTGCTATCGGAGAAATAAGTTTGAAAACAATACCATTTTGAAAGTGGGAGGAGACAGTATTTTATTAAATGCACCGTGGCCTCTCCTTGGTTTGTCTACTACGTGAAACCTATGAGTGACAAATCAAATGAAAAATTAAAATTAAAACCTTATCCTTCATGCCCTAGTCTTGCTTAAGACCCTTTCTTCGTTAATTCGTTATTAAACAAATTAGCTGATGAATCTTATAAAAATAAATGGGGGGGGGGGGGGGGGGGGGAACATAGCATTGAGCTACAACAAGCAAGGCTGTGAAGCAGCCCTGGCGAGGAGTGAAGAAAGGGTCTTTTAACTTTGACTGGGTTCTGGTTGCATGTGTTTGACGGCACTGTGGTGCAGGTATAAAAAAAGCACCTGTTGGATGGCGCCCAGACGTGTACCAGAGCTGCCAGCGCAGTTCATGGCCCTCCGACACAATTTGGCCCGGCTGTAGACCTGCTGCAATAGCCATGAGGATATGTGAACTTTATTCAAGCAAATGCAAAGGTACTGTTGAATGTTGATACTGTGAGTGGGGTGCCTTGTGTATTACTATATACACACAAGGGAACGTGCTCAGCACACAGACTTTTTCAGTTCGCCTGTGGCTGCAACAAGTGTTATCAAAGTGCACCTGCGTGTTTCGGTTGGCTGTTGCCTGGTGCGTTTTTTCACCTGCATCACAGCGCCATGGAACGGATGTCCCAAAAACCCGGTCGAAGTTTAAAGACCCTTTCTTCAATCTTCATCAGGGCTGCTTCCCGTTGGTGCTGCAATTTATGTTTTCTAATTTTTTACCTCAGCTAATCACTGGGCTGAGCTTTGAGGAGGGGGAGGCATCTGTCGTCCGTCATCCATCCATAATTGATATTTTCGACTTCTCAAAAATGGCTGGCCAGATCCACTTCAAAATTGGTGGGTCTCAACCAGGCCACAGAACACAGTTATAAATCCTTCTTTTTTACATATTAGCATTTTTCAATCTAAAAAATCAGCATTTTGGTATTTTAAAATTCCGTGAATGGCACCTAACAGATAAAAATGTCAGAAAATAAAAATGTCAGACAACATAGATGGATTTTTGTCATAATTCCCAGCTTGTTAATTTGTGATGATTGAAATAAAAAACAACACCTGGATGTCAGCTTTATACAGGTGTATGAACTGTGCTCTTGCCAGGGTCACATCATTGTCCTTCCCCACCATAAAGTTCCCACCTGGCCTGAAAGACAGTGCACCTATATGACCACCAATGTAGCAACTCTGTGATGCAGCAAACCTGACGTAGCTAACTTTACTTCAACACAAGCTACAGCAGGCTGAAAACACAGTATTTTCACAATTACGAACTATCTCATTTGGGATGCGCAACCAGCCGATCAGGACTGTGGTCTGTGACCTACCAAATTTGTTCAAAAGGTCATGGTCAAGTGATTATTGGATTTTTAATATTTTTTTGGGGGGGGGGGGTGGGGGCAAATCTTGCAAAATCTTCTTCACGACCACTAACCCAATTTCTTTCATATTACATAAGAATACTCCTAGGGACTCTTAGTTCTTAATTTGTTCACCAGGTGGTGCTGCATTTTATGAATTTTTGTGTTTTCATTACTTGTGACTTCTTCTCCAGACCGGTCTCTCAGATAAACTTTATGAATATGTTCCTTTTTAATGGGTGAAGCAAAGATGTTCACCAGGTAGCACTGCTGTGAATTCTTAATTTTTAAAGATTTTTTTTCAATTCCGGTACTTATCGGTAAATTCACCTTTTTTTATTGCTTACTATGCAAGTCAATGGGCATTCTAATGGTAATTCTCATTTTGGACTTCTGTGAAGAAGCTCTGTCAGATTCACTTCAAACTTGGTGGCAATGTACCTTGGGTGGGTCTCTACCAAGTTTAAATGGTCATGCTCTAGTGATTTTTGCACTTTTTGTAATTTAACGAAAGTCTTCAAAAAGTTTTAATGGGAAAGTTTACCATGGGAATTTCTTGTACAGGTTATAACTTAAATAAATTTGTGCCAAACTTGATAGGGATGTACCTTTTAAAAGTGTCTACCTATTTTGTGCAAATGGTCATGCTCCAGTGATGTTTGGACCTTGACCTCATTCCCAAGGTCACAGGACATCCGACACAAAATTGACTGTTCACTTGATAATTTGAGATGTGTTATGAGTTAGGACCTTGATGTTGCACATATCAATGTTTCTCTATGAAGGTCATGCGTAGACAGTACATGAGTGACCTTGACCTCGTTTCTGTGGTCACAGTGCAAAATGCATTAATTTTACTCTTCACTATAACTTGAGAACTACTTGAGCTGGGACCTTGATGTTGCACATGTTAGTGTTCTTCTATATAGGTCCATCTTAGTCAGTACATGGGCAACCTTGATCCTATCCCAAGTTCACAGGGCTGCAAACAATTAATGTCTAGCTCAGCTGGGCATTGGCTGTTCACAGAGCCCTCTTGTTCTTTTTTGGGGGTAAATCTTAAAAAAATATGAAGCCGCTCATTTGATTGCTTTGATATCACACTGGAACACCCCACGGGACTCTTAGTTCTGAATTTGTTCACCAGGTGGTGCTGCATTTTTTCTATTTTTAGCTCAGCTGATAAGTCACCTGAGGTTTCAGGAGGGTGAGGCATCCATCGTCCGTCCACAATTTAACTTATAAATTTCTTCTCCAAAACCGCTGGCCAGATTCACTTCACACTTGGTGGGGATTTGCCTTGGGTGGGTCTCTACCAAGTTTTCCAAATAGTCGCGGTCCAGTTATTTTTTTATTTTTAATTAAATTTTTTGTTCTTTTTTGGGGGAAATCTTTGAAAATATTCTTTGAATCCGCTTGGCCAATTACTTTAAAATTGTATAGGGACACTGCTTGGGACCCCCAGACCTTAAGTTGTTCAACAGGTGGCGCTGCGATTTTTTTTCTATTTTTTTTTTATGAATTTTTGTGCTTCAACTTTTTCTCAAGAACCGTTTCTCAGATTGTGCTGAAACTTGGTGGATATGTTCTTTGTGGAAGGGTCACACAAATTTGTACACAAGGTGGCGTAGCTGTGGATCCCTAATTTTTATTGAATTTCTCAATTCAGGTACTTGTTGGTCAATGCATACATTTCTACTAAGTAAGTCAATGGGAATTGCAATGGTAATTCACATTTTCGACCTCATCTCCAAAACCGGTAAGGGATAGTTCAACATTATCATCATTTTTGAATTAGTACTTAGGGTACTAAATTTCATGACCCCCCTCCCTCCCCCCAAATTAGTACTTTAAAAATGATGATTTACCCCCCAAATCATAGCAAAATTGCACAAAACAGGCCAAAAGTTGACCATCATTTTCCATATCCTGTGAAAGTGTACAGACCCATTTAACCCCCTCCCCCCTTGCGTACTGTAAGTACTAATTCAAAAATGATGAAAATGTTGAACCATCCCTAACCAGATTCACTTCAAACTTAGTGGGGTTGTGTCTTGAGCGGGTCTCTACCAAGTTTATTCAAACGGGCATGGTCCAGCGATTTCTGGATTTTTAATGATTTTTTTTGTTCATTTTTGGGGGCAGTCTTAAAAAATCTTCTCTGAAACTGCTTGGCAAATTGCTTTGAAATTGCATAAGGACACTTCTGGCCCCCCACCCCCCCCACCCTAAATTGTTCAACAGGCGGTGCTGCGATTTTTTTTCTTCTAAATTTTATGGAATTTGTGCATTTTTGCTATTTTCGACTTCTCCAAAACTATCTCTCAGATTGTGCTGAATTTTAGTGGATCTGTTCTTTGTGGCAGAGTCACACAAGGTTGTTCACCAGGTGGCGTTGCTATGGATCCCTAATTTTTAACGAATTTTTCAATTCAAGTTCTTGTTGGTCAATGCATACACTCCCATTGTTTACTATGTAAGGAGATGGGAATTGCAATGGTAGTTTACATTTTTGACCTCATGTAAAAAGGGTTGGCTAGATTCACTTCAAACTAAGTAGGGATATGTCTTGGGCAGATCTCTACCAAGTTTATTCAAATGGTCACGGTCCAGTGATTTTGGGGTATTTAGGACTTTTTCTTATTGATTTTACATGCCTATTACTTACCATGCAAGTCAATGGGGATTGCGAAGTCATTAGGGTTTGCAGTGCTAATTGACAATTTTTTACTTCTGTGAAAGCACCAGCTAGATTCACTTCAAACTTTGTGGGGGTGTTCCTTTGGTGGGTATATACCAAGTTTGTTCAAATGGTCACAGTGCATTGATTTTTGGAGTGTTTTACAGTAGGTGAGTGACCTTAACCTCACTTCCAAGGTCACAGGGCGAGCTGCATGAAATTCAGTGTTTATATGGTAACTTGAGAACTATTAAGGCTAGGACATTCATATTGCACATGCTAGTTGTCGTTAATGAGGGCCAGACTTAGACAGTAGATGAGTAACCTTGCCATCATTCCCAAGGCATAGGGCCACTTGCTTAAATTTTACTGTCCACCTGACAGCTTGAGAGCTATTTGAACTTGGACCTTGATGTTGAACATGAGGGTTGGCCTGAGCAAAGATCAGACTTAGACAGTACATGGGTGACCTTAACATCATTCCCAAGGCCACTGGGACCCAGCCACTTACATGAATTTTACTTTTCACATTGTAACTTGAGAACTGTGGAAGGTAGTACTTTGATGTTGAACTTGTTGCTTGTCCTCTATTTAGGAAAGATTGAGACCGTATATTAGTGACCTTGACCTATTTCTCAAGGTCACAGGGCCATTAACATGAATTTTACTAGTCACGTGATAACTTGAGAACTATTTGTACTGTTACTTTGATCTTGCACATGGGGATGACCCTCTATGAAAGATTCAGAATAGATCAGTGACCTTGACCTCATTTCCAAGATCATAGGGTGACTTAGCTGAGAACAGGACAGTCACAGTCCTCTTGTTTTATGTTTTTTTTTGTGTGTGTTATTGCTATTTTCGACTTATTCTGCAGAACTATCACTCATATTAAGCTGAAACTTGGTGGATATGTTACTTGTGGAAGGGGTAAACAATGTTGTTCACTAAGTGGCACTGCTGTGGATGATTTTTAACATTTTTTTTTAAATTCGGGTACTTCTCAATAAATGCACCTTTCCTATTGATTACTGTGTAAGTCAATGGGCATTCTGATGCTTATTCACATTTTGGACTTCTCCGAAACCGTCACCCAGATTGATTTCAAACATGGTGGCAATGTACCTTGGGTGGGTCCCTATCAAGTTTGTTCAAGTTGTCACTCTGCAGTGATTTTTATTTTTTTTTCTATTTGAAAATCTGTGAAAAAAAGTTTGAATAGGAAAGTTTAACAAGGGCATTTTGTGTAATGTTTGACTTAAATAATTTTAGCAAGATTTGTGTCAAACTTAGTAGGCATGTACCTTTGATAAATGTGTACCTACTTTGTGCAAGTGGTCATGCTCCAGTGATTTTTAGACCTTCACCTCATTCCCAAGGTGACAGGACAAATGACTTGAAATTTGTTTACTTGACAAATTGAGATCTATTTTGAGTTAGGACCGTGAAGTTGCACATCTTAGTGTTTTACTGTTTTCATTGAAGGTCATGCTTAGACAATACATGAGTGACCTTGACCTTATTTCTGGGGTCACAGTACAACACACATGAATTTTACTCTTCACAATAACTTTGGGAACTTCTTGAACTGGGACTTTGATGTTGCACATGTCAGTGTTCATCATTAAAGGTCAGACTCACTCAGTACTTGGTCGACCTAGATCCTTTCCCAAGTTTACAGAGCCACAAGTGTGATGAATTTCTGGGACTGGGTCAGCTGAGCATGGGCTGTTTACACAGCCCTCTTGTTTAAAAATGTCCATAGTTCTTTGAAGTTTTTGAAAAAAATCAGCTGATTTCAGGTCATCAAAATTAAAAAAGCCTAAAAATCAATTAGTAAATAAAAAATTCGAAGAAGACATCCATGGTTTATACATAGAACTTGATATTTGAAAAGTTTGGGCCTGATTGGGCAGTCTAAATGTATAAAGGTTCTCCCCAAAAATATGTTTTTAAATCAAATTTATGCACAGGACTATGTTTCAATATGGAAGCAAGGGTGACTGTATTTACTTGAAATGTTTTTTATTTTGACATATCTGGAATCGAGAAACCCTCACAATTCCAAAAATGAACATTTTTACAGTAGTATTTTAAAAAATAATAATTGTACCATGTTTGAAGTGAGCATAGGCATTTAAGTCCCTGATTGAAGGGAGCATGGGTCCAGCCAAGGTGGTCCAGCAACCTAAAGTCATCTTGATTGAGCATGTTTCAGATGTATACATGGATGATTCATTGGTTATTCTAACCATGTGGTGCACTTTAGAAAATTATAGATGTGAAAATAATATTTTCATTGACGTTCTGAAAAAAGAAAAAGAAAGAAAGAAAAAATCGCTGCGCCTTTAGTCGTCTCTCACCGTTCATTTCCGACACTCTCAAGGCGTGAAAGGTGAGAGACTTCACAAACGCAACTCTGCTGGCTGACAGGGAAAACTCTGACCATGCTGGGGAGCTATGTTGTCAAGTGTCACTTGGTTTTAAACATATTTATTCACTCTGCATCAAAAGGATTAAAAATGCACGTGGAAATAATAATTTTCGACGCTGTTCCCACCTAAGACGAGTCGGTGTGTTGCTGCAAATTGTAGCAATAAAAGTTCTTCAGCTTGTTTACCTGAAATTACGGAGAGCGTGGACCCTTGCAGTCAAGATTTACAGGGACAATTGGCAAGGCCCTGTGAACTGATGATCAATTTCACCTATTATATGTAGCGAACACTTCGTGGAAAGTGACTTTGATTCGTCAAATATTACAATGTTTAGATAGGTTTAGCCAAAATAACACCAATGTTTTTGCCAAATTCTGTCCTATCGGTGGACAATGAAAGATTTATGTGACTAGGCATTACTCATAAAATTAGGTATTACTCATGAAACCATGCAGGTACAATGATTCTTTTTTTTTTCAGTATTTACAAATTAATCGTCAGTATGATTCTGATTTCAAAGCTTGCATTACGGCATGATATAAGTCTAGTAGTTCTTTGAATGTTACAAACTATCACATAATTATCAATCGACTGTCGCAGTGACAACGCTGGTCTGGGATGTTGTCACAGATAAGTGTTACATTGTAGCAAAAGGTTTTGGGTTAAACACTTTGATTCAATATAGAAGGGCAGTTTCTTAGGTTTCCAGAAACCTCCACTACATGGCGCGAGTCATCGCTTTCATCCGGGTACTCGCCTGCGGGTGAACATTGGTTTCCGCGGATTTGCAAACATTGTGATAACATTGTACGTATCGGCAATCAAAGTGCAAAAAATGTTCCTTTTCACGTAATTTTCCGGGTACTTGCCTGCGGGTGAACATTGGTTTCGGCGGATTTGCAAACACTGTGATAACATTGTACGTATCGGCAATCAAAGTGCAAAAAATGTTCCTTTTCACGTAATATCTGCTGATAAATTTTACTCACACGAAAGATAAGATTGTATTATTGCAGAGCATGAATGCATTTGTTCGTGTGTTGTGTTAAAAAGGCGAAAAATTCATTTGAACCGCGGTGACCGGGAACCGCATTCTGCTTGTTACATTCCTGCGTAGCGCTACTCGACTGTGAATGATCGAAAGAAATGCAATAATGTAGAATATTCTTCTACAGTTATTAAGATAATACAATGATCACATATAACAAATCATCGACATAGCACATAACATAGACTCAACAGCATGAGGATTTCGTAAGACTCCTGTTGCAAGGATTGAATGTGACCCGGTTCATTGCGGGCGATAATGGAGGATCGAGTAGGATAAAACAACATTGGTCATCGCGTTTTAAGAACAGTGTTGCCAACCTGCCAAACTTAAAATCCGGGAAATAGAAAGTAAAATTAAGCGAGATTGATAAATCAATATGAAATATAGAAAGGAAATATTTGAATTTCCGGGAGGTGACTCAAAATTGTCAAAAATCCACACTTTTTCAAGAATTTTAAGCATAAAATTCCGGCAGTTCCCGGGTAATTCAGGAGGGTTGGCAACACTATAACTTAAAGTGTAAGAAGTTGATTGTATTTGATTTGCCGGGTGTGTTGTCATTGTGTCAAAAATAAAGACAAGTAGACAACCTCATCAGAATATGTTATTGTAGATGAATTCCCAAGTTTTACAGTGTTAATGTGTGTGTGTGTTGGGGGGGGGGGGGGGGGGGGGTCGGCAGGTAGCGTTAAAAGTTAAATTAAAATTAAAATCAAATGTGATTAACTCCACAACAATGTGTATTGGGTTGATTCCTTGATTGCATTACTTTTCTACAAAAAGTATTTATTAATGACAACATTATCATGATAATGAGTTACACTTGGTTATTTCATTCACCAAGAAAAACGCTCAGTTTGCACCATGCGTTAACACATCATAGTATGGGAAGCAACTCAGGTTGACCCGCTATTGAATACCCGGATGTAAAGCTGTCCGCAGCGCCACATGGCGGTCAATGAGAGAACGCAGAGTTATTGCTCTACCATATTCATGGAATAAAATGGGTGGAAAACATTGACAAACAAGGACTAATCTTGTACCATACCCATGTCTAGGGTTGAACACTCTATAACAGGTCCCTGACTACTCTATAGTCCAACAACCCATTGATTTGACAGTCAATTTGTGCCAAAGACCTACCTACCTACATACAAACACACACACACACATACATACATACATAGCTTTACATAAATTACATAAATTACATACATACATTATACTTACAAACAAACAAACATACATATATACATACATACATCCAAAAATTCCTTTTTGCGTGTTTTATGGATCTCCAAAAAGCTTTCGATACTGGTGGTATTAATGGACTATTCTGCAAATGTTTGAATTACAATATTGGCGGTTTTATGTATGACATTTTACGAGACACCCAAGTCAAAAAAAATGCTAACCGTTAGCTAACCGTTGGCTAACCGTTAGCTAATGGTTACCAAAGTGCTCACACCTCTCTGAATAGTTTTGGAGCTGTGAGCAATCCAATTTCAACAAATCCATTTGTTTTTAACTAAAACCACACATTTGCAATGAGAAATTACAGTCCAGTAATTATAACTTTCGGCTAGTTTACTGACGTTTTGTTCACACAGTCTTCCAGTTTTAACTCATTATGGCCGGGAAACACATCAATTAATTTGGCCTAAATAACAGGAACCATTGTATATGTAAATTTTCAGTTACTCAATACACAGTTATAATCTTTGAGCCATGTTCATTCAATATCATGTGTGCCCATCTAGCTGTAATTCTAGTTTACTCCTGCATAACACCATATTTCAGTTTAAATACTCTTATAAATGTGTAATGTGGACAGGAGTAGAAATTAAACATGACAGTCTCTTCATGCAATATTTGAATTTACATACCAGCCATTATAGCATGGTAATGGCAAATATAGAAGGATCAATGCAAAGGATATGATACAACCATGGGTACATTTAAAAATAATAATAAAAAAAACAAAAAAAACAAGCAAAACTGCTGGAATGAAAAATGGCATCTGCTTCAATGTTTTTACTTAATCCATAAAATTAAGGGAAAAAATGAATTATAAGTAAGTGATGAGACCTACATGAGGTATTAGGAAAGTAGTATGTAAAAAAACTCCTGTCAGTGCAGGTTGGATACTGACTGCCCCCCCCCCCAAATGAAATAAAATAAAAACACAAAATCTGTTGAAACTGGATCTTTAACTCAACACTTCATGTATGAAAGTAGAATCATGTCAAGTTTGTGTTTCTATGATAATAACTTTTAAATGAAATGTCGGACGAATTTGCCTGAAGAAAGAAAGAAAGAAAGAAAGAAACAAAGAAAGAAAAAGAAACAAAGAAAGGAAAGAAAGGATGGAAAGAAAGAAAGAAGGAAAGAAGGAAAGGAAAGAGAGAAAGAAAGAAAAGAAAAGAAAGAAAAGAAAGAAAAGGAAAGAAAGAAGGAAAGAAAAAGAGAAAGAAAGACAAAGAAAGAAAGAAAGGAAGGGGGAAGGAAGAAAGAAAGAAGGAAAGAAAGAAAGAAAGAAAGAAAGAGAAAGAAAGAAAGAAAGAAAGAAAGAAAGAAAGAAAATGTCTGTGTTGGCACACATACATAAAAAATCCAGGAATGTTTTTTAAGTCCTAGAGACCCATATTAATTCTGCAAATAAAATTCAGAATTTGATAAAACCTGTACAAATTTAAAGTCATTTCCACATTAGTATGGGCATGTCAAATTTCAAATCTTTGTCACAAATCTGTGTGTTTATTCAACAATTAGCTCATAAAGTTGAATTTCTTTCCAGACAAGGGTAGAAATAATGACAATTTTAACAAGTGCAGTACATGGCAACTTGACTTGTCCATCACATTTTTCTCTTTCTCTCAGCTTTTATGCACATGATAGCAATGTTTGGTGCCTAAATATAGCATCAAGTTCAATCCCAAAGCACAGAGGTCAAATTTCAACAGACAGTACCAGTCATCCTGACCTCTCCAAACACTTGTTGTTGATTGGCTGAGGGAGGCTGGTCACCCTGATTTAAACTGAATACTGGAATGACTTATCATGGGGGAGCTCACGGTGAAAGTAGGATGATGCCAGATTGTTGTGATGTTTTGGAAGATGATGCCCGTCACTGTAAGCTACTGTCACATTTGTGTGCACTAATAAGGGTGGCTACAACACAAGGACATTATAGCCGACTAGCATGTGGGCAGCTGGCTCCAACCTAAGATCCAAGTGGAACAATGTGAAGTTTCTTTTGCATACAAAAGCAACCAAATGTAAGACTACTGTGGATGTGCCAGTTGGCCTGATCATGGACTGGAATATGATAAGAGTATACACAGGATCTTATACAATATGGACCTACTTTGGCATCATAATTGGCACCAGAGACCAAAGTAAGTATAAATTTTAGCAAACTTTTTGTAATGCTCATAAAAGTTATATAGTTTCTAGGCCAAAGTGGATCATAAAGATCCTTTATAACAGGACTCCCCATTATATTAAAGGCCATCTTCACCATGTACCAAAACCTATATTGTTCATGCAGCTGTGGCACAGCCCAACAGATAATTTTACAGGGGGCCTTGCTGGCTGCAATCAATCAAAATAGCTGTATTGATAAACAAAATGTACATGACTGTACTGAACTGCATACTATAGACAAATTAACATGCACCAACACTCATGCACTCCAATGAAGAAAGCCTGCATGATCATTGCCACTGGAAGTTTGTGCTTTGAAGTTTAATGTTTATTATCAGACCCCACATGGCTGGATAAATGTGCCAGCAATAATTTGTATATCTATGGAGTTTGTCTTACCACATGTATCACCAGTTGAACATCAGATTATCATGTACCATAGCAACACATTTCAAAATTGGAAAAGAAGATTAAGTCCAAATGACCTTGATCTTTGACCTTTTGAGGTATATGTAAATTACAGAAATGTGCAGTATTGCAATATCTACAATTTGAATCCAACATGGTCAAAATTGCTTGAAAATTGACCAAGTGATGGCTAGAAGAAAATTTCAAAGGCCCAAATGAGCCTGACATTTGGCCTTAAGAGGTTACATGTAAATTACAAAAATGTGCAGTGTTACAAAGCTATGAATTGAAGTTGGATTGGTTACCGGTACCTATAATAGTTTTGGACATATTCAAATTTAAATTTTCAAGTATGTGTAATTTACATAATTTTCAAAACCGTTAAACCTCTTTCTCTATTCCTATGCTAAGTTTTTTTAACAAGTACATGTACATTTTATAACATGATGGATGGATTTATTTTTTTTGCCTCTTAGAAATGTGCTTGCAATTTTCTTATCCTTGTGTAGATGAAGTGCCAGATGGATCAGTTTAAGATATCCCTATGAATATATTTAGGCCTGCATGAAATTAAACTTAACTTGAAAGTGCACAGTTGAAGCCGTTTTTTTCTGTACCATCAAACATCAACACTCAACATGTTTTGAATGCAAGGATATTTTTAAATGCTACAGTACCAGTGTTGCCAACTTGCCAAACTTAAAATACAGGAGATAAAAAGTAAAGTTCAGGGAGATTGATAAATTAATATGAAATGTAGAAGGGAAATATTGATGAAATGCTGGGAGGTGACTCAAAATTGTCAAAAATCCACACTTTTTCAAGAATTTTCAGCATAAATTTCTGGGAGTCTCCTGGGAAATCCGGGAGGGTTGGCAACACTGCAGTATGTTTTTTAAATGCTACAGTATATTGAGAGATTATCTCTTAATTCTGCTTTCAGATATGGCATCCATTTCACTGCCCACATGCCACAGAGGTCAGGAGCCCACCAGGAGATTAAACATTGAACAAGAAGCAGAGTATTCAATTCTCCAAGCCAACATCATGAAAACATTATTTTTTCACATATTGTGATAGTAAAACATATTCTATTTATTTCAAGAGGATTGGACAAATAGCCTATTGGCTAATATGAGGTCGCTCCTCATGATATTCTCAAACTTTTGTAAATATATATCTATGAAGCCAATTAAAATATGTGAACTGCGTAATTTTATTCATTGTGTTACATGTATTTTTACGCTTCATTGTGGAATTTTGTACCAATAAGTGTGCAGAAGCGCATGTAAAAAAAAAATGAGCATATCAATGAATTATTCTTTTGTCTATATATCACCCTAGGAAGGCACACCCTCCTGAAAAGAGGTCAATATGATGTCAAAAATCTTTCATTGTATCGCCTCTTGGAATACCGACCTGTACCAGCATGCAGGAGCAATAACCAAAAATTGAGCTGTCAATGTGTGCTCACAGCTCACTCACAGCTTGCTAACAGCTCAGTCACAGCTTGTTCACAGCTCACTCACAGCTTGTTCACAGCTCACTCACAGCTTGTTCACAGCTCAGTCACAGCTTGTTCACTGCTCACTCACAACTCAGTCACAGCTCAATCACAGCTTGTTCACAACTCGTTCACAGCTCTCCTATGGACAGTATAGGATTTGCTCACAGCTTGCTAACTGTTAGCAAGCTGTGAGCTCAGAGCTCCCCTCATTTGCATGGCAAAATGGCACCTAACGGTTAGCTAACAGCTAGCTAACTGTTAACGAACAGTTAGCGCTCACACCTCCATATATTTTTTTACTAGGGCATGTATGATAAGTCGTCTGTCCAAATTAACTTTAATTCGAGATCATCGGCGTGAAGGATAGACAAATATCTTTTATCAACATTTCAAAGTTCCTGGTACTTTTGGGGTTGCCCCGATGGCCTAGAGGTTAGCGTGTTAGACTTTACATTTGGCTAGGCGAGTGTGCCGAAGGTAGTGGGTTTGAATCCCATACAGGCCGACATAAATTTATCATATTTTTCACTTACTAATACTCTATTGGATTCGAAGTGCTGTGGGCCATTGCTCCGACTTCGAAATTATATTAGAGGTGTATTTCATAAATTGTCGGTCTGTTTAAGTGCCCTACCATGTCAATGTACAAGCCACACCTGCTATAACATCACCCTGGGTCCTCGGTCAACCTTTTTGGGTTGCCCCGATGGCCCAGAGGTTAGCGTGTTCGACTATACATTTGGCTAGGCGAGTGTGCCGAAGGTAGTGGGTTCAAATCCCATACAGGTCGACATAAATTTATCGTGTTTTTCACTTACGGGACATGACAAAAGAATAGTTATTTTTTAGTTTGAATTGAGACAGAGACTGTATATTTCGAGTTGCTAGCGGCAGGAGATTCCATAATTTAGTTGCTGAGGGAAAAAAGGATTTCTCAAATAAGACATTTCTGGTATGAAAATCAGGTTGGCCTAAATCGGGCAAATTATTACGTATTCTGAAGTTATACCTAGGGTTCTGGAAAGTTAGGCAGCACAGTATTCAAGTAGTTTGGAGCAAGATTATGGACTATTTTGTATATCATAGTAAGTTTCGAACTGTCTCTACATGTAGTATTCTAATATTAGTCTTTTATTGATGGGTTCAGGTTTCCACCAAAACAAAATGTTAGAACACACCACACAATGATCACAATAGGCAATCGGTGGAAGGACACGTGGTTCATGAAGATAATTAAAAAAAATTGGAAATTATTTGATCTAAACAGCGTGAAGTATTGTTAGTTCTATGTGTGGGTTCTTGGATATGAGGAGTAAGAAAGTTGGTAGTGTAGAAATGATCAAGTTTTTTTATGGGAACTGTTGAAAAATCGGCATTAAGATCCCCGGTTATAATAATATTAGGAAACCAGCAGTTTTAGCCAGGTCGAGACTAGCTTGTAGCTTGTCCCAGAATGCTAGCAGCGAGTCTGGTGGCCTGTAAACAATTACTAATGAAAGTGTGTTACTATGTAGGCCTAATTTAATTTCCGCCCATAATAATTCAAGATCAAGACTTTCCAGGTCGTGACGCGTGGTGGCCAGTAGCTGTTGAGATGCGTAGAGAGTAAATCAGCATCATGTTCCGCTTAAATGATCCTTACGCATTATTTTTTGGAAACCACGTAATAAAAGATCATCATGTGGTGAATTTTGTGATAAAAACGTTATGGAGAGAGCAAAAAGGTCATAATGCATGGCAATGTCAGTATGAGTACCCCTCATTCAGTCCTGGGACAAACTGCAGATGTTAATATGGCAAAGAGTTGTGTCACAGAAACTATCTGTTGGTCCTTGGTTAAGATGTATATCCCCAGCTAGTTGGATCAGAAGAGGAGAGATAATAAGTACATAGACATAACATGGTGTCAGGAGAGTGAACCAAGCACACATTTAGCCAGTATACAGATGCTCTAGACTGGAGGAGAAAAGTGAGTGACTGCCAATGTGTTACAGATCCTAAAACCCATGACCTTTGAAGGTAACATTGCTGAAGTGTGGAAACAAAGATTTTTGAGAACTACAGCCTAGCATCTGTGGCCTAGCAAAAGAGATGACAAAGTGCCAATAGCATTGCTGTTACATGTCATGGGGGATGAGGCCCTTGATATTTACAATGCGTTTTCTTCGGATGAATTGGAAGATAATCAGAAATATACACAAGTCATTGCAAAATTTGGGGCATATTGCAAGCCAAAGAAGAACCTAGTTACGGAAAGATTCCATTTCAACAAAGCCGTACAAGAGCCAGGAGAATCAGTGGACAGGTTTATCACCAAATTAAAAAGCCTGGCAACAACGTGAGTTCGGTACACTGAAGGACAGCCTCATTAGAGACCAAATAGTCATTGAAATAATTGACAACAGCAGAGGAGAAAGAATGTTACACTATGATGGCAACAGAGATTTGACCCTAGAGGGAGCTATAAACATGTGCGGAACTGCTGAAATAACCAAAATTACACTCCAGGAACTGAAACTAGAGGGAGCCACAGCAGAAGTTGCAATGATGAAAAAGAAGAAGTGGAAAGCTAAACATAAACATCACATTCATGAGCTGTATGAGGATGGTCAAAAGAAAAAAAATCACAAATGTACAGTAAAAGCTCACAACAACAGGAGAAAAAAAGTGTGGCAGATGTGATACACATAATGTCAGTGGCCAAAGCAAAGCCTATGGGAAGGTGTGTGGAAAATGCGGGCGAAAAAATCATTTCGTAGTATGCTGCCAGACAAAAAATGTTGATGCAGTACAGAAGTCAGAGACCGAAACCTCAACAGATGAAAGTGAATATGAAACTGATGATCAGCTATACTTTGACACAGTGATCATTGATCAAGTTAGTGAGAAAGAAGACAGCAAAGGCTGGTTTTGTCCCATTGAATTGAATGGAACATACACATCAATGAAGCTAGACATGGGAGCACAAGCTAATTTGTTGTCAGCAACAGACTTCATGCACATTAAAGGAAACAAAAAAGTGAAAATGCATCCAGTAAAGTGTATCCACTTTACGTGGGTACACTGGAGATGCATCAAAGTAAATGGAAGTGTATATTAACAACTTTATATAACAACGAAACATACAAAGCATTGTTTTAATTATGTAAGGGATCAATGCACAGCCTGGCGGGCCAACAAGTCTGCAAACAGCTTGATCCAACTGAAATGCAAAATAAGTGATGTCACCAAAGAGTTGAAGCCACAGAAAGTAAACACAAGCTACAAAAAACTCATAGATGAGTATGAAGACATCTTTCAAGGATTGGGTTGTATTCCTGGAGAATACCACATTGACTTGGATGAAGATATACCCCCATTAGTACATCCATGTAGAAAAATACCATTTCCCCAGCATGAAAGACTTCACCAAGAGTTGGAAATGATGGAAAAGTTGGCATTATACAAAGGGTGGATGAACCAACTGACTGGGTGAGCTCAATTGTACTAGCAGAGGAGCCTGATGGTCAGTTGCCTGTGTGCATAGATCCACGAGATCTGAACAAAGCAGTGAAAAGACAACATTACAAGCTTCCAACTAGGGAGGAAGTCATGGCTAAATTTGCAAATGCAAAATTGTTCAGTGAATGTGATGCTTCCCAAGGATTTTGGCAAACAAAGTTAGACCAAAGCAGCAGTTATCTTACCACCTTAAATACACCCTTTGGATGATACCTTTACCTTTGCCTTCCTTATGGAATCAAGTCAGCACCAGAAGTATACCTCAAGAAAATAACAAATTTTTGAAGGTATACCTGGTGTAGACACCTCAATGGATGACATCATTATATATGGGGAAGATCAAGAATCCCATGATGCATCACTGAAAGAAGTGCTCTGTAGAGCATGAGCAAAGAATCTATAACTGAACCACAGTAAGTGCCAGTTTGGAGTGAAGAAGCTCATCTTTTTGGGAGATCAATTAACAGATGAGGGTGTGAAACCTGACCTCCGGAAGGTATCTGCAATAAAACATATGAAAAAGCCAATGACAAAGCTGGCATTCAAAGATTGGCATGGTCACATATATGGCCAAATGGATCCTTGAGTTGTCACTGAAAAGTGCACCACTGAGAGAACAGCTGGACAATAAAAACCAGTGGCGGTGGAATGAAAGACAAGAAAGTGCATTCCAAGAACTAAAAACCTGTCTGACTCAAGGACCCACACTTGCATATTATGATTCAGCCAAACCAATAAAGGTATCATCAGATGCAAGTTAAGATGGCTTGGGAGGAACCATCATGCAGTTGCATGGTGAACACTGGAAACCAATAGCATTTGCCTCCAGAGCATTGACATCAGCAGAAATACCATATGCCCAGATTGAGAAAGAACTGTTGTCAATCGTGTTTGCATGTCAGAGATTTCACCAATTCATATGTGGAGCAACAATCCTGGCAGAAATGGACCACAAACCATTAATAAACATCTTCAAGAAGCAACTGTTTGACTGCCCACTACGCATCCAAGGCTTCTCCTTAACTTACAACTGTACGACCTGAAATTAACATACACACCAGGAAAACTGTTAGTTACAGCTGACACTCTCACTAGAAATACAGAGAAAGGGAAGTTTACTCAGACAGCTAAAGAAGTCCAGTTATACATAGACTCCATAATCCAAACAATGCCATTTTCAGATGAAAGACTGGCTGAAATAAGAAACCAAACCAATGAAGAAACAACACTGATGGTCCTAAAAAATGTGATTCTGCAAGGGTGGCCACAAAACAAAGAAAGTTGCCCACCAGAAATTGTGGAATTCTGGAACATCCGAGATGAACTCTCAGTAGCAGAAGATATAATCTTCAAGGGCTCAAAACAGTTGTTTGCAAAAGACTGGGATTTCCAACACATAACATCCAGTCCATATTGCCCAAATTCTAATGGAACAGCTCAGTCAGCAGTTAAGACCATGAAACACATGATTCAGAAATGCACTGACAGCAAGAGCTACATATATTGTTGTGTGCCAGTAGGATTTGAGACACGCCAAACATGGACATCCATGTATTTGAACATGAGTTCTGTTTTGCCATAATACCAAGTCACAGATATCCTCACAACTGTCCAAACTCTACTGTCTGTGAAGAACCTGGAAAAGCAGCTGAAGAATACCGGCAATTTATTGGGATGCTGAACCAAACCTTTGATTTGCTGATCCAAGAGTGGAACCAAGCTTACATTCACAGAGGTTAATTATTGAAAAATATCCAGTGTGTTTTGTTTTGAGACTGTGTTGTGAACTGGTTCTAAAAAAAGGAAGAAAAAAATGGAAGGGAATCAACTGAAGAGAGTCATGCTTCTTACAACACTTTCACCGATTGACATGGTAGAGACGGCTATATGTGATGGTAGGTACAGTCACCAAAGGCAAGTTGAACTCATATCGCTGGTGAGAAGGTTGTTCCATCTGATCAAGTCTTTGTAATGAATTTGTGAAAGCTATAATTCTTTTGATATGGCACCCACCAAAAAAATGACAAAACTGCTGCCGAGGGCAAGACTCCTCATGAGACACAAGCCACTGGTGAGGCTGCAGAAAATGAAGTTGTTGTGAAATTATGAGAGGAAGTCACCTTACTCCAGCAAAAATTGCAAGGGGCACTTATGCAGTCAGAAGAGGCCATTCAAAGGGCTGCTATGGCTGAGACAGAAAGAGCCCATATAGGAGAGGCAACAAAGAGACAGATGGTACAAGTGGCAGAGGAAAGGGAGTCCTCTCTCAGAGAAGTGCTGTATTCTGCAGAGGAAGCCAAAAAGAGAGCAGATACTGCAGAAAAGAAAGCAGCAGAGGCAGAGAAAAATGTGAGTTTGATGGTAAAGGAAACCATGGATGCCAACAGGACATCCCTGACTGGCCCACATTCAGCAAACATCATGGAACAAAGGGTGGCATTGATTGTTTTAGAGCATTGGAATCAGTGTCCCATGTGTCCCCAAGCTTGTGCTCCCCCTGGGTTGTCTCAGCAAAATTATTCTTTCATGCCCAGTATGCCCTCAGATCCAACCTGGCCACCGGGACCGACTGCATCATTTGCTCCATCTAACACAAGTATGCCAGTGCCAGCAGCATTTGCTCCACATAATCCTACAACCACAAGCTACACCAACCCAGTGCAACGTCCCTGTGACATGCCACTTCCTAGGCAAACAACATTAAATGGTAAAGCCCTTTGGGACAGTTTTGATTAGACCATTTGAAACTCTTGCCCTGTCCTGTGCCTGGAGTGAGCGAGAGAAACTGTTCCGCCTAACAAGTAGCCCTAGGGAGGATGCAGCAGAATGCACCTTTTGCAATTTAGACCCAGATACTACCAGCTCATATGAAGTGCTAGTGACTGCTCTGGAAGGCCGTTTTAAGGAGAAACAGGCAATCACCACATACTTGGCTCAACTGGAGGGTCGACGAATGCAGCCTAAAGAGAAGGTAGCAGACTTCATTGCAGACATCAGGAGACTCGTCATAAAAGGCTATCCAACAGCAGATGAAAGGACAAGGGAAACCATAGCATTACCTTATTTTCTTAAAGGCCTGACAGATGAACCAGCTGCTGTAGCTGTAGGAATGACAAATACAAAGACAGTCACTGAGGCCCGCACTGCGTATGAGACCTATACTAGCCTCAGAAATGATTTAGGTAGGCCACCTAGAGCACATACCATCACTTTTGAACAAGACCAATCCAAATTTGTGACCCCAAAACAATTGATGGATTTTGGTAAAGATCTGAAGGATACCCTGACTGGACAGATGGAGGAGGTCAAGAAACTCTGCACACAAAACCGAAGACCTAAGAAAAAGGTAGACAAGTCCACTATAGAGTGCTGTAAGTGCCATGAGAAGGGGCACTATGCCTCTGAATGCCCTCTTGCTGCAGACAATACCACCCCTACCAAGGAGCCAGGTAAGTCAGTGCCTCCACAGGTAAACTAGCAATGACCGGGCAAACGGCCTAGACCTGGTCCAGAACAAAGGTGATGTGACTGTAACATGGAAGCAAATTACACAAGCTGGCATATCCATGATGCTACCTCTTAAAATATGTGGCATTGAGGCTAAATTTTTTATTGACAATGGAGCAGAGATTACTATTTTGTCAAGGCGAATCTACGAGTCAATTCCAGCTGCATGTAGATTCGATTCCACCTGCATTTAGGCCCAGGCTTAGACAGCCTAAGTGTAAAGTAACTCTTGCAGCAGCTAATAATGGGATCATGAATATTGATGGGATGGTAGACATCAATGTGGAGACTGGTGGAGAAATTTTTTTATGGCAAGTGTTTGTGGCTGACATTAAGCATGAAGGTCTACTTGGAATGGACTTCCTATGTGCCAACAAATTTTTCTCTTAGTACCGATGGCAGGCTTGAACTGGGAGGCAAGCTAGTCCACACTGGAGTACATGGTGATGTTCCTAACATATTGGAAGTTTCTACAGCAGATGATGTAACAATACCTGCCTTCTGTGAGTGTGTCGTGAGTGGAACTTTTTTGAAGCAGAAACCGAACTCTAGATATTGTATTGTGGAGCCCTTGTCTGATAAGCCACCAGGGGAAGGTCTTGCAGTTGGGAGCACTCTAGTGGATGTGCAGAGGACCGACATTGGAATTCCCTTGCGAATAATGAACACAACCAGTGAGAATTTCCTGCTGAAGAAAGGTAGTGTTGTGGCATCATTACAGGAGGCAGAAGATGTCCATTTCTTGTCAGATTTGGAAAATACTGCAGAAGATTGTCAGGAAAGGCTGCTTGGAGTTCGCAGGGTCCACGTTCACAGCAAAGCAGAGGACCCACAATTTACAACCATACTAGTGCCAGACACAGCATGCTGGACGGAGTCAGTGAAGAAGCTTTTCCTTAGGAGCAAAACTAAATTGTCAGAGACTGAGGCAGCAGGGTTAGCCAGAGTTTTAGACAAATACATCAACATTTTTGCAAAATCACCTGAGGATTTAGGCCCTACATCAGTCGTGTGCCACACCATTGATACTGGAGATGCCAAACCTATTAAACAGCTTCCACGTTGGCCCATAAGAGCTTTTGCTGATGAGGAAGAGAAGATCATACAGCAGCAATTCAAAGCAGGTATAATAGAGGAATCTACATCGCCGTGGAGTTCCCCAATGGCCTATGTTAAAAAGAAAGATAATACACCCAGCCGATGGATTGACTACCAACTTCTCAACCAAATTACCCAGAAGGATGCCTACCCACTACCCCGTATAGATGATTGTTTGGACTGTCTTTGTGGTGCAAAGTTCTTGTCTGTGATGGATCTCCAGTCCGGCTGCTGGCAAATTTCTGTAGCAGAAAAGGACCACCCAAAGACTGCCTTTATAACCAGAAGTGAGCTCTATAAGTACTGAACCATGCCCATGGGTTTGACAAATGCTCCAAGCACCTTTACTCGGTGTATGGAACTTGTAATGAAAGGGCTTCAATGGAAAACACTCATTATATATCTGGATGACCTAGTTTTGTACATCTCCACCTATGAGGAACATCTGAAACATCTGTCGGAAGTCTTTGAATGGCTAATCAAGGCAGGCCTAAAATTGAAACTATTTAAATGCCAGTTGTTTCAAGAAGAAGTTGCTTTCCTTGGGCATATTGTGTCAGAAAAAGGTGTCAGGCCAGACCCTAAGAAATGTGAAGTTGTGTCAAACTGGCCTGTGCTGAAGAATATCCATGACATTTGCTCCTTTTTGGAGCTATGCTCCTATAGACGTTTTGTTAGAAACTTTTGCCAGTCCTCTCACATGCCTGTTAGAGGCCGAACGGGCATTTGAGTGGAATGACAAGTGTGAGGATAGCTTTATGATGTTGAAGTCCTGTCTCACTGGAAATGAGGTCATGGCTTGCCCTCGGGATGACTATATATATATATATATATATATATATATATATATATATATATATATATATATATATATATATATATATATATATATATCTTGGATACAGATGCGAGTGATACAGGAATAGGATCAGCCCTTTCTATATTAGTGTGGGATGAGGAAAAAGGAATGGAAGTAGAGTGACCTGTTGCATTTGCCAGTAAAACTTTGAACAAAACACAGAGACGTTATTGTGTAACCAGGAGGGAGCTTCTGGCTGTGATTGTATTTGTGCAGCATTTCCCACATTACTTGCTAGGGAGAAAATTTATCATTCGGACTGATCATAGTGCCTTTCACTGGGTGATGAGCTTCAACAACCCAGTGGACCAGATGACCAGGTGGTAAACGATTCTGTTTCAGTATGATTTTGAGATCTTTCACAGATCGGGAAAAAAACATGGGAATGCTGATGCCCTTTCTAGACTGACTCCCATGTGATCCCAATGATTGTCAATGTTATGATGGCAAGACCATTTTGAAAGACCTTCCATGTGGTGGTTGTGAACAGTGCAAGAAGAAGCATGAACAATGGTCAGACTTTGCAGAGATTGACAATGTTGTGCCTCTAATGTCAAAAAATGCCTTTGCCAGTAGAAGCTGCAAGGCAATCCTAACTGCCACTGCCAGGAGTACAGCTGACCAAGAGGGGAGCCATTCACTTTAGCTGCAACCACCCCAATGGCCAGCAATATTGACCAAACCACATGTGCACAGGGAAAAAACAGGTGCTGTTGGGTGCAAAGTTCATGGAAGACAATTTGCACACTTTATGT